>CM053026.1:561510334-562110334 GCA_028564925.1 Lithobates sylvaticus
GGGGGTCTGCGGGCAGGGGGGCTTATCGGAATTTGGAAGCCCCCTTATAACAGGGGGGCCCACAAATCCCGACCCCCCCCCCGCTATGTGAATGGGTATGGGGTATATTGTACTCCTACACATTCACCAAAAAAAAGCTGTGAAATGTGACAAATACAATAGCCAGTTTTTGACAATTCCTTTATTAAAAATGTCTTCTAGATTGTAAGCTCTAATGAGCAGGGCCCTCTGATCCCTCCTGTATTGATTTATATTGTAAATGTACTGTCTGCTCTCATGTTGTAAAGCGATGCGCAAACTGTTGGCGCTATATAAATCTTGTATAATAATAAAGGGTCTGGTATGGATTTTGGGGGGGACCTCTACGCAATTTTTTTTACATTTTGGTGCAGGGTTCCCCTCAAAATCCATACAAGAGCTGAAGGGCCTGGTATGGATTTAGGGGGGGACCCCCACGCAATTTTTTTTTTAAACTTTGGTTCAGGGTTCCCTTTAATATTCATACCAGGCACAAAGGGCCTGGTAATAGACTGGGGGGGGGGGCATACCGTTTTTCTTCAATGAGTTTTGACAATTCATTACAGCCGCCATCAGTTTTAAGTTACTTTTTTCCTTTAGAAATGTCATTTTGCTGTGGCACTGTTATAAGCACGATAAAAATTTTCATTTATTTTTATTTATTTGTGACTGGCTTAGGGGGGTATTGGGCGCCACTGCTTATAGGCAGAACTACTAGGAATATTTAAAGGAATATTTCATTTTTATTCTTTCATTTTAAGCATTATTAAAATCACTGCTCCCGAACAAAAGGCAGTTTTTAAAAAGATTTTTTGCATTGATACATGTCCCCTGGGGCAGCACCCGGGTACCCAAACACTTTTTATGGGAATAACTTGCATATAAGCCTTTAAAATTAGCACTTTTGATTTTTCATGTTTGTGTCCTATAGACTTTAACGGTGTTCGTCCGAATTTTTTGCCTGCTTGCAAGTCCTGGTGTGAACCGAACCGGGGGGTGTTCGGCTCATCCTTACTCTCCAATTTCTAACTGTTTTTTTCTATACCTCAAAATTTGAGATCACTAGGGACCCTGTTGTGATAAAAATGGAAATGTTTTTAAACAAAATTACCTCTAAAACCTCTTGATATAATAAATATGCTCCTTGAAGTGGATAGATAGTTTCTTAGTAGTTCTGCCTATAAGCAGTGGCGGCCCGTCCATAGGGGGTGCACGGGCGCTGCCCCCCCCCCAAAGCCAGTCACAAAAAAAGGCCCTTTAAGAGAAAAAAAAAAAGTTCCTTTAAGTGCACTGTGTTCAGGTGCCGGACACAGTGCACTATGGGAAGCGTGACGCCAATGCAATTCCGTGATTGCAGGCGAGACGCTTCATTTGCAGGGGTTTTCTGATGCCTTGTGGTGCATTGCAGGGCGCCACTACACTATCATTGGGTAATTTTTCTTCATGCCTGCACTGCTGTAGGAAATGGGCGGCGGCACTTCGGCTCTGTGGATGGAGAAGCCAGGTAATGTGTTCTAACACCCTGTAATTGTCTATCCAACCCACCCATATACAGCAGCACCTTGTGCTGTATGTATTCTTCTCAGCCTGTGATCGGAATGAGGGAGGGCGCCCTGTTTCCCCTCTGCCCCTGGAATCAACCTCCATTCCAGCCCTTCACCCGACAATCTGCTGGAGCATTTCATTACACATCTCCTGTATGTGTATACCATGAGGGGTCCCAGCACTGTGTCCTAGAGCCATGCTTTACATGTCTCTGTTCTCTCATCTGTATCTGTCTGTATCTATCTGTTTATCTATCTATCTGTATATCTGTATTTCCTGGCCATACCACACGTCAGCACACAATGGGTTAATGCCTCATCTGGCGCCCACATGACCACCTTTTCCTAGCTGAATAAAAGACAGCCCCTCCCCCACTGACGTTTTTTTGGTCTGCTCCAAGCCACCTGTTGTTTGCAGTGGTAAGCACATTGTCTGCTGCAAGGATATTCCCCCTACCGCACCGCCCCTCCATGTTCAGCCTCTCATGGAGTTGGAAGACCCTGGATGTTGGACGGTAAAGCCTCCTGAAACTGGGTATCCCTTGTGCTGGGTTGCGGGCAAAGTTGCTTAGATAGCATATATATTTTACTGGTGTCGTGTTAGTAAGCTCTGCAATGTCACCATTGCGTTTTTTCTGTCTTGTATAGACAGCGTGCCGCTCTCCTGGCTTTGTCTTCAGTCTGAGAGTGGTGGTGGATGATGTCACAGAGGGCAGGGAGACAGGCGGCACAGGGTATCGACCGCCAGTCACCAAGCAGCAGCTTAAACAGTCTTAGAACCTCTGGACAGTAGAGATGTAAAGTTCTGACTTAATACTTGTATCTATAACTGGCCTCTGGGCGAAGTCCGTTCTAATCTGTTATTTATCACCATGTTGTATGTCAGTTTGATGCAATGTTTTACCCAAATGGAATGCATATGTTCTGGACTCTGTAATGTCAAATATATTTCACACAAAGTTTTTATTTGAGATAAAAAATAAATAAATAAAGTCTTAGAGCCAGCAGAGGAATTGGTTTCTCTCCTCTCTCTGTGGTCCTGCCAGTTTTCTCTTGTGTGGTAAAGATTTGTTGCTCTTTGCTCCCCTGCTGTGCTGTGTGTTCCCGGGGGGTTAGACAGTTTGACTGGTTGTGTCTCCTGTCTGCCTCTGGAAGGATGTCTGACCTCACCTGCTGCTGCTTAACCACATGCCGACCAGCCCCCGCAGTTGTACTGCGGCAACATGGCTCGGCTGCGCGAATCGCCGTCATGTTACGGTAACATAGATGGCCACTAGGGGGGGCGCGTGCACGCCCCCTGCTTGCCCATGGAGCCGATACGAGTGCCCGGCGGTCGTTATCACTGATCTCTCGTAGCACACCGAGAACCGGGATCTGTGTGTGTAAACACACAGTTTCTGGTTCTCTGAGGGGAGAATAGAAAGATTGTCTGTTCATACAGAGTATGAACAGATGATCTGTCATCTCCCCTGCACAGTCCCCTCCCCCCCTTCAGTTAGAACACGTACTAGGACACACTTAACCCCTTCACTGCCCCCTAGTGGTTAAACCATTCACTGCCAGTGACATTTTTACAGTAATCAATTCAAATTTTATAGCATGTCCTCCATAATGTCGCAGTCTCGATAAAAATCGCAGATCGCCGCCATTACTAGTAAAAAATAAAAAATAATAATAAAAAAGCCATAAAAACTATCCCCTATTTTGTAGATGCTATAACTTTTGCACAAACCAATCAATATACGCTTATTTCGCTTTTTTTTTTACCAAAAATATGTAGAAGAAAACGTATCAGCCTAAACGGAGGAAAAACTATTTTTTTTATATATTTTGGGGGGATATTTATTATAGCAAAAAGTAAAAAATATTGTGTTTTTTTCAAAATTGTCACTCTTTTTTTGTTTATAGCACAAAGAATAAAAACCACAGAGGCGATTAAATACCACTAAAAGAAACCTCTATTTGTGGGAAAAAAATGACGACAATTTTGTTTGGGTGCAACGTCGCACGACTGTGCAATTGTCAGTTAAAGCGACGCAGTGCCATAGCGCAAAAAGTGCTCGGGTCAGGAAGGGGGTAAAATCTTCCAGGGGCTGAAGTGGTTAAGTAAGTAGATAAAAGCAGATGGATCTTAAAGAGACAAGGTACCTGTTTTTTTCGTGGTGACAGAATTATGGGTTTTTTCCATATTTTTTTGCACATATGCGTTCACCAAACCTGTCAGTGGCACAGAAGATTAGCGAAGGTACGAGAAAGAGTGCTCAAGGAATGCTCAAGGAATGCATTATGGTGTTTTCCATTATTTTAGGAGCAGAAGCCCTAAACGCAAACACTCCAGAAAATCTAAGACCCACCACTGGTAAACCCCTGACAAGGACAATATGCATTCCTTACATTCCCGCACAGGGTGGCTTTCATGCTCCTCAAGCAGCTCATGTGGCAATGGCTCACATGCGTTTACATCAGAGCAATAGAAAGTGCCTTGCCCAGCCCTGTAGCAAACATTGGTCATTAATCTGCATGGATTTCCTCAAATGCCAATGGATAAGGAACAGGCAAGGTGCAGGCCCAACCATCGCAAACGCAAGCAGATATTTCCAAATGTGAAAAAGAAAGAACTTATTTTCCCATAATGATGGAGTTAAAAGCTAATTGATTAAGAATGGGAAAGATGTGATAAGAAGACCAATTTACAGTAAAGGTCTTCAAGCTTTATCCAATGAAGCTGGCTAATGCATGTTTAAGCAACGCACTTCCAGGAAGTGGATGGTCCCTGCCAGAACCAGGTGCGCAAGTGTCTTTGCTTTTTAGTACCTTTTAGGAATCCCACGGGTTGAAAAAAAATGTACTTAAGGCTGGTTCACACTGCATGCAGTCCAATGCGTTTTTATTGGAGTAAAAAATGCATGAACAGTGTTTACCACGGATCCCAATGGCCTACATTACACTGGTGCTGTGTGTTCCAGTACAGTCAACTAAAGGAAAACAGGTTGCATTTTGTTCTCTATGGAAAGTATCTATAACATGGCAAACACATTGAAAAAGCACCTTAACACCTCAAAGTGTGCATACAGAAAAACCTCTTCACTTGTGGTGAACTGGCCTGCAGACTTGCAGAAAATGTATACTGTGCCAGGTTTTTGCCTGTGGACTAGCGACAGTGCTGTGATGTTTAAAGCATTAAGAAATGGCCTTTAATTCAAGTGGAACCTGCGGGAGTGGGCATGGTTCGGGAGGGCTTGAACCTGGCTGCTGACTTTTGGCTGAGGTTGAGCCACTGGAGGGTGCATGATGATTCCACACAAGCCCTTTTTTTTACATTCTCCATAATAGGTTGTTGTTTGACAAAGCGCTGGATGAAGCGAGTGACAGAAGAAATGTCCAAAATGTGGTCACAGTCTAACAAGAGGAAGCAGCTGTCTTTTTGCTCAAATAGGTCGATCTTCTGAAGGGTATAGGAGGCCAAATCTAATAGGCCAGGCTGAAATTTACCAGATCACAATGAAGGGGGCTCAAACTTCCTGTGTACATGGAATCCAATCCAAAGCAGGCTGCTAGACATTTGGAAAGTCTTTTGAAGGTGGGCCCATCTAGTGTCTTCCAGTGGGAGTCAGGATAGCCTCCTTTTTGGAGGGTTTGGGCGACAAACATCAAAGACAGTTAGCTGGGCGTTCAATCAAGAAATTCATGACCAACAGATCTCAACAGATCTCAAGAAGAAAGAATTACTGCAAGATTACGTATAAAAATTATACTGCAACAAGTCCATAGTGCTGGTGCTGCTAAAAGAACAAATCTGGGTGTTTCTGCCCCATTCTTTCTAGTAACCAAGGCTTCAGGAGCTTTCCCTACTGTCTGGGTTTGAAGAAATTGAATGGGTACATACACAACAAAAGGTTCAAGATCGAGTCCATGCAAACAGTCATGGTAATAGTTCAGCATGAGGACCAGTTAGTCAAATCGACCTGCCGGACGTATACTTCCATATACCAAGTATATGTATATGTGTAACACCAGAGACATCTGTGATTTGCAGTGACTGGCTGTCACTTCCAGTTGAGGTGTCTGCCATTTTTAAAATTTGGCACGGCAGCAAGAAACTTTTTGAACATTTTGAAGGCAGTAGTGGCAGTAATTCGTCTTTGAGGGTAAGGCCCTGCCATTACTTGGACAATGTTTGCAGGTGTGTATGCCACGAGCTGGCAAAGCGTCACAACCTTGTCCTAGAAATCCTACAATTTGCCTTCCTCTGTAAATAGAATGGGCTGCCTATGGATCAGAAAGTCTTTGTCTGCACAAATTAGCAAGAACTGGAGTTTTGGACACCAGTGTGCATCTTTTGTGGTGTGCCTCTCAGCCCAGGAGATGGAATAATTCAGACGTCAGATGCCAATCTGCCTCCAGTCGGAAAACACAATTGCAAGGCCATTGGAGCCTAGTGGAATGCAGATGCTCTGACTGACTTAAATGTAAGGCAGTTTTTTTCCCCCTAGCATTGTAAGCCTTTTAGGATCATTCTCCGAGGGGCCCGAGTAAAGTTGATAATTGACAACAAGACAGCAGTAGCTTACATTGCCCACCAAGGGGGCACCAAATGTCTGTCTTTTCCTGTTACTTTTCAAACCGAACTTTCTATGCTGGGCGGAGAGCTGCTTACAGGCAGTTAAAGGCAGTCTACTACCGGGAAAGCAGGATCCACTAACGGATCAGTTAGGCAAATTATTTTTTCCAACAATAAATACCTCAACTAGTATTGGCTCTATGGTACATTCCAGTGGTAGTTCTCATAGAGAGTCCTCTGAACACACAGCTTCTGGTATTTGTAGCAATGTAAAAAGGTGAAGTGAAAGAAGGTGGATTCACAGTGCCATAGTTTGTTACCGTTGGTGTTTGTCTTTCTCCAGTGTCCTTGATTATGAAGATTTGGACAGAACACGTTTATGCCATACAGGTGCTTTCCACCTGCCGAAGAGGCCTTGGTTGTCATTCAGCATCACCAATCCTATTTCCGGTCAAACAAGATCTTTTATGCCAACATTAATGGCAGCACCCCAATCCAGTTGGACTCTTAATAGCCTGGCTATTGAATGGACTGGACTAGAGGTGCAGGGAGGCTCATCCGAGGTGCTTCAGACCTTGCAAAGACTACAAGACCATGAACGCTACATATGAGGATATGAAGGAAGTTTGTTCTGTTTACTCAGAAAAGTTTTCTCTTCTGTGTCCCCAGCTCTAGACATTTTTACAATCGGCGCTTGAGGTTGGTCTGGAATATAACTTCATTGAATAAATACTTCATGCAGGCCGTAATCCATATACGTCCCCCAAGGAAATTCTTGTTCCCTTCATGGGACCTAGGCTTGGTTCGGATAGCACTCATACAGGCATCCTTTGCTCCAATAGCTTCATTTCCATTGCGGTCCCTACTGGTAAAACTAGTTCCTCTGACAACAGTTGCTTAAGACAGAAGGATGTTGGAGGTTGCAGCACTTTCTGCAAAGATCCGTTTTGTGTCTTTTTTAGTGATACTACGTCCATCTCCAAGGGGTATCCAGTTTCCAGGAAAACCTGGGGGCAGTCCCTCCAAGCATTCACATGGAGTTACTGAGTATACAGCAGGAAGACTTCAGGACCTTACACAAGTTGCTAACAGTGTACATGCAAAGATCAAAGACATGAGGAAAGTGGACAATCCTTTTCATTTCACCATCAGATTCTTTAGTCATCTTCTATTGGTTCACCAGGGTGATTAGATTGGCATGCAGGAAGTGGGCCTTTCATCTCAGGAACAGGGGCAAGCTCCTTGGAACTGAGGGGTGGCAGCCATTGGGGCAGTTATGCCAGGATGTCAGTGAAGAGTATATGAGAGATGACTAGCCCTTCATTCAACTTTACAAGCTAGGCGTGCAGTCGGCAAGTTCTGCAAAGTTTGGGATGAGACATATAAATTATTTTTGTCTTTGGCAGCTTTTCTGCGATTGTCAATGTTTCTTTTCATGTGTTCTCTCCCACTCATTTATTCAGCTAGTTAAATCCCATTGTGTGCTGACGTGAGGTACATCTCCAGCTTTCACATTTAGGGGGGGCACATGGGGGGACAAGGACAAAAGTAGGGGGGCCAACTATAAAATGCAATTATATATATACACACACACACATATATATAAATACACAGTGTCTTGAAAAAGTATTGGTGATTGCAGCCAGTTGGAGGGGAGGGCAGAGTGGGAGCAGCCAGGTGGATGGGAGGACAGGGTGGATGTAGCCAGATAGAGGGGGGGGGCAGGGTGGGAGCAGCCAGGTGGAGGGGAGGACAGGGTGGGGGCAGCCAGGTGGAGGGGGGGACAGGGTAGATGCAGCCAGGTGGAGGGGAGGACAGGGATGGAGCAGCCAGGTGGAGGGGAGGAAAGGTTGGATGTAGCCAGTGATAAGGTCCTGTACCTTTATGGAAGCTTGCATCCCGCCCCCCCCTTCACCCCCCTCACTCCCCCACCTGGAGGTAAGTTCTTACCTTGGAGGATAATAATAGAATTACTGGCTCCCTCCACCTGACAGCCTCATGGTCCCTCTTCTCTCTTCCTCTTACCCCTGCCGCTCGGCAAGCTGGGGGCTGCAGTCCTCTCAGGGAATCATCCTGGAGCCTACTGGTATCCTGGACTACATGTCCCATAATCCTCTAGCTGCTAGTTTCCCAGCTATTGGCCCTGAATGTAGCCAATAGGAGGGCATTGCCAGGTGAATGCTCGGCTCAAGGAGGGGTGGCCAGTAATTGCATCGTTGTTAACTGATCACTATGGAAGCCAATGGCTGAATTTTTGTTTGCCATTTTCTTGAGCAGCCAATGACTTTTTGGGTTGAACTTATGGTCGATCTGAACCTAAAGCTCATCCCTAGTTATAACCAGCTTAAAAGCTCTTTATTTTTTTCTAGGTTCTGCTGGTCTTTCCTATAATCTGTGCGTTAACTACTTCTGCTTGTTGCTGCTAAGGAGGTTATGAATGAGTTATGAATATTTATCTGACCCAACCAATCCCTTAGGTTCTTGTTCAAACATAAGATGTGGGAGATGATATTTGGGTCACCTTTCACCTTTTGGACTTTTGCCTGGATAGGATGTGCCTCAGCCTGGGACATGTACCAGAGGCCCAACAATTTAAATTACCTGCTAGAGTGGATGTGGGAGTGAGCCTGCAAAGAATCTTCTTGCTGAAGAGTGTTTCAGAGGAGCTGGGTAGAAGTTACTACTGAACACTGTAAGAAGGATTTATCACCCATCAACAAAGTATTTTTGCTATAAAAAGGGTCAAGAGTCAGATTTACTAGCGATAAATCTATTGCAATATGAAGGAAGGACTGCTTTTACAGAGCTGCCTGGCTGCTCTCATAGTACCAGCAATTGCCTAGAGCTGTGGTTTTCAACCTCCGTCCTCAAGGGGCTATGTTTTGGGAACTTCCCTTAGATAAAATAGCTCTTATCAATACCATGTCTTTGATATTGATTTAAAACAGTTTTGCAAAGTAAAGGAAAACCCGAAAACATGGCACGTTGGGGGTACTTGAGGACTGAGTTTGAGAATCACTGGCCTAGAGTCTGCTCTTAAATGGTCTACTACTACTACCGCTGCTGCTGCTTTCAGAATACCTGTTCTATTTAAAATTTTTTGGGGAATCCTGCTTGAGGTGAATCCTGGAACTCTAAACACTTCCTCCTAGAGTTAAGTTCAGCAAAAAGGTAATAAGACTAAAGTGACGGGCACCCCACTGTACAGGAGTGCTACATTTACAGTAGATATAAACAGTTCTACTAGGCTCCTTCTTTAGAACTCTTCCACACAGGTAATTTCTATCAGGCAATATTGACAAAATTAATCAGTTCCAAGACAGAAAAAATATTTCTTATACTGAAAAAATAACAAAAGAAAAAAAAATGAATGGTGTATGTAGCGCTGGCTCCTGACGAGCAGGCGATATTATTTTTCTCAAATTAAGTAGCCTGAAGCCACAGTTGGGTTTCAGGCTAATTACTTCAAATTTCTGGTTTCAGTACCAGTCCAGCACTGGGTTCTCCTTGACCGCAGGTGTCGCTGTCACCGCCGGCAAGAGTAGAAACGCAGTCTAACTGGGTGTATTGAATGCCACTTGCTGCTCGGAACCAGCCCAGTGGGAGTGTTCTCCTGCTGTGCATCTCTGGGGGGTGGTATTTTAGGTATCGACGCTATGTTGGCGGGGGATTATTTTCTGTCTATTTGGTTCTGGTGGTCCTCCTGACCCAGCCTTGTGGCCCTCCTGGCCTGGGGTGTGGAACCATGCATCCTGTGTGTAACTTTCGGAGCCTATTGATCCAAGGAAGGTCCGGTGCCGTCTCATCTGAAGGAAGAGGCCCAGCAACTGAGAAACCCCAGGGGAGGACTCTTTCAGGAGAAGGCCGTGCGCAAGGCTGGCTTCTCTGAAGGAGCCTGGAGATTAAGTTGAAGGACGCGACCCGGATCAACACTAATACTGTATCGCCGGATCGGCTGAGAGAAACTGGTACTGTATGTTGGTTCTTTAAAGTTCATCCAATCCCTCAGTGGAGCTAAAGTGTAACTTACAAGTTTGTGGCAGAGACTTTACCGAGCATCCTACCGGCTGCTAGGCCTAGTGAGAGAGACCTATCCAGGGGTTGCAGGAATCCAGTTGTGGAACAGTAATATCCTCTGGATTCTCCTAAAATCTTCACCTTGCAATCTAAGTACCTGAACTCAACCCTAACCCTCTACCCTTTATTGCGAGACTTTGTCTTCTTTTGTTAAATAAATAACCCAAAAGAGGATTCATTGTCAGTCTCAACATTTCTTTGGGCCACATTCCACAGGATCCCCAAGACGGAGAAGCAAGTAAGTGAAGTAACGGTAAGCCCAAATAAAACCAGCAGCTCCTTCGGGGGTCAGTGCTACATGTACTTATGGAAAATACTCTCTGGCTTCCCTTGAAGTCCCTTGACACTTTCTATGCCTCTGATTGCATTTTCTCTCTCTTACTCTGAAAACGGAAAATTGTATACTTACCTTTCCGTAATTTTCCTTTCCTGTCGCATCTTCATGGCAGCATACACTTTGGTTGCGGGGTCGAGTCCACCATTCCAATGATCGCTTGACCTCCTGTGAAATATGGATCGGTTGAGACATGGACATGCCGTCCCATTGGTGTAAGAACAAGGTCTGTAGGGGTCTCGAGTTCCATTCCGCCCATTGGACCATCGGGATGGTTGTTGACAGGGAGCCTAGGAGGCTGTGGCACACTCTGGCTGATAGGGATGTGGCTAAAATCGCCCTCCTCACTTTCCCGCCTGTGGCCCGAACAGCTTCTTCCGCGCGAGGACCCTCTGCGTCCTGACTTAGAAGATCTTGAGGACCTGATAGGGCTGACCATTTAGGTAGCGTTAGTGGCATCCTGCCCCTCCTCCTCTCTTCTCTCAAGCACCCAAGTACAGTCAGTGACCTGCGGCACCCCCTCCCTAGGCTCACGTTACTCCCTTCCTCAGTCTGGGAACCAACATCGGAGCCTTAAAATCGCTGCTCTTCCTCCAGCAGCATGTACCTGACACTGGTTGAATAATTCTGGGGACTCCCCAGTGCATGATGGTGGGGCTACGGAAGGAGTGACTGTGGACAAGAAGCCGGTGGAATAGGCCGCTTTGGCAGCTGCGTTGCAAGGCAAACTACTCAGCCTGGTTGACAGAGGATGAGGATGATGAGGATGGCTTTATTATCCACTCCACCAACTCTTCTGCATGTTGTGGCTCAATAACATGGCCAGAAGCAGAAAAAAATAACAAGCGTGACCCATGGCCACCTGCAGAGGATGCACCATGTCCATGATCACCACTGTTGACTATAGACACAGGGGCTGCTTGCCCTCTTTTAGCGGCCTGTGAGTGTATGCCTCTCCTTGGTGGCCTTCCGGACATGATGTATTTTTTGTTTTGCAACACCACACTACACTGTACACTGTAGATACTATGTACACTGCCTGAAGTGTATTGGAAACTGTACACACTGTATTGTATATGGTGTACACCACCAGAAAAGTAGTAGAAACTGTACACACTGTATTAGATACTGTGTACACCGCCTGCACTGTATTAGAAACTGTACTATGGCTGCACTGTATTGTATACTGTGTACACCACCACAAGTGTAGTAGAAACTGTACACAATGTATTAGAAACTGTGTACACAGCCTGAAGTGTATTAGAAACAGTGCACCACCAAATGCACTGCAGATATAGGCTACACTGGATGCAGATTATATATATACGAGACTGTGTGTGTGTTTGTGTGTACAGTGGTGTGAAAAAGTGTTTGCCCCTTCCTCATTTCCTGTTCCTTTGCATGTTTGTCACACTTAAGTGTTTCGGAACATCAAACCAATTTAAACAATAGTCAAGGACAACACAAGTAAACACAAAATGCAATTTGTAAATGAAGGTGTTTATTATTAAAGGTGAAAAAAAATCCAAACCATCATGGCCCTGTGTGAAAAAGTGATTGCCCCCTAAACCTAATAACTGGTTGGGCCACCCTTAGCATCAACAACTGCAACCAAGTGTTTGTGATAACGTGCAATGAGGCTTTTACAGCGTCCTGGAGGAATTTTGGCCCACTCATCTTTGCAGAATTGTCCTAATTCAGTTACATTAGAGGGTTTTCGAGCATGAACGGCCTTTTTAAGGTCATACCACAACATTTCAATAGGATTCAGGTCAGGACTTTGGCTAGGCCACTCCAAAGTCTTCATTTTGTTTTTCTTCAGCCATTCGGTGGTGGACTTGCTGGTGTGTTTAGGATCATTGTCCTGCTGCAGAACCCAAGTTCGTTTCAGCTTGAGTACACGAACAGATGGTCAGACATTCTCCTTCAGGATCTCTTGGTAGACAGCAGAATTCATAGTTCCTTTTATCACGGCAAGTCTTCCAGGTCCTGAAGCAGCAAAACAGCCCCAGACCATCACACTACCACCACCATATTTTACTGTTGGTATAATGTTCTTTTTCTGAAATGCAGTGTTCCTTCTACGCCAGATATACTTGGACAAACACCTTCCAAAGAGTTCCACTTTTGTCTCATCGGTCCACAGAATGTTGTCCCAAAAGTCTTGGGGATCATCAAGATGTGTTGTGGAGAAATTGAGACGAGCTTTGATGTTCTTTTTGCTCAGCAGTGGTTATCTCCTTGGAACTCTGCCATGCAGGCCATTTTTGCCCAGTCTTTTCCTGATGGTGGAGGCATGAACGCTGACCTTAAAGTGGAAGTAAAGTCACATTTTCCACTTTCACCTACAGGTAAGCCTATAATGAGGCTTACCTGTAGGTACAAAAAATATCTCCTAAACCTTTACGGTTTAGGAGATATTACCCGTGCAATACGCCGCTGACTACAGCGGCGCATGCGCACGGGGGATTCTTGTCTGAAAGGCCGGCAGAATACGAACCCTGCCGGGACGAAGTCTCCCGTGCGCATGCGCGGGAGTGACGACATCGCGGCTCCAGCCACTCACAGCGCTGGAGTCGCGATACCCGGAAGACACGCCGAGGCAACATGTCAGCGACCTCGGCGTGGACCAGGTGAGTTACCGACGCCTCTTTCTAAGGTAAGTATTTCATAATGAGCTAGTATGCGGTGCATACTAGCTCATTATGCCTTTTCCCTTACAGGTGTAAAAAAAAAAAAAAAAATGTCAGCGGGTTTACTACCGCTTTAACTGAGGCAAGTGAGGCCTGCAGTTCCTTGGACGTTGTTGTGGGGGTCTTTTGTGACCTCTTGGATGAGTCGTCGCTGCGCTCTTGGGGTAATTTTGGGCGGCCGGCCACTCCTGGGAAGGTTCACCACTGTTCCATGTCTTCGCCATTTGTGGATAATGGCTCTCACTGTGGTTCGCTGGATTCCCAAAGCTTTGGAAATGGCTTTATAACCCTTTCCAGACTGATAGATCTCAATTACTTTCTTTCTCAATTGTTCCTGAATTTCTTTGGGTCTCGGCATGATGTGTAGCTTTTAAGGATCTTCTGGTGGACCTTACTGTGTCAAGCAGCTCCTATTTAAGTGATGCCTTGATTGTGAACAGGTGTGGCAATAATCAGGCCTGGGTGTGGCTAGAGAAATTGAACTCAGGTGTGGACAACCACAGTTATAGTATGTTTTAACAAGGGGGGGCAATCACTTTTTCACACAGGGCCATGATGGTTTGGATTTTTTTTCACCTTTAATAATAAACACCTTCATTTACAAATTGCATTTTGTGTTTACTTGTGTTGTCCTTGACTATTGTTTAAATTGGTTTGATGTTCCGAAACACTTAAGTGTGACAAACATGCAAAGGAACAGGAAATGAGGAAGGGGGCAAACACTTTTTCACACCACTGTATATATATATATATATATATATATATATATATATATATATACACACAGGGCTCAAAATTTCAAGTCCTGAGCTACTAGCCAGGCCTCAAGGGTTACATGCCACCAGTTGCCCCACTCCACCCCTACACCACCCCTAATCACGCCCTCATAAATTATTTAATGAAATGACACTTAAATGTTTTATGCAGAATTAAGTTACAAAAATAAATATTAACAACAACTTTATCAGTTCCCCTCAGCACAGCCTCACCTGTGCCCATCAATGCAGCGTGACCTGTGCCCATCATTGCAGCGTGACCTGTGCCCATCATTGCAGCCTCACTGTGCCCAACATTGCAGCCTCACTGTGCCCCCATTGCAGTTTCACTGTGCCCAACATTGCAGCCTCACTGTGCCCCCATTGCAGCCTCACTGTGCTCCCATTGCAGCCTCACCGTGCCCCCATAGCAGCCTCATTGTGCCCAACATTGCAGCCTCACCGGGGCGGTGGAAGATAGAGGGTAGCCAGATCATGAATGGAGGAAGAGGAGAGCCACAGGGTCACCGAGCGCTGTTACAGCTTACATTGAAATTTCCTCCGCTTTGCTCGTCGTCACACACAGCCCCGCCTCCTCCTAACCCCACTCCTGTGATAGACAGAACACATCACAGCATTGGACCCGCATTCTGTCTATCACAGGCGCGGGGTCAGGAGGAGGCGGGGCTGTGTGTGACGGTGAGCAGAGCGGAGGCAATTTCAATGTAAGCTGTAACAGCGTGCTATACCGTCCGGTGACCCCGTGGCTCTCCTCTTCCTCCATGCTCTCTTCCACCAGGGCAATCGCTGGGAGAATGGCTCCCGATCAACCCCACCTGCCGGCGGTGCTTGCCCCCCCCCCCACTCCCAGGCAGCCCAGCACCTCTCCAGACATAATTTTCCACTTGCAAAATGCGAGTAGGCGAGTGGAAAATTTGAGGGTTGTATAAATATATATATATATATATATATTAATACACCGCCTGAAGTGTATTAGAAACAGTACACCACAGAATACACTGTAGTCATGGCTACACTGGATACAGAGTATATATATATATATATATATATATATATATATATATATATATATATATATATCAAATACAATGCCACCAACTGAATAACCTGCCTGCTTAATCTAACTCAAGTTATCTCTCTGTCCACGCCAACAACACTACACACGGCCGCCGTGTAAGCAGCCTTGTATAGTGTAGGGTGTGGACTTAGTCCCCCTGAGCCATGATTGGCCAAAGGCACCCTGCCTTTGGCCAATTATGGCTCTCTCAGCAGAGTGCGCTATGATTGGCCAAAGCATGCAGGTCAGGTGCATGCTTTGGCCAATCATCATACGGCAATGCACTGCGATCTCGCAGTGCATTATGGGGTGTTCTGCGGCGCTCGAGTTTCCCGCGAACGCCCCGTAATGTTCTATGAACAGGCAAAAACCCAATGTCCGAGTCAAACTTATGTTCGACCCGAACATCGAGCTCATCCCTAATAAAGACTGCAGCAAGCAAGAAGTCACTGGTTGATTAACTGACAAGCCTGAAGGAAAAGCTTTGTGATAAAAATAAATGCTTTCTTTGTTAAACTACTTTTTCATTTTCTAGTTGCCTGGTTGTTATGTTTATAATCTGTGGTAAATACTTTCTAAGCCATTGCTCCCGAGCAATCATGCAGTCATTGAAGGCTAGCCCCTTTCACACAAAGGGTCTGATCAGGTCTGCCTGTTCGTTTTTCAGGTGATCGTCCAATCACCATTTCTTTCCATTATCCACTTATTATTCACTTGCAATGTGCTAAGAGAAGCCCAGCTGTTACTGTTCACCTTCACCATCACAGGAGCAAGTGCTTTCTCTGATTTGAACCCTCTTTCATGTGCTTTCTTTGCGCTCACTGTTTGAGAGCTCGCTCCCATGATTGTAAAGATGAACAGTAACAGCTAATTTTGGTAAAGGTCAACTAATCCTTTGAGATGACACAAAATATGCTCTGATTTTAAGATTAGAACAGGGGTCTCCAGTTCAACATTGCATACATGGTGGGATTGTCCAGAGATAGAATATTGGCGAGGTATACTAGAATATATAGATATAATAACAGGAGACAGGATCCCTCAATGCCCCTGGACTTGTTTATTTCATGGTACGACTAAAACAAAGAATCAATATAAAAAAACTTTAGTACCATACTTGCTGAACGCAGCAAAAGCCCTTATCCCCAAAAAATGATTATCTACTAAGAAACCAAATATTAAAGAGTGGTTACAGAGAGTAGAATACATCAATAGTATGGAATATTTGAGTAATATGGAGAAAGATTGGATAGAGAACTATAGGTCAACCTGGGAAAAATGTAGAAATGTAAAATCTTACTTTCAGGCAATGATAGAAACAGCCTAAGTAGATTTATATAAGGTCAACAGATCAAAAGGGGTGGTAGGGTGGGATAATGGGAGATAACTTTTTTAGGAGTAATAAATATAAAGAATGATAAGATGTAATGTATTGATTTTTGTATGTAATAAAAATGTATAATAAAAGATTAAATTATAAAAAAGAACAGGGGTCTCCAAACTTTCTAAACAAAGGACCAGTTTACTATCCTTAAGATTTTTGGGGGGCTGGACTGTGGCAATTGTGAGTAGAAAATTTCCCAACATCAGTGGGAAAAAACAATACCCTATCATTGGAGTCATTGGGAGGAATTATGTCCCATCATTGATGTCATTAGGCCCAATTGTTGGTGTCATTAGGAGGAATTGTGTTCATTCATTGGGGTCAGTGTGTGTGTGTGTGGGGGGGGGGGGGGATTATGCCCCATTGTTGGTATCAGTGGATGAAATAGTTACTGTAGGGCCAGATAAAAGTAGGTAAAGG
This sequence comes from Lithobates sylvaticus, assembly GCA_028564925.1. Taxonomy (NCBI): domain Eukaryota; kingdom Metazoa; phylum Chordata; class Amphibia; order Anura; family Ranidae; genus Lithobates; species Lithobates sylvaticus. Next base: position 561,527,199 of record CM053026.1, read on the forward strand.
GCCACATCTGGCCCTCGACCACTTGATTTGGAGATCACTAGTTTAGAAGACACCGCTTATAGCAATTCAAATAGCAGAAAAAATAACTTTAAATTGGGTATGTTTCCTGATGCAATAAGAAACATTGGAGAGTACATATAAGCATCAAATAACTAGGTGTAATTTATTTAGGCATTTATTTATAACAGGTATTCATATAGCACCAATAATTTAAGTATCACATTTTGTACTGTATATTCACATCAGTCCCTGCCCTGAAGGAGCTTACAATCTAAAGTCTCTATCTCTCACATGCATACATACACACACACACACACACACACATACTAGTGCCAACTTGGTCAGTAGCCAAATAACCTATCCACATGAAAAAAACTGATATATCGATTCATGTTTACAATTTCTGACAATTGTGAGATTTCACTTAAAAATCAATCATACTTTATATAGCTAAGCAGAGATGTGGCATTATTCCGGAATAATGAATTATACCCCCCGCCACAAAAAACATTTTCTACAAAATGAACAAGTATGTATTATAGTATGAAATTAAATAAACCGCGCTAAAAAAAGGGAGGCAAAGAAAATATACAGAATGGAGCGAAAGGGGAAAAAAAGGGGAAGGGGGGGCCTAACCTAAAAGGCTGCTGCTAGAAGTGGGATACTCACACATAGGCTCATGGAAATGGGTAAAGCTGCGCCAATATGGTAATTACATGTAAATACAAAGGATAGATATGACACGGGAGGGCACAGATATATAATGATCATAAAAAACACACATGGATGTGGCTAAAAATAAAGTCCAATGATGGCTATAATTAGTCCATAACATCAATCCATAAAAACTTTATAGCATAAATCGATTGATCTTGAATCCTGGTTTTCAACAGCAAACCGATTTACAACATAAAAGAAACACCACCGTGCCTGTCCTGTCTCTTCACACTGTGACATGCAAAAGCTGATCAGACCCAACCACCTGCTGAATTAAAGGCTTACCAGATGGCTGGGTAAATAAGGCATTGAGTAGTAACCTCCTAGGCAGATGTTAGTTGGTACGGCTGATCCCACTCAGAAACGATCATACACTGGAGCTAGGAAACTTAAACGCTGTCCACTTCGCCAGAGCCAATCCAACTGATATGCTCAGATAAAAAGAATGGGGCCACCCATTGTGTAATACTGACTAAAATCCATTTATTTAGTGTACATAGATTAAAAACACTTACGTAGAACGCAGTTGAACGAGCACAATAAAACATACACTGCCGGCCGGTCAGTGGTATCCCGTCCCCTCTTCCAAATCTGCATGGTGGCGTCGCTGCGTGCCTTCCCATACGCCGTTTCGTCATAGATGACGTTTTCAATGGGGAACGGGCGACGCAGCAACGCACCACCTATAAATAACCCAACCTCCACCTGAGTTGCATGAGGTCAGACTAGCGCCACCATCTTATGTATGGGCAAAATGCCCTTACTGGACGATGTCATGCAGCGCTATGAAAAAAGGAAAAAACCTTTTAATTTAAATCATATCTACACTTTAAATAAATAATAAGCGTACACAGCTGTTTGTAATTAATTATATATGATTAGCGATAACATTTAAGGGTTTGTAGGGGACCAATACTCCCGATGCATTCAAGCAAGTAACATACCTTTGTGAAATATTCCATTCATTAGTTGGGAATATTTCAATAGGTAGAAAAAGAAAAAGAAGGGAAAAAGAATATATATATTTGAAGTGATATATAATCATAGGTGTCGTTTTAACATGATAATGTCAGCATGTCAAAGCGCAAAATGGGTGAAAAAGGACATGTATTAAGTGGTAAAAGCATGTCAAAAATTGAATGAAAAAGAACACATAATAGGACATATAATGTGTAAAAATATTACCAATAAAAATATTATATAATGAACAAGAATGATATAATAAACAAAAATATATAATTTTAAATCCATATTCTAAAATGGAGTGAAAATAAGTGTCGTTACAGCACACTATTTAAAAATGCTGAAACACATGATCACTGTGCAAATATGATATTAAAAAGGAAGAAACAAAACAAAAATCAGTGGAATGATTATCCCAAATGATTATAGGAAAAATAATGATATAAAAAATATTGATACGTTATGTGTGTTTTACCAATCACCTACTATAGTGCATGTGAAAAAGTGGAAATCATAAATCGCATGATTTGTGAACACCTAATGAAATGCATATATTCTATAATGAAATATTTTTCCCAAATCAGGGTAGATTAGATTTATGGTATGTATCCATTAGATGGAAGTAATGTAAACTACTTACACATAATCTACAGACCCTACATGCATCTCAGGGGGGTGTACATGTATGGCCAAAAACCCGATAGCAAAGGGGGAGGACCCAACTTCCACCCTATGGCTAATAGTCCCAACTCATTAAAAACCAAGGAAGAACATAATGAGATTAATAATAACAATCATAAAAGGAAGAAAAATTGTTATAAACCAAACAAAATTTGCTTAGGAAATAATTTGTGAATATACAGGCCACATATTTTTAAGAGTTATCAACAAAGGCATTGATGTCGGTATCTATATTCAACCCGTGTGGTGTGTAAGATTTTAGGCGATGGATCCATGCCATTTCTAATTTGGAGATTTCCCTCACTAAGGAGCTCCCACGCCAATGGGGTTTAAATTTGTCTATCCCAAAGAATAGAGTCTTAGAGGGATTTTTTCCGTGTGCCAATAGATAGTGTTTGGACACTGAATGTTTGGGGAAACCGCTTATGATGTTAGAAATGTGTTCCCCCAAACGCACATGGAGAGGGCGCTTAGTACGGCCCACATACTGCAGCCCACCGGGGCACTGCAGCATATATACCACCCCCTTAGAGGAACAAGTTATGCAAGGTTTAATAATGTGACTCTTCCCTGTGGCTGTGCACACAAAAGAGGTCGTACGTCTCCCAACATTCCTGTTGAGGGAACAAACTCTGCATTTCCCACACTTGTAGTACCCCGTGAGTTGGTTGATTTATGATTTCCACTTTTTCACATGCACTATAGTAGGTGATTGGTAAAACACACATAACGTATCAATATTTTTTATATCATTATTTTTCCTATAATCATTTGGGATAATCATTCCACTGATTTTTGTTTTGTTTCTTCCTTTTTAATATCATATTTGCACAGTGATCATGTGTTTCAGCATTTTTAAATAGTATGCTGTAACGACACTTATTTTCACTCCATTTTAGAATATGGATTTAAAATTATATATTTTTGTTTATTATATCATTCTTGTTCATTATATAATATTTTTATTGGTAATATTTTTACACATTATATGTCCTATTATGTGTTCTTTTTCATTCAATTTTTGACATGCTTTTACCACTTAATACATGTCCTTTTTCACCCATTTTGCGCTTTGACATGCTGACATTATCATGTTAAAACGACACCTATGATTATATATCACTTCAAATATATATATTCTTTTTCCCTTCTTTTTCTTTTTCTACCTATTGAAATATTCCCAACTAATGAATGGAATATTTCACAAAGGTATGTTACTTGCTTGAATGCATCGGGAGTATTGGTCCCCTACATACCCTTAAATGTTATCGCTAATCGTATATAATTAATTACAAACAGCTATGTACGCTTATTATTTATTTAAAGTGTAGATATGATTTAAATTAAAAGGTTTTTTCCTTTTTTCATAGCGCTGCATGACATCGTCCAGTAAGGGCATTTTGCCCATACATAAGATGGTGACGCTAGTCTGACCTCATGCAACTCAAGTGGAGGTTGGGTTATTTATAGGTGGTGCGTTGCTGCGTCGCCCGTTCCCCATTGAAAACGTCATCTATGACGAAACGGCGTATGGGAAGGCACGCAGCGACGCCACCACGCAGATTTGGAAGAGGGGACGGGATACCACTGACCGGCCGGCAGTGTATGTTTTATTGTGCTCGTTCAACTGCGTTCTACGTAAGTGTTTTTAATCTATGTACACAAAATAAATGGATTTTAGTCAGTATTACACTATGGGTGGCCCCATTCTTTTTATCTGAGCATATCAGTTGGATTGGCTCTGGCGAAGTGGACCAACTAACATCTGCCTAGGAGGTTACTACTCAATGCCTTATTTACCCAGCCATCTGGTAAGCCTTTAATTCAGCAGGTGGTTGGGTCTGATCAGCTTTTGCATGTCACAGTGTGAAGAGACAGGACAGGCACGGTGGTGTTTCTTTTATGTTGTAAATCGGTTTGCTGTTGAAAACCAGGATTCAAGATCAATCGATTTATGCTATAAAGTTTTTATGGATTGATGTTATGGACTAATTATAGCCATCATTGGACTTTATTTTTAGCCACATCCATGTGTGTTTTTTATGATCATTATATATCTGTGCCCTCCCGTGTCATATCTGTCCTTTGTATTTACATGTAATTACCATATTGGCGCAGCTTTACCCATTTCCATGTATTATAGTATACTTCATTTGTTCAGCCATGTTTGTTATTACACACTACTTGGCCTAGAAATAGCATTTTCTGCATATGACAGCTGCTGCTCAGTGTTAACATAATCTTACATTTGCGTTGTCTAACATAATTTCCTGTTATGTAAATGACATGTATAGTCATGCAGAGATTGAGTAGTTGAGAGGAAATTGGGAGACTCCAAACACACTAAATGTAAGGTAACCTCCAGATATAAATTCTAATAACATAGAGAAACCTATATTGATATGACATCATGACATCAGGTTGAAGTTTTCTTTAACTCCCACTGAACCTAATAATACCATTCAAAAACTAAGGTAACACCTTGTACTAAATAGAAATGAACTGACATGCACAACTGGCAGGTACCAGGAAACACATTTCATTCTGTCAACTTTTCTTTCAGTGCTTAAATTACAGGGTGTACACAAAGGATTTCACTGGATTTCTTTCAAGGCCAGAGGGAACGTGGAGCTTGCAGTTGCTCTGCTTTATGAAAGAGTGTAGTGTACTATCTAGCATACCTGCGTGTCATGTGCTGATTACATTTCAGTGTCATACATAACATACACTAACTCCTGAATGGCACAAACGTCAAATGACATCACAGCTTCAAGCAACCAGCTTTGGTGTACGATTAGGACAATGACATGAATCACCTCTAGAAGGAAGAGAAATGGGATTTGTTAATTCGTCTCATTAAGCCATTAATAAATAGAGTGTTGCTTAATTTTTTTCAAATAATTGTTAGTACCTAATCTTAGCAATTATAGTCAGTGAAATAACAATAAAAAGATTATGTTTCTGGTCCATACATGCAAACTAATTTGTGTAGGATATAAACAATTTTAGCGCACTTGTGTAACAATCTGATGTCAAGTGGTGTGCAAATGATTGCAGTAATCAGCACAGTTCATTCCATCATTTAACAAAGTCCCAGAAAAATAAATATTAGTGTTGTTCTAATATTGTACGTCTTGCTATTCACCCCCCTGCCTTTCCTTGCACATCATTAAGGATAATTATTCAATGTTCATTCAGTAGGCTGGGGGTGGGGAGTTGACACCACTGCGTTCCTTAACTATTATGGATCAAATGGGGTCACCTTCCTGGTTGGAAGGTGACCTCACGAATACACCTCACTGTGTTATATCTTTCAGTGAATTAGCATATCCCAGTCTACTGTAGTTAATGGAAAACATAGATAACTTTGCCTGTTTAATCATTGAGAATGATTTACTGAAGTAGTATAAAGTTTCCATAGACCCGTGAACTCGTGTTCACTTGAAATGTTCACCTATAAGCAGGAATTCAAAAAATACTTCCTTATACATGATTCAATATTGACAGGAACGTCCGCCATACTAAGTGAATTTTCTAATCTTTTACTGAATCAAAGTATGAATACTTTGGAGATTGTCAAAGATATTTCATGGTAATGTTTCTTCACTAAGGGGAAACTGGGTTTACCATAACAAGTGCAGTAATTGGCATAGTTTTGGGTGGCGTTTTCCTTTAACACTTTTGACGCAAATGTTTAGTGGTGTCAAATAGGGATGAGCCGAACACACCCCCCCCCCCCCCCCGTTCGGCTCGCACCAGAACCTGCAAACGAACCTAAAGTTCGGGGGAGCATTAGAACCCTATTAGTTACAATGGATACGAATGTTCAAAATCAAAAGTGATAATTTTAAAGGCTAATATGCATGTTATTGTCATAAAAAGTGTTTGGGGACCTGGGTCCTGCCCCAGGGGACATGTATCAATGCAAAAAGTTTTTTTAAAAACGGCCGTTTTTTCAGGAACAGTGATTTTATTAATGCTTAAATTGAACCAATAAAAGTGTAATATTCCTTAAAATTTTTTACCTGGGGGGTGTCTATAGTATGCCTGTGAAGGGGCGTATGTTTCCTGTGCTTAGAACTGTCCCTGCAAAAAGTGTCATTTTTGCAGGAAAAAAAGCTATTTAAAAATCACTCGCGGCTAATGTATTGACGGCTCCCGTAACACAGAGAACAGTCATTCATTGAAAGCCATTCATTAAAAAAAAAGTCATTGATAAAAAAAAAAAAAGAAAAGGGGCCTGGTTATTGAATTTGGGGGGACCCCACGCCATTTTTTTTTTTTTTTGGTTTTTTTTTTTTTTTTTTTTTTTTTTTTTTTTTTTTTTTTTTTTTTTTTTTTTTTTTTTTTTTTTTTTTTTTTTTTTCTTTTTTTTTTTTTTTTTTTGGCTGGGGTCCCCCTTAATATCCATAGCAGACCTGAAGGGCCTGGTTATTGAATTTGGGGGGACCCCCACGCTTTTTTTTTTTTTTTTTTTTTATCAATGCCTTTTTTTTTTATGAATGGCTTTCAACGAATGACTGTTCTCTGTGTTACGGGAGCCGTCAATACATTAGCCGCAAGTGATTTTAAATAGCTTTTTTTCCTGCAAAAATGACACTTTTTGCAGGGACAGTTCTAAGCACAGGAAACATGCCCCCCTTCACAGGCATACTATAGACACCCCCCAGATGTGATACTGCAATGCTGTACTAACAGCAGGCACACACTAATCCCCAGAATCATAGCACATAATGTCAGCAGTCAGCAGCACATAACACTGACGCTGGAACACAGCACAATATGCGAGGTCGCCGGCGCGGCGGCCTTTTATACTGTGGGGCGTGTACTAAACCCCCTGAGCTATAATTGGCCACAGGCATCCTGCCTGTGGCCAATTATTGCTCTCCTCGCCGCTGGCTCTTTGATTGGCCAAGCATGCAGGTCACAGTGCATGCTTGGCCAATCATCAGCCAGCAATGCACTGCAACTGGCGCAGTGCATTGCGGGGCGCTCGCATCACACAAATTTGATGCGAGCGGCCCAAATAGTTCTGGGCTCGCTGAGCAGGCGAACGCCCGATGTTCGATTCGAACATGGGTTCGAATCGAACACCGGGCCCATCCCTAGTGTCAAACACACACCATTTCTACAACCGTGTTCAATGTTTTCAAAGGAGTACAGACAATTACAGCAGCAGTGTGTCCATCAAAATCAGCTTTGTTCAATGTATTTCTACAAGAGCACACAGGAAAGTGCAAATCCACCAACAGAACATTTTATTTTCAGTTTTAACAAGTGGAGCAGAGACAACAACTTTTCTCCTGGATCTTAACTCCAAAAATGTGAATGGTTCCTGATTCTCTGGTAAGTACTTACAGGGTTCACCATCCTACTGGAAAGCAGGTTTGGCAACCTCCCATGACTTTTTGTACTGACAACACATGGAAAATTTACTGATGGAGCACATTTTTTAATTTCATCCTGAAATATGACGGAAACTCTTATTATATACAAAAAAAAATATTTAACCAGTTCACGCTGACGCTATAGCTGAAAGACAGCTACAGTGCAGCTTCCTTTGCCAGTAGAGTGTATATGGATGTCCTACCATGATCGTGCTGCCCACACGCCCCCTGCGGCGCGTGGGCAGCACGCTCTGGGATTCATATTTTTGGCCCCCAAATGCATTATTTTACATTTTTCAACATTAAACCTTACAGTATCTCACAAAAGTGAGTACACCTCTCACATTTTTGTAAATATTTTATTATATCTTTCATGTGACAACACTGAAGAAATGAGATTGAGCTGTAAATAGGATTGGTCCCAGGACAGAACCCTGGGGGACTCCAGTATCCACAACAGCCATTCTGAGTACTCCCCATTTATCACCACCCTCTAGACTCCCCCGTAGCCAGTTTTCAATCTATATACTTACCCTTTGGTCCATGCCAACAGACCTTAGTTTGTAAAGTAACATTTATGGGGAACTGTATCGAATGCCTAAGCAAAATCAAGATACACCACGTCTACAGGCCTTCCTTTATCTAGATGGCAGCTCCCCTCCTTATAGAAGGTTAATAGATTAGTCTGGCAAGAATGATTCTTCATGAAACCATGCTGATTACTGCTAATAATACAGTTTTTATTACTAAAATCTTGTATATAGTCCCTTATCATCCCCTCTAAGAGCATGCAAACTATTGATGTCTGGCTAACTGGCCTGTAGTTCCCAGAGACATGTCTTGGCCCTTTTTTAAATATTGATGCTATTTTGGCTTTTCTCCAATCAGCTGGTACAATTCCATTCAGTAGCCTGTTCATAAAAATTAGGGACAATGGTCTGGCAATCACTTGACTGAGTTCTTTAAGGACCCTCGGGTGTAAGCCATCTGGTCCCCGTGACTTATTATTGTTAAGTTTTTCAAGTCTATTTCTAATTTTATCCTCTGTTAGCCATGATGGTGCGTCCTGTGACGTGTTATGAGGAAAAACATTGCAGCCTTGGTTACTGAATCTCCCCTTTCCCTCGTGAAGACTGAGGAGAAGAATACATTCAAAACCTTTGCCAGCTCTCTATCTTTTGTAACCAGATTCCCTTCATCATCCTTTATGGGGCCAATATGTTCTGACCTCCCTTTCTTACTATTCAAATACTTAAAGAATTTCTTGTTTTTTTTTTCACTCTCCTCTGCTATGTGCCTTTCGCGTTCCATTTTAGCTGCCCTGATTGCACCCTTACATTTCTTATTACATTCTTTGACGATGACCCCTCAGCCTTGTATTTTTTAAAGGTCTTCTCCTTTGCTTTTATATGTATTTTTACGTTGGAGTTAAGCCACACAGGACTTTTGTTAGCTCTTTTGGATGTATTTCCCATTGGAAAGCACTGGCCAATACTTTTATTTAATATGCTCTTAAAGCACTCCCATTTTCCCTCCGTGTTCTTTGTTGCTAGGATTTTATCTGAATTAATATCTTCTAGCAAGGAGCACAGTTTAGAGAAGTTGGCTCTTTTAAAATTCAGTGTCTTTGTATTACCCTTGTGTTTCCTAAATTGCCCCGTATTTCTACACCTGCGATCAGGTCTGTATTGTTAGTAATCAGTAGGTCTAGTAACACTTTGTTTCTTGTTGGTGCATTTACCATCTCAACAAATTGTCCTGCAAGACATTTATGAAATAGTGAAGTCATCCTTCCTGGAAGAAGACAGTGTTTTACTAGCAACCGCTAGTAATAATCACAAGAGAATCTGGCAGGCTAGTTGTATCGAGGTTGATCGATCAATCAACTTGGTACATTCATCTTGCTCATTAATGGTTCGATTAGAACCGTGTATGGCTGGCCTTAATAATGACCATACAACAGTATAAACCAACAGGTCCTTAGCATTAACCAGGATACCTCCCGTTATTTTCCCAGAGTCTACCAGATGAATAATAAGGGAAGAACCATAAAGTGCTAAACCACAAATACAAAGAGGATTAACAGTTTTTACATACACTCTACACCAATACCAATGGAATATACTAAAGCATCTTTAACTATAATCCATCACAAAGACACATTCAATAGATGTCTAGAAAAGCGGCAATTTGAACTACAGGTTTATATTCGGTATACTATACCAAAATACTTTCCGCAATAAATTCCTCATAAATAAAATGTAGAATATGAAGACCTTTTCAAATCTTAGAAATAGCTTGGTGAGGTAGTGTTAGATTTTAGATGCAAAGGCGTAAATATTAGTCCTAAGGGAACAGTAAAGAGAAGGGGAATTAGGTCAAAAGAAGAAGAATGCAAATACCTTTTAAAGCAGCTGTACAAGAAATTACCCTCTGCTTTAAATATTTCCACTAAGCCTTAAATAGTTCAGATGGTCATTACTTAACAAATGATAATCCATGTGTTGTCCTTTCCTATAGTATATAAAGATTGCATTCACCCAAATTAAGATGCTGTCAGGTTACTTTCCACAATGTTCAGGCAGATTATTTGCCACCTTTGAACGTTATTGTGATATATAAAGTCACTTGTGTTTTTGAAATGAATTAATCAGCTTAATCTCCATAGCACATGGTTTAGTATTTATGCATTTTATACCAGGAAACACATATGCATTTCACTTCCCAGATAGATTTAAGTATACGTATGTTTTTGTACTTCACAAAAACTGTTCACCAAGGAGTTGGAAAACTATAGAGAAAAGACAGAAATCTGTTTTTTAAATCTTTTTTGTTTTTTTTAGCTTCCCATATCACTTACTAGCACTTTTATTCCATGTGAGGATGTTTGTGATTTGCATTTTGGAAAGATCCTGTCAGTTATTTATGTTCTGACTGCTTTTACAGTTATGTGTTAAACAGCTGGACTCCATACCAGTGTCACTATAACTCAGGAATATTCTCCAACATATAGTGTGTCTATAAAAATATTATGTGGGCCTCCAAACAGTAAAATGTAAAGTTACACAAAGTAGAAGCCTATACCACCAACGCAGTAAAACACATTAAACAGGTAATAAAAAAATGTTTGTTGAACTGCAGAGTTTCAAAACATCTTTTAATGGTAAGTCTAAGTTAACCAGATTTTAAAGCTGCTACAATGTGCCTATGGAAAATGTTGTTGAATACTAGACATGTTCTTTAACCCCTCATCTACCAATGTACACACTATCTGATTTAGGTTGGCTACACTCACTCTTCCTCTGTATCTATGGAAGAACAACCTAGCCACCTTTGGACAGCAGCATTGTCAATCTGTGAAGAGAATAGTGTTAGATGGACTAGTAGATCTAGATCAGTGGTTCTCAACTCCTGTCCACAGGACCCACTAACAGGCCAGGTTTGCAAGATAACTGAAATACATCACAGGTGATTTCATTTGCTTTTCAATGATTGCAGTATTCTAGTCTGCATTTCCCAAGGTAATACTTAAAATCTGGCCTGTTAGTGGGTCCTGAGAACAGGAGTTGAGAACCACAGATCTAGATGGACTTCACATAAAGAACTAACAAATTAGAGCCTAACTGCTAACACTTTGTAAACAAGTACAGCAACAGTTTTTTTATTTTGGGATAAAGGTTTTACATAAATAAATAAAATCTGACCATGGTAAGCATCCTTTTCAGTGTTAAATGTTTTTTCTGAACCCTTATGCTACCACTTTTGCACCAGCTCTTTCCTATAGATCTTCAGGGCTCCAACAGCAAAATGTGCCTTCTATAATTCCCAACTTTTTTGCTGTTTTTTTGAAAGTGTTGGAGGTTCCAGTCACCTTTATGTGTTTCAACTCTTTCTTTTGCATTCTATCCAAGAACGAAGAAGAGAAGAAAGCCTTCATAATGGCCATAGCACATGTGCACATCCAGTATCTACCACATGTTAAATTAGAAGGTTAAACTTTGAAATGCACATGGAGAGTACATCCTACTGTATCTGCTTAGTACTTTGATTTATTTATGCAAGTATTGCTGCAGTACAACAGACCAGCCCATACCCGTTGCTGATAATCTAGTGATCTGAAAACATCTGCTTGTGGTGTAGGAGAGACAAGACGAAACACACCCACTGCAGGCTTCATACTATATTTCCCACACAGAGAGCATGATGTAAGAAAAAGTCGGTGCATCCACCGATCAGATTAAAATCTGTCATGTAAATCTGAATGTGATTGGTGATATAGAATAATAAGTTACATAGAACAAGCTTCCTGAACTACATGAGCCAGATCCTGTGAGGTGGTTACTTAATATGTGCTAAAATGGATTACATTTAGATTATGATCCATTGAGTGAACTAGTCATGGTAGACATTATACAATAATCTGAATTATATGGGAACTACTTCTTAAAGGAAAGAGATGGGGTAAAGGGGGAGGTACCTTTAAGTGACGGTGAATAAAATGATAGCCAGTGGTGAGGAATGAGGATGCAGCATGTTAGACATTTCTTCTTCTGTACAGCCCATAGAACTACAGTTTTATTAACCCTTACAGTGCATAGCACAACAATAGACAATCATTTTATGAACAGCAGCCATCTTCCCATGCATTCTATTGTGATCTTTAGCCACAAGTTCTTTCTTGGGATCTACTGCTGGGCCCATACCCAGAGGGCCTCCACTCTCCAGACTACAGACCTGCAAGCTGAAGATCAGGGGTAGCTGATTTTTCCTTTCATCTCCTCCCTTGGCCCCCTATCAAGAGTCCTCATCCCAAACCTCCTGGAAGTTCAGTTTGAAGGGGCTGGAGGAGTGGCAATTCTAAAAGGCACTACACTCTACGTCTGCCAACAGATGTGCTGTATACCAAGCTGTCTCATTTTAATATAACTTGTGAAAAGGTTTATAACAGCTTGTGGCCCACCCTCAGCATATGGGCGGCACAGCCAGGCTAGGTTATGTACTGGACACAGAAGATCACGGTGTTCGGTACCCGGCCGCAGTATCATGTGTGATACAGCATCACAATACAGTGTGAATGGCTTCCATTCATGACTGTATTGTGATGCTCTGATTGGCCCACAGCTATCACATGGTACCTGGGCCAATCACAGCACCCCGTACAATGTGATTAGCTGTAGCCAATCACAGCATTTCAACAGTAAGCAAGCTCTCATGAATGGGAAGCCATTTATGACAGTAAAACTATTGCTTATAATAGTGATCATAAGAAAACAAAAACCCTGATTACCCCCACCCCCAGAGAGACACTGATGAAAGTTTGTAAAAAAAGAAAAAAAAACGTGCCTCAAGCTTTTTAGACACATAAAGCTTTTTGGAATTAATGGATTCCATTGGTCAGAATATTAATTTATTCTGGCCATTGGAATGCATTATTACTCAAATGTGCTTAGCATTTTGATGTGTTTACATGCATATATATGCATTTAGGTGCATCAAGCATTTTTTTTAAGGTGATTTTTTTTTCAGCCTGTAAGGGCACTTTCACACTGGGTTGGTGTCGGTGTTAGCAGTAAAGCGCTGCTAGTTTTACGGCGCTTTACCGATGTTATGGCGGTGCTTTTCAGCCACTAGTGGTGCGCTTTTAACCCCTGCTAGTGGCCGAGGAAAGGGTAAAAACCACCCGCTTTGGCAGCGGTGCCCATTTATTTCAATGGGCAGGGCGTTTTGGGGGAGGTGTATACACCGCTCCCGCACCGCCCCAAATATGCTGCTTGCAGGACTTTTTTTCCTGTCCTGCAAGCGCACCGCTCCAGTGTGAATGCACTCAGGCTTTCACACTGGGGAGGCATGAGAGGTGCTTTTTAGGCACTTTACAGGTGCTATTTCTAGCACTAAAATGCCTGAAAAGCACCCCAGTGTGAAAGGCTTCTCTTCTAATACGCCTGTAAATGCCAATGTGTACGTGGTGCTTTTACAGGCTGAAAAAATGCCAAAAGCCTGTAAAAGAGGCATTTTTAAGCCCAGTCAGCATGAGGCTTAAGTATTCATTAAAATAGTGTTTTTACTCTACTACTTTGTACAGTCCTGTCCTTCTAAAAAAGGCTGACATCATAGAAGTGCCGCTTCTCTCTCATTCTCCAATCAGCAGGCTAGGGAGTAGAGATGTTTACAGAAGCAGAACTTCGGCAGACATTTTTGCTATAACTAGGATTTCAGGGGGGAGAGGGGTGCTTTGCGGTGCACCTAGAAGAGTAATGTCAGGCATCTATTTGGGTTGTATAATTGATATCCTGAGATTTTTAACTGAGAATGGTGATAGAAATAAAGAACAAAAAACTTGTAATGACCAGTTTACTGAATGTATACATAGTGAAATATAATGTTTGTATAAAAAGATGTCAGAAAACTGATTCCATATGTTTTGGAGTATGTTTGGGGAATATGTGTTGCTTCATAGAGGACTAATGCTGACAATATTGAATGATTATTTCTTGCAGAAACATTGTATAGTACTTCCCGTTAAAAATTTTTAATATTCTCACAAAAATGTAAATAAGTCACCATCTCATCTGTACAGTAAAAGATAAGCCTTCTAACTGCTCTCTGAAACATATTTCTAATACATAAAACTTAACAGAGACTAAGCACCCCCATCTGCCCCCTGCTTTAATCCGAGCATACTCTGTTGGGGTTGAGTAGCACATTTTTAATTCTCAATACTGATGCCCACTCTCTGTGAAGTCAAAAAAACGGTTATTGTCAGGAATCCATGAAATATCACGGATCCATAGTGAAGGAAACACTCTAATCAATTGTCCTCTTTGAGGTTTTTAATTGCCATTGGGAAAGAGCAATTTGGCCATTTAACTAAATGTTTAAATTGGTGTAGCTCTGTGTTACCTTTATGTTCAACAGAAAAATCAACAGAAAAGGTAGACGACCATGAAACATGGATGACAACTGTATTAATTCTTAGATTGGGATATGGATGGAGGATATCACTCTGTATCTTCGCTCATATCTCAGTCGGTGTACTCTAAGCCCCCGTACACACGGTCGGAAATTCCGACTACAAAATCCGTCCGATTTTTTCTGAAGGATTTTGTCCGACACTGGTGTTGCATGCACACGGTTGGACAAAGTTGTCGGAAAATCCGATCATTCTGAACGTGGTGACGTTCGTTGTGTACGACGGAACTACGTAGAGGCTAGTAGCCATTAGCTTTGGTCTCGTAATTTGATCTGAGCATGCGTGGCACTTTGTCCGTCGGAATTCTCTACACATGATCGGAAAAAGTCTGATCGGATTTTGTTGTCGGAAAATTTGAGAGCAGGATCTCAAATTTTTTCCGTCGGAAACTCAGACGGAAAAAGTCAGATGGAGCCCACACACGGGCGGATTTTCCGACAACATGGTCCGATCAGACATTTTCCACCAGAATTTCCGACCGCGTGTACGGGGGCTAAGTTGCTTTAGGTCATGCACATTCTATGTCATTATTTTTAACTATTATTAATAAAAAAATGTTTTTTACTAATCTAAGTGTCTATAAAGTCCATTAGGGAAATATCCAATTTCCAGATTGGGATATGGGAGCACAAATAATAAGCAGACAGATAGCGTGCCTTTACTAAACAGTGACTAGAAAGCATATGCTACAGTAAAGTGATATTAAACCCCCAATTTTTAAACATTTTCAGTAGCTGCTTTAATTATTTACTGAGTATGCAGCATATTTACTTTTACTCATTGCCTATATTCCTATTTAAAGCGGAGTTCCACCCAAAAATGGAACTTCCGCTGTAAGTGCCGGTAACCCCTCTGACATGCCACATTTGGCATGTCACATTTTTTTTTTTTTTGAGATACCCTCTTTTTAAAGGCATCCAGCTTCCACTTCTTACCGGAGATCCACGGCACCGGAAGGAAGATCACCTCTCCCCCTCCCACCTTGCAATCTTCTGGGACACGTCACAGGTCCCAGAAGATTGCCCGGCCAGTCACAGCGTGCAGCGCAGCCGGGTGCCCACAGCAAGAATGTCGGGGAGAGGAGTGCAGGGCTTCGTTCGCCCGCATTGCTGGACCGTGGGACAGGTTAGTGTCCGATTATTAAAGGTCAGCAGCTACAGTTTTTGTAGCTGCTGACTTTTAATTTTTTTTTACGGCAGAACTCTGCTTTAAGTTAGTGCCATTATCACTGCCCCAGGTTTTCTGTTTCCAGGCGGCTTTCTCTTGAAGCCTCTTATAAAGCTACCCTTGCATACAGGGACTAGCGCTCTGTATCCCTACAGCATCAAGAGAAACACACAGCCTCAATAGCCTAGGATGGCAAGGTACTCCTCTGCTCCTCCACACTCCTGCCCCCCTCTTCTCCAAGCTTACAGTTTGATTCCAGACTGTACTATCCACTGATCCTTTAAAGATCAGACATTTATGGAGCAGCACTGAGAAATCAGGAGACAGCAGTATTGAAAGTTGTAAACTGAAAGTGTTAGAGTAAGAATTTTAACAAATAGTATACTGTGGAATGTATATTTTATTGTGCTCAATGTGTTTAGCTAAAAAATTCTGAGGGTTTGACACTACTGTAGGAATAGGAAAAGCCATCACTCTGGATGTACAGTAAATAGTGGCTGGTAGCCTATTAAAAAGTCCAATGACACATCCAGTGGCATAGCGTGGGGGTGGGGGTAGCTGGGCCCGTAGCATCCCACCATC
Source organism: Lithobates sylvaticus (assembly GCA_028564925.1). NCBI lineage: Eukaryota > Metazoa > Chordata > Amphibia > Anura > Ranidae > Lithobates > Lithobates sylvaticus. Next base: position 561,543,666 of record CM053026.1, read on the forward strand.
CACAAAGCCACTCCATCCTTGATTATTTACACACTGTCACTGCACTCTGACAGCTGCTCTGTGGCCTGTGCGTGAAGATAGCGGTCAGCGCATACACAGCCGCTTGCTCCCAGAGTCCAGTCTCACTGTCTGGGCCTCCTGTCCACTGGCGGGCACTGCCGCTGTTTTGTCAGTGTCTCCTCCGCTCCGGATCTTCTCATTGTGGCAGTGTGTGTGTCTGGCAGAGGCCACAGAGCAGATATCAGACAAAAAAAAGACACCTGTGATTGGCCACTGAAAAGACCAATCGCAGTCCTTTTAATCTGTTGTTGATGCTGCTCTCTTACCACATTGAATTTTTTTAATTTTGGATGGAGAGGACACATGGAAAAACTCCACATCCTTGCCTTGGGCAGATGATATGGGGGGTACAGTGGTGGGGTAGATGGGGGGGGGGGGGCAGTGATGAGGAAGATGAGAAAAGAGGTACAGTGGTGGGACAGATGAGAAAGGGGATACAGCGGAGGGACATATGAGAAAGGGGGTACAGTGATGGGACAGATGAGAAAGGGGGTACAACAGAGGGACAGATGAGAAAGGGGGTACAGTGGTGGGTAAGGTGAGAAAGGGGGTACAGCGGTGGGGCAGATGTGAAAGGGGGTACAGTGGTGGGACAGATGTGAAAGGGGGTACAGCGGAGGGACAGATGTGAAATGGGGTGCAGTGGTGGGATAGATGATAAAGGGGATACAGCAGAGGGACAGCTGCGAAAGGGGGTACAGTGGTGGGACACATGAGAAGCGGGGGCACAGTGGTGGGGCAGATAAGGGGATAGAGTGGCAGGGCAGATGAGAAGGGGGGTACAGTGGTTGGGAAGATGAGAAAGGGGGTACAGTGGTGGAACAGCTGAGAAGGAGGGTACAGTGGTGGGACAGAAGAGCAGGGAGGTATAGCATTGAGACAGATGTGGAGGGGAGTACAGTGCAGGGGTCAGATAAGAAAGGGGGTACAGTGGCAGAGCAGATATGCAAGGGGTACAGTAGTGGGGCAAATATGCAGGGGGTTACAGTGGTGGGGCAGATATGTAGGGGGATACAATGGTGGGACAGATAACAGGGGGTACAGTGATGGGGAAGGTGATGGGGTACAGCAATGATACAGATAACAGGGTACAGTGGTGGGACAGATAAAAGGGGGGTACAGAGGTGAGACAGATTTGCAAGTGGGTACAGTGACCTGAGGGTTAGGGGGTAAAAATTACTTGACAACCCACGCTAAATAGAGCATGAAGACTTTACTGCATGTTTGCTTCTTTTTTTTAAAATATCTTCTTTATCACTAGACAAAATGTGTGTATGCTATGCTGCTACTTCCTATTTAAGCTATGTCACATTTTTTACTATTCGTTTCTTTGAGCTACAGTTGTGATTAATATTAATGGGTAACTCCACTTTCGTGGGGGAAAAAAATAGCAAATAAATAAAAAATAATATAGCGTATACAATTGCGACACAAGTCATATTGTCATTGAATGTTATTAAAAATTACATTTCCTTTTCCATCTGCAGCTCTGTAATTTTCTGTAATATGCAATGCAATATGGATAACTGGAGGTGTTCTGTACACAGAATGTTTACTGGCCATACCCCAGAAACATAATTTCCTGCTTGTGTGATTGGCTCACTGATTTTCCCAGAAGTCTGCACTAAGATACAAGTCAGATAAGATAAGTAAGTAAGATAAGTAAGATACAAGTCAGGCATCCCCTGGAACAAAAATTAAATTTTTGGCGAGATATCCTCAATAGAAAATCACGTCTATAGGGCTGCAGACCCTGCAGCTTTCCTCATTAGAGTCCTGCAGGTGCACAGCTGATTGATAATTATGAAACCACGCCCATTAGATTCACTTCTCCACATGGTTTGTTAAAATCCTTGCAATGTACATAGATCACCATTTGAATGGGCCACATTCAGCAGGGGGTACAAATGGCAATAGGATGGATAATTCTTTTCACACCACAAAGCAAAGCATCATGGGTGTGTTGAGTATACAACCCTGTCCAGGCAGTTAAGCTATGTTTTCACCTTCTGTCCAGCTTAAGGACGGTTGGAGAAAACGTAGCTCAAACACCTGTTTTTAACCACCCCCCAACCATATGTCTTAGGCTGGCCATACATGGTCGAATTTCAAAAGAATTTTCTTTTGAAAATCTGAAAATTTGTGCTTTTTGTGATCCGATGGTGCCACCATTGATTTCGAAATTCGACCAACCAAGCCTTCAATTTCACCTCATGTTGCTACAGAAAAGAATTTTAGTGGCTGGGAATTTTCTTTTCTTGGACATGCGCATTTCTTTTTCGATTACATTTCTCGCACGATTCTCCCATGATTGATTAGAATATTGTTTGTTTTTCAAAAAATTTCCAACATGTCAGATTACTCAAATTCGATGGCCGCATGAAAATTGGCTGTTGCTGCAGCCCACTAATGATGCGAAATACGAACGAAAATTCCTATGCCGCGTACACACGATCGTACATTCCGACAACAAAATCCCATGTTTTTTTTCCGACGGATGTTGGCTCAAAATTGTCTTGCATACACACGGTTGCACAAAGTTGGTCGGAAATTCTGAACGTCAAGAACGCGGTGACGTACAACACGTACGACGATTCCAAGCATGCGTGGCACTTTGTGCATCTGAATTGTCTACACACTCGGAATTTACGGATTTTGTTGTCGGAAAATTTGAGAACCAGATCTCAAATTTTGTGTGACGGAAATTCTGATGGAAACTGTCCGATGGAGCCTACACACGGTCGGTATTTCCGACAACAAGCTCCGATTGCTCATTTGCTGTCGGAAAGTCCGACCGTGTGTACACGGCATTAGATAAGGTTTTCGAATTGAATTCTTTTGTAATTCTACTCCTGCCTTATTCTAATGCCCCGTACACACGGTCGGAAACTCCGACCACAAAATCCGTCTGATTTTTTCCGACAGATTTTGTCCGACACTGGTGTTGCATACCCACGGTCGGACAAAGTTGTCAGAAAATTTGATCATTCTGAACGTGGTGACGTTCGTTGCGTACGACGGAACTACGTAGAGGCTAATAGCCAATAGGGTTGGTCTCCTAATTTGATCTGAGCATGCGTCCATCGGAATTCTCTACACGCGATCGGGAAAAATCTGATTGGATTTTGTTGAGAGCAGGATCTCAAATTTTTTCCGTCAGAAATTCAGACAGAAAAAGTCCGATGGAGCCCACACACGGTCAGATTTTCCGACAACATGGTCCGATCGGACATTTTCCGTTGGAATTTCCAACCGTGTGTACGGGGCATCAGAGAGATGTTTTTACCACTGCTAAAAAAAGAGTTTTCATCTGAGATTTGATGCAGATTACCCTACTCTGAATGCCAGTGTGGAGCATTTCTCGTTCTACAGTATATTTAATACATAATAGGAACTGATAAAGCTGTATAAGGAAACAAAATCGCCCTGATTCACATTATCACTATAGGATACGGGAATGTTTAAATGTTTAACCTCTGTTTTTCACTCTTACTGGATATACAGTTTTTCCTTTTGCTCTGTAAACTGCTTGGAGCAATGCCTTGTTTATAGATAGATAAATAGATAGATCATAAAAATGTGCACGTGGACTTGTTCAAGTGCCTGGAATCTTCATTTTCAGAGGCACACATTGTAAAATATTCAGAACAACCTGTAGAAATGCCATTTCCTGGAAGTCATAAATACCTGAAGAGTCTTTTTTTTTTTGTTGCTGGAAGCCTTGGCTTACAGGCAGGATGTATATGTATTTTTATATGACACATTTATATGTCACTGACAGTATCAACACTTTACAGGACTGAACTGAATCCCCTCTCCCTCCCCATCGCAGTCCTTGAACTATAGCAATTACTGTACATATATATTTGTAGTGCTCATAGGTGTGTGCGGCCTATTACATTAGTGTGTGTGTGTGCACCCCATAGCTCAAACACACATGCATGTGTATGTGTGCGTATATATATGTGTATATACAGTGCCTTGAAAAAGTATTCATACCCCTTGAAATTTTCCACATTTTGTCATGTTACAACCAAAAACTTAAATGTATTTTATTAGGATTTTATGTGATAGACAACACAAAGTGGCAGATAATCGTGAAGTGGAAGGAAAATGATAAATGGTTTTTAAAATTCTTTACAAATAAATATGTGAAAAGTGTGGCGTGCATTTGTATTCGTCCCCCCTGAGTCAATACTTTGCAGAACCACCTTTTTGGGTATGTCTCTACCAGCTTTGCACATCTAGAGAGTGACATTTTTGCCTATTCTTCTTTGCAAAATAGCTCAAGCTCTGTCAGATTGGAAGGAGAGCGTCTGTGAACAGCAATTTTCCGAGTCTTGCCACAGATTCTCAATTGGATTTAGTTCTGAACTTTGACTGGGCCATTCTAAAGCCCCATACACACGGTCGGACAATCCGCGGACCAGGTCCTTCGGACCATGTCCGTCATACTTTGTCTGATGTTGGTTTTGCGTACACACGGTCAGACAAAGTTGTCGGAAAATCCGATCATTCTGAACGCGGTGACGATTGTTGCCTACGACGGGACTACGTAGAGGCTAGTAGCCAATAGCTTTGGTCTTGTAATGTGATCTGAGCATGCGTAGCACTTTGTCCGGTCGGACAACCGTACACACGCTCGGATTTGGTGTGATCGGACCGTGTTGACGGCAAATCTTTCCAGCAGGAGATAAGACTTTGTCCGTCGGACAAACCGACGAACACTGTCCGATGGTGCATACACACGGTCTGATTTTTCAACAACATTGTCCGATCGGACAGAATCCATGAAAAAGTCCGACCGTGTGTATGGGGCTTTACACATGAATATGCGTTGATCTAAACCATTTCATTGTATCTCTGGCTGTATGTTTTGGATCATTGTCCTGCTGGAAGGTGAACCTCCGCCCCAGTCTCAGGTCCTTTGCGGACTTTAACAGGTTTTCTTAAAGATTGCCCTGTGTTTGGCTCCATACATCTTCCCATCAACTCTGACCAGTTTACCTGTTCCGTTTTCCGCTACACATAATGTTTTACTTTTAGGCCAAAAAGTTTAATTTTGGTCTCGTCTGACCAGAGCACCTTCTTCCACATGTTTGCTCCCACATGGCTTCTTTCAAACTGAAAACGGGACTTCTTATGGCTTTCTTTCAACAATGGCTTTCTTCTTGCCACTTCCTTAAAGGCCAGATTTATGGAGCACACAACTAATAGTTGTCCTGTGGACAGACTCTCCCACCTAAACTGTGGATCTCCTCCAGAGTTACCATGAGCCTCTTGGCTGCTTCTTTGATTAATGCTCTCCTTGCCCGGCCTGTCAGTTTAGGTGGACGGCCATGTCTTGAAGGTTTGAATTTGTGCCATACTCTTTCCATTTTCGAATGATGGCTTGAAAAGTGCTCCGTGAGATGTTCAAAGCTTGGGATATTTTTTATACCCTAAACCTGCTTTAAACTTCTCCACAACTTTATCCCTGACCTTTCTGCTGTGTTCCTTGGTCTTCATGATGCTGTTTGTTCACTAAGATTCTCTAACAAACCTCTGAGAGCTTCACAGAACAGCTGTATTTATACTGAGATTAAATTACACACAGGTGGACTCTTTTTACTAATTAGGTGACTTCTGAAGGCAATTGGTTCCACTAGATTCTAGTTAGGGGTATCAGAGTAAAGGGGGCTGAACACAAATGCATGCCACACTTTTCAGATATTTATTTGTCAAAAATGTTGAAAACCATATATAATTTACTTCCATTTCACAATTATGTGCCACTTTGTGTTGGTCTATCATATAAAATCCCAATAAAATACATTTACGTTTTTGGTTATAACATGAAAACATTTGGAAAATTCCAAGGGGTATGAATACTTTTTCAAGGCACTGTATATGACCCATTCAAGTGAATGGCGGCACTCTGCATGCGCCCCACAATCACGTGCAGTGCAGAGTACAAAGGGTTAAAGCGGGTGGTGTTGAGGCGATACAACATCTCCTCACCGCCTCTCAAATGTTCTCTGAAATGCAATCTGAATACAGGTCGCTCTTCAGAAATCAAAAGTACATGTGAATTAGGAGGGAGGAGGAACCCCCCCATTACCAATTAGGGTGGCTGTATCTGAGGGATGCTGGCCTTCAATTTTTAAATGCCAGCATCCTATCCTGTGGAAGTACAACCTAAAGTTAAAGAAATGAAAGCTTAAAAGAAAATAGAAATGTTTTTCATAAACCAGTACCAATTTGCCATCCTTACCTCATCAGGATTTAGGCGCCATAAATGGACAAGTGGAAGTCTAGTCGCCTCGTCATAATTTGCAACCTGCATGAAGATATAGTCAATGAATCTACAGCAGACAAATGAGTCCCAGCAAAGGATTCCCTCTGTCAGTCCCAGCACAGGATCTCCTATATTATTCCCAGCACAGGATCCCCCCACTGTCATTCCCAGGACAAGATCCCACCTCTGTCAGTCCCAACACAGGATCCCACCTCTGTCATTCCCAGCACAGGATCCCCTCTCTGTAATTCCCAGGACAAGACCCCCACCTCTGTGAGTCCTAGCACAGGATCCCCTTCTGTGAGTCCTAGCACAGGATCCCTCTCTGTCAGTCCCAAGACAGGATCTCCATTATTAGTCTCAGCACAGGATTTCTTCTCTGTCAGTCCTAGCACAGGATCCCCCTCTGTCAGTCCCAGGACAGGATCTCCATTATCGGTCCCAGCACAGGATCCCTTTTCTGTCATTCCAAGCACAAGACCCCATCTTTGTTAGTCCTAGCACAGGATCCCCCCTCTGTCAGTCCCAAGACAGGATCTCCATTATCAGTCCCAGCACAGGATCCCTTCTCTGTCATTCCCAGGACAAGGTCCCACCTCTGTCAGTCCTAGCACAGGATCTCCATTGTCAGTCCCAGCACATGATCTCCTCTATCCGTCCCAGCACAGAATCCCCCTCTGTCATTCCCAGGATAGGATCCCCTATGTCAGCCATAGCAAAGGATCTTCTTCCTAGCAGAGAACCCCCCCCCCCCCCCCTCTGTCAGTCCCAATAAATTCCTAGCAGAGGATTTCCCCCCTCTGTCAGTCCCAGCACATTTCTAGTAGAGGATCCACCCTTTGTCAGTTCCAGCACATTCCTAGCAGAGTACCCCCCCTCTGTGAGTCCCAGCACATTCCTAGCAGAGGATTCCTCCCCCCTGTCAGTCCCAGCACTTTCCTAGCAGAGGATCCCGCCCTTCTTGCTAGTCCTTATCACAGTCCTCTCCCTGGGCTGTTCCTGCCATCTCTCTCAGCTGACAGTTGCCGATGGAAGAGATGAATATGTAGGGCTGAGGATGGCTGTGGGTACTCCCATAGATGGAGCCACCCGGATGTTGGGGAAGGCAGGCAGCGGCTACAGTGAAAATGTCAGTGGGAGGATGTGGTGGTGGAGGGCTGCGTGATGCTGTGTCTGCATCAGGTGCCATGTGTTACTAGTGTGCCTGGGGACTGTGCCATGGACCAGGTGCACTAACCACTAGGATCTGGACCTAGCATTGCTGCTGCTGCACCGTGATGGAATTGGGCTCTGCTGGAGAAAAAGCCCTAGCACGAGGGGGGATTAGGGTGTGCCCAGGCACACTCGGTACACCCCGTGTGCATGCCTAGAATAGTGCTACCCCCACTAGAACTGCTAAATAAGATGGGTCCTCTGTTTTTTGCCTTGACCTTCCCAAGGACCTCAGCTCTTCTGACACACCAGGTTGAGTGTAAAAGCAAGTAAACACAGTGAAGCAAATAATTCATATTACCCAACAATAGTACTATATCAAAAGCAGGCACAAAACCAGTTAGCAAAGGTAATCTTCACGTGTTATCACTCAGTAAAGTTGATAACCAAGCAAATACAAATAAATTGGCAATAGTGCTAACACAGTTCTGCATACAAAATGGCTAACAATATGGAATAGACATAAATTGCATAAACCACCCAAATCATTATAAGCAGTAGCAGTGTCACCAAAAGTGCAACAGTGGGTAGTAATAAGACTTGATTTATCAATACAAGAACTATACTGCCAATGTGCACTGATGGTGGCTATGCTAGGCCTATATTGATTGGATATCATGGCATGGTCAAAACTGAACAGCATAAACAGCTAAGGGGGAATAAGGGAAACCTGCAAGATAGATGATAGGCAGTCTTAAAGTTAATCTTCTGCCGGATAACATTGGGGCCCTTTAAATGAGCATTGGTGCATTTACGGGGTCCTTTAAATCTGCATGCAGGAAGATGACAATAGGTGCAATACAAGTCAGTGTAAGGTGACTCCCGAGATGGCTGTAGGCTCCTGCTGTTGATGGGGCTCCTTTGGTCCTGTTCTGGTGTAACTGCACCTCAAACAGTCAGAGGGGCGAATCTGGTGAACAATTCCGTCTTTTGGCAGCAATCCACAAGGTTAACAAGGCGAGGAGTACTGCAGATTCCCCAGTGATCTCGCCCTCGACCTCAGGCTTTTTAGGACTGGCTCTGTCCCCTCCTCATATAGACAGGTCTGGATGCGTGGACTCCAGCAGCCCAAAGAGAGTAAGCTTTTCCTGTTCAATTCAATAAAAGCTCTCCCTAGCGACTCCTGCTCACACAGAGTCTATTGGGACTTGTAACAGTTCAGAGAGTCAGTTGTACCAGTACATAGCTGTGGCCTCAGACTACATCACTCAGGATTCCAAGCGCTCTGCATTGAGGTCTAAAGATTCACTAGACTCAGATCTCTCCCTGCTAGCTGGAGAAGGGTCATGCAATACAAAGTTAAAATCACAAAAAGGGAAGGGGGGAAAGTAAATAACGTCAATGTCACCTTTTCCATACTGCCGTAGCTCTACCGGACTGCGCATTGATAGCAGACTTTCAGTGGCTGCAGGCAGTTAATGGAGTACATTTCCTTTATATGCCACCACCCCCACTGCCCCTCCTATCTAGGCTTACAGGGGAGCCGCATGGGCCCCCTGTAGTATGGGGCCTGAGTTGCAATTGCACAGGAAGTTTGACAATGCAGAAAAACAATTGGGATAAAGAGGCATACTGTTGTCACCTCAGAACAAAAAGTGCCCTCACAATGACCTTTATGGCAAGATCACCAGGTATTGTTTTAAATAATACTGCATATTTTAAAAATATGGAAATTACTTTTCAAATTACATTAAAGTAATTCTAAAGACAGATGGCTTTTTACCTTAAAGTGATTGTAAAGTCAGAAGGTTTTTTATCATAATGCATTCTATGTGTGTAGCAGCCCCCTCCTGCCCCGCTAATACTTACCTGAGCCCCCTCTCTATCCAGCGATGGCCACAAATACCTCAACAGTCTGGGACGATCCCTCCTGGTTGGCTGGGCCATTTGCTCCCACTGCTGTACATCAAACTCAGTCAGCCAATCAGGAGAGAGAGGGGACGGGGCAGAACTGCAGCTCCGTGTCTGAATGGATACACAGAGCTGCAGTTCGGCTCAGGTGCCCCTATAGCAATCTGCTTGCTGTGGGGGTACTCAACAGGAGGAAGGGGCCAGGAGCTCCAGCCATGGACCCAAAAAGAGGAGTATCCGGGCTGTTCTGTGCAAAACCACTGCACAGAGCAGGTAAGTACAACATATTTGTTATTGTAATAGAAAAAAACAAGACTTTACAATCACCTTAATGCATTGTATGCAATAAGTTAACCACTTCAGCCCCGGACCAATTGGCAGCCAAAGGACCAGGCCCCTTTTTGCGATTCGGCACTGCGTCGCTTTAACTGACAATTGCGCGGTCGTGCGACGTGGCTCCCAAACAAAATTGGCGTCCTTTTTTTCCCACAAATAGAGCTTTCTTTTGGTGGTATTTGATCGCCCCTGCGGTTTTTATTTTTTGCGCTATAAACAAAAATAGAGCGACAATTTTGAAAAAAATGCAATATTTTTTACTTTTTGCTATAATAAATATCCCCAAAAAATATATAAAAAAACATTTTTTTTCCTCAGTTTAGGCCGATACGTATTCTTCTACATATTTTTGGTAAAAAAAATCGCAATTAGCGATTATTGATTAGTTTGCGCAAAAGTTATAGCGTTTACAAAATAGGGGATAGTTTTATAGCATTTTTATTAATATTCTTTTTTTTATTAGTAATGGCGGCGATCAGCGATTTTTTATTGTGACTGCGACATTATGGCGGACACATCGGACATTTTTTGACACATTTTTGGGACATTTGTCATTTATACAGAAATCAGTGCTATTTAAATAGCACTGATTCCTATGTAAATGACAGTTGTAGTGAAGGGGTTAACCACTAGGGGGCGGGGAGGAGTCAGTGTGACGTGTTGTGTTTTTTTACAGTAGGGGGGCGTGGCTGTACGTCTGACGTCATTGATCGGCGTTCCCGATGACAGGGAACCGCCGATCACTGACAGTCAGTGTAGGAAGCGCGGGGGAGAGGTTTGTTTACATAGACCTCTCCCCGTTCTTCAGCTCCGTAACCCGATCGCGGGATACCAGCGGCGATCGGGTCCGCTGGTCCCGCGGCCATGGTCACGGAGCTCCCGACTGGGTTGCGAGCGCGCCGCTGACGGCGCGCGCGCGCCCCCCCGGGCAGGCAAATTAAAGGGGACGTACCAGGGGACGTGCCATTGAAAGAATACTTTTATACTGTGGGGCAGGAATGAGCCATGATTGGATAAAGTCATGATGACAGCGCTCTGTGCCCTGAGTGGCTGAAGATTTCACTGCTTCAGCCAATCAGGGCTTGCAACCCCACGCTTTTTTTTTATCAATGACTTTCAATGACTGTTCTCTGTATTAAGGGGAGCCGACAATCCATTATAGCCGCAAGTGCTTTTAAATGCCTTTTTTTCCTGCAGAAATTACACTTTGTGCGGCGACAGTTCTAAGCACGGGAAACATGTGTCCCTTTACAGGCATACTATACACACCCCCACGGTACGAAATTTAAAGGAATATTATACTTTTATTGTTTCACTTTAAGCATTATTAAAATCACTGCTCCTGAAAAAACGTTAGTTTTTAAAACTTTTTTTTGCATTGATACATGTCCCCTGGGGCAGGACCCAGGTCCCCAAACACTTTTATGACAATAACTTGCATATTAGCCTTTAAAATTAACACTTTTGATTTTGAATGTTCGAGTCCCATAGACTTTAATAGGGTTCTAAAGTTCATGCAAAGTTTAGGTCTGTTTGCAGGTTCTGGTGCGAACCGAATTGGGGCGTGTTCGGCTCATTCCTAATGCCCATCAATGCAGCCTCACCAGTGTCCATCAATACAGCCTCATCAGTGTTTGGGGATTAGATAGAGGAGAGCCACCAGATCACACAGAGTGGGGATCTCCCTCTGTGACACAGCCTGGGTTTCAAATAATTACCTGGTGGCCGCTGTCATGGAAATTCCTGCCTCCTGGACCAGCTCCTTTGATAGACGTCACACATCCTGGCATTGGAGCAGTGTGATATCTATCAAAGGAGACGGTCCAGGAGGCAAGACTTTGCATGACAGCGGCTGCCAGGTGTTGCAGCGGGAGATCCCGCTCTGTGTTATCTGGCGGCGCGTGCCCTTTCCACTTTTCCTCTGAGGCAGCGCTGGGGCCCATCCGGGACCAAAAAAGATGGTCACTGCGGGCCTGTGGCTGCAAGTTTGTTTGTCCCTGGACCCCGGACCGGCCCTGAGAGTTCCGACAGGTGGCACTGGTGGGCTCTCTTCAGCGGCCAGGCCCTCGGGCCACTGCTGAAGTGCCTGACCGGTCAGTTTGCCCCTGGACACATGAGCACAAGAAAAGAAGGATCCCAACCAGCTTTGATTATACCACTGCAGCGCTTTCATTTGCGTTTAAAGAAATGCAGTGCTGCATTTTTCTGCACTGTAAATGCACACGAAAATGCGCAAACATGACTTTGGCCGGAATCACATGAGCATGGTGCGTTCTTTTCCCTGTCTTTATATGCACCTTTTTTAGGCGCCCTGTCGTTAGATCAGAATGCGTGTTTTATAAAAGCACATCAAAGAGGTGCGGCCGGACACACGCTGGGATGGTAGATTGGGTGGGCTTCAGTAGGGGCTGAAGGATGGGTTTTCTGAGCAGGGTGCGAGCGCTGGTTCCTATGATAAATGACACTGAAGTGCCCGACCAGTCAGTCTGCCCCTGAGCGGGTGTGCCCACACTAGTGCCCCTGCCCACACACAAGGAGAGGAGGAGAAGGGAGGCACTCAGGCACTTTGGTGCCCCAACCTCTGCAGAATCTGGAGAGGTTGGGGCACCCCGCACACCCACCCAGGATCGGCGCTGCAGGCTTGGCTGCTAGCCAAGCCTAAAAATGTACTTACATTAACACAAAACATCCTACTTTAGAACTCTAGCATGCTGGGGCAGGACCCAGGTCCCCAAACACTTTTTATGACAATAACTTGCATATTAGCCTTTAAAATTAACACTTTTGATTTTGAACGTTTGAGTCCCATAGACTTTAATAGGGTTCTAAAGTTCACGCAAAGTTTAGGTCTGTTCGCAGGTTCTGGTGCGAACCGAACCGGGGGGTGTTCGGCTCATCCCTAATGCCCATCAATGCAACCTCACCAGTGTCCATCAATACAGCCTCATCAGTGTATGGGGATTAGATAGAGGAGAGCCACCAGATCACACAGAGTGGGGATCTCCCTCTGTGACACAGCCTGGGTTTCAAATAATTACCTGGTGGCCGCTGTCATGCAAATTCCCGCCTTCTGGACCAGCTCCTTTGATAGACATCACACATCCTGGCATTGGAGCAGTGTGATAGGGGGTGCTACACAAGCAGTGGGAGGGGACATTCCCCCCTCCCGCCACCTTCCGTGGCTCCCCCGGGCTCGCCTCTCCCACAGGGAGACCCAAGCGCCCAGCTGGCACATCCACCGGCTGGCCGGACAGCCAAACAAAGCTGGGATCGGACCTCAGATCTCTCCATGAGGAGTACCTGCACTACCAATTGCTGTCACAAGGATGTTTACATTCCTTGTGACAGCAATAAAAGTGATGAAATAAAATTAAAGCAACAGTGTAAAAAAAATAATACTATTAATGAAAATTTTTTTTTTACATGCCCCCATCCTCCCATGCTCGCACGCAAAGGCGAACACACATGTCGGTCCCGCACGCATGCAAACAGCGATCATCTCACACATGTGAGGTATCTCTGCGAACATCAGATCATGGGCAGCAATTCTAGCACCAGACCTCCTCTGTAAATCTAGTGCGCCCCCCATCTAAAGCGTCAATTATGTGTAGTAAAATTGCCCGTTTTTAGTCTTGCCTAGGGCAGCACAAAACCAAAACATACCACTGCCTACAACATGCCCAAGCTGACTATATTCCTAGCAAATAACCATGTACAATATGTATGTAATAAATATACTAAACAGCTACTCAACTTGGATACGGAATCAATATGGAATCTTCTTCATGGTCCTTTGCTCAAAACCCAACTGCTTTCTCCAAAGTCCTCCAACTTCCAGCACACGTATTGCTCTTTTGTCTCCCAAAAAACAACTCTGTCCTTTTTTGACCACATGCCCATTAAAAATCCTCTCCTCCCCCTAACTTCCTGTACATCATATCCTGTAAAGTGCTTCCTCTTCTTAGCTCATGAACCAGTCCAACTGGTTGATTTGCATACCAATAGGGGGATCGTTAGCTTCTAAAAACAGCACATGGTCTTAAAAATCTAACTATGCTATAAAATCAAAAAAGTCCAATAACCAAAAATATTCATAGCAACACCCCCCCCTTCTTTTATGTTTACATGAGCCCCCATCTTGATTCAGCGATGTGCATGAGAGCAGCGGCTCTACTAGGTCTCTCACTCCTCATTGGCCCACATAGCAGTAGGAGCCATTGGTTCATGCTGCTGTTATTCACAGCCAGTGAGCCAATTAGGAGAGAAGGTGTGGCAGGGCCAAGCCACGCTTTGTTTATAAAAAAAATTATAAAAATTCCATAAATATATCCAATAGTTTGTAGACGTTATAACTTTCAAGCAAACCAATCAATATACGCTTATTGGGATTTTTTTTACATATTGGTCTAAATTGATAAAGAAATTTTATTTTTTACATTTTTTTATTGGATATGTTTTATAGCAGAAAGTAAAAAAAAATATTTTTTTTCAAAATTATAATACATTTTTTTTGTTTATAGGGCAAAAAATAAAAATCGCAGAGGTGATCAAATACCACCAAAATAAAGCTCTATTTGTGGAAAAAAAGGACATAAATTGTATTTCGGTACAGCGTTGCAATTGTCAGTTAAAGTAACACAGTGCCGTATAGCAAAAAGTGGCCTGGTCAAGTGATTAAACGTATTCCCACACCAAATCTAAAACAAAATCAGTGAAACGCTGCTGTAATAATCAACTAATAACACACCAAATCTAGATGAAAACACATTCATTTACAGTGTAAATCGCATAAACTCTAATTACAGAGTGCTATCTGACAGAGCTAATGACAAACATGATTGCTTGGAAAGAAATACAAATCCTTAGGCAAGATAAGTTAGGATAATGGACCGCAAATGTAGTGTGGAGGTGACCTGAGTAGAAGAGACCTGTTTACCACTTTACTATATGGAGATGGGGAAAGAGGCATTTTCTTAAATCATTAAACTCAAAAATAGTTCAGAAGTTGACTTTGTGGATATCTGACCCAGTGAAATAGACTGTAAATGGTACGCATGACTGAAAGTGCACAGTTTTACTACCCAATGTTACTATAAGTTACTAAAATGTAATGTGTTAACAATGTTGGACTATATGTTTAAACAATGGACTACCCAATGTTACTATAAGTTACTAAAATGTTATGTGTTAACAATGTTGGAAAATGTCAACTGAAAACGTAATAAAAAATGTAAAGCTCAAAGAAAGCGCACAGTTTAAACTATTTTAATATATATAAATAATTACTTTCAGTCCAAAGATACATAGATTTTGATTTTAAAAGTCAGGATTCTGAGATTACAAGTCAGAATTTTGAGTTTTAAAGTCAGAATTCTGAGATTTAAAGTCAGAATTCTGAGATTAAAAGTCAGAATTCTGATTTTCAAAGTAAGAATTCGGATTTTCAAAGTCAGAATTCTGACTTTTAATCTTAATCTCAGAATTCTGACTTTGAATCTTAGAATTCTGACTTTTAATCTCAGAATTCTGACTTTGAAACTTACAATTCTGACTTTCAATCTCAGAATTCTGACTTTCATACTCAGAATTTTGTAAAAAAAAAAAAAAAAAAAAATGAAACTCAGAATTCTGTAAATATTTTTTTTTTCTCAAAATCATAATTCTGTATTTATTTATTTTTAATGATGGCCCCAGGGCTCTTCCATAACAAACAGATTAGATAGATGGATGGATAGATAGATAGATAGATAGATAGATAGATAGATAGATAGATAGATAGATAGATAGATAGATAGATAGATAGATAGATAGATATGTAGCGGCGACACTTTTACAAGGTGTCCGCTATGTGGAAATTTAGTTTTTGGGATTCTGAGGGTTAATTGTGCAGGTTTAACTTTGGCATCAGCTTGTCTGGGCTGTACTAGGGTTCTGCCTGGTCATGGGTACAGTAAGGTACATGATGATGTCTCAGAATCAGGCCTGGTTGGATGGTTTGGGTATCAACATTCCCCAGAGCCAATCAGTGGGTGCGTCTGGCCCCACTGGGGAGTCTGGGGAAGGTTACTTAAGATGCTGAAGTCACGTGTTCGGGGTTCGGCCGGAGCTGCCTGTTCCTGAATCTGGACTGGGGTAGCCCTGCGAGGGGTCCCGGGCCCTGGAGTGTTTGCCGTCCCGCAACATGGTTCTTCTGAATAGCCCCATAGACCCGCTTGGTCTGGGGCAAAGGATCCATCTGTTCCGAGTCTCGGAACCGGCTGGTCCGAGTCGCAGTAACTGAGGGAGGATTCAAGGTGTTCGGGTGTGCTCTCAACTTGGAGGGGCATCGCAGCTCGTGTAAGCGACCGGGGAGGACTCTTTGGAGGAGGGCCAACAAGCTGGCATCCCAAGAAGTGCCTGGTTGCTGGGTTGTTAAGGACATTAATGAATCCACAGTTCCGCAGTACTGCCAAGGAGACAGAAAACATTTTAGATACTGAGAAACGGTTCCTAATTCATTCTCGGTTGAGACTCTATTCATGATCAGAGACTTTGCAAGTTCCGGATCAAAGTACTGACTGCCATAATCTCTGGCTAGAGATTGTTCAGCTTTGAAGCGCCCAGCTGCAAGTGGCTACTCTCTGGGTTTGTGTTAGAGACTTTTCTAATTGTCAGCAGTTCAAGGTGCCTGAGTTTCTTCACCCTTGCCCTCTGTTCCCATACGAGACTGTGTTTGTTGGATGTTACCCCTGCAAATAAAAACCTTTCTAAAGGACTTCTATGGTGTCAGCGTCCGAATTTGTTGGGTACTAACCCTGGGAACCCCTAGTAATGGAAGAACAAGCCAAGCGGAGGTAACCGGTAAGCCGAGGGTTATGGCCGCTACAGATAGATAGATAGATAGATAGATAGATAGATAGATAGATAGATAGATAGATAGATAGATAGATTTTAATAAAAATACAATATACCTAAAGCCAACTTTTAAATATGAAGTCTACTTTGAAAATACATCTGTAAGGCCTATTTATAAAAGATAAAAAATGTGTTTCATTGGAAATATAATTTCAGCTGTTTTGCCTGTTTACAGCAGTTTATGAGCATCTTTAATGCCGTATTTTATCTAATGAAGCTAATAAATCTGTTAACAGGTAACCCCTAGTGAATAGAGATTTCCTTCTGTATCTTTTAACCAATAGATTTACCTCTAACACTTTGAACCAGGCAGAATCCAAGTAGGGAAGCTGGAGGAGTTTCCCTTCCTTCGTCAAAATTATCTTTCCTTTCACTTATTCCCCAGTTTTGATGTCTGTTATTGTTTTATTACATTTCTCATATCAAACCTAACATCACAGCTTTCCATTTCAAATGTATATTCACTGGAAACAAATAGTGCTTAGGCAGAGATGCTTTTCCTGGTCTTCATAAATGAGTTCCTATTATTTCTTACTCTGTGTAGGCATGTATATATTATTCAGTTGCCCTTTAAACAAGAATTCCAGTCTTTCCCAAATGACCAGCTTACAGTACATATACAGATGTATTTGATTTCAGACAGACTTGTATTGTTGCAGTGCACGTGTTTTTAGGATTTGCACACATTTTTGCAATGCATGCATGCTGGCTTATTCATAAGCAATTTACAAAGTTTTAACTTCGTCTTAACAGACTGCCAGTGAACTGCAAGTATCCAAGAGAAAAGTGGGTCACAAGTTATTACTTGCTGCTTTTAATTTACAGTCTCTCTTTTTTTTATTTTATTTTTTTTATTTATTTTTACAAATACAGGTACGTGTAAAAGAGAACAGCTTGATGTAACTAGTCTTAATAATATATATTAATGTTTAAAGACCTTGTTTCTATATATATGATTTGTCATATTGTTACATATGCAGGCTCTGCTTTCTGATTTGCTACTACCTAATGGGAGTACTTTAGAACTTCTTAAATTGTACAGCTATGAGTTGGCTGTTTAAAATGTAAACGCTGTGTTCTATTTTACATCTTGTTTAATGCTCTATTCTATATACAGTATGTATTAAACATTTTAAATGAAATAAATACGTATGACTATGTTATCAGTTTAGAGTTGTTGCAGTTTTTAATTTCATTCCTGAGAATAATTTTTTGTAAAGGCTGGTGGTTTAAAGGCATTTACAAAGATCTTTTCCGCCATCTAGTGGGGTAAGTATAGAATAGATAATAATTAAAGACCCTAACCAGTAATGTAAAGTAATACAGATATTACCGTTTTTATAACAGTAAGGTTTAATTAGTAGAAAGTGGAGATTAAGTTAAAATGCTCAGAGTGTATATGTATTGATATTATTTAACCACTTCAGCCCCAGAAGATTTGGCTGTTTAATGACCAGGGCATTTTTTGCGATACGACACGTCGTCATTTTGACTGACAATTGCGCGGTCGTGCGACGCTGTACCCAAACAAAATTTACATCTTTTTTTTCCCACAAATAGAGCTTTCTTTTGGTGGTATTTGATCATCTCTGCGTTTTTTATTTTTTGCGCTACAAACAAAAAAAGAGCAACAATTTTGAAAAAAATAACGCAATATTTTGTACTTTTTGCAATAATAAATATCCCCATTTTTTTTTTTTTAAAAAAAAATAAGCACATTTTTTCCTCAGTTTAGGCCGATATGTATTCTTCTACATATTTTTGGTAATAAAAATCGCAATAAGCGCATATTGATTAGTTTGCGCAAAAGTTATAGCGTTTACAAACTATGGGAAAAATATATGGCATTTTTATGCCATTTTATTATTATTATTTTTTTTATTAGTAATGGCGGTGATCTGCGATTTTTATTGGGACTGTGACATTATGGCGGACAGATCGGACACTTTTGACACATTTTTGGGACCATTGACATTTATACAGCGATCAGTGCTATAAAAATGCACTGATTACTGTGTAAATGTCACTGTCAGGGAAGGGGTTAACACTAGGGGGTGATCAAGGGGTTAACTGGGTTCCCTCATGTGTGCTCTAACTGTATGGGGATAGAACTGATTAGAGGAGATGACAGATTCTTGTTCCTAGCTAGTAGGAGCAGACGATCTGTCTCTCCTCTCCTCACAGAACAGGGATTTGTGTGTTTACACACTAGTCCCCATTCTGGCTCTCGTGCTCGTGATCGCGCATGGCTGGCGGTCATCGCGAACGCTGGCCACGTGCAGCGGGTGCACGTGGCGGCATGCTCGCGCCTGCTTTCCCACTTTAAAGGGCTGACGTACAGCTACAATGACTCGCAGGAACGTGCCGACCTGCCGCAATATAATGACGACGGCTGGTCAGCAAGCGGTTAAAAAAAACAATGCACTTGCTTATAGTAAGATGAAAGCTACATGATTTCCAATCATGACACTGCTTTTCTGGAGTTTGTATGTTCTCCTTGTGTCAGCGTGGGTTTTCTTTGGGTACTCCAGTTTCCACTCAGACTCCAAAGACATGCTGGTAGGTTAATTGGCTACTGTCTAAATTGGCCCCAGTATATGTATGTATGTATGTATGGATGTGAGTTAGGGACCTTAGATTCTAAGCTCCTTGAGGGCAAGGACTGATGTGAATTTACGATATATACGTAAAGTGCTATGTAAATTGATGGTGCTATATAAGTAACTGAAATAAATAAATAAATAAATAACAATCTCCATTGCCTGTGTGGTAAGAATCCAGCCGGGAGGGGGTGGAAAGAGTCATCTACACTCCTGGAGTAAGCTGTTGGGATCAGCACCCCTTTGCATTTAGTGGGATGATGTCACCATTGGGAACAGGGCCACTGATAGGGGGGAACCAACGGTCCTCCTGTAGGGGGCCCGGCACACAGAGGGGCCCAAACAGCAGGAGGATCAGTGGAGAATAATGCCCTCTGTGTCTCTCACCCAGGTTTCTCCCCTTCTCCCTCTCGCCAGCTTTTAGCTGCTGGGTGAGAGACACGGAGGGAATATGAGCTTGGCTGGCCCCCGCTGAGTTTTTTCCCCACCCCCCCCCCACTCACAGCTGGGACAAGGAGATGGGAGGCTGGAGCAGAGAGGAGACATCCAGGGGAAGAGGTGCGCTGTGTTGTGATCTCCTTCCTGTAAGAAGAGCATTCCACTATACAGCAAATGAGACTGTGGATCGCTGTTACTATAGATCACATTAAACTGCACACACACAGCGCCCCCTATCCACATTTCCTGCTGCTGAGAGAAGAGCAACCCTTGGAGGAGATAGATAGCGATGTGTGTGTACAGTGCAATGCGATCTACAGTTTACGCTGACAAACAAGATATCCTTCAAAAATACTGATGTGTACGTAACCTCTCTGTGGATGATCATCCTTTATTGCTGTTTGCCGATTACATCATTTTCAACTCTCCTTTAGAGGTTGAGCACTACCTTAACACCTTGCTGGATATGGCCATGGATCAGGGGGAACCTTCCGCTTCTTACACATCCTCCCCTCCAGGGGATCTACCTTCATCCTCTCAGAATTATCGTAGCCCTCAGAAGCATTCCCATAAGCGTGTTCGCTTTGGCCTCCCAGATGAACGATGAGAAAACCAATGAACCACTCTGATATGGGAAAAAATATATAAAGGTACCGCACCAAATCTGTTATATATAGTGTGCTGCAATCAAACAAACCCGTGCATGGGATTAAATAATATAGAACAAAATGGATTGCGCTAACTACCAAATAGCATTAATCCACAGATTACTCCTCTACTGTGCAAATCCTGTGGTGTCACCACTCAGAACTATCTTATGCTATAAATTAAATAAACTAGTAATATAAAAAAACAACAACATATATACCATACATCAATAAATGTGTATATGACATACAATCGTGATTCCCCCCGTTTAAAAACCCAAAAAACACAGCAATCTGTTATAACAATCAAAAAGGCTTCTGGTTTCTCTTATGTGTTTCCTGTGTTTCACAATCAGGTTCACCCTTTAGTGCCACCACCACCTTACAAAATGGCCACTCACCAGATATTAACTCCGTTAATCGATCAATCTCCCCTCGTTTTAGACCACCGGATAATCCAGAATTCACAGAAAAATATATAGAACCATCATGGTATAGTATATCAAAAAAACGTTTTATTAAAAAAAAATGTAAAACATATTGCACTCACATGTTCTGGTGTCAACAAGCCGACACCAAGCTTATCCAGCCATGTATGCAGGTATCAATTAGGTTAACATGAAGGTTTCCTCTCTCAAGCATGCATCCCAAACAGTTAGGTCCCCTCTATCTGCGTTCTCGTGTTTACAAATGTCTCAGCAGCCTCTACGCGTTTCGCAAACACGTTGCGTCGTACCTGATTCTATTCCACATGTTATGTAATGTCCTCAACATGAGCTTATTATTTCCTTTTTTTTCTTTTTTTAAGTACTCTGGTTTTCTCCTTGAGGCATATAGGATCTTCCCACCACGGGAAGCTGGGTTCGTGCCCATCCTACTTCACAAGATCTAATTCCTTTCTCACTGCTCCTACGCCCCTGTAGGTGATTATGGCTATTGGTTCTCGGGCATTTCAGGATTCTCCTCCCCCCCTCTCCTATTCTCCTACCCCCCCTCCCCCCCCCCACTACTCTTTCTTGGTAAACAGGAGTATGAATGAAGCGCAAGCCAAGGAGAGGAGGCAGAGGTGGTGGCTGTCGTTGTGACAATGCATTTCGGGGCGTGGCCCTCTTCAAGTCATGTGACTAAAACAGCCAATGGGGTTTAAATAGGGGCTGGCCTCAGGAGATGTCATGTTTTTAAAGGAACCATAGCATATTTGACCACAGCAGCACAGCTTTCATTAACAGCGTTAATACAACATAAAAATGTAACTCAATTAACATTATTAATGACTAATGTTAGAAAAAAAGAGGGGGGGGGAATTATAAAAAAAGAAAGCAAAAAATGAAAAATAAATGATAAAATTGACCAATAAAAACATTAATGGCAATAATGATATAAGTGAACTGTACATTCTACCATTACAATTTATGTAAATCTGTATACCCATATCATGATGTAAGTATTCTCTAATATAAATAGCAATGATGATACAATTATTTTTAATAATTGATTATTTGTGTGAAGTAATATTATTACTATGAAAAACATAATCTAAATGATATCAAATAAAGAGTCCAAAAAACTGTATGCCATCTGGACAAATGACAACCACAATGGTGGCGCCATGATATCTGGAGCAGTACACTTATACATGCATGTAAATACATGCATGCATACCTATATAAGTCCACACGGCCACATATGGATGGCCTGACCCCAAATTGAAAACCAAAAGTTAACGTAATAAGTGGGAAACATTATGAGACCAGATCACAAGCAAGATGAGTGATCCATGGGCTGAAACTGTAAGAAAAGGGACAATACACAACAGAAGAGGGAAAATGACAGCAACCCTAAGGCTCCTTTCACACATATATGTCAGTTTTGACTGACTCAGCTTGCTCAGTAGGGATCGCTCCCTTGATCCCGGCTCTGCTCACTGTGCAGGGGCAGACCTGTCAGAGCCCTGCTCTCCTCTATGGTGGTCGGATGAAAACGGACCGCCTGTCCGTTTTCATCCGTTCCAATCCACCAGATGGATGGAAAATAGGGTTTCCATCCATCTGCATTTAGCAGATCGGAGAAGATCGGATGTCAGCGGACATGTCACCGTAGAGGTGCATGGAGCGTCCGTTCAAGTCCTCCTGAATGGTCCGCATGTGTGAAAGAGCCCTGAATGATACTGTGTACTTCTAGACCCTCATTCAACCCATTGGGAGACAAAGATGCCAATTTGTAAGTCCAGAAAGATTCTTGCTTGCACAATAGAGAGAACCTCTCATGGTCAGTGAAAGATCACCCTGGAATATACTTAATGGCTGCCACCCTTAAACACCGGAAACACATATGACATCAAACAATTCATAACCTGCTTCTCTGAGTATGTTATTTACTATATGTACTTAAATGCCCCTGCAACCTGCTGTATGTGGGCCACACGATGTGCACCCTACGGAAACATGTGGGTGAACATCGACGGTTCATACAAAAGGGCCGCTATGAACACAGTGTTCCCCCATCTCTTTCGACCTGATCTGATGGACTTTATCCCAGATACATTGTTTCATGTGCATAGGAAGATTATTTTCATCATTAAGATTATTGACAAAAAAGGAAAAGAACCTCTGCTTCCAGGTTCATACAGGACCATCTCCCTTATCAACGTTGATGCCAAAATCCTTTAGAAAATCTTTGAGCCCAGGCTGGCATTGTTACTTCTGACAATCCTCCACCAGGCTCAGTCTGGGTTTGTCCCAAGCTGATCCGCAACATTTAATATATGCAAAGTCTTGTTGGCTTTGCCAGGGCTCATTCTTACCAGGATATGGCTATTATTTCTCTAGATGCCAAAAAGGTTTTTGATAACATCAGTTTCTCCTGGCTGCTCATGGCCATGAGGGTGTTTGGCATGTCGGGCCCTGTAGTTGACTTTGTTCAAAAAAATTTTTGCTGCACCTACGGCCTGACTGGTCAGATTTAATTTCCTTAGCTATCCCACTGACGAAGGGCACGGGGCAGGGCTGCCCCCCCCTTCTCTTTAATATGGCAAAAGAGCCGTTATCCAGAATCTTGAACTCCCCCTCAGGGATCAGTGGTGTCACAATTGGAAATCATAGCGAACATATTACAGCGCACACAAACAAGAATGACATTTGGAAATCAAACTTTCAAATCAGCCTTATTTGCTGATGACATATTACTTTTCTCTACTGATCCGCCGTCGGATTTTGTCAAACTTCAGCGTCTGTCCATCTTCCTTGTATAGCCTCAACTACCCTCAACTAATTTCTAAGATTGTACAGGAGTTGGAAGCATGGGGCGACCCTCTCACCTTTTTAAAATGGTTTCATTTGACGGATTATTATACCCCTTGCAAACTCTACCTATGCTGCTGAAACATCCTTTATCTGGCATGGCAAGAAGCCCCACATTGCTCTTAAAAAACAATGCCTCCCCAAGAGTGAAGGTGGAGCAGGCCTACCCAATATAGGATTTTACAATTTCTCGTGTCTTGAGGCCTCCACTGGTTGTCTGAGAAACTCTGTTATACTAATTATGTGTTATAGAGTGCCCTGGTTGCTTCGTTCAACCTTCAGACTGTCATCCACTCTAAACTCCGAACACTTCCTACTCCTCTGAGATCCAATTTGTTGATCAGAGATACTATTATTGCCTGGAGAGAGATCCGGAGACTAGACGGAGTCTACCCTAAACCCCATCTAGCGAGAGCTGGTACTCAAGGCTCCTTCAAATCGTTTGAGGACTTATCTGCACAATACTCCCTTACAGCATTCCATGTTTTCCACTATAGCCAACTGTTAAGCTATCTCAGGACTTGCTTTAGCCCTCATCAAGACCCTTTCCAAAGCTCCTTCATCGAGGTAGTGCTCCGCTGTGACCAATACTCAATCTCAGACATCTACTCACACCTCATCACTCACCAAACATCCAAGTACCGTCTTGCTCCTTTTAACCACTTCAATACAGGGCTTTTAAACACCCTTCCTTAACAAAGCACTTTTTGCTATTCGGCACTGCGTCGCTTTAACTAACAATTGCGCGGTCGTGCGACGTTACACCCAAACAAATGTGACGTCCTTTTTTTCCCACAAATAGAGCTTTCTTTTGGTGGTATTTGATCACCTCTGCGGTTTTTATTTTTTGCGCTATAAAACAAAAGAAGAGCGACAATTTTGAAAAAAAAACACAATATTTTTTACTTTTTGCTATAATAAATATCCCATTTTTTTTTAAAAAAAATATTTTTTTCCTCAGTTTAGGCCGATACGTATTCTTCTACATATTTTTGGTAAAAAAAAAAAAATTGCAATAAACGTATATTGATCGGTTTGCGCAAAAGTTATAGCGTCTACAAAATAGGGAATAGATTTATTGAATTTTTTTTTTTTTTTTACTAGTAATGGCGGCAATCTGCGATTTTTTTTTTCGTGACTGCGACATTGCGGCGGACACTTCGGACACTTTTGACACATTTTTGGAACCATTCACATTTACACAGCGATCGTTGCTATAAAATTTCATTGATTACTGTGTAAATGTGACTGGCAGGGAAGGAGTTAACACTAGGGGGCGCTGTAGGGGTTAATGTGTTCCCTAATAGAAGTAATTCTAACTGTGGGGGGAGGGGACTCAAGGGGAGAAGACCGATCATGTGTTCCTCCATACTGGGATCACATGATCGGTCTCCTCCTCGCTGACAGGACGTGGAGCTGTGTGATTACACACACAGCTCCACGGTCCCGCACGGTCCCGTTGTTTTAACGAGCAATCGCGGGTGCCCGGCGGACATCGCGGCCGCCGGGCACTCGCACCGGGTCCCGAGCGATGCCGCGGGCGCGCGCCCCCCAGGCGGCCGGGAATGCGAGGACGTCATATGACGCCCACCCAGGTCATATGACTATGGGCGGGTAGGGAAGTGGTTAAACCCTGGATTTTTACTCTTGGTAGAGAAGATGCTTCTAAAAAGATCTTGGAAGGCTATCAGAAGGTCCGCTCATTAGTGGTCTGTGAAACGTGGGGTAAATCACAATTTAAGGTTGCCCATCGGGCTCATCACCCTTACCACCCTGATGCTTCAGATTCCTCTCATTGTGCTCCTGGTGCTCTATCCCCGACCTACCCTTTTCCACAGGCTTTGGGAATGCCCAATAATCTCCTTTCTTTGGGAGCAAGTCATACAGTATATAAAACAAACCCATTGAACAACTATCTCCAACATTACCGGTTACCACAAACCCTCCCGGCCGCACAAGGTGGCCACATTTGCGGATAACCTCATTTTCTTTCTAACAGACCCACTCAATTCACTCCCTAACCTACTCCACTCCTTACAGGAGTACGGGGCCCTCTCCAAATCAACCTGTCTAAGTCCTCTCTCCTTAATATTTCTGTGGATAAAGGCACGATCCGCCGTCTGCGTTCAGAGTACCAGCTACGCTGGGCGACCAACACTATCCCCTATCTAGGCGTTGAAATTAGTCCAGGCCCCTCGGACCTGTATCAGGCAAACTTCGCCCCACTTCTTCTCCGACTCAACACAGATCTCCTTCACTGGCATTCCCTTACTTTAAAGCGGAAGTAAACCCATCGATTTAACAGTTTAAAAAAAAAAGGCATGCCGGGAATGCTAACTGCACATTGGCTGTGCTCTCAACCAAACAGTCAAACCATCCAATGGCTGGTGTCATAACGGATCACATGTGCAGCACAGTAGCAGTTGAAGATTAAACAGAGGCAAAGATGGCAGCTTCCTTGGCTGAAAACGATAGGGGGGTTTACTTCCACTTTAACGTGGTTCGGACGATGCAATGCCATTAAGATGACAGCTCTACCCAGGGTATTATACCTACTACAAGCCCTCCCTATCCGTATCCCACCGCTATTCTTTAAACAAACCGACTCGATGTTTCGAGCCTTTGTCTGGTCCCACCGAAAGCCGCGTATGAGACTGCAACTCCTACACATGGCAAAGCACAGGGGAGGGGTGGGCCTCCCAGATATAAAAGCCTACTACAGGGCGGCCCATCTTACTAGAGTGGTTGACTGGCACTGCCACGCAGAAGCTAAACAGTGGGTGGCGATGGAGCTGGAAGACTCTGGTGGCATGGCCCTTACCTCCCTACGGGCTCACAAGCCCACATTACAGGTGGCCAGGGATGCCTTTCGACATTCCTCAGTATCCCCAATGCCCTCCCCCATGGTACCAATCTTGGGTAACCCCGATTTCCCTCCTGGCCGTATGAACCCTATTTTTGGCCGTCTAACTGCAAAGGAGCGGCTTCACCTCCACGACTTCCTGGGCCCGGATGGCCGACTCATAACAGAGGCAGGGATATATGCTACTGACCCCCCACTGGACTTCTGGAGTGGTCTCCAACTGCGTAACTTCCTGCGCCGGTGTGCACGGACACCGGGCATATCGCGCCCTCTCACAGAACTGGAGCATATTTGCCACCGCAGAGAACCGATTCGTCATTGTCTGTCTCTTATCTACTCCTCCCTGATCTCACCAGCGGAAGGGTTTTCGCCCCCCTTCCTCTCTAAATGGGAGGCCGATCTAGGAATCCAACTCAATGACTCACAAAAGGACAAGATCTTGCACTTTGCCCAGAAGTCAGCGATAGCCACTAGAGTCCAAGAGACCTGCTATAAAATTATGACTCGATGGTACAGAGTGCCTACCACTCTGCATTGCTTTTTCCCGCAGGTCTCCAGCCTTTGCTGGCACTGCGGTCTGGAGGAGGGAACGATGCTCCACATTTTCTGGGACTGCCCCAAAATCAAACCCTACTGGTGAGAGGTGGCAAGCACGATCGAGCACCTGACTGGTGCCGCCCTAGAGGGGGATCCCGGGGCCTGCCTGCTGCATCTCTCTAAGCAACCCATTAAGAAGTACAAAGCATCCCTTACCATTCAGCTCTTAAATGCTGCCAAGGCATTCATCCCCTTGTGCTGGAGATCAGAGATTCCACCATCAAAATCTATGTGGTATGCCAAGGTTAATGAACTGAGGAACATGGAAGACCTCACTGCCACCCTGCATGGAAGAGAGGAGGACTTTTCGAGAGACATGGCGACCTTGGATTCATTACATATACACCCAGGGCCGGACTGGGCTACCGGGATACCAGGAAATTTCCCAGCAGGCCGCCTGCCCTGGGGCCGCCTTGAGCTATTGATCAAGCAGGGCGGCACCTGCGCGGCTGCCCTGCGCATGGGAACCAAAGCTTCCATGCTGTCCTCCCCTCCCTCCTCCCCATGTGTGGCACACAGCGGGCAGTGGCGATCTGCCGACTCCCGCTGTGTCATGGAGCTGGTCTGAGGCTGAGCTGTTCAGCGGCGCTGTACGGAAGTTCCGCCTCCTTCTCTGATTGACAGAACACTGATCCAATGGGGCATTGAATCAGTGTGACGTGTGTCACAGGAGGCGGGACTTCCTTACAGCGGCCGCCCGGGCGGGCAATTGGAATCCAAGCTCCATGACACCTGAGATCATGATCCAGGTAAGGGGCATTGCACTGATAGGCAGCAATTGGTGGGTACTGCAAATTTGGGCTGCTGGGCTGCATCTGGTGGGAATTGCACAGGTGGGCATTGCACTTGTGGGCTGCATCTGGAGGGCATTGCACAGGTGGGCTGCATCTGGTGGGCTACATCTGATGGGTATTGCACAGGTGGGCTGCATCTGGTGGGCTACATCTGATGGGTATTGCACAGGTGGGCTGCATCTGGTGGGCTACATCTGATTGGTATTGCACAGGTGGGCTGCATCTGGTGGGCTACATCTGATGGGTATTGCACTGGTGGGCTGCATCTGGAGGGCATTGCACAGGTGGGCTGCATCTGGAGGGCATTGCACTGGTGGGCTGCATCTGGTGGGCTACATCTGATGGGTATTGCACTGGTGGGCATTGCACAGGTGGGCTGCATTTGGTGGACTGCATCTGGTGGGCATTGCACTGGTGGGCTGCATCTGGTGGGCATTGCACTGGTGGGCTGCATATGGTGGGTATTGCACTGATGGGCTGCATTTGGAGGGCTGCATCTGGTGGGCATTGCACTGGCGGGCTGCATCTGGAGGACATTGCACAGCTGGGCTGCATCTGGAGGGCATTGCACAGGTGGGTTGCATCTGATGGGTATTGCATCTGGTTGGCTGCATCTGGAGGGCATTGCACAGGTGGGCTGCATCTGGTGGGCTACATCTGATGGGTATTGCACTAGTGGGCTGCATCTGGTGGACATTGCACTGGCGGGCTGCATCTTCTGGGTATTGCACTGGTAGGCATTGCACTGGCGGGCTGCATCTGGTGGGCATTACACTGGCAGGCTGCATCTGGTGGACTGCATCTGGAGGGCATTGCACTGGTGGGCTGCATCTGGTGGGTATTGCACTGGTGGGCTGCATTTGGAGGACTGCATCTGGTGGGTATTGCACTGGCGGGCTGCATCTAGTGGGTATTGCACTGGTGAGCTGCATCTGGTGGGCTCCATTTGGAGGGCTGCATCTGGTGGGTATTGCACTGGTGGGTATTGCACTGGTGTGCTGCATCTGGTGGGCTGCATCTGGTGGGCATTGCACAGGTTTTCTGCATCTGGTGGGCATTGCACAGGTGGGCTGCATTTGGTGGGCTGCATCTGGTGGGCATTGCACAGCCCACCTGTGCAATGCCCACCAGATGCAGCCCACCAAATGCAGTCCACCTGTGCAATGCCCACCAGATGCAGAAAACCTGTGCAATGCCCACCAGCTGGTGGGCATTGCACTGGTGGGATGCATTTGTTGGGCTGCATCTGGTGGGCATTGCACATGTGGGCTGCATCTGGTGGGCATTGCACAGGTGGGCACTGGTGGGGCTCCATTTGATGTGCACTGGTGAGGCTGCATTGATGCATTGCTCTCTTGCACCTGAGAGGAGGTCAGCATCAGCCAGTCTGAGGGGGGTCAGTGATGTAAGGGGGGAGTGAATGCAATAATGTAAGGGGGCACTGCTATAAAGGTTTCCCCCTTAAATCAGCCACCCCTTACCTTAGTGTACTCTTCCTGTGGGGGGTATCTGGGAATGTGTGTGTGGGGGGGGGGGGGGGGGGTCTCTGGTGACCAGAGTCCCTGGGGTCCCCCTTGATGATTGCTACACTTTTACCACTTTTAACTGGAATTTGCTTATATATATATAAAAGCAAATTCCAGTTAAAAGTGGTAAAAGTGTAGTGTTTGCTATGTGCTTTCATATCTGTCTTATCTATATATAACACACTCTTCAAATGTGGTTTAAAATGCATGGTTTTCCCTTTTATGAATAAGAAAATGACATAATCGTGTTGGGCTGGTATAGTAAAGCTATGGGGCTGGTATGAATTTTTTTCCAGGGCTGGTTTTTATTCCCAGTCCGGCCCTGTATACACCGAAGCATACCTCCGGGCAGTTTAATTTTCACCCGCAACCACACTTGTAAACCACAAAGTGCAAAACCAGGGGAAGCGTTACACGACGAAGCTGGTACAACATCCAACCCTATTTGCTACATGTTACCGTTTTTTACTATAAGCAATGTCATCATTATTCTGTGATTGTAATGCTGTACAATTTTGAAAATAAATAAAGGAATTACAAAAAAAGAACAACTATCTCCAATCTTCTATGTTTTGTTTTTTTGGATATGAATTAAAACTGGCTCCACAAAAGCCGTCCAAAAACAAAAGTCTACCTCAAGGGGTTCACATCTACCTCTTGGTAGCCCGCAGGGCTCTTATGCAAGCCTGGATTTATCCCACGCCACCACATCTAAATGAAGTGAAGCAAGTTATCATGGCTCTATTCAACCTGGAGAAACTACACACCATTACGCAAAACTCCCTTAAACGCTTCATCACTAGGGGGCGTCGCTTTATTGAATACTTGTTTTCTTCCGAGGAGCTCACCTCTCATATGCAACCTTTTCGCTATACGGACTGGTACCTGAATGCTGAGATCACCAACTCTCTGAGCAAACTTAAAGTTCTTGACACATCAGACTTGGTGGCACCATGTACGCCCCACTTCTCGCCACTTTAGGGACCCCCTGATCCCCATACTGCTATATGTAACATAACTCTCTACTTTTCATTATGCCCTTTTCTTTTTTTCTTGCAGCCTAGGCTGTTTAGTTGATTGTTTGCCTGCTTACACTCCTGAGATTCTAATGGTAGATTCCGCTAATCTGTTTATGCCTAGTCTTAGCTATGTACTGTACCTTTTCTGCTATCCATTGATTGATAATGTTTTTATTTCGTTTACTGCTTAATCTCCTACAATTTTTGACTTGTGAAGGTCGTGTTGCCTATTTCCATTGCCTTCATAGGCTTATGGTATTGTTATTCCTTTTAAAAACTCAATAAATATAAAAGAAAAAAGAGGGGACTGTGATGTAAAAGGGAGTGGGACTGTGAATACTCTGATGCTGGAAGAAGCCATCTGGAGTTACAAATATGTTTTTTCCTTGGCTGATTGATTCAGAGAGGAGAATCAGCTAATAACCTTTGGTCAAATCAATTTGTCAATACGAGGCATGGGATAGGTGTCATACTTACTGATCTTATTCAATTGGTGGCAGTCATTGCAAAATAGTCAGCTGGCATCTGGTTTGGGCACTAACACAATAGATTTGAACCAATCACTATTGGATTCCTCTATAAATCCCAGTTCAAGCATCATTTTAACTTTTTGGTGTATTGCCTCTCACCTGCATCTGAGATCCGATAGGGTTTCAATTTCCCCTTACTTAATTTATTTGACCCATTATTTCCATCACTTTATAGGTGCCCTGCCATTTGACTAGGAATTTACTTTCAGCTGTGTGGACCAATACCAACACCCTATCACAAGGTTAAAAAGAACAGACCACAATTGTAAATCTTCTGCTGTGCCAACTGGTCTTGGGCCAAATGTTCCTTCATAATAGGATTTACTTGCGCAACTATATCTTGCATTTGTACCTCAATCACATTTCTATGAGGGGAATCTTGACTCTTCCATGTTTCCCTGGCAAAGTCCAATAGCCCCGGTGGGTGCATCCCATATAGTATCTCAAAGGGAGAAAACCATGTGGATAATTGTTGAGCCTCTCTGATAGCAAACATCAAGTAAGGCATTAGACAATCCCAATTCTTTCTTTATTTATCACCTTCCTTACCATCAGCTTTAATGTTTTGTTAAACCTAACCCATATGTCTGAGGGTGGTACACTGAAATACGTTATTGTGTCACCTTAAGAAACTTGCAAAGCACTTTACTTACCCTTAAGATAAATGATGTGCCTTGATCAGTTATGACCTCTTTGGGAATGTCCCAGTGGTTGAAAAGCTGAAATAAATCTTAGGCTATAGTTTTGGCTGAGGTGCTTTGGAGAGGAATCACTTCCTGGTAACGGGTGACATAGCCCATTTTCACAAAGATGTGTTGATACCCTCTAGCAGACTTCAGCAAAGGGCCAGCCAAATCTATGGCTATCCTCTCAAAAGGGACCTAAATGATGGGGAGAGGAACAAAATAGCTACAGAAATGTGGCATTGGTGCAGAAATCTGACACACAGGATGGAAAGAACAGTCAATTTCCACTTCCTTAGTGACTCTCTTTTTCACTCTCTGCTTCCGCATCTCTTGGTTAGGGATGAGCCGAACACCCCCGGGTTCGGTTCGCACCAGAACCTTCGAACGGACCGAAAGTTCGCGCGAATTTTCGAACCCTATACGTTATAATGGACGCGAACGTTCGAAATCAAAAGTGCTAATTACAACGGCCAATATGCATGTTAATGTCATAAAACAGGTTTGGGGACCCGGGTCCTGCCCCAGGGGACATATATCAATGCAAAAAGAACTTTTAAAAACTAACGTTTTTTCGGGAGCAGTCATTTTAATGATGCATAAAGTGAAAAAAAAAAAGTGAAATTTTCCTTTAAATATGGTACCTGGGGGTGTCAAAAGTATGCCTGTGAAGTGGCATGTGTTTCCCGTGTTTAGAACTGTCCTTGCACAAAATGACATTTGTAAAGGAAAAAAAGAAGCCATTTAAAAACACTTGCGGCTTTAGGTTTGTTCTTAAGTAGAATCTGAACAGGTACATTATGAAGTGTAGCTCCATCCCAAAAAAATCTATTTTTAAGCTTTTTGGAGAACATAGGGAGGGGTTATCACCCCTGTAACATTTGCTGTCTTTGCACATCTGTTCAGAACATGTCACCTCACTTTCCGTCCCAATGACAAATGTTTTTGGAAAAGTGGGGTTTAATTGAAACAAGGATTGGTGATAAAGTATCAGTAGAGAGGAGATACCTTTTTCCCAAATTAAATCTAACAGGATAGAATTTCCCTTCCTAGGGGTAGATTTCCTCTCACTTCCTGTTTTCTCTTTCCATTTGCAAGTAGGAGTCGTTTGTAAGTTGGATGTTTGAAAGTAGGGGCCTGGCGTATATACTCTGCAGAAATTTGCCCTATTAGATGTTGGTGTAGCCACAAGACTGTGTTATGTGGATAAACCAAAGAAAAAAAGGCCGCCCTCTTAGGTGTATCACTCTGCGCTCATGGATTCAAATATTTTAAAGTATAAAAATCAATAAATATATATACACATCAAGGATAAATAAATATGATATAAATATGATAAGATATGGATGGATAAAATTTATATATGTTTACATATAATAATAAAGCAGCTGCTGTAAGATCAAAGCAAGAATGGTGATATGGCGATATCTGAATGAGTCCAAACACCCTTATAGGTGCTATCTCTATAAAATATCGCAGCAGCGCTATAAACTTAAAATGACAAGTTCATAAATAATTCCTGTGATCATGAAAACAGTCTGTACGAAGTGCAGTTAAAGAGTTCTTTCTGTGATATAGTGATGAGGCTTCCACCCGGTAGTAATTTCTATCACCTCGTGTTGGTAAAAAACTCCCCTTTGGGGATGCACTCACCAGACCAAAGAAAGGTATAAGCATATCAATCAGAAAATCAATGACCCCTGCAACATCTTTGGCTCGTCTGCTTTTCCTGCTCCTGCATACATCAGAGTAGTTCTCCTCCCACAGTATCCAGCATAGAAGAAAAATATATAGCAGATAGCGTAGTACAGTTTGGAAAAGGGTGTTTATTTATAATTCCCCGTATCCCCCCCAAGTAAAATCTGCGTACCACAATACAATTATTAAAAGGCTTTGAAATAAAAGTAAAACGGCACTCTGCCTGTAAGGTTCCCGTCCGCCGGAAACCACGCCAAAAGACCGCTGTGTAGAGAATCCTCATACACTTCCTGGTATCTTAGCCGGCTGGAGCGCACGTTGGAACGCACACACGTCACTTCCTGCGAGGCCACGACCCTGACGCGTTTCGTCACTTCCGGACGTCGTCTGAGGGTCGAAGCCACAACACTGGTGGGCACAGGAATGGGCCCTGCTGTGAGTTAATAGATCAAGATTTGTAATTGCATGCACCTGTTGAACAGGGCAGAAAAATTGGGGGTGGTGGTGGTGGTGGACGGTGTTGCCACAAGACTGTAAGCTCTCACAGTTACTCTTGGTGGGCACAGGAATGGGCCCTGCTGTGAGTTATTAGATCAAGATTTGTAATTGCAAGCACCTGATGAACAGGGCAGAAAAATTGGGCCTTTGGCGGTGGTGGTGGACGGTGTTGCCACAAGACTGTAAGCTCTCACAGTTACTCTTGGTGGGCGCAGGAATGGGCCCTGCTGTGAGTTATTAGATCAAGATTTGTAATTGCAAGCACCTGATGAACAGGGCAGAAAAATTGGGCCTTTGGCGGTGGTGGTGGACGGTGTTGCCACAAGACTGTAAGCTCTCACAGTTACTCTTGGTGGGCGCAGGAATGGGCCCTGCT
This sequence comes from Lithobates sylvaticus, assembly GCA_028564925.1. Lineage (NCBI taxonomy): Eukaryota > Metazoa > Chordata > Amphibia > Anura > Ranidae > Lithobates > Lithobates sylvaticus. The sequence continues at coordinate 561,577,864 of CM053026.1, forward strand.
GTGAGTTATTAGATCAAGATTTGTAATTGCAAGCACCTGATGAACAGGGCAGAAAAATTGGGCCTTTGGCGGTGGTGGTGGACGGTGTTGCCACAAGACTGTAGACCCTCATAGTTACTCTTGGTGGGCGCAGGAATGGGCCCTGCTGTGAACTATTAGATCAAGATTTGTAATTACCCGCCCCTGTTAAACAGGGGCTGAAAAATTGTGCCTTAGGCACTGGTGCTGGTGCCACAACACTGCAACCCCTCACAGATACTGTACTTGGAGCACAGCAGTCACACGTGTTGCGAAGCATTTTTTTAAAAAATTGTAAGTACACGCCCCTGTTAAACAGGGGCTAAAAAATTGTGCCTTAGGCACTGGTGCTGGTGCCACAACACTGCAACCCCTCACAGATACTGTACTTGGAGCACAGCAGTCACACGTGTTGCAAAGCTTTTTTTTCTAAAAATTGTATGTACACGCCCCTGTTAAACAGGGGCTGAAAAATTGTGCCTTAGGCACTGGTGCTGGTGCCACAACACTGCAACCCCTCACAGATACTGTACTTGGAGCACAGCAGTCACACGTGTTGCGAAGCTTTTTTTTCTAAAAATTGTATGTACACGCCCCTGTTAAACAGGGGCTGAAAAATTGTGCCTTAGGCACTGGTGCTGGTGCCACAACACTGCAACCCCTCACAGATACTGTACTTGGAGCACAGCAGTCACACGTGTTGCGAAGCTTTTTTTTATAAAAATTGTATGTACACGCCCCTGTTAAACAGGGGCTGAAAAATTGTGCCTTAGGCACTGGTGCTGGTGCCACAACACTGCAACCCCTCACAGATACTGTACTTGGAGCACAGCAGTCACACGTGTTGCGAAGCTTTTTTTTATAAAAATTGTATGTACACGCACCTGTTAAACAGGGGCTGAAAAATTGTGCCTTAGGCACTGGTGTGGTGGCATGGATCATTGAGGAGGAGGAAGAGGATAGTCAGTGAACATAAGAGGACAGTCACTCAGCATCAGCATAGGCAGTCTTGAAGGGATGTGACATTATAAATTATTCGGTTATATCCGCTTCAGGTGCCTGGTAGCTGGTGGTGATCCAAGACTGATTCATTTTGATGAAGGTCAGTCGATCAACCGAGGCGGTGGACAGGCGCACCCTATGATCGGTGACAAATCCTCCAGCAGCACTGAATGTGCGTTCGGAAAGAACGCTGGAGGCAGGACAGGCCAGTAGCTCAATTGCATACTGTGCAAGCTCTGGCCAGTGATCCATCCTCAGGACCCAGTAAGCCAGAGGATTTTCGGTGGGAATGGTGTCCAAGTCTGACCTTGCCCCAAGGTATTCCTGCACCATGTATATCAGACGCTGGCGATGGTTGCTGGAACCGATCATACCTTGGGGCTGCGGACTAAAAAATTGTCTGAACGCATCGGTCAGACGTCCACCTTCCCCACCGCTCCTTCTGCTACTGACCGAAGCCTCAGCAACTCGTCGCCCAGGACCAGGAGTTTGTAACCTCCCAGTTTCTGGGAACGCGTTGCACAGACCTTTCTGCAAGGCCTCCCTGAGATGTCTCATCCTCTGCTCCCTCTGCGACGGCAAGATAAGGTCCGCAACCTTACCCTTGTACCGCGGATCAAGGAGAGTGGCCAGCCAGTAATGGTCCCTCTCCTTGATCCGAAGAACACGAGGATCCTTCCGCAGGCTTTGCAGGATCAGGGAGGCCATGCAGCGTAGGTTAGCTGAGGCATTCGGTCCGGAGTCTTCTGGGTCACTGAGGATGACATGATCGCCAGCCACCTCCTCCCAGCCACGTACAAGTCCACTGGTTTGTTGGGACTGTACATCATCCCTAAAAGACTGCTGCTGCTGATGCTGAGTGCCAGGCTCCACCTCCATGCTCACACAATCCTCCTCCTCCTCCTCCTCCTCATCCTCTTCCTGTGTGATGGGTGGGACAGAAGGAACACTGTCCGGATAAAGGGGGCCTTGAGAGGCAAGGAAGTCCTCCTCTTCCTGCCTCTGTTCTGCCTCAAGTGCCCTGTCCATTATCCCACGCAGCGTATGCTCCAACAGGTGGACAAGAGGGACAGTGTCACTGATGCATGCACTGTCACTGCTCACCATCCTCGTGGCCTCCTCAAATGGTGAGAGGACAGTGCATGCATCCCTGATCATGCTCCACTGACGTGGGGGAAAAAAACCAAGCTCCCCTGACCCTGTCCTGGTGCCCTAGTCGCAAAGGTACTCATTGATGGCCCTCTGCTGCGTGTGCAGTCGCTGCAGCATGGCCAACGTTGAGTTCCACCTGGTGGGCATGTCACATATTAGGCGGTTCTTGGGCAGGTTCAGCTCCTTTTGCAGCTCAGTCAGCCGAGCACTGGCATTATAAGATCGGCGGAAATGCACACAGACTTTCCTGGCCTGCCTCAGGACATCCTGTAAGCCTGGGAACCTGCCCAAGAACCGCTGCACCACCAGGTTGAGGACGTGAGCCATGCAGGGCACATGGGTGAGCTGCCCCTGTCGCAGGGCGGAGAGGAGGTTGGTGCCATTGTCAGAAACGACCATTCCTGGCTTAAGCTGACGTGGCGTCAACCACCTCTCGGCCTGCCCCTGCAGAGCTGCCAGAACCTCTGGCCCAGTGTGGCTCCTGTCCCCCAAACACACCAGCGCAAGCACGGCATGGCATCTTTTTGCCTGCGTACTTGCGTAGCCCCTTGTACGCCTACGGAGCACCGCTGGTTCCAAGGACAGAGCACTGGAGGAAGAAGAAGAGGAGGGGGTGAAGGAGAGAGGTGTGTCACAACCAGTATGATGGGACTAACACAGTATGATGGGACTAACACACTTCAAGTCCTATAGGTGCTTCTGGGAACAAAATATAGGATCTCTGTGTGATGGGCCTAACACACTTCAAGTCCTATAGGTGCTTCTGGGAAGAAAATATAGCTCTGTGTGATGGGACTAACACACTTCAAGTCCTATAGGTGCTTCTGGGAACAAAATATAGGATCTCTGTGTGATGGGACTAACACACTTCAAGTCCTATAGGTGCTTCTGGGAAGAAAATATAGCTCTGTGTGATGGGACTAACACACTTCAAGTCCTATAGGTGCTTCTGGGAACAAAATATAGGATCTCTGTGTGATGGGACTAACACACTTCAAGTCCTATAGGTGCTTCTGGGAAGAAAATATAGCTCTGTGTGATGGGACTAACACACTTCAAGTCCTATAGGTGCTTCTGGGAACAAAATATAGGATCTCTGTGTGATGGGACTAACACACTTCAAGTCCTATAGGTGCTTCTGGGAACAAAATATATGATCTCTGTGTGATGGGACCAACACACTTCAAGTCCTATAGGTGCTTCTGGGAACAAAATATAGCTCTGTGTGATGGGACTAACACACTTCAAGTCCTATAGGTGCTTCTGGGAACAAAATATATGATCTATGTGTGATGGGACTAACACACTACAAGTCCTATGGGTGCTTCTGGGAAGAAAATATAGCTCTGTATGATGGGACTAACACACTTCAAGTCCTATAGGTGCTTCTGGGAACAAAATATATGATCTCTGTGTGATGGGACTAACACACTTCAAGTCCTATAGGTGCTTCTGGGAACAAAATATAGCTCTGTGTGATGGGACTAACACACTTCAAGTCCTATAGGTGCTTCTGGGAACAAAATATATGATCTCTGTGTGATGGGACTAACACACTACAAGTCCTATGGGTGCTTCTGGGAAGAAAATATAGCTCTGTGTGATGGGACTAACACACTTCAAGTCCTATAGGTGCTTCTGGGAACAAAATATATGATCTCTGTGTGATGGGACTAACACACTTCAAGTCCTATAGGTGCTTCTGGGAACAAAATATAGCTCTGTGTGATGGGACTAACACACTTCAAGTCCTATAGTTGCTTCTGGGAACAAAATATAGCTCTGTGTGATGGGACTAACACACTTCAAGTCCTATAGGTGCTTCTGGGAACAAAATATAGCTCTGTGTGACGGGACTAACACACTTCAAGTCCTATAGGTGCTTCTGGGAACAAAATATAGGATCTCTGTGTGATGGGACTAACACACTTCAAGTCCTATAGGTGCTTCTGGGAACAAAATATATGATCTCTGTGTGATGGGACTAACACACTTCAAGTCCTATAGGTGCTTCTGGGAACAAAATATAGCTCTGTGTGATGGGACTAACACACTTCAAGTCCTATAGTTGCTTCTGGGAACAAAATATAGCTCTGTGTGATGGGACTAACACACTTCAAGTCCTATAGGTGCTTCTGGGAACAAAATATAGGATCTCTGTGTGATGGGACTAACACACTTCAAGTCCTATAGGTGCTTCTGGGAACAAAATATAGCTCTGTGTGATGGGACTAACACACTACAAGTCCTATAGGTGCTTCTGGGAACAAAATATATGATCTCTGTGTGATGGGACTAACACACTACAAGTCCTATAGGTGCTTCTGGGAACAAAATATATGATCTCTGTGTGATGGGACTAACACACTTCAAGTCCTATAGGTGCTTCTGGGAAGAAAATATAGCTCTGTGTGATGGGACTAACACACTTCAAGTCCTATAGGTGCTTCTGGGAACAAAATATAGCTCTGTGTGATGGGACTAACACACTTCAAGTCCTATAGGTGCTTCTGGGAACAAAATATAGGATCTCTGTGTGATGGGACTAACACACTTCAAGTCCTATAGGTGCTTCTGGGAACAAAATATATGATCTCTGTGTGATGGGACTAACACACTTCAAGTCCTATAGGTGCTTCTGGGAACAAAATATAGCTCTGTGTGATGGGACTAACACACTTCAAGTCCTATAGGTGCTTCTGGGAAGAAAATATAGCTCTGTGTGATGGGACTAACACACTTCAAGTCCTATAGGTGCTTCTGGGAAGAAAATATAGCTCTGTGTGATGGGACTAACACACTTCAAGTCAGTCCTATAGGTGCTTCTGGGAACAAAATATAGGATCTCTGTGTGATGGGACTAACACACTTCAAGTCCTATAGGTGCTTCTGGGAACAAAATATATGATCTCTGTGTGATGGGACTAACACACTTCAAGTCCTATAGGTGCTTCTGGGAACAAAATATAGCTCTGTGTGATGGGACTAACACACTTCAAGTCCTATAGGTGCTTCTGGGAACAAAATATATGATCTCTGTGTGATGGGACTAACACACTACAAGTCCTATGGGTGCTTCTGGGAAGAAAATATAGCTCTGTGTGATGGGACTAACACACTTCAAGTCCTATAGGTGCTTCTGGGAACAAAATATATGATCTCTGTGTGATGGGACTAACACACTTCAAGTCCTATAGGTGCTTCTGGGAACAAAATATAGCTCTGTGTGATGGGACTAACACACTTCAAGTCCTATAGGTGCTTCTGGGAACAAAATATATGATCTCTGTGTGATGGGACTAACACACTACAAGTCCTATGGGTGCTTCTGGGAAGAAAATATAGCTCTGTGTGATGGGACTAACACACTTCAAGTCCTATAGGTGCTTCTGGGAACAAAATATATGATCTCTGTGTGATGGGACTAACACACTTCAAGTCCTATAGGTGCTTCTGGGAACAAAATATAGCTCTGTGTGATGGGACTAACACACTTCAAGTCCTATAGGTGCTTCTGGGAACAAAATATATGATCTCTGTGTGATGGGACTAACGCACTACAAGTCCTATGGGTGCTTCTGGGAAGAAAATATAGCTCTGTGTGATGGGACTAACACACTTCAAGTCCTATAGGTGCTTCTGGGAACAAAATATATGATCTCTGTGTGATGGGACTAACACACTTCAAGTCCTATAGGTGCTTCTGGGAACAAAATATAGCTCTGTGTGATGGGACTAACACACTTCAAGTCCTATAGGTGCTTCTGGGAACAAAATATATGATCTCTGTGTGATGGGACTAACACACTACAAGTCCTATGGGTGCTTCTGGGAAGAAAATATAACTCTGTGTGATGGGACTAACACACTTCAAGTCCTATAGGTGCTTCTGGGAACAAAATATATGATCTCTGTGTGATGGGACTAACACACTACAAGTCCTATAGGTGCTTCTGGGAAGAAAATATAGCTCTGTGTGATGGGACTAACACACTTCAAGTCCTATAGGTGCTTCTGGGAACAAAATATAGCTCTGTGTGATGGGACTAACACACTTCAAGTCCTATAGGTGCTTCTGGGAACAAAATATATGATCTCTGTGTGATGGGACTAACACACTTCAAGTCCTATAGGTGCTTCTGGGAACAAAATATATGATCTCTGTGTGATGGGACTAACACACTTCAAGTCCTATAGGTGCTTCTGGGAAGAAAATATAGCTCTGTGTGATGGGACTAACACACTTCAAGTCCTATAGGTGCTTCTGGGAACAAAATATAGGAGCTCTGTTTGCTGCCAGTGCCTGCCTGCCACAAACACACTACAAGTCCTATAGGTGCTTCTGGGAACAAAATATAAGAGGCTCTGTTTGCTGCCACTGCCTGCCTGCCACGAACACACTACAAGTCCTATAGGTGCCTCTGGGAACAAAATATAGGAGCTCTGTTTGCTGCCAGTGCCTGCCTGCCACGAACACACTACAAGCCCACACTACTACAATGAATCTTTCTAAATGAATCTATCTAATTAAATCTCTCTAACTAAATCTCTCTAACTAAATCTCTCTAACTAAATCTAGCAGAGTGACACAGAACGATCCTGCTCTCTCTACGCCGGAACAGCATGTGACCGGCGCCGACGGCGTGGCGGCCTTTTATAAGAGGGGGGCGTGTACTAAAGCCCCTGAGCTGTAATTGGCTACAGGCGTCCTGCCTGTAGCCAATTATGGCTCTTCGAGTTTCCGGCGCTGTGATTGGCCAAGCATGCGGGGGTCACAGTGCATGCTTGGCCAATCATCAGCCAGCAATGCACTGCGCCGGCCGCGCCGGCCGCAATGCATTGCGGGGCCGCTCGCATCACACGAACGTGATGCGAGCGGCCAAAATAGTTCGGGGCTCGCCGAGCGAGCGAACACCCGGTGCTCGATGCGAACATGGGTTCGCATCGAGCACCGGGCCCATCCCTACTCTTGGTGGAGTCTTACTCAAAGCTGGGGATGGTCTGGTCTTGGGGTGGAGAATCCATGAGCCTTTGAGGGAAGATGTAAGATTTTCAGTAGCTAGGTGCCTTTCCACTAGGTCCACAAGTTTGTCCACTGTTCCCGGATCCCCATGGCCCCATGGCTTACCCAGGGAGGGACTTCAGATACTTGTGCATGACCATTTGTTCCACAATTTTTTGTCCAGACAAAGATTCTGATTGCCCATTTCCTGGTCAGATAAATGAGGTCATGCATTTGTGACTGGGATGGTTTTCTCACCTGATAACTCCAGTTGTGTACACACTGAGCCTGAACAGCCAGGGTTATACCTAGCCATGCCAATATTTCCATTTTTAAGTGATCGTAGCTTCTTGCTTCCACAGGCTTCAGATCATAGTAAGCCTTTTGGGACTCTCCAGATAATGGGGGGGGGGGGGGTGTCATCAATCCTGCCCACTGTTTTTTGAACCAACTTTCTTTTTCAGTTATTCTTTCAAAAATAATCAAAAACATCACAAGGTCATAATCCGTAGGTGACTTACCCAGAAATATAGTATATTACTGGAATTACTCCCACCCTCGGCCCGCTGTCTCTGCAGAAGCTGCTTCTTGATGGCTTTAATTTGTTGTTCATATGTTTGTTAATTTGTTGTTCATATGTTTGTTCCTCCTATACCACCAATCCCCTGGCACCTGCTCCAGATCTTTATGCTGGACTGCAAGGCCCTGTTGCAGGGCTTGTTGTTGGGCTGCAAGGCTCTGTTGTAGATTTGAATTTGTCTGCTGTTGATTTGCCATAGCAAGCTGTCTCAGTAACTCCTCCAATCTGGCCTTAACTACACCTGTGTACACAGATGTACACTGCCTCCACCACATATGAGGAATTAGTTCAGCAGCAAGATGGACTCCCTGTATGAGTCCACAGCACAGTTAAGAGGCACAGCAAACAGCAGGTCTTGGTGAAAAACACACGTGCACTGTTTCCATGATGTGCAGGCATCAAAACTGCAAAACAAAACCATAAAATCTTTGCAACTTTGGGTGACTTACTAAAACACTGTCTTGTTTATATTGCTATCGCACACATTTCTGGATTAAGGGCTCCTCTGTAGTGGGTGCTGCAGCGATCACCAGCAGGACACTGGATATATCACAGATAAATACATGTTCGCCAGCACACCATGGATCTTGAATTGCAGTCCAAAACTTTTATTGCAGAAAGATCACATCACAACAGGATAAGTGCAATGTTTCGGAGCCATGCAGTCAGTCTTAGTCAGGCTTGTGAAGGGGTCCTGCATGGCTTTGAAACATTGCACTTATCCTGTTGTGAAGTGATCTTTCTGCAATAAATGTTTTGGACTGCAATTCAATGGTGTGCTGGCGAACATGTGTATTTACTAAAACACTGGTCTCTGACTAGCTGTCTCGGAGCAACCTACTGCTGCCCAGGCAACTAAATGTCACAAAGACCAAAAACAGTCCTTGTTACACAGACTTAATCTTATGACATAGGTAGTTTGCTGCTCACCAGTCAATTATGCACAGATGTAGGCTGGTGGAGATTGGTAGAGGTCCATTTAAGGGTCGTGCCTCCTATTTCTAAAAGCATGGTGGTAGTCCCTATTTAATCCTGGTGGAACTTGGGGTCTAGGCTGTTGGCCATAAGTTTTGAGAAAGAAGAGGTCCTGTCTGCAGGGCCGGGACAAGGGGGGGGCTGAGTGGGAACATGCCTCGGGCACCTTGTTGAGCAGGGGCAATCTGGTGATGTAGCCACTTGTCCTGCTCCTCACTGACAGGAGTGACACTACAGCTGATAGCTTCTGGAGAGAGGAATCAGCTTTCTCCTCCCTCCAGCCTGCAGGGGCAGAAGAGAGCTAGCGCTGGGACTCAATCACAATCTGAGTTCAATCTCAGCATGGCGCTGCTGAATAGTGAGGGCAGACTGCCCTCCTTTCTCTCTCTCCTTGTCATGTAACATGTCACATGACTGGAGATTGGAGAAAGGGTGAAGCTGTCTTCCTTCTGCATGCACAGTGTTACTATGAGTACAACGGGAGAAACCGCTCCACACTAGACCTTTTCACTCTTCCTCAGACCTCCCCTCTTTTCTCATCCTCAGACTTCCCCTCTCCTCTCCTCCTCAGACCCCCTTAGCCTCCTCTCTATCTTACCCTTGGTTCACATTTGTGCATTACAGGAATGTGCACAAAATCATGTATGCTCCCACAGCCCTTTTGCAGGGCACTGGATAACCTTGTCCCACCACTGCCTGTCCAGGGTCCATGCTCTCCTTTTGGGGGGGGGGGGACTGAGGCTAGCTACCTCCTCTTTAGCTCTCACAAGGAGAGAGGTATGGGCATCCAGGACTTAAAAACTATGGAACTTGAGCGGGGGCTTATCAGAGAGTAAGGAATTGGGATGTCCCTTTGTTCCTCCCTCCAGGAGAACAAAATGGTTTATGGAAGGAAGCTGTTCATATCCACTCTTATCAAGCCAGAATTTACAATATAATTTTGCCAGTATCTGGGCTGGTATGCTTGTTCACCAAATTATACAAGTAAATAAGTTGACTGCATTTTGAAGCCAATGTATGACATCTAAAGGAGTGACATTTTTATGACAGCCAATACCTGCTGGGGAGACTAGTAAGCGGTGTGCTTGTTGATGTAAAGCTGGCCTTCTGGGCCCTGGAAGCTGACGTGTGGACCAGGTGTGTAAGTAGTACTCTGGGGGAAGAGGGGGTTAACTATGTAAGGGCCAGGAGAAAGAAGTTCAAGCATCAGGCCACCACCCATGCACAGGACAGTATTGATTTGGGCTGAAAATGAACCTGGAACAACCTATACAGAGAGATGTTTCCAGAGTGGAGCATCTTTTCCTCTAAAGCCCAGCAAGCTCACTACATAGCAAAAAATTGAAAATAGTTTGCATACTGCCTGAACCTGGTGCAAATATATTGTATCTCCCATCCTGGATGTTGCTTCCACTTCCAGTTCTCACACTGTAGTGTTCTGCGCTGAGCAACACATCACAAGTGTCTCCATGCAGATTTGAATTGCAGAGGAAGGGCGGCGGAGAGACTAGAGACTATTAAAATTTTATAGGGGGAAAGTAAATTCAATAAGTAGCATGTACAGTTTCTAAAAAAGGCGGTTTAAATTAATCAGCTGATGAGCATTGCATAAACAGCACACATATTTACAACAGTGGAGGAGAGAGAAAACTGGAACAATATGAAAAGGAATTGACATTGTGTGACAAGCCCAGATAACATGCAAATAAAATCAATTACCACCACAGTCACATGCAGCTGAACGTCTCTTGTTGTCTCTAGAATACTGTAACTATGGCATGCTTGTTCGGTTTTGGAAAAGATAAACAAGGCCACTGATGCTGTTATACAAACACTGTCAAGTTTTTTTTTATTTTTTTGCTGTCTTGCTAGGCAGATAACCTTTATTTCTTATCAGGAAAATAAGTAACAGGGTGCAAATGTCACTGGCCCGAAGACACAGAGAGCAATAAAAACCTTACAGGCCCCCTTACCTCTCCCTATTTTACTGATTTTTATGTGCTCTTGTTGCTGTGGTAGTAGGCCCTGTTGCTTTGGTTGCTTAGAAGACGAGATTCACAACTCCATGGGAATCAGATGTAGTACCCTGTAGCTCAGGCAGGGAGCCCCTCGCAAATGTACTTGTCAGGAGTAGTTATCCTGGGTGATTGATAGAGATCTATTGATTTCTCCCTAAGTTTGGCCTTGTTGCATTTTCCTCTTCTACCACTAGGTAGCCGGTTACTTGGTGGTACTAGATATGTGAAGGGCAACCCAAGGTCAGGTTATGGGTATATGAGGTATCCCAGCCAATGGCCAGGGGTTTTCTTGAATCCCTTGGCCTGCTGGGAGCACATATATATTTGGGTGGAGTCAGGTGATCTATGTTCTGTGCCACCTGGACGGCTGTCTGGGTGGACATGTGTCGTATGCCCCGGGCTGCTAGGCTGGAGATTTGGCCTATCCTGGGGGCATCTGGCTGCCAAGCTATGTAAGGGCCTTTTCAGAAGTAAGAGGGCAGTGCAGGGTTGGGACTACGGCTTGCAGTCCAATCAGAAGTGACGGTTCTCTCGGCCAGAGAACCTGTCAGTGGTCGGAGGTAGAAAGGAAGCTGTCGCCACAAAGAGTCCTACCACTTTTACCAGGGACCACAATGAGTAGCTGAAGCAAGTACCAGAACCATATTCTTACCGGTGGAGAATCGGGAAACGTGATCAAGTCAGGGACCCAACACGCTTGCAGAACAGCCTTGTGAGTCAAGCCAGGGACCTCACCGGTTAGCAGGGGTGAAGCTTGAGAAGTATCTGGAGTACTAAGCTAGGGACCCAGCAGTGAAGCGTGGGTGACGCTTGAGGGGATACCACCGCAAACCTTTGAGGAGCTCAAGGGATTCAAAGTCAGTAAATCAGAGGGTCTGGTGAGAGACCAGGAGCTCAGTGTTGAAGAACTACGAGAGGCAGTTGTAGTGAAGTTGAAAGGACTGTTACGTTGAGTTAGGAACTGTTATAGACTGTTACCATAGGCAACAGCATTCTTGCATGTGCAGATGTTGTGTCTTGCTGGGGCCTTTGCCTGCACAGCTGTCTTTCCTATTGAAGTCTCGGAGTATGCCAATTGAATCTGTAACTACTTAATGTGGGGCTAAGGCGTTGTCCTTGCAGCAGTCGCCCATAGCAATCGGCTTCAGCTCCATTGAAATTTCGTCTGGCTCCGTGGGAAGGTGGCAAGTAACATTTACCCTTCTTATAGACTGTGTTGTCGTGTAAACTATCAATGTGGGGAAGAACCACCAAGTCTCATTGCTCTGGGGGAGAGGATCAGCCTGGTCTTTTGGCACTTCCCGCCAGCGCTGTGAGGGTTAATACAGACTCCAAAATAGACTCCATTACAGTTTTGACATGTCACAGCATGAAGAAGGAATGCGCCACAGCTCCCAAAGAACTTTTGCACCAATCCGTTGGCAGAGGGAGGAGCCCCCGCTCTGCAGAGAAGGATAAGGAAGTGCTGCCCCGTGTGTCTGAATGTGGATTAGTGAAGTAGATGGCGCAGTTCGTGCCTGAGATGGCGGATTGGGGAAAGTACACCCTGGGCGTCTGCTTCGGTCCGAGCAGCGGAAAACCTGTCTTGACGGATACCGGAGTGCGATACGCACCAAATGGCTAGCTTGCCTTGTATACGGCTGGGGGCTATGAGTCCCTAGGATTGATTATGGAAAGTGTTCTGGCCTGACCACGCAGTTGAGGCCTTGGATCATTTGTGGACATTGTGGGGAGCATCTGTTCGAGGTTGTCCCTCCAACCCTACCCCCATGGAACCTACAAGTGGATTGGGACAAGAATGTTGCTGTCCCTTTGGAGAGTGATGCCCCAAAACCATTGGTTGTCACCCCAGTCGTGCCGGAAGCTCTTATCCCTGTCTCAGCACCTACCCCAAGACCCAGCGCACCGATCGTTACTAAAGGCTGAGGTCAGGCCCAACTACTCGCACTGATGTCTGAGCCACCCAAGAGAAAAATGCCAGGGCTGGGTAAGCCAGTGAGTCATGAGAGTGGTGTGCCTGTGGGGGAAGTGATAGCAGTGGCCTTGAGAGGGGATGTCGTGGGGGCGACAGTCAAGGCGAAAGCCAAGCGCAACTACATGCCGGCCGAAGAGTGCTCAACCATCTCGAATATGGACATTTCGTCCGATGGTCTGTCAGAGCTCTTTTCAGACACCCTGTCCTACTCAGGAAAATGGGGAGAAAGTGATGATGAGTTAAGTAGCAATGTGCAGGAGGATGAAGTACCTGCTACCACTACAGCAAGTGTACAGATTATGCTGTCACCGCTGATTAATATTGTCAGGTCCTGTGAGGAGGATCCAGGGAATCAATGGGTCCCCATAGCCTGGCCTATCACACCCATGCCGAGTTCCAAAGTGGATGGTAAACCAGAGATGGTTGCTGGGTGTTCAGTCCTGCGTGCCCCAGATGCATGCGTTCTACCTGGGTATGGAAACCCTAAGACCCTGCCTCGGCTGTCTAAATACAGCGCATTATAATAAAGAAGGTAGTGTCTGAATACGGATACATGTATCCATACATACCAGCTCGTGAATGAGTGACTTGTATAGCGCTACCTATGCAAACCCAATTGCCAGGGCACTTTCTTTTGCTGCTGGTGTCCATCTCTGGTATAGTGCAGTCATTTACCCCGTAGGGTCCCGACATGCTTACAAACACATACACATACTAGGGCCAATTTTTTTAGACAGGATCTAATTAACCTACCAGCATGTCTTTGGAGTGTAGGAGGAAACCGGAGTGACCAGAGGAAACCCACGCAGGCACAGGGAGAACGTGCAAACTCCAGGCAGATGGTGTTGTAGTTGGGATTTGAACAAGCGACCCTATTGCTGCTAGGTGAAAGTGCTAACCACTACACCACTATGCTGCCCGCACATCTGGAAGATGAGATCTTCGACAAAGAGGCTCAGTGGGTGGATGAGGCGGTGCACAGTTTCCTGGAGTTTCACCTGGATGTCCATGTCACTGACATCTTCCTCTGGAAATGCTAATTTTCTGGCTATCACCATGACTCCACTCTTTTTACTCTGCCATGGCATGTTGGGAGTTGTAGTGCTACCACACCTGAGACTTGTTGTTCCTCTGATTCCAGTCAGGGCATGCTGAGACCTGTAGCCCCCTCCTCCTCCCATCACCTCTCCAGGCAGCCCTCCAGGTCCCAGATCTGGAGTTAGTAGAACTTCTTGTTCTTCTCGGTGATGGCTCCCCTCTGGTCCTCTCCTCCACCGCCTTCTCCTTCTTCCCGCCACGCTCTTTTCCACCCCTTCTTTAGCGCCATGGTACCTTCACCCACCACACTGCCGTCTATAGCGTCCTGCTGCTAGGCAACAGCGGGGATGGGCCATGGCCGGACACACACGTTGGGTTTTCTTAGCAGGGTGCGATGCTGGTTCCTATAATTAAGACACCAAAGTGCCTGACCGATCAGTCCGCCCCTGGGCGGGTGTGCCCACACTAGCGCCCCTGCCCACACACAAGGAGAGGAGGAGGAGGGAAGGAAGCACTTAGGCACTTCGGCGCCCCCACCTCTTCGGCGCCTGCGTGCGGTGCACCTCACGCACCCACCCAGGATCGGCCCTGGTTAACTGATATTTAAATCTGCCTGTACACTGGCTATGCCTGAACCGGTGGCCAGAGTTAGATGAATCTGCCTGTACACTGGCTATTCCTGACCCGGTGGCCATAGTTAGATGAATCTGCCTGTACACTGGCTATTCCTGACCCAGTGGCCAGAGTTAGATCAGTCTGCCTGTTCACTGGCTATGCCTGACCCGGTGGATAGAGTTAGATCAATCTGCCTGTTCACTGGCTATGCCTGACCCGGTGGACAGAGTTAGATCAATATGCCTGTACACTGGCTATGCTTGACCCGGAGGCCAGAGTAAGATCAATCTGCCTGTACACTTTCTATTCCTGACCCAGTGGCCAGAGTTAGATCAATCTGTCTGTTCACTGGCTATTCCTGACCCGGTGGCCAGAGTTAGAGCAGATTTAGCAAAGCAAATCGCCTTCAGCAATATGGTGTGTGCTGTGTGCACTCTGTTCCTGTATTTTGTTTATTGTTAAGAGCTCATGGGAGGATCCCAGGGTAACGAAGACTCCTTAGGGGAGCATCTCTGTGTTTGGGTCGTTGCCATAGAAACATTTGTAAAGGGGAGGAGTTACTAAGATGACCACGCCCAAGTGGGGGCGCCAGAAATATTTCTGCACCAGGAGTCTGTGACCCTAGGATTGGCCCTGCAGTTAGCAATGTCAGTATAGTTCTCGTGTCAGTGGTGAAGTCACTTGGCAGAACCATTAGCACAGGACCAGCATGAAGTAGCCACTGACACCAATTATCTCTCTAGCTGTTTGTAGGGGTATTCTTCATGCCATTGACCATAAATGTTAAATTGCATTTTCCTGACATTTACCACTCAAATAATGGGGTGCTTCTCTACTAACCTCCAATGTAAGGGGGCATGTTCATACCAGTGCACCATGTGCATCATGCTATGGACTGCTGCACAATGACTGCTATACTGTGTGTGGAACACTGCACTTGGTATCTTTTGCTTTACATTACATGGCCTAGACCACTTTATTTTGTATTCTGTGCTGTATATCACATCCACTGTCACTGGTAAAATAATTAGGGCGTGTTTCATAAAATGGAAACATACTGGACTTATTTGCTTTTGATTGCTACTGTTATAATAGGTATTACTTTTTAGGGTTTTATTTATTTTTTTCCATTGAAGAAGCATGTGTATTTATTACAGCTTTGTAGCATAAAAAGGGTCAAAATGTTGCTATTTTTAATTTAAAGTAAGCGATTATAATTTTCACCAGCAGAACCTGAGCATCCAGAACAAAACTGAAGCGATATTCCTTAAGGCTCCTGGATTTGGCCTAAATATGTATGTGAAATTCCTTTCCCACATGCACAAGAAAACCCCATCTGCTAACTTATGTGCATTTTTTTGTTTTCCTTTTGTTTGTATGCAGGTCTATTTAAAAAGTGCATTGATTTTTCATTCCAGTGCAGTATATCATTTGCCAAGAATCCCATCCAGCTCTGGGACCTGAAAAGCTCCCAGGATTTCTGCAATCTGTATTTTAAATGATTTGGCTTGATCTTAGAAGAATGAAAATACATTTTGCTTTGTGTATAGTTAACAAGCAAATAATAAGGGAGAATTCGAATTCAGAAATGGTTTACATTTTCATCTTAAAACTAAGCTCTTTCCTGACAAAAAAATGGGTTTATATGAAAATGAAGGTGGATTTCTTCAAATACAATGTTGAAAGCATAGGGTTTTAAAAAGGAGTGCAACTGTATATTGATTGAGGCCCTAACTATGGGTAACAGTGTGCTAACCCCTATCGCTAAAAAAGGGGTTTACTGTGCACTCGCAGCACTTACTGGACCCTAGGGCCAATTCTCTCTATGCAGCGCTTAACAAACATGTGTCTATATAAGTGAAAACAAATGAACAATGATATATAATATGTAACAAAAGTCCATGTGAACCGTGAAAATAATAAACAACTAAATAGGTGCTTCACATCCAAAGTGTAAAGTTGCAGGGGATATTTCACATCTAATAATCAAAGATGCAAGGCAGAAAATCGCAGAAAATCGCAGACAAGTTTAGGTGTGACAAAACACCCCCACATGTGTCCCCACTCACCGGATCACGATGTGACTTGTAAAAATATCCATACCGGAAATTGCTGGATGGCAGGGATGGCTGATGAAAATTAGGAAACAAACGATCCTTCCACATTGATTCTCAATCATGAGAGAAACAGGAACCCATAGAGGAAAGAAAGGGACCAATAGTGAAGTTTGCTAGGAAAAAGGGATTTATTGCACATACAAGGGCATACTTACAAACGTAAGTTAAAAGTAGGCATTGGAAATGGTATAAAACTGCAGCAAACAAGAACGGAAGTGATGTCAGAACCGGAAGTGTGTCACGTCAATGCATTTCGCCCTCCCACAGGGCGTCATCATAGGACCTCCTATGATGATGATCCTATGATGACGCCCTGATGGAGGGCGAAATGCATTGACGTGGCACACTTCCGGTTCTGACATCACTTCCGGTCTTGTTTGCTGCAGTTTTATACCATTTCCAATGCCTACTTGTATTTTATGTGCAATAAATCCCTTTTTCCTAGCATAGTTCCCTATTGGTCCCTTTCTTTCCTCTATGGGTTCCTGTTTCTCTCATGATTGAGAATCAATGTGGAAGGATCGTTTGTTTCCTAATTTTCATCAGCCATTCCTGCCATCCAGCAATTCCCGGTGGATATTTTTACAAGTCTAATCTGACTCCCAGACTACAAAGCTGGGTGTCATCGTGATCCGGTGAGTGGGGACACATGTGGGGGTGTTTTGTCACACCTGAACTTGTCTGCGATTTTCTGCCTTGCATCTTTGATTATTAGATGTGAAATATCCCCTGCAACTTTACACTTTGGATGTGAAGCACCTATTTAGTTGTTTATTATTTTCACGGTTCACATGGACTTTTGTTACATATTATATATCATTGTTTATTTGTTTTCACTTATATGGACACATGTTTGTTAAGCACTGTATTATTTCTTTTATTATGTTCAAGTGTGTAGCACTTTGTGTATAGCAGCTTCATTCACGTCTGATTTAGTTTTTCCTCAGCGCAAGTTATATATTTAGATATATATTTTTTTCACAATTCTCTCTATGCGTTGTGTAAATGTACATTTTTGAACATAGCTATGTTTAAAGCAGCCCATTAAATTGTCTGGCAGCACATTGAACAAAAAATGTACTTGCACAATTTTTTTTAATATCTGGTGGTGGGCTGATATGCATGTGCCTTGTGGTGCACTGGTTAGGTCCATCGGAGTGGCATTTAAAATAAAATACAGCATAATGCACCACACTATGCTGGCCATGTGCTGATAGATTTTTTTTTTTCATTCAGCATGCAGGCTGACAGATTCCTCCATCTATGCTATATAGAGCAGTTGGACAAATCTGCAGTGCTGGCAGATACTGTACTTGGAGCACAGTGTTGCGAAGCATTTTTTATATAAAAAATGTATGTACACGCCCCTGTTAAACAGGGGCTGAAAAATTGTGCCTTAGGCACTGGTGCTGGTGCCACAACACTGCAACCCCTCACAGATACTGTACTTGGAGCACATTGTTGCGAAGAATTTTTTTATAAAAATTGTATGTACACGCCCCTGTTAAACAGGGGCTGAAAAATTGTGCCTTAGGCACTGGTGCTGGTGCCACAACACTGCAACCCCTCACAGATACTGTACTTGGAGCACAGCAGTCACACGTGTTGCGAAGCATTTTTTAAAAAAATTGTAAGTACACGCCCCTGTTAAACAGGGGCTGAAAAATTGTGCCTTAGGCACTGGTGCTGGTGCCACAACACTGCAACCCCTCACAGATACTGTACTTGGAGCACATTGTTGCGAAGCATTTTTTTTATAAAAATTGTATGTACACGCCCCTGTTAAACAGGGGCTGAAAAATTGTGCCTTAGGCACTGGTGCTGGTGCCACAACACTGCAACCCCTCACAGATACTGTACTTGGAGCACAGCAGTCACACGTGTTGCGAAGCATTTTTTTAAAAATTGTAAGTACACGCCCCTGTTAAACAGGGGCTGAAAAATTGTGCCTTAGGCACTGGTGCTGGTGCCACAACACTGCAACCCCTCACAGATACTGTACTTGGAGCACAGTGTTGCGAAGCATTTTTTTATAAAAATTGTATGTACACGCCCCTGTTAAACAGGGGCTGAAAAATTGTGCCTTAGGCACTGGTGTGGTGGCATGGATCATTGAGGAGGAGGAAGAGGATAGTCAGTGAACATAAGAGGACAGTCACTCAGCATCAGCATAGGCAGTCTTGAAGGGATGTGTTGTGACATTAAAAATTATTCGGTTATATCCGCCTCAGGTGCCTGGTAGCTGGTGGTGATCCAAGACTGATTCATTTTGATGAAGGTCAGTCGATCAACCGAGGCGGTGGACAGGCGCACCCTATGATCAGTCACAAATCCTCCAGCAGCACTGAATGTGCGTTCGGACAGAACGCTGGAGGCAGGACAGGCCAGTAGCTCAATTGCATACTGTGCAAGCTCTGGCCAGTGATCCATCCTCAGGACCCAGTAAGCCAGAGGATTTTCGGTGGGAAAGGTGTCCAAGTCTGACCTTGCCCCAAGGTATTCCCTGCACCATGTATATCAGACGCTGGCGATGGTTGCTGGAACCGATCATACCTTGGGGCTGCGGACTAAAAAATTGTCTGAACGCATCGGTCAGACGTCCACCTTCCCCACCGCTCCTTCTGCTACTGACCGAAGCCTCAGCAACTCGTCGCCCAGGACCAGGAGTTTGTAGCCTCCCAGTTTCTGGGAACGCGTTGCACAGACCTTTCTGCAAGGCCTCCCTGAGATGTCTCATCCTCTGCTCCCTCTGCGACGGCAAGATAAGGTCCGCAACCTTACCCTTGTACCGCGGATCAAGGAGAGTGGCCAGCCAGTAATGGTCCCTCTCCTTGATCCGAAGAACACAAGGATCCTTCCGCAGGCTTTGCAGGATCAGGGAGGCCATGCAGCGTAGGTTAGCTGAGGCATTCGGTCCGGAGTCTTCTGGGTCACTGAGGATGACATGATCGCCAGCCACCTCCTCCCAGCCACGTACAAGTCCACTGGTTTGTTGGGACTTTACATCATCCCTAAAAGACTGCTGCTGCTGATGCTGAGTGCCAGGCTCCACCTCCATGCTCACACAATCCTCCTCCTCCTCCTCCTCCTCCTCCTCATCCTCTTCCTGTGTGATGGGTGGGACAGAAGGAACACTGTCCGGATAAAGGGGGCCTTGAGAGGCAAGGAAGTCCTCCTCTTCCTGCCTCTGTTCTGCCTCAAGTGCCCTGTCCATTATCCCACGCAGCGTATGCTCCAACAGGTGGACAAGAGGGACAGTGTCACTGATGCATGCACTGTCACTGCTCACCATCCTCGTGGCCTCCTCAAATGGTGAGAGGACAGTGCATGCATCCCTGATCATGCTCCACTGACGTGGGGAAAAAAAACCAAGCTCCCCTGACCCTGTCCTGGTGCCGTAGTCGCAAAGGTACTCATTGATGGCCCTCTGCTGCGTGTGCAGTCGCTGCAGCATGGCCAACGTTGAGTTCCACCCCCCCCCCCCCCCCCCCCCCCATGGTGGGCATGTCACATATTAGGCGGTTCTTGGGCAGGTTCAGCTCCTTTTGCAGCTCAGTCAGCCGAGCACTGGCATTATAAGATCGGCGGAAATGCACACAGACTTTCCTGGCCTGCCTCAGGACATCCTGTAAGCCTGGGAACCTGCCCAAGAACCGCTGCACCACCAGGTTGAGGACGTGAGCCATGCAGGGCACATGGGTGAGCTGCCCCTGTCGCAGGGCGGAGAGGAGGTTGGTGCCATTGTCAGAAACGACCATTCCTGGCTTAAGCTGACGTGGCGTTCAACCACCTCTCGGCCTGCCCCTGCAGAGCTGCCAGAACCTCTGGCCCAGTGTGGCTCCTGTCCCCCAAACACACCAGCGCAAGCACGGCATGGCATCTTTTTGCCTGCGTACTTGCGTAGCCCCTTGTACGCCTACGGAGCACCGCTGGTTCCAAGGACAGAGCACTGGAGGAAGAAGAAGAGGAGGGGGTGGAGGAGAGAGGTGTGTCACAACCAGTAGCAGTAGTAGCATTTTGGAGGCGTGGTGGCGGAACAACCTCCAACACTACTGCACCTTGTCCTGCATCTCCCTCCCAGCTGCCAATAGAGTGACCCAATGGGCCGTGAAAGAAAGGTACCGTCCCTGTCCATGCCTGCTGGACCATGAGTCAGCGGTAATATGCACCTTACCGCTGACCGCCCTGTCCAGCGAGGCATGGACATTGCCCTCCACATGCCGGTAGAGAGACGGAATCGCCTTCCGTGAGAAAAAGTGGCGTTTGGGAACCTGCCACTGAGGAACCGCACATTGAACAAACTCACGGAAGGGGGCCGAGTCTACCAACTGAAAAGGCAGCAGTTGAAGTGCTAGCAATTTAGCCAGGCTAGCATTCAACCGCTGGGCATGTGGATGGCTGGGAGTGTACTTCTTTCTACGGTCCAGCAGCTGGGGCAGGGAAATTTGCCTGCTGCAATCGGACGTCGGTGTACTGCAAGTACTTGGTTGTGACACACCTAATTCTACACCTTCAGTCCTCTCAGAGCAGCTTTCAGAGAGGACTGAAGGTGTAGTGGGGATGGAGATCCCAGCTGAGGAGGAGCAAGGAGAGGTCCGCTTAGTTCTTTGGTGTGGGTCTTTTATGTGTGCCTGCCAACGAGCTGCATGGCAGGTCGCCATATGTCTGGTCATGCTTGTGGTGCCCAAGCGGCTGATGTTTTGGCTACGCTTGAGACAAATATTGCAAATAGAGTGGTGCGATCTGATGCACTCGTCTCAAAAAATGAACAGTTGTCTGCCACCATCTGGGGGAATATTTGAACAGTGTCTGCATCTGTTTTGGATGCAGCCGCTGATTGGTAGACAATTTTTCACTCAAGTCCTTCGATTTTTTAAGGATGTCAGGTGGGAGTATGCCAACAGGGTCACCCATAAAGTGACTTTTGGCTGGCTCATCAGTACTGCTCAGTGTATGGTCTGCTTTAGTTACATGCATTTATTACTATGTGGTAAAGCATGCTACAACTTGTGTTTTATCGTATTGCCACATTCTCATAGCTTGAATGGGCTCTCAGGTCTAGAGATTTATGCTAACATACAGTACTGTATATGAAGGCAAAATTCACATGAAAACTGCTGATTTGAGATGCATTAGTCTTAATAAATGGTCCCCAGTGAGTACTCTTGGCAATAGAAAGCTGTTATAGTAAAATTTCAGCTAAAGCTTTCTTAATAGGTTTTGATACAATGAGGGAAGGTTAGAACCTCTATCAGGGCTTTATTGCGAAGATGATTACTGTCCCTTGGACACACATTGAGCAGTAAATCTTACTTTTTACAGTCATTATTAGAATAAGAGTTCAGGGGATATCTTTCAATGAGAAGACAAGTTCTGATAACATTTTGAAAATTTTTCATTTTTTGAGAGGGAAGATTTCCTGTTAACTTCTATCATGACTCTGGAACAGGATGTGAGGGAAAATCTGCCAGCAGGAGGACAGACAGTAGTGAAAACTTGACTCTCTTCTAGTCTATCCAACACTCAAAAATCAAGTTATTACCTGGTAACTTCTTTTCCATGAATCCTCTAGGATGATTCACTAGAAAGAGAGATGGTTTTGCCCACCTGTTGGAAAAACAAAACAGAGATTTTAAAAGGCTCCTAAGAAGCATCACCTAAAATCATAACTACAACAACAGTGTAGAATGCACACTGCTGCTGTTAAACTGACCTTTTTGTGAGTTTATTTTTATTTTTTTCTGCCCTTAACCTCCCTTAATGTTATCTTATGTAAAAGAGGGGTGTGGGGGGGGGGGGGGGGGGGGGGGCGCCAACTGTGACGGTCCTACTATTTAATAGAGTGTAGGTGTAATACTAGAAATAATAAAGAAATTGGTTTGTGAGAACACTGTGTGAATATCAGCAGCAATACAACTTCATTCTTCTAGCATTATAAAGAAGAAGAGAGTGTGCGGCATTGAAAGATTAAAAAATTTACAGCACGAAGAATCTGCTATCTCCATTATGAACGCTAGTTTTACAAGACCGAGTGGTTCCGTCTCGTACTTAAATGTGAGCAAGCGTGTTTTTTTGCGCGTCGGAATTGCATACAGACAAAGGGTTTTTCCAATAGAAACTTTTTCCGTCGGAAAAATAGAAAATATGCTCTCGAGTTTTTGCTGTCGGAAATGCGCCCAGCAAAAGTCCGATGGAGCCTACACACGGTCGCATTTTCCGACCAAAAGCTCTCAAGTCTTTTCCTGGCGGAATTTCCGATCGTGTGTACACGGCATTACAGTCCAATCAGCTGATTAATTTTGTGCTGGAGGTTGGATTACTGGCAAAGTGCATTCCTGAGTACTGAGTGAGAAGGGTGTTGTATTGTATTTGAGCAGAGGAGAAGAGATATTGTCATTGCGTGTGTTAATAGATTCAATAAACAAACAACTTTCCAAACTACAAATCATTATCACAAATCAATATACATACATAAATATCAAATTTCAACTAATTCGAAAGAAATTATAGCGGATATAACGAAGGAATTCGACATGATTCGAGATTCAGTATAACAAATATCGACACTCTACGAATAATAACGAATTATCCGAAATCTAATTAACGTAACATAACGAATATAACAGAACGAAATTATGTATTTTACGAATGAAAACGAAACGAAACAAAATTTTCTGTTGTGCACAAGTCTAGTGTGTTTTGTTCTACCCACATTTTTGTCACAGTGACATTTACCAAACATTCACTGCAGGTGAATCAAATCATTTAACCACTACGCGCCCGCGCTATAGCCGAAAGACGGCTGCAGCGCGGACGCTCCCTGCCGGGAGGACGTCCCTGGACGTCCTCCTGTTTACTTCCCTAATGCGCGCTCCTGAGAGCGCGCATCGGGGAAGTTCTGTGCTGGCCGTGTCCGTAGGACACGGCCGGTCACATCTCGCTGTAAACGGCCAATCACATCGGCCGTTTACAGCGAGATCGGCGTGTCCAATGAGAGATGATCTCATATGGAAACATATGAGATCATCTGTCAGCGCCGCTCTCTCTCCTCACACTGACAGCGTGTGAGAAGAGAGAGAGATAAACGGCCGAGCGGCCGTAAGTAAAAAAATAAAAAAATAAAAAAAAATGCGATCTGTGCCCGCTGCCTGCTGCCCCCATCTGTACCCTCCCTGCCCGCTGCCTGCTGCCCCCATCTGTCCCCCCGCTGCCATCTGTCCCCATCTGTCACCCCGCTGCCATCTGTCCCCATCTGTCACCCCGCTGCCATCTGTCACCCTGCTGCCATCTGTCCCCCCCCTGCCCGCTGCCATCTGTCCCCTCCCTGCCTGCTGCCCCCATCTGTCCCCCCGCTGCCTGCTGCCCCCATCTGTCCCCCCGCTGCCATCTGTCCCCCCCCTGCCCGCTGCCATCTGTCCCCCCCCCTGCCCGCTGCCATCTGTCCCTGCCCGCTGCCATCTGTCCCCCCCCTGCCTGCTGCCCCCATCTGTCCCCCCGCTGCCATGTGTCCCCCCCCTTCCCGCTGCCATCTGTCCCCCCCCGCCCGCTGCCATCTGTCCCCCCGCTGCCATCTGTCCCCCCGCTGCCATCTGCCCCCCCCCCCCCCCCTGCCCGCTGCCATCTGTCCCCCCCTGTCCGCTGCCATCTGTCCCCCCCTGCCCGCTGCCATCTGTCTTCATCTGTCCCCTCCTGCCCGCTGCCATCTGTCCTCATCTGTCCCCGCTGCCATCTGTCCTCATCTGTCCCCGCTGCCATCTGTCCTCATCTGTCCCCCCTGCCCGCTGCCATCTGTCCCCAGTGCACCTGTCCCCAGTGCCATGTATAAGTGCCACGTGTCATCAGTGCCACGTATCAGTGCCATCTGTCATTAGTGTCACATGTCATCAATGCCACGTATCAGTACCATCTGTCATCGGTGTCACGTGTCATCGGTGCCACGTATCAGTGCCATCTGTGTCACATATTAGTGCCATCTCTCATCAGTGCCACGTATTAGTGCCACATGATATCAGTGCCACATATAAGTGCCATCTGTCACCAGTGCCACATATTAGTGCCATCTGTCAGTGTCACGTGTCATCAGTGCCCCGTACTAGTGCCATCTGTCATCAGTGCCACATCAGTGTCGCGTGTCATCAGTGCCACGTATCAGTGCCATCTGTCATCAGTGCCACGTATCAGTGCCATCTGTCATCAGTGCCACGTCAGTGTCACGTGTCATTGTCCTGGTGCTCCAGGGCCTTCAAAAGTGTACTAGGTAGTCAACAAGTTAGATGTGTAATTTATGCTCCTAGAACACGTGATTGGCGCTCCCTGCATGTTCGGCCTCTCTATGTGGCCAGGCTGTGTAAAAGTCCCACACATGTGGTATCGTAATACTCAGGAGGAGTAGCAGAATTTATTTTGGGGTGTCATTTGTGGTATACACATGCCATGTGAGAGAAATAACCTATTACAATGACAATTTTTGTGGAAAAAAATAAAAAATAAAAAATAAATTCATTTTGCAAAGAATTGTGGGAAAAAAATGACAACATCAAAAAGCTCCCCATGCCTCTTACTAAATACCTTGGAATGTCTACTTTCAAAAAAGGGGTCATTTGGGGGGTATTTGTACTTTCCTGGCTTGTTCGGGTCACATGAAATGAGATAGGTCACCAGTGCATCAGATATGATCAATTTTGTATAATTCGCACCACAGTTTGTAGAGTCTGTAACTTTCACAAAGACCAAATAATATCCACTAATTTGGGTTATTTTTACCAAAGATATGTGGCAGTATAAATTGTGGCCAAAATTTATGAAGAAAAATTAATAATTTGCAAAATTTTATCACAGAAACAAAGAAAAATGCTTTTTTTTTCAAAATTTTCGGTCTTTTTTCATTTATAGCGCAAAAAATAAAAAAACCCAGAGGTGATCAAATACCACCAAAAGAAAGCTCTATTTGTGGGAAAAAAAGGACAAAAAATTCATTTGGGTACAGTGTTGCATGACTGAGTAATTGTCATTCAAAGTGTGAGAGCACCGAAAGCTGAAAATTGGTCTGGGCAGGAAGGGTGTTTAAGTGCCCAGTAAGCAAGTGGTTAACAAACACATGCACCAGGAATATTCACCTGCAGTGAATGTTTAGTGAATATCACAATCAGTGCTTTATAAATATGCCTGTTAGTATTTTGAATAATTTAAAGTGACGCTAAATTCTGGTTTAAAAAAAATATATATATTTCATTCAAGTGTAGCCCTTTTTTGGTGAAGGGGGGGTTATGAGAAATGACCCTCCCCAAACGGGATTTTGAGCTAAACGTGTAGGTAAATAGGAGAACCAGAACCTTTGCTAAGCTGAAGAGTGGGGTTTTTAATAAAGTTGGCAGTGGCTCAACCCAGGACAGGGCCTCTGTGAACAGAGGGGATTCCCTTCATGGGAAAATAACCAGTAATCTAATCAAAGTAATTGGGAGCAGAGAAAATACTGGAACCAGCATATAACAATAACCACAAATATATAAATGCACACCAATATAGAAATAATATGAGCTTTATATATGTAGAACCCTTGTCCCAAACAGGGGCTACTGATAAATTTAGCTGTTCTAGGTGGTAACTAACCTGGCTGATTTGTAGTCTTTGTGATCATTTGGGTTTTCTTCTAAGCTTGGTTTAACTGAGGTTCCTCCCTTCTGTCAATAGGTGACACTGTTGCCTTTATCATTGATATGATGAACTGCAGTGTGGCTGAGTTATGAAAATGTATATCTCTTTCAGCCAATCAGTAGGAGTTTCCGGCCACTGAGTATGTGCTAGGGGAGAGTATATATTTTGAGGAAGTCAGGTGATCAGGGTCCTCCCACCCAGAACTTGGTCTGGGGTGGATGTGTGAGAAACAGCTGCATTGAGTGAGGCCTGGGGTCTAAGGCCCTTGCAATGTGCTCGAAGCTCTGCCAGAGAGAGCCTGTTTGCTGCCTGGGGCATGGGACTTGGTGACTTCTCTGTTCTATGTACTATTTTCTATTTTACTCTGGATCTTAGTTCATAGTAGCTTCTAATGCCGTGTACACATGCTCAAACATTCCGACAACAAAATCAGATGTTTTTTTTCCGACGGATGCTGGCTCAAACTTGTCTTGCATACACAAAGTTGGTTGGAAATTCTGAACAGCAAGAATGTGGTGACGTACAACACGTACGATGAGCCGAGAAAAATTAAGTTCAATAGCCAGTGCTGCTTTTCTGTTTGATTCTGAGCATGCGTGGCACTTTTTGCGTCCGCATAAGTTGTCATGCAACCGGACCTCTAAATACCTGTAGGCCATCAGATGCCTAATCTGGCTCTAGCCTATGCTGGTTACAGAGCCCTTTGTTAAAACTAGCTATAGAAACCGAGACCAAAAGGGACAGGCTAAGTAGAATAACAGGAGCTGCATTAAAATTTCATTGGAATAAACAGGTTCACCTACTAAGATACAGCAAGAGGATCACTACACACGCACTTTGTGCCACAGTCCTAATTATCTGGTATAGTGCATGTAAGATAACAACAAGGGGACAGAAATACTTCTGTCACCAGTCTTAATGCGGTTCTGCACACACTTTTCTAACTTAATGTCATTCCTTTTTATATGCTGGAAAGAGTGCTCAGTGGACATTTATTTTTATTTTTTTTTCCTCCTACCTTTAGATATATGCTGGGGTTTGTGGTCCTACTGTTCTGTCCGTGTGGCTGTAGGCGGGGTTTGTGCGGGGATCAGCATCATCTCCGTTGATCGCCACACTGTCTCCTGGGATCTCGTGTAATTCATCCCAGTCAGTGTCAGTGCGTCTAGCCGAAGCGAAATCTCGTGTGATTTAAACAAAGGCAACATAGAGGTTTACGCCGCTCGGCGCTGTTGCCAGTGAGCATGCGCAGGAACCAGCAAGGAATGCTGGTAGTTAAAATCGAATGGAACAAGGAAGTGATTGCTTGTGGGCTTCAAATGCCCACAAGCAAAATTAAAACTTATGTGGAAGATTTTATAAAGTGGCGATTTGAAATAAAAACGGACCTGGATACCGCAAAGCGCTATTAAAAGTGAGTATGACATTATAATGGTAGTAATGGCAGTATACACCCAAAAGCAATGGGCAACAATAACAAACGATTAAACATAGAAACACTTACCTAATAGTCCCTGCTCTGGTCTGAATTATTAGCAGCTCCTTCCTAAAAGGATATGTGGTCTCAGAGCCTCTTTCTCTACTTACTTCCTCCCTCTGGGGTTTCTAACCCAGGGCCCACAGAGACAGAAAGTGATGTACGTAAATAACTCTGTGACATTAAGCAGCACAGCCACTTACAAATACAGACAGAGGGCCCCCCTACACAAATATGAATTTTTAACTCAAGTATCTTCTATTGCTCTTAGCCTCCTCCAAATCCCTTTTTTTGGGGGGGGGGGGGGTTGCTTGTGTGATCCAACTTCCTGTTAGAGGGTAACTACCTTTGTTTTCTATGGTCCTACTGTAAGTTAGAGCATAGCCTCCCTCTCTTTCTCACACTTGAGATGGACTAGGGACTATAGAATATAAAATGTGGGATATTTAGTGTGCATAGAGCAGTGCACATGACTGCAATTAACGCACACTGCTCATTTCAAAGTGGAAATAAAATATTAGAAACGTGCAGCGCTAAAATAAAAATAATAATGTTAAAAGTGTAAAAATGCAATGAAACTAAAATTCCATCTCTCAGTCCAATGAATTTAAAAATGTAATGGAAAATAAAAATTATATATATATATATATATATATATATATATATATTCCATATATATATATATAACACAATCACTAATAGAATAAATCAATTAATTTGTGTAAACAAATGAATAAAGGTGAAAATGAAAAATAAAATTTTTTGGGTCTCGGCATGATGTGTAGCTTTTAAGGATCTTCTATCTACATACAATTCATAAAATAAATTTATGTGAACGCATAAATGATACGTAAAAGTGAAAAAAGTTCTTGTGACTTCATATTGTGAAAAAATTCTATTCATTCGTGATATGGTGATTCCACATCCAAAGTATACAGTATATGAATCCGTTCACCTTACTACTGACCTCCAAACACTAATGCCCCGTACACACGATAGGACTTTCCGACAACAAAACCGTAGATTTTTGTTCGAAGGTTGTTGGCTCCAACTTGTCTTGCATACACACGGTCACACAAATGTTGGCCAACAATTACCAACGTGGGAATGTGATGACGTACAAGACGTACGACAAGCCGAGAAAAATGAAGTTTAATAGCCAGTGTGGCTCCTTCTGCTTGATTCTGAGCATGCGTGAACTTTTGTGCGACAGACTTGTGTACACACGATCGAAAATTCCGACAACATAGTTTTGTTGAAGGAAAATTTGAGAACCTGCTAGCCAACATTTGTTGGCGGAAAGTCCGACAACAAATGTTCGATGGAGCACACACACGGTCGGACTTTCAGCCAACAAGCTCACATCCAACATTTCCCGTCTGAAAATCTGACCGTGTGTACGCGGCATAAGATGTCCAAATAGGTACAGGTAGTATAATAGGTACATATGCAAGTGCTTTTTTTAACCACTACTATTCCTTTATTTTAGCTTTTAGAACGTACAATTGCAGCAAATTAGAAATTGAATGAAAGGTTTAGCACTGGGAAACACTTTCTGATAGATAAGTAGTGTATTTTATATACAACTATATAGATCAGACCAAAATGAGGGACAAATGAGGAGGAAAGAGGGACAGAGGAACATTGTTCTGAATGAGGGACAGTCCCTCGAAATCAGGTACAGTTGGGAGCTATGCTCATAGTCTGGGACACTGCTGAGGATGGGGAATGGCCAGTATCTGAGACCCTATGAAAGCAGTTTCATTCCAAGCAACCTATAGCACTTATATCCCAAAAGCACACAGTCACCAGGAATCAATTCAGGGTTATTACTCAAAGTCCCCAGTACAGATTCCACCTTCCAGCCTCCTCCTGACACAATTCAGTGAGTGAGATAACTTTCGCTAGACTGTATCCCTTTGATAAAGTCCTGCAGTTAGTTCCAGATCACTTCCAGGTACCAGCTCTACCACCACGGAAACCTGACAGAAGAGCAACACAGTTCATAGGCCGCCTCAGGGGCAATAGAGGCTTGGAACTCTCCTTGCTGGGGAAAGACAACCTCACTAGGGCTCCAGACTATATGTCAGCTTCCCCAGCCACCATCTGGACACGCCTTCCCAGGAATTGGCTAGGCCCTGATCAATAATCAGGCTGGTTATTTGAATTCTCCCTATACTCTAGAAACTTCTTCTAGAGGCAGGGAGAAGCAATCAAACTCCCAGCCTGTGAAACCCTGAACAGACCAGACCAAACCGAACAATCACTGCTCCCTTGATTACAGAAGAAGCCAAAATAAAAATAAATTTACCTAGCGTCCTAGGAGGGAACTACAATTGCAATTACCATCTTTTTATTCCACAGGCCCTTTGATATCAAAAAATATATACTGTTCTGGGGGTTTTAAGTACATTTATAACCAAAAATGCTGATTTTAACGTGTGATCGTGTGTGTGTAAAATGAAAAAATAGCTTCGGAGGGGAAATTATTAAAGATGCATTGTGGTACTAAAGTCTAAATGTTTTTTATTATAATGCGTGCTCTTTAACCGTTTCCCGACCGGCGCACGACGATGTATGTCGACAAAATGGCACGGACAGGCATAAGGGCGTACAGGTACGTCCCCTTTAAGATGCCGCCGTGCCATCGAGTGCGCGCTGCCGGCGGGGCGCGCTCGCTCCGGTCGGGACACCCGCGAGGCTGGTCGCGGGTCCCGCGCACTCGATCGCCGCGGGGATACCAGCGATCATCTCACGGGAAGGCTGAACGGGGAGATGCAGAAAGAAACCGCATCTCCCCGTTCTGCCTAGCAACTAGTGACGTCGATCTCTGCTCCCTGTGATTGGAGCAGAGATCAGCATTCACTAGCTGAAGCCACGCCCCCCCCCCCACAGTTAGAAACACGCCTCTAGGAACATGTAACCCCTACACTGCCACCTAGTGGTTAACCCCTTCACTGCCAATGTCATTTACACAGGAATCAATGCATTTAAATAGCACTGATTGCTGTATAAATGACAATGGTCCCAAAAATGTTTTAAAAATGTCCGATGTGTCCGCCATAATGTTGCAGTCACAATAAAAATCGCTGATCGCCGCCATTACTAGTAAAAAAAAAAAATATTAATAAAAATGCTATAAAACTATCCCCTATGTTGTAAACGCTATAACTTCTGTGCAAACCAATTTTTTAACCAAAATTATGTAGAAGAATATGTATCGGCCTAAACTGAGGAAAAAAAACGTTTTTTTATATATTTTTGGGGGATATTTATTATAGCAAAAAGTAAAAAAAATTGTTTTTTTTTCAAAATTGTCGCTTTTTTTGTTTATAGCGCAAAAAATAAAAAACTGCAGGGGCGATCAAATACCACCAAAAGAAAGCTCTATTTGTGGGAAAAAAAGGATGTCAATTTTGTTTCAGAGCCATGTCGCACGACAGCGCAATTGTCAGTTAAAGCAATGCAGTGCCGAATCGCAGAAAGGGGCCTGGTCCTTTGGCTGCAAATTGGTCCGGGTCTGAAAGTGGTTAACCACTTGCAGACCGCCGCCGTTGTTATATGTCGGCTGTTTGAAGAGGAATATCATTGTTATGGCAGCAGCTAGCTGCCATAAGCCCAGTATCCTCTTCTTCAGTGGGCGGTCAGCTTTCAGATAAAAGTGTTCCCTGTGGTGGATTTGCCGCGAGATCAGTGGCAGGAGAGGGCTCCCCCTCTCGACGCGCTCCGGTGCCCTCCGCCTCTTACCAGAGCTGTCGTAGCGGTGGAGGCGATCGGATCCTTCTCTGTCTGTGGTATGGAGTTGACTGAGGGGAAGATGGCCCCCGCTTGGCTCCATACCATTACATAACATCAAAACATCACTTCTACCCATAGCGCTTAAAGGGAATTTGTTTTATTTTTTTTTTTCAAAGGACATTTTTTTTTTTTTTTTAAATTGCATTTTAGTGTAAATATGAGATCTGAGGTATTTTTCTGATATTTAAGAGGTCCTGTCATGCTTTCTTTATATTACAAGGGATGTTTACATTCCTTGTAAAAGGAATAAAAGTGACACCATTTTTTTAAAAAGAATAGTGTAAAAAAAAAAAAAAAAAAAAAAAGACCTCCTCTGTAACTCAAAACATGCAACCTGTAAAAAAAATTAATAATATATTTTTTTAAATGGAGATTTTTAAGGGTAAAACTTTGTCACCATTCCACAAGTGGTTGCAAATTTTGAAGCGTGACTTGTTGGGTATCAATTTACTCTTATCTTTCACAATATAAAAAAAAAATGGGCTAACTTTACTATTGTCTTATTTTTTTTATTCAAAAAAGTGTATTTTTTCCAAAAAAAGTGCGCTTGTAGGACCGCTGCACAAATACAGTACAACAGAAAGTATTGCAACGATGCCATTTTATTCTCTAGGGTGTTAGAAAAAAATATATATACTGTTTGGGGGTTCTAAGTAATTTTCTAGCAAAAAAAATGATTTTAACTTGTAAACACTAAATCTCACAACTAGGGTCTGTCCTTAAGTGGTTAAGGTAAACAATCTTTCCACTATCTTTCCTACGCCCCGTCCCTAAAAACTTACCTGGCTCATGACACCACTCCAGCTCTGCCTAATGCCCCATACACACGATCGGAAATTCCGCCAGCAAAAGTCCGATGAGAGCTTTTGGTCAGAAATTTCCAACCGTGTGTATGCTCCATCGGAATTCCCGCCAGCAAAATATTGAGAGCATGTTCTCAATTTTTTGGTCGGAAAAAGTTCCGATCGTCTGTACAAATTCCAATGCGTAAAATTTCTCGGAAACAATTTGACACATGCTCGGAAGCATTGAACTTCATTTTCTCGGCTTGTCGTAGTGTTGTACGTCACCGCAATCTTGTCGGTCGAAAGTTCATAGAACTTTTGTGAGACCGTGTGTATACAAGCCAAGCTTGAGCGGAATTCCATTGGAAAAACCATCCAAGTTTTTTCCGACGGAAGATACTCTCGTGTGTACGGGGCATAAGGCTCCAGCACCTCTTCCTTCACTTTCTGGTTTCACAGAAGAAACTGGGGGCACTTGCTGACATCCATCAAACTGAAGGAGATTGGGGGCGTGGCTCACTTGGTGCGCCTATGAACACACAGCCAGGCTCAGGAGTGTGCATGCACGGGTGCCTCCTTAGTACCCAGCTTGCTACAGGAAGCGGCTGAAGGAGTGGACAATGCAGACATGGGACAGCCAGAAGAAGAGGTGTGTGACCTTTCTGTGAAATATCATTGCACAGAGCAGGTAAATATAAGCTGTTTTTATTTTTTATTTTGAAATATACTCTTTAGTATCACTTTAATGAATACAGAGCTGCATTATTGTTTTGGGCTGCCAGTTCAGCTTTAATTCATGATTTTGGCATATAATAAGCAAATAATGTTTGGTGTCATATGAACATCATATGACTGTTTTATGCTTTCATCATCTGTAACCAATGTTATGGTGGAAAACATACATTTAATGAGAAAAAGACTACCATGTGCGTCTTTAAACCAGTTCTAATGTCATGCTAATTGGTTTGGTTGATGCAATAGAAAAGAAACAATACAAGATTATATAATGCATTATGTAAGACACATTATAGAACACTCACCTTTTAAACCAGGAATTCAGGGTCCATTTCATAGGCTATGAACTTAATAACAGCATTACAGCTCAGCTTAACAATCTATATGCATCAGCTTCTGTATCTATATACAGTATGTGGCTTTCCAGCTGGCAGAATATTGAATGAACTGTCAAGCTTTTTTAAATATGTGTTTTCCTTTTTTGCGAACAAGACACAAAAAAGGCTGTTCTCTTAAATACTTGTATATAAAAAAAAAAAAAAAGATAAAAAAAAAGTATAAAACCAAGCAATAGTCCTCAGCAGCCACTAAATTGGCCAGAAATTGTCCAGAAAACACATCACCATTAGCAATATGAATTTATTTGACCTCAAGACATTTAACCCTTCCATTACTATGCTTTTTTCACATGCTAAAATACTATAGAATACTTACAGTATAAACCACATACCATTATATATTTTGTGAAAGTGGTGGACTTCTAGAATAAAAAAAGATGGTGGTTGCAAATTTTTATGCCAAATAATATGTGCCAGGAGGGAGAAACTGTCTGCTGGCTGTAAAAGTGATTGGGCGTAGATCGCTTTTACCTCAAAGATAGGAGGTTACTGAATAAAAGTTGTGAGCTTTTTTTAGGCCGGGTTCACATATACATACCTCCCAACATTTTCAGATGGAAACAAAGGACACCTATTAGGCAAAAGTATGTAGGCACAGGTCACATCCGCAGCCACGCCACCCCCTATAAGAGAATTATACATAAACAATTATTAGTTAAACCCATAAGTGCTTTTTTTTACCACTATTCTACTTCTATTCTTTTATATTGGCTTTTGAAATCTACAAGTGCAGCAATTTAGAAATTAGATGAAAGGTTTAGCACTGGGAAACACAATTTGAAAGATAAATAGTGCATTTTATATATAGCTATATATATATATCAGACCAAAATGAGGGGCAAATGAGAAGGAAATAGGGACAGAGGGACTTTGTTCCAAATAAGTGACAGTCTATCGAAAGCAGAGACAGTTGGGAGCTATGCACATATGCAAATTGGATGCGGCTTTTCCCCACATCCAATTCGCATGACAGGCAAGTGTGACTGGCTCTCAATGAAGCAGGTTCACATATGTCCAGGGCGGCTGCGGTCCAGATTGAAAAAGGGTCCAGTGCGTCTTTTGGTCCGGTTCAGGTGCGAATTCAGGCTAAAATTTGGACCTGAATCGCACCTGAACCGGTAAAGAAGAATGCACCGGACCCGAGGAACAAACCCGTGGCCGCACATGTGTGAACCCGGCCTTAAAGTGGTAATAAACCCAAAAGCAAACATTTATTATACTGCAGCTCACCAATTGTTAGATGTGATTAGACATGTGCAATTCGTTTTGTTCCGAATTAGTTTTTTCGGCAAAATTCTGCATATTCGTTCATTCGGAACCATTCTGAATGAATGAAAGACTATTTGAATTTTTTTTCTAAAAGAATGAAAATTCAAAAGAACGAAAATCAGACAATCATAAAGAATGAAAATCAGAAAACAACAACGAAAATCCAAAAGAACTAAAAATATTCGGATAATTTAGTTTTTTGTATTTTTTATTATAATTAAATGATTAACCATTATTGTCGTTTTTTTATTTTTATTATTATTATTATTATTATTTATTAATAATAAAAACAATAAAACTAATAATAGTCATAAAGTATTAAATTATAGATATTGGAATTTCCTTTCAAATTTGGCTAACTGTAAGTGAACGTAACAAAAACGAATACCGCATTTATACCGTATTTATACAAATGGAACGTAACAAATTTGAATGCATCCAAAGTTACGAATTATCGAAATAATGAATGCTGATCATAACAAATGATCCACGAAACGAAACAAGAAAAAACAAATGAAACGAAAGCGACAAAAAAAATTTGGGCAGTGCACATTGTCTAGATGTGATGGACGATTATTTTTCTTTTTTAGGCTTTCTTTCCTTTATTTTCACCTGCTGATCTGATCAGTAAGTCTCTTATTTTTCAACAAAAAAAGCTGTTCTGAAAATGTAGCGGTTAAAGGGTTGAGACAAACCATTTTTTACTGACATGGGTGCTTACAATGATCAGATTTATTTACTTATGTAAAACCTTTATCACAAAAGGAACAAAATGATTTGCTGTAACTGCTTATAACATATGAGCCGTAGTTTGGCTTCAGTTTGTTAGTTTATCTAAATCTGCTAGTACATCTAACACTCCCTTAACCCCAGATTAACAATGCTGCTATGGTTCCTGGCTGCTATGCGTACCTTCTTCCAGAATGGAACTGGTCAGATTACCAGGTGAAAACAGAGAAGAACAGAGAAGAAAATAAATGCAGCCACCACATCTGAGGATTGGCAAGCTGCAATACATTATATTTGTGGTTTTCGGTTTAATACTGCTGTTCTTGGGATTCCCCATTGACTTCATTGGAACTCCTGGTTTGAATTTTGTCTGTATTGGTTGCTCATTTAATTATTTTTTTCCAGACCACAATTGGTCAAACTTCTGAGTTCTTTCATTTCTATGTCTGTGCCCTCCATTGGGGATATCTCTCACATCCTGTCAAGTAACAGGTGCCACCAAGACAGAAAGTTGAGGGCTATAAACATAAATACAGAGACAAATATAATTAGGAGAGTGGTAAGTGTTACAACCTTTGTCCAGTTTTTATTACGCTCTGTGTCCCTAGTGGAGGGATCTCCAGTAGGGACTTTCCCAGCACCCCTATCAGAAGGCTGGTAGAAATTCCTTTCCAACAGCAACACACACAGTGATAACACTTTAATAAAATGAGGATGGTTATGGGGCACGTGCAAGGCGCGAAGCTGGATGGAAGTAGGGCATAAGAGGTCCGTGAGTGACAGAGACAAACGCCGGTTCCCCAGGGCTTCTCAGCAGCGATTTCTGCCTGTAACTACCCGCACCCCTGGCGGAACACACAGCGAATGCCGGGATTGAGGAATGGCCAAAATAAACTGGCACAATGGGCACTTTCACACTGAGCAGCGCTGCTATTTTTAGTGGTGCTTTACCGTCATTTTTGCAGCGCTTTTCAGTCGCTAGCATGGTGCTTTTAACCGGCCAAAAATGTGTTAATAACTCTTTGCCGGCACTTCGGCGGCGCTGCCCATTGATTTCAATAGGCAGGGGCGCTTTAGGAGTGGTGTATACACCGCTCCTACAGCGCCTCAAAGATACTGCTTGCAGGACTTTTTTTAGCGTCCTGCCAGCGTACCACTCCAGTGTGAAAGCCCTCAGAGGCAATAGGAGGCTGCTAAATACGGTAATGTATAGAAGGTAGGGCCCTAAAGTGAATCAAGCCCAGGGGCCCCCACCACTCTAATGTCCCGTACACATGGTCAGACATTCCGACGGAAAATGTCCGATCGAACCATGTTGTCGGAAAATTCGCCCCGTGTGTGGGCTCCATCTGACTTTTTCCGTCTGAATTTCCGACGGAAAAAGTTTGAGAGCTGGATCTCAAATTTTCCGACAACAAAATCCGATCACGGCAATTCCGATCGTGTGTAGCCTAGTCCGACGGACAAAGTGCCACGCATGCTCAGAAGAAATTCTGAGACGGAAGCGCTCGGTCAGGTAAAACTAGCGTTCGTAATCGATATAGCATATTCGTCACGCTGCAATGTTAAAAATTGTTTAATGCAGCGCATTCTCTTTTTCTTTATAAAGCTAGAAGAATGAAGTTCTTTTGCTGCTCATATTTACACAGACTTCTCCAAAACTTATTTCTTTATTCTTTTTCCTGATTTCATGACTAGAATATTTTCATTTGTCAGATCCCCAGAATCTTTTATTTTTTTTATTTTTTTTTATTTTGTGGTTGTTTTTTTAACCCCTTCAGACCGGACCATTTTGCTGGCTTAAGAGCAGACCACCTTTTGCGATTTGGCACTGCGCCGCTTTAACTGACAATTGCGCGGTTGTGCGACGTGGCTCTCAAACAAAATTGACGTCCTTTTTTTCCCACAAATAGAGCTTTCTTTTGGTGGTATTTGATCGCCCCTGCGGTTTTTATCTTTTGCGCTATAAACAAAAAAAGAGCGACAATTTTGAAAAAAACACATTATTTTTTACTTTTTGCTATAATAAATATCCCCAAAAATATATAAAAAAAAGTATTTTTTTTCCTCAGTTTAGGCCGATACGTATTCTTCTACATATTTTTGTTAAAAAAAAATCGCTATTAGCGATTATTGATTGGTTGGCGCAGTTATAGCGCAGTTATAGCGTTTACAAAATAGGGGATAGTTTTATAGCATTTTTATTAATAATTATTTTTTTACTAGTAATGGCGGCGATCAGCGATTTTTATTGTGACTGCAACATTATGGCGGACACATCGGACATTTTTGACACATTTTTGGGACCATTGTCATTTATACAGCAATCAGTGCTATTTAAATGCACTGATTCCTGTGTAAATTACACTGGCAGTGAAGGGGTTAAACCACTAGGTGGCAGTGTAGGGGTTAAGTGTTCATAATGGCGTGTTACTAACTGTGGGGGGGGGGGGGCGTGGCTGTGATTTAGTGAACACTGATCTCTGCTCCAATCACAGGGAGCAGAGATCAGTGTCACTAGTTGCTAGGCAGAACGGGGAGATGCTGTTTACTTCCTCATCTCCCCGTTCTACCGTCCCGTCAGGCGATCGCGGGGATCCCCGCTGCGATCGTGTTCAATTTAAAAAAAAGCCAAATTTGGAAGATGCACACAGTGTGTCAACATGTGCTATCTCCCATCATGGGGGATCAATGTACACGTTTTGTGGACCAATTCTTGGTCCATGAACTCCTCCTCGCCCTGTTCATGGACTAGGCTTGTGTCAAAGCTAAAAGCCCAACACCAAGACCCTGCACAGCACGAACTCTACGACGAGTACGTACACGAAACATGGCTTCAAAACGGTCGGCTGGTCAGAACGGACTAACAGAAAGCACCAATAAACAGCAAGGTCTGAAAGAACGAACTGAAAACCAGAAACGAGCGGACAATAAGCACTGTAGCTCAAAGCGTACTATATCAAGATATAGGCCGATATGACAAACAAATGCGAACTGACTACACGCACTGATAAGCAAATACGCACCGACAAGCACAAACTGTAGAGCAGTAACGATCTGAAGCACAAGTCTGAAAAGCGCGAATCGTCTCTAACCAAACTTCTACTAACACGCGATAAATACGAAATCAGCAGAACGAGCCCAAAGTGTGCCGGACATGGTGCTGAACTTCCCTTTTCTAGTCCCGTCGTACGCAGCTTATGTCACGGCATTCTTGACGACCAGAAATTCCGACAACTTCGGACAAAATCCGACGGAAATGATCCAATGGATTTGGTCATCGGATTGTCCGACCGTGTGTACGGGGTCTAAGTCCTGCCCTGTATATATTAAACTACATTACTGAAGCCCCAGCCCTAAAACGTAGGGGGGCCACATCTCCCTTTTTATCTAATAAAGGGTTTCCCAAGGGGGAGGAGCCGTTCTGGGTGGTCAATGTGGAT
Source organism: Lithobates sylvaticus (assembly GCA_028564925.1). Classification (NCBI taxonomy): domain Eukaryota; kingdom Metazoa; phylum Chordata; class Amphibia; order Anura; family Ranidae; genus Lithobates; species Lithobates sylvaticus. The sequence goes on from CM053026.1 coordinate 561,616,644, forward strand.
GGTGAAGCAGCTTGAGACAAGTCACCCTGACCTTACCAAACATGAACAGATCGGTGAAATGATACCGAGGGGACATCAAAGACTAAGTTTAGTTACATTGTTTAACAATCAGAACAAGTGATGATATTTATATTGCACAAGCAGTGTCCCTTGTACTGGTTGCTGCTGTATATGTGAAGTCTTCCATCTTCTGTCCTCACCTCCCCCCTCATGTCAGTAAATGTCCAGCAGGGTTGCAGGGGTTAATACAGCTACTGGACCGGTCATAAGCCCTCATCAAGAGTGCCGACTATGCTTTTCCTTCCTCACCCCCCCTCCTCCAATCATACAAGCTGTACTAAAGCTTCCATGAATGAAAAGTGCTCTATGAATGGAAGGGAAGGATGAAGGAAGGAAAGAAAAAGGAAAGATCTACCTCCTCCATTCATAGAGCATTTTTATTGATGGAAGCGATGGTAGCACTTTTATGAATGGAGAAGGAGGGAAGGGGGGGGGGGCAGTCCTGAGGAGAGATTATGGCAGGTCCAGTGGCTGGAGAGCAGAGGATGGAAGATTTCCATATGGACAGCAGATACCAGCACAAGGGACACTTGGATGGAAGTACCGTCCCTTGTGCTGATTAAAAGAGAAGTAAAAGTTTTGGGTTCTTTCCATATTTACCTAGCATCTGTCCCCCGGTGCCTCTACATGGAGAACTGAGCGATCGAACACCACCGATGGCTCAGTTCTCACAGCTCCCCGAGCAGAGAGCTGCTATCTGTCAATCACCAACTCTCCACTCTGCTCCTCCTCGCTCATTGGAGTGTTGAGCTGTGGTGGGGCGGGGAGCGACCATCTCAGACTCTCAGCAATTCGCTGATAGGCTGAGACGGGTGTCAGTCCAGGCACCTGGCGGATTCAGACTTTATTGTCGGGATGACGCGGTGTCTGGATTGATTCCTGTGACATCACAGGAGTGCAAAATGAATTGCACTTCTGTGATCCATAAGAGAAGCCCAGCCAAGCGAGCTCAGGCGGGTATGCCTGGAGGGAGCCCACCCCACCTTAAATGTACAGGGATGCACAGGACACCCAGCAGGGGCACAAGAAGAGCTGGGGCAAACTGGGGTGCCTTGGTGTGGCCACTGCGGCTTACACATACAGTGCATCTGGAAAGTATTCACAGTGCTTCACTTTTTCCACATTTTGTTATGTTGCAGCCTTATTCCAAAATGGATTAAATTCACAATTTTCTTCAAAACTCTACAAACAATCCCTTATAATGACAACGTGAGAGAAGTTTGTTTGAAATCTTTGAAAAATGTACTAAAAATAAAGAAGGAAAAAATCCCATGTACATAAGTATCACAGGCTCCTCCCATGTACATAAGTATCACAGGCTCCTCCCATGTACATACGTATCACAGACTCCTCCCATGTACATAAGTATCACAGCCTCCTCCCATGTACATAAGTATCACAGGCTCCTCCCATGTACATACGTATCACAGACAAAAAAAAAAAAAAAAAAAGTAAAATAGACTACATAAATATATAAATAAAAAATAAAGCAAAATAAAGATCCTCCTCACTACTAACTGCTGATCTATATTACCAACAATATAATTTCCATATCATTCACCACCATACAAAAAAATCCTAAATATTCACATTTGTGAAAGACATATGAAGATATAAACACGGGATACAACACTGCACATTACATCATCAAATCAATATCCAGATTTGTAAAAAACTTGAAAACCCCCCCCCCCCCCAAAAAAAAACAGTCCTTGAAAATGTCGCTCCCCCGCCAGTGATGGTGCTAATGCCCTTCCCCCAGAACCCTGAGGAGCTCTGGGCCAATCACACGTTATTCTATCATCAAAAAACACCAAATCAGCATTTCTTCATCCAATAGATATATTCTCCCCTCAATGGATTTCCACCAATCACCCAAAAAGGAAATGACAAGGTCATGGTACAACGCGCTTTTATGAATAAGCTCCTCCCACAATTGATATTAAGCTCCTCCCACATTCCAGTGCCCAGACCGGCACCAGCTCCATCAGCAGATTTCTATCCTATAATATCCTTCAAGCACCGCCCCTCCCCCACCATCTTCCCTCTCTATACAAACAATTCTCTTTTCACTCTCATTTCTCTCTATTTAATAAAATTAAATTTAAATATAAAATGGCCCAATGAGTAACTGCTTGTCTTTGGCAGACTAAAGCTGGCCATACACCTATAGATTATCTGCAGATTTTCTATGGTTAGATGGAAAATGTGGGAGATTCCTCCATCCACACAGTTTAGCGAACATGGAGAAATCTGTTGCACTTTTTCCATCTAACCAAAGAAAATCTGCAGATAATCTATAGGTGTATGGCCCGCTTAAGATCTTCCTACGAGTCCAGCTCCATCCACATGCAGTGCAGCATAGGAGCTGTTACATTGTACAGAAACATACAACAAGAAGCTGCAGTCCCACCACAAGTTACAGGAATTAAGTGGATCGCTTTTCTGCCTGGCAGCACCGGGGTCGTCGCTTCAATTCCCAACCACAGTGCCACCTGCCTGGAGTTTGCATGTTCTCCCTGCGCCTGCGTGGGTTTCCTTCCACACCACAAAGACATGCTGGGAGGTAGATTTGCCCTAGTATGTGTATGAATATGAGTTAGGGAGATTAGATTGTAAGCTCCTTGGGGGACTGTACAATATACAGGACTGATCATTATCACATGGCCTACCTGTTGGCTTGGCTCTGCAGACTCCTCTTCTCCGTTGCCGATACCTGCAGCTTTCCTGCCAATCCCCTGGACAGGTTTGTTGGTGGCGGGGGTCCTCTGGGCTTGTACGGCCCTCTGTGGAGACATCAATTACACAGCAAGACTCTTTATCTCCATAGCAACAGTGAGACCCCCCATAACCCAGAAATGTGCCCCTTACCCCACCCCCCTGCCCCTTCTGCAGCTTTGGGAAGGTTTGTGGTTTGCGGGGACTCAACTTAGGAAGGTCCAGTATTCATTGATCAGAGCCATAGACATTCCCTGTCTGCTCACATTCACAGCACATGTTACAGCTCTTTATACTCAGGAGTAAAGGAGAGAAAGAACTTTCCTCCAACATTTCCATCCAAAGAAAACACTTTACACATGTCTGCCCGCTTCTAAAAATACGTTTTTGTATGGCGGTCACCGATAAAAAATGGAAATATGGCGGAACACGGCACGCCGCAGTGACAACTTTCCACCATATCAGTCTCCGGTCACATCTGCGTGTTAATACGCACAGAAATGCACATTTCCACGCAATCCCGGAACATACAAAAATATGTGCCTCACGCTTGTAGTGCCATTTATTGCAAATGTCCCCTCAAACGTGAGATCCCAATACAAGAAATGTGGCAAAATGCATGGAAATAAAACAAAGCGGAACGCACCATGAGCTACTTTGTCACGCTTGTGGGGCATAGGGCAACGCACTGAAATCAATGGGGGGCGCTATGCTTGTTGAGTGTTTGCCATCCAGGTGTATGTCAGAGGTGTGACTGGGACCTTCATCATTTCACAAACTATGGAATGATGGGAGAGCAGAAATTTAGCAAAAATCTCCAACAGTGACTGAGAGCTCACCCCTCCCCCCACCCCCATAGCCCCATGTACTGCACCCTCTTTTATACCAAGTCCCCACCATCCCCCGCATAATAGATAAAAGATGAAATAGAAATAAAGATAAACTTTTTTTTCCATTTACAATAGAATAAGGTGGTACTATAACCCCTGTCAGGTTTTATTTGCCATCTGTGTCCCCATTGGGGGGATTTTTCTTCACTTACTTTCCCATAGACAAAAAAGAAGCAAGAGAAATCCTCCCAAAGTGACATCATCCCTGGGTGTCACCAGAACTAGTGACCCCATTGGAAGATTTCCCCTCTAATTCTGTTCTGGTGACAACCCAAAATCTGTGATTTTCTTTCACTTTTGTTGGTAATGGTACATAGAGAGAATGAAGTTCCCTAAAGGGGGCGCAGACTGCAATAAAAACCTGACAGGGGTTCTAATACCTCTCCATTTCATCCAGCACCAACAATAACAATATTTTCTTTTATATATAATTTAACATAGAGTATGAGGGAGAAATGGAAAAAATATATTTGGCAGTGAAAGAGAATGAATCTCCCTAAAGGGAGCACAGACAGCAAAAAAAAAACTGACAGGGGTTCTAATCCTTCTCCACTCCATCCAACACTAACAATAAACAGGATTTCCTTTAGTTATACTTTAACATATGGGAGAGAAATGGGAAATAAAAACCTATTGGTTTGGCAGTGAAAGGGTTAAAAACGTGGAGGGTTAAAAAAAAAAGAAAATAATTTGGTTTGGCGCTAAAAGAGTTAAAAAAAAAAATTAATCTTTGTTTTTCAAAGAAAGGTTAAAAAAAAGAAAAAATATGGTTTGGCAGTGAAATGGTTCATAAATGAAAGGAAAAACATTTGACTTGGCAGGTTAAAAATGGGGGAAAATACGATTTGGCAGTATAATGTAACATATGGGGAAAAAATTATATGGCGTTGAAAGGGTTAATATGTGTGTAGGGGGAGTGTAGGGGGAGGGGGGTTTACTTGATTTGGCAGTTAAAGGGCTCAAATAAATGAACAATATAGTTTTCTAGTGAAGGGGTTAAATCTCATTCACAATAACATGTTCTTCCAGGAGCCATATCCTGAAATTCACAAAGTTCACAAATAAGGAAGGGGCTCCTTTAAGAAAAATCGTCCGTACACCAGAGAGGCAACAGGAGCTTAGGGTACTTAACAAGTGGCTGAGGAACTGGTGCAGGGAGGAGGGGTTTGGCTTCATGGCGAACTGGTCTGACTTTTCAGGCGGTTACCATCTTTATAGTAGTGACGGATTGCACTTAAATGGGAGGGGTGCAGCTTTTTTGGAATTGAAGATGGCCAAGGTACGGCTGGCTGTACCAACACAGGTCCCTACACTGGTGGCGGCTGCCACTCCAGTAGGGATGAGCTTCGAGTTCGAGTCGAACTCATGTTTGACGCGAACATTGCCTGTTCGCCTGTTCACTGAACAGCAAACAATTTGGGGTGTCCACTGCAAATTCGAAAAGCCGCGAGCACCTGTAAAAGTCTATGGGAGAAATCTAAAGTGCTAATTTTAAAAGCCTATATGCAAATTATTGTCATAAAAAGTGTTTGGGGACCTGGGTCCTGCCCCAGGGGACATGTATCAATGCAAAAAAAAACTTTTTAAAACGGACGTTTTTTCAGGAGCAGTGATTTTAATAATGCTTAAAGTGAAACAATAAAAGTGTAATATTCCTTTAAATTTCGTACCTGGGGGTGTGTATAGTATGCCTGTAAAGGGGCGAATGTTTCTCGTGCTTAGAACTGTCCCTGCACAAATTAATTTTGCAGGAAAAAAAGCTATTTAAAATCACTCGCGGCTATAATGAATTGTCGGCTCCCGTAATACAGAGAACAGTAATTGAAAGTCATTGATAAAAAAAAAAGCATGGGGTTTCCCCCAAATTCAATTACCAGGCCCTTCAGGACTGGTATGGATATTAAGGGGAACCCCGGGTCAAATTTAAAAAAGAAATGACGTGGGGTTCCCCTCCTAATCCATACCAGACCCTTATCCGAGCACGCAACCTGGCAGGCCGCAGGAAAAGAGGGGGGACGAGAGAGCGCCCCCCCCCCCTCCTGAACCATACCAGGCCACATGCCCTCAACATTGGGAGGATCCTTTGGGCTCTGTGACCCCTCAAAGCACCATGTCCCCATGTTGATGAGGAGAAGGGTCTCATCCCCACAACCCTGGCCGGTGGTTGTGGGGGTCTGCGGGCGGGGGGCTTATCAGAATCTGGAAGCCCCCTTTAACAAGCGGACCCCCAGATCCCGCCCCCCCTGTTTGAAATGGTAAGGGGGTACAAAAGTACCCCTACCATTTCACAAAGAAAGTGTAAAAAAAATTGTTAAAAAACACACAGACACTGTTGGGAAAAGTCCTTTATTAAAAATAAAAAAAATGTAAAAAAGATTCCAGCGGTGGTAATCCACTCTTGCTATCCAGCGATGGGTGGTCTCTTCTCCGGGGTCCAGCGATGGCTGATCTCTTCCGACGACGTCCAGCGCAGCGCATCCTGTCTCCATGGAGACACTGAGTGAATCCCGTCTAAGCAGAGGAGGACCGGGCCACTCCGTCACCTGACCCCGCCCCCTCTGACGCAACGCAAGGGGGAAGCTGGGCTTCCCCAGTGACTTACGGGTGACCCCGCCCCCCTCTGATGTAACGGAAACCTGCGTTACATCAGAGGGGGGCGGGGTCACCTGTACGTCACTGGGGAATCCCAGGCTTCCCCAGTGATGTAAGGGTGACCCCGCCCCCCCCTCTGACGCAAGGGAAAAGCTGGGCTTCCCCAGTGATGTACGGGTGACCCCGCCCCCCTCTGATGTAACGCAGGTTTCCGTTACTTCAGAGGGGGCGGGGTCACCTGTACGTCACTGGGGAAGCCCAGTTTCCCCCTTGCGTTGCGTCAGAGGGGGGCGGAGTCAGGTGACGAGTGGCCCGGTCCTCCTCTGCTAAGACAGGATTCCCTCAGTGTCTCCATGGAGACAGGATGCGCTGGACGTCGTCGGAAGAGATCACCCATCGCTGGACCCCGGAGAAGAGCCCCCCCATCGCTGGATAGCAAGAGTGGATTACCACCGCTGGAATCTTTTTTTATTTTTTTATTTTTAATAAAGGACTTTTCCCAACGGTGTCTGTGTGTTTTTTAACAATTTTTTACACTTTCTTTGTGAAATGATAGGGGTACTTTTGTACCCCCTTACCATTTCAAACAGGGGGGGGATCTGGGGGTCCCCTTGTTAAAGGGGGCTTCCAGATTCTGATAAGCCCCCCGCCCGCAGACCCCCACAACCACCGGCCAGGGTTGTGGGGATGAGACCCTTCTCCTCATCAACATGAGGACATGGTGCTTTGAGGGGTCACAGACCCCCAAAGCACACTCCCAATGTTGAGGGCATGTGGCCTGGTACGATTCAGGAGGGGGGGCACTCTCTCGTTCCCCCTCTTTTCCTGCGGCCTGCCAGGTTGCGTGCTCGGATAAGGGTCTGGTATGGATTTTGAGGGGGACCCCCACGCCATTTTTTTTTTAAATTTGGCATGGAGTTCCATGGAGTTCCAAAGTGATTTTAAATAGCTTTTTTCCTGCAAAAATGACACTTTGTGCAGGGACAGTTCTAAGCACGGGAAACATGCGCCCCTTTACAGGCATACTATACACACCCCCCAGGTACGAAATTAAAGGAATATTACACTTTTATTGTTTCACTTTAAGCATTATTAAAATCACTGCTCCTGAAAAAACGGCCGTTTTTAAAACTTTTTTTTGCATTGATACATGTCCCCTGGGGCAGGACCCAGGTCCCCAAACACTTTTTATGACAATAATTTGCATATTAGCCTTTAAAATTAGCACTTTTGATTTTGAACGTTCGAGTCCCATAGACTTTAATAGGGTTCAAAAGTTCACATGAACTTTAGGTCTGTTCGCAGGTTCTGGTGCGAACCGAACAGGGGGGTGTTCGGCTCATCCCTACACTCCAGTATCCAGAGGGTCTTTCTATCAGCCCACCATTTTCATTTTTGGAGCTTCGGAATCACCAACTATCAATGTAGTTGGTCAAACAAGACAATTGGCTGTTCCTAGAAGAAGATTCAACAAAAAGTCTAAGGAACCCTCCCAGGGACCAGGTACGGCTGTACCAACATAGGCCCCTACACTGGTGGTGGCTGCCACTCCAGTAACCTGAGGGTCTTTTAATCAGCTCTATATTTCCCTTTCTGTGGCTTCTGAATCACCAACTATCAATGTAGTTGGACAAACCAGATTGGTTGTTCCTAGAAGAAGACTCAACAAAAAGTCTGAGGGACCCTCCCAGGGACCAGGTACAGCTGTACCAACACAGGTCCCTACACTGGTGGCGGCTGCCACTTCAGTAACCGGACGGTCCTCCCATCAGCTCTATATTTCCCTTTCTGTGGCTTCTGAATCACCAACTATCAATGTAGTTGGACAAACCAGATTGGTTGTTTCTAGAGGAAGACTCAACAAAAAGTCTGAGGGACCCTCCCAGGGACCAGGTACGGCTGTACCAACACAGGTCCCTACACTGGTGGCGGCTGATACTCCAGTAACCGGAGGGTCTTCTCATCAGCCCTCTATTTACCTTTCTGCAGCTTCTGCAGAAGCTTTAAGGTTCGACAATACATTGCTCAAACATAATCACCTGTAAAAAAGTACCTGAGATGTTGGTCGTAAACAGCCTGCTAGGCACGTGGGGAACCGAACCAAGTCCTCCAAAATCTGCCTCATATGCAAAAGTTGCCACGAGTGTAAATTTAGACAATAAGCTTTAAGGTTAATCAAAAATATCACATGCTAAAGGGAAAGGTAGAAAAAGGGGAAGTTTGGAAGAGGGAGAGAGGGAGGAAAAGGGGGGGGGGGGGTTTGGAGGAAGAAGGGGGTGAGGCTTGCGGGGAACCCTCACACCCCTTCCTTAACCCAACCTCCCCCCTCCCCCTTGTTATACCTTTCCCTTTAGAATGTGATATTTTTGATTAACCTTTAAGCTTAAGGTCTACATTTACACTCTTGGCAACTTTTGGATATGAGGTAGCTTTTGAAGGACTTGGTTCGGTTCCCCCCAGGCCTAGCAGGCTGTTTACCACCAACATCTCAGGCACTTTTTTACAGGTGATTATGTTTGATCGATGTATTGTTAATCGAAATTAGGTAATTGATTATGTTGTGTAGTTTGGAGGCTGGTAGGCTTTTGAGGCATGTGGTGGACCAGCAATGAGGGGAGATTGGAGGCCGGTATGTTGTTTTTGTGGCATGTGTTGGACTGGCTATGAAAGAAGGTTTGAGATTGGTATGTTGTTGAGGTGTGTGTTGGACCAGCTATGAGGGGAGGTTGGAGGCTGGTTTGTTTTTGAAGCGTGTGTTGAACTGGCTATGAGGGGAGGTTGGAGGCTGGTATGTTTTTGAGGCGTGTGTTGGACCGGCTATGAGGGGAGGTTGGAGGCCGTTATGTTTTTGAGGCGTGTGTCTTCTCACCTCTGGAACTCTTTTTGTCTTCAGAGGTGGGAGGAGACTTTTCAGCTTGCATTGGCACCCACACAGATGTCACATTGGGTGCAGCCGCTGCAACCCAGTTGTGCACCCCCATTCCGGTAAACACAGCCCTCCCATGGGGTATGAATTCATACCCTCCATGTGAATAAGACACAAGTGTGAATGGAATAAGTAGCTCCATTGTGTTGCTAATTTGGGGACCACTGTACCCCTCTTTATTGTTATTTGTGTGCGTTTTATTATAGGAGTGTTATATATTGTAGATTAGGATACGTTTGTATATGTTGTGGAGGTGTGTGTTATTATTTGGGTGTGTTTTGGAGTGTTATATATATATATAGATTGTAGTTTAGGTTAAGTTTGGATTTCTTCTGAGGTGCTTTAAGTGGACATAACTGATATACTCCGCTCAGTGGGGGCGGGCCTTAGAGAACAGATGCCGCATATAGGTAGCACAGAGGCTTAGGTGTTAGCCTTGCAGCACTAGGGTCCTTGTTTTCAGATTCTGACCAGGACACTATCTGCATGGAGTTTGCATGTTCTCCCTGTGCTTGTGTGGGTTTCATCCGGGTACTCCGGTTTCCTCCCACACTACAAAGACATACTACCTTGCGTTGGTGGTGCAGTGGTGAGCATAGTTGCCTTCTCAGCAGCTGACCCGGGTTCGATTCCTGGCCAACGCCATCTCCAATACTTGGAGTCCTCAGAGAGAAAAGCGCTATACAAGGTCAATGTGGAGTATATATTAGCGGTAGAATAAAGAATGAAGCGAATGTGTGGAATGTTTGAGGAAGAAAATGTTCCCCCAGAATCTATAGAAGGTGAACTCAGCAACTGATAGAAGACGCTTAGGCTGTGCTCACACCTACGTGTTACGGATCGCGGGCGGAATTACTGCAATTGCCAAATTGCAGGAAAACACGCAGGTTCCATCATGTCTGTGCAGTTCACCGTCCCTCTGGCCTTCAGTGACCTCCTGAAGAGTGGTGGTGTGGGGCAGTATGTGGTCCAGGAGGTCCAGCCTGCGTGGCAGCTGCCGTCCCAGCTCAGTGGTGAGACCTTCTATGATCATGTGTCCTTCTTCTGTGGTCCGTGCCCTTTTCCTTTGATCCGTGACCCTTTTTCTCTGATCTGTGCCCTTCTTCTCTGGTCCTTGACCTTCTTCTCTGGTTCCTGCCCTTCTTCTCTGGTCCACGCCCTTCTTCTCTGGTCCACGCCCTTCTTCTCTGGTCCCTGCCCTTCTTCTCTGGTACCTGCCCTTCTTCTCTGGTCCCTGACCTTCTTCTCTGTTCCCTGTCCTTCTCTGTTCCTCGCCTTTCTCTGGTTCTCATCCTTCTTCTCTGGTCCTTACCCTTCTTCTGGTGTTATCTGTGTCACTGGTGGTAAACACTGAATGGGTATAGTGAATAGCAGGACACCACACACACCCTCAACTGTCTAGATTTACATTAAAGTTTCAAATACAAAAATGTTTCATTGCTGCAGACCTCAGCACTAGGGATGAGCCGAACACCCCCGGGTTCGGTTCGAACCAGAACCTTCGAACGGACCGAAAGTTCGCGCGAATTTTCGAACCCTATACGTTATAATGGACGCGAACGTTCGAAATCAAAAGTGCTAATTACAACGGCCAATATGCATGTTAATGTCATAAAACAGGTTTGGGGACCCGGGTCCTGCCCCAGGGGACATATATCAATGCAAAAAGAACTTTTAAAAACTAACGTTTTTTCGGGAGCAGTCATTTTAATGATGCATAAAGTGAAAAAAAAAAAGTGAAATTTTCCTTTAAATATGGTACCTGGGGGGTGTCCAAAGTATGCCTGTGAAGTGGCATGTGTTTCCCGTGTTTAGAACTGTCCTTGCACAAAATGACATTTGTAAAGGAAAAAAAGAAGCCATTTAAAACCACTTGCGGCTTTAGGTTTGATCTTAAGTAGAATCTGAACAGGTACATTATGAAGTGTAGCTCCATCCCAAAAAAATCTATTTTTAAAGCTTTTTGGAGAACATAGGGAGGGGTTATCACCCCTGTAACATTTGCTGTCTTTGCACATCTGTTCAGAACATGTCACCTCACTTTCCGTCCCAATGACAAATGTTTTTGGAAAAGTGGGGTTTTAATTGAAACAAGGATTGGTGATAAAGTATCAGTAGAGAGGAGATACCTTTTTCCCAAATTAAATCTAACAGGATAGAATTTCCCTTCCTAGGGGTAGATTTCCTCTCACTTCCTGTTTTCTCTTTCCATTTGCAAGTAGGAGTCGTTTGTAAGTTGGATGTTTGAAAGTAGGGGCCTGGCGTATATACTCTGCAGAAATTTGCCCTATTAGATGTTGGTGTAGCCACAAGACTGGTGGGCACAGGAATGGGCCCTGCTGTGAGTTAATAGATCAAGATTTGTAATTGCATGCACCTGTTGAACAGGGCAGAAAAATTGGGGGTGGTGGACGGTTTTGCCACAAGACTGTAAGCTCTCACAGTTACTCTTGGTGGGCGCAGGAATGGGCCCTGCTGTGAGTTATTAGATCAAGATTTGTAATTGCAAGCACCTGATGAACAGGGCAGAAAAATTGGGCCTTTTGGCGGTGGTGGTGGACGGTGTTGCCACAAGACTGTAGGCCCTCATAGTTACTCTTGGTGGGCGCAGGAATGGGCCCTGCTGTGAGTTATTAGATCAAGATTTGTAATTGCAAGCACCTGATGAACAGGGCAGAAAAATTGGGCCTTTGGCGGTGGTGGTGGACGGTGTTGCCACAAGACTGCAGGCCCTCATAGTTACTCTTGGTGGGCGCAGGAATGGGCCCTGCTGTGAACTATTAGATCAAGATTTGTAATTACCCGCCCCTGTTAAACAGGGGCTGAAAAATTGTGCCTTAGGCACTGGTGCTGGTGCCACAACACTGCAACCCCTCACAGAGACTGTACTTGGAGCACAGCAGTCACACGTGTTGCGAAGCATTTTTTAAAAAAATTGTAAGTACACGCCCCTGTTAAACAGGGGCTGAAAAATTGTGCCTTAGGCACTGGTGCTGGTGCCACAACACTGCAACCCGGCCCTCACAGATACTGTACTTGGAGCACAGCAGTCACACGTGTTGCGAAGCATTTTTTTAAAAAAATTGTAAGTACACGCCCCTGTTAAACAGGGGCTGAAAAATTGTGCCTTAGGCACTGGTGCCACAACACTGCAACACGGCCCTCACAGAGACTGTACTTGGAGCACAGCAGTCACACGTGTTGCGAAGCATTTTTTTTAAAAATTGTAAGTACACGCCCCTGTTAAACAGGGGCTGAAAAATTGTGCCTTAGGCACTGGTGCCACAACACTGCAACACGGCCCTCACAGAGACTGTACTTGGAGCACAGCAGTCACACGTGTTGCGAAGCATTTTTTTTTAAAATTGTAAGTACACGCCCCTGTTAAACAGGGGCTGAAAAATTGTGCCTTAGGCACTGGTGTGGTGGCATGGATCATTGAGGAGGAGGAAGAGGATAGTCAGTGAACATAAGAGGACAGTCACTCAGCATCAGCATAGGCAGTCTTGAAGGGATGTGACATTAAAAATTATTCGGTTATATCCGCCTCAGGTGCCTGGTAGCTGGTGGTGATCCAAGACTGATTCATTTTGATGAATGTCAGTCGATCAACCGAGGCGGTGGACAGGCGCACCCTATGATCAGTCACAAATCCTCCAGCAGCACTGAATGTGCGTTCGGAAAGAACGCTGGAGGCAGGACAGGCCAGTAGCTCAATTGCATACTGTGCAAGCTCTGGCCAGTGATCCATCCTCAGGACCCAGTAAGCCAGAGGATTTTCGGTGGGAAAGGTGTCCAAGTCTGACCTTGCCCCAAGGTATTCCTGCACCATGTATATCAGACGCTGGCGATGGTTGCTGGAACCGATCATACCTTGGGGCTGCGGACTAAAAAATTGTCTGAACGCATCGGTCAGACGTCCACCTTCCCCACCGCTCCTTCTGCCACTGACCGAAGCCTCAGCAACTCGTCGCCCAGGACCAGGAGTTTGTAGCCTCCCAGTTTCTGGGAACGCGTTGCACAGACCTTTCTGCAAGGCCTCCCTGAGATGTCTCATCCTCTGCTCCCTCTGCGACGGCAAGATAAGGTCCGCAACCTTACCCTTGTACCGCGGATCAAGGAGAGTGGCCAGCCAGTAATGGTCCCTCTCCTTGATCCGAAGAACACGAGGATCCTTCCGCAGGCTTTGCAGGATCAGGGAGGCCATGCAGCGTAGGTTAGCTGAGGCATTCGGTCCGGAGTCTTCTGGGTCACTGAGGATGACATGATCGCCAGCCACCTCCTCCCAGCCACGTACAAGTCCACTGGCTTGTTGGGACTGTACATCATCCCTAAAAGACTGCTGCTGCTGATGCTGAGTGCCAGGCTCCACCTCCATGCTCACACAATCCTCCTCCTCCTCCTCCTCCTCCTCCTCCTCATCCTCTTCCTGTGTGATGGGTGGGACAGAAGGAACACTGTCCGGATAAAGGGGGCCTTGAGAGGCAAGGAAGTCCTCCTCTTCCTGCCTCTGTTCTGCCTCAAGTGCCCTGTCCATTATCCCACGCAGCGTATGCTCCAACAGGTGGACAAGAGGGACAGTGTCACTGATGCATGCACTGTCACTGCTCACCATCCTCGTGGCCTCCTCAAATGGTGAGAGGACAGTGCATGCATCCCTGATCATGCTCCACTGACGTGGGGAAAAAAAACCAAGCTCCCCTGACCCTGTCCTGGTGCCGTAGTCGCAAAGGTACTCATTGATGGCCCTCTGCTGCGTGTGCAGTCGCTGCAGCATGGCCAACGTTGAGTTCCACCTGGTGGGCATGTCAGATATTAGGCGGTTCTTGGGCAGGTTCAGCTCCTTTTGCAGCTCAGTCAGCCGAGCACTGGCATTATAAGATCGGCGGAAATGCACACAGACTTTCCTGGCCTGCCTCAGGACATCCTGTAAGCCTGGGAACCTGCCCAAGAACCGCTGCACCACCAGGTTGAGGACGTGAGCCATGCAGGGCACATGGGTGAGCTGCCCCTGTCGCAGGGCGGAGAGGAGGTTGGTGCCATTGTCAGAAACGACCATTCCTGGCTTAAGCTGACGTGGCGTCAACCACCTCTCGGCCTGCCCCTGCAGAGCTGCCAGAACCTCTGGCCCAGTGTGGCTCCTGTCCCCCAAACACACCAGCGCAAGCACGGCATGGCATCTTTTTGCCTGCGTACTTGCGTAGCCCCTTGTACGCCTACGGAGCACCGCTGGTTCCAAGGACAGAGCACTGGAGGAAGAAGAAGAGGAGGGGGTGGAGGAGAGAGGTGTGTCACAACCAGTAGCAGTAGTCGCGTTTTGGAGGCGTGGTGGCGGAACAACCTCCAACACTACTGCACCTTGTCCTGCATCCCTCCCAGCTGCCAATAGAGTGACCCAATGGGCCGTGAAAGAAAGGTACCGTCCCTGTCCATGCCTGCTGGACCATGAGTCAGCGGTAATATGCACCTTACCGCTGACCGCCCTGTCCAGCGAGGCATGGACATTGCCCTCCACATGCCGGTAGAGAGACGGAATCGCCTTCCGCGAGAAAAAGTGGCGTTTGGGAACCTGCCACTGAGGAACCGCACATTGAACAAACTCACGGAAGGGGGCCGAGTCTACCAACTGAAAAGGCAGCAGTTGAAGTGCTAGCAATTTAGCAAGGCTAGCATTCAACCGCTGGGCATGTGGATGGCTGGGAGTGTACTTCTTTCTACGGTCCAGCAGCTGGGGCAGGGAAATTTGCCTGCTGCATTCGGACGTCGGTGTACTGCAAGTACTTGGTTGTGACACACCGAATTCTACACCTTCAGTCCTCTCAGAGCAGCTTTCAGAGAGGACTGAAGGTGTAGTGGGGATGGAGATCCCAGCTGAGGAGGAGCAAGGAGAGGTCCGCTTAGTTCTTTGGTGTGGGTCTTTTATGTGTGCCTGCCAACGAGCTGCATGGCAGGTCGCCATATGTCTGGTCATGCTTGTCGTGCCCAAGCGGCTGATGTTTTGGCCACGCGAGATACGCTTGAGACAAATATTGCAAATAGCAGTGGTGCGATCTGCTGCACTCGTCTCAAAAAAGGCCCACACCAAAGAACTTTTCTGATAACGTGCAGAGGCAGCGCCCTGCACAGGCGGAGCTCTGCGGTGTTGTACAGTTGCTGTGCTGGCCTCTACCTGGCCTCCAGGGGGCATCCTGCCTCGTTGGACATGTGACGCCGCATCCTCCTCCTCCTCGTCCTCCTCCTCATCCTCTCTCCCTTGAGGCACCCACGTGGAGTCAGTGACCTCATCATCCCCTCCCTCTTCACCACTAGAGCAAACCTGGCAGTAAGCTGCAGCTGGTGGAACTGTACTGCCAGATTCCTCAAGCTGGGTATCGTCATCCGAGCCTTCGAATCGTTGGGCATCCTCCTGGAGCATGTACCCAACACTGTGCTCAAAGAGTTCGGGGGACTCCTCAGGAGGACATGGTGGGTCTAGGGAAGGGGTGGCTGATGATGCTCTGTCAGTACCCTGAGCCTGGGTGAGAGAGGATGAGGAGGATGAGGAGGGCTTGGTCATCCATTCTACCAAGCCTTCAGCATGATGCGGCTCCACATGTCCAGCTGCCGAAAACAAAGACGCGCGTGTCCCATGGCCACGTGCTGATGACGATGCACGACCACGTCCACGTCCACGGCCACGTCCACTAGAAACAGAGCCTGCCTGCCCTGTGTTCTTGGCTCTGCACGCTCTGCCTCCCCTTGGCGGTCTTCCAGCCATTGTAGTCGGTAGTCCTGTGGGTGCTGCTGAGAAGAAAATATAGGAGCTCTGTGTGATGCCACTAACACACTAGAAGTCCTATGGGTGCTTCTGCAAAGAAAATAGAGGAGCTCTGTGTGATGCCACTAACACACTAGAAGTCCTGTGGGTGCTTATGCAAAGAAAATAGAGGAGCTCTGTGTGATGCCACTAACACACTAGAAGTCCTGTGGGTGCTTCAGCAAAGAAAATAGAGGAGCTCTGTGTGATGCCACTAACACACTAGAAGTCCTGTGGGTGCTGCTGAGAAGAATATATAGGAGCTCTGTGTGATGCCACTAACACACTAGAAGTCCTATGGGTGCTTCTGCAAAGAAAATAGAGGAGCTCTGTGTGATGCCACTAACACACTAGAAGTCCTATGGGTGCTTCTGCAAAGAAAATAGAGGAGCTCTGTGTGATGCCACTAAAACACTAGAAGTCCTGTGGGTGCTTATGCAAAGAAAATAGAGGAGCTCTGTGTGATGCCACTAACACACTAGAAGTCCTGTGGGTGCTTCTGCAAAGAAAATAGAGGAGCTCTGTGTGATGCCACTAACACACTAGAAGTCCTGTGGGTGCTGCTGAGAAGAATATATAGGAGCTCTGTGTGATGCCACTAACACACTAGAAGTCCTGTGGGTGCTGCTGAGAAGAATATATAGGAGCTCTGTGTGATGCCACTAACACACTAGAAGTCCTATGGGTGCTTCTGCAAAGAAAATAGAGGAGCTCTGTGTGATGCCACTAACACACTAGAAGTCCTGTGGGTGCTTCTGCAAAGAAAATAGAGGAGCTCTGTGTGATGCCACTAACACACTAGAAGTCCTGTGGGTGCTTATGCAAAGAAAATAGAGGAGCTCTGTGTGATGCCACTAACACACTAGAAGTCCTGTGGGTGCTTCTGCAAAGAAAATAGAGGAGCTCTGTGTGATGCCACTAACACACTAGAAGTCCTGTGGGTGCTTCTGCAAAGAAAATAGAGGAGCTCTGTGTGATGCCACTAACACACTAGAAGTCCTGTGGGTGCTTATGCAAAGAAAATAGAGGAGCTCTGTGTGATGCCACTAACACACTAGAAGTCCTGTGGGTGCTTCTGCAAAGAAAATAGAGGAGCTCTGTGTGATGCCACTAACACACTAGAAGTCCTGTGGGTGCTTCTGCAAAGAAAATAGAGGAGCTCTGTGTGATGCCACTAACACACTAGAAGTCCTGTGGGTGCTTATGCAAAGAAAATAGAGGAGCTCTGTGTGATGCCACTAACACACTAGAAGTCCTGTGGGTGCTGCTGAGAAGAATATATAGGAGCTCTGTGTGATGCCACTAACACACTAGAAGTCCTGTGGGTGCTTCTGCAAAGAAAATAGAGGAGCTCTGTGTGATGGGACTAACACACTTCAAGTCCTATAGGTGCTTCTGGGAAGAAAATATAGCTCTGTGTGTGTAATGGGACTAACACACTTCAAGTCCTATAGGTGCTTCTGGGAACAAAATATAGCTCTGTGTGTGTAATGGGACTAACACACTTCAAGTCCTATAGGTGCTTCTGGGAAGAAAATATAGCTCTGTGTGTGTAATGGGAATAACACACTTCAAGTCCTATAGGTGCTTCTGGGAAGAAAATATAGCTCTGTGTGTGTAATGGGACTAACACACTTCAAGTCCTATAGGTGCTTCTGGGAACAAAATATAGCTCTTTGTGTGTGATGGGACTAACACACTTCAAGTCCTATAGGTGCTTCTGGGAACAAAATATAGCTCTGTGTGTGTGATGGGACTAACACACTTCAAGTCCTATAGGTGCTTCTGGGAAGAAAATATAGCTCTGTGTGTGTAATGGGACTAACACACTTCAAGTCCTATAGGTGCTTCTGGGAACAAAATATAGCTCTGTGTGTGTAATGGGACTAACACACTTCAAGTCCTATAGGTGCTTCTGGGAAGAAAATATAGCTCTGTGTGTGTAATGGGAATAACACACTTCAAGTCCTATAGGTGCTTCTGGGAAGAAAATATAGCTCTGTGTGTGTAATGGGACTAACACACTTCAAGTCCTATAGGTGCTTCTGGGAAGAAAATATAGCTCTGTGTGTGTAATGGGACTAACACACTTCAAGTCCTATAGGTGCTTCTGGGAAGAAAATATAGCTCTGTGTGTGTAATGGGAATAACACACTTCAAGTCCTATAGGTGCTTCTGGGAAGAAAATATAGCTCTGTGTGTGTAATGGGACTAACACACTTCAAGTCCTATAGGTGCTTCTGGGAACAAAATATAGCTCTGTGTGTGTGATGGGACTAACACACTTCAAGTCCTATAGGTGCTTCTGGGAACAAAATATAGCTCTGTGTGTGTGATGGGACTAACACACTTCAAGTCCTATAGGTGCTTCTGGGAAGAAAATATAGCTCTGTGTGTGTAATGGGACTAACACACTTCAAGTCCTATAGGTGCTTCTGGGAACAAAATATAGCTCTGTGTGTGTAATGGGACTAACACACTTCAAGTCCTATAGGTGCTTCTGGGAAGAAAATATAGCTCTGTGTGTGTAATGGGAATAACACACTTCAAGTCCTATAGGTGCTTCTGGGAACAAAATATAGCTCTGTGTGTGTGATGGGACTAACACACTTCAAGTCCTATAGGTGCTTCTGGGAACAAAATATAGCTCTGTGTGTGTGATGGGACTAACACACTTCAAGTCCTATAGGTGCTTCTGGGAACAAAATATAGCTCTGTGTGTGTGATGGGACTAACACACTTCAAGTCCTATAGGTGCTTCTGGGAAGAAAATATAGCTCTGTGTGTGTAATGGGACTAACACACTTCAAGTCCTATAGGTGCTTCTGGGAACAAAATATAGCTCTGTGTGTGTAATGGGACTAACACACTTCAAGTCCTATAGGTGCTTCTGGGAACAAAATATAGCTCTGTGTGTGTAATGGGACTAACACACTTCAAGTCCTATAGGTGCTTCTGGGAAGAAAATATAGCTCTGTGTGTGTAATGGGAATAACACACTTCAAGTCCTATAGGTGCTTCTGGGAAGAAAATATAGCTCTGTGTGTGTAATGGGACTAACACACTTCAAGTCCTATAGGTGCTTCTGGGAACAAAATATAGCTCTGTGTGTGTAATGGGACTAACACACTTCAAGTCCTATAGGTGCTTCTGGGAACAAAATATAGCTCTGTGTGTGTGATGGGACTAACACACTTCAAGTCCTATAGGTGCTTCTGGGAACAAAATATAGCTCTGTGTGTGTGATGGGACTAACACACTTCAAGTCCTATAGGTGCTTCTGGGAACAAAATATAGCTCTGTGTGTGTGATGCCACTAACACACTTCAAGTCCTATAGGTGCTTCTGGGAACAAAATATAGCTCTGTGTGTGTGATGGGACTAACACACTTCAAGTCCTATAGGTGCTTCTGGGAACAAAATATAGCTCTGTGTGTGTAATGGGACTAACACACTTCAAGTCCTATAGGTGCTTCTGGGAACAAAATATAGCTCTGTGTGTGTAATGGGACTAACACACTTCAAGTCCTATAGGTGCTTCTGGGAAGAAAA
Source organism: Lithobates sylvaticus (assembly GCA_028564925.1). Lineage (NCBI taxonomy): Eukaryota > Metazoa > Chordata > Amphibia > Anura > Ranidae > Lithobates > Lithobates sylvaticus. Next base: position 561,636,178 of record CM053026.1, read on the forward strand.
TATAGCTCTGTGTGTGTAATGGGACTAACACACTTCAAGTCCTATAGGTGCTTCTGGGAAGAAAATATAGCTCTGTGTGTGTAATGGGACTAACACACTTCAAGTCCTATAGGTGCCTCTGGGAACAAAATGAAGGAGCTCTGCCTGCCTGCCACGAACACACTACAAGTCCTATAGGTGCTTCTGGTAACAAAATATAGGAGCTCTGCCTGCCTGCCACGAACACACTACAAGTCCTATAGGTGCTTCTGGTAACAAAATATAGGAGCTCTGCCTGCCTGCCACGAACACACTACAAGTCCTATAGGTGCTTCTGGTAACAAAATATAGGAGCTCTGCCTGCCTGCCACGAACACACTACAAGTCCTATAGGTGCTTCTGGTAACAAAATATAGGAGCTCTGCCTGCCTGCCACGAGCACACTACAAGCCCCTCTTTCTCAATCAATCTTTGTAACTGAATCTATCTAACTCAATCTCTGTAAGTGAATCTCTCTAACTATCTAAATGCAGCAGAGTGTCACAGAATCTGCCTGCTCAATCTGCGCCGGAACAGCATGTGACCGGCGCAGACGGCGTGGCGGCGTTTTATAGGGGGGGGCGTGTACTACAGCCCCTGAGCTGTAATTGGCTACAGGCGTCCTGCCTGTAGCCAATTATGGCTCTTCGAGTTTCCGGGGCTGTGATTGGCCAAGCATGCGGGGTCACAGTGCATGCTTGGCCAATCATCAGCCAGCAATGCACTGCGTCGGCCGCGCCGGCCGCAATGCATTGCGGGGCCGCGCGCAACACACGAACGTGATGCGAGCGGCCAAAATAGTTCTGGGCTCGCCGAGCGAGCGAACGCCCGGTGCTCGATGCGAACGTGGGTTCGCATCGAGCACCGGGCCCATCCTTACTCAGCACACGCCAATATATACAGTATCTCACAAAAGTGAGTAGACCCCTCACATTTTTGTAAATATTTTCTTCTATCTTTTCATGTGACTACACTGAAGAAATGACACTTTGCTACAATGTAAAGTAGTGAGTGTACATCTTGTATAACAGTGTAAATTTTCTGTCCCCTCAAAATAACTCAACACACAGCCATTAATGTCTAAACTGCTGACAACAAAAGTGAGTGCACCCCTAAGTGAAAATATTCAAATTGCGCCCAAAGTGTCAATATTTTCTGTTATTTCCCAGCACTGCCTCTTGGGCATGGAGTTAACCAGAACTTCACAGGTTGCCACTGGAGTCCTCTTCCACTCCTCCATGACGACATCACAGAGCTGGTGGATGTTAGAGACCTTGCACTCCTCCACCTTCCGTTTGAGGATGCCCCACAGATGCTCAATAGGGTTTAGGTCTGGAGACAAGCTTGGCCAGTCCATCACCTTTACCCTTAGCTTCTTTAGCAAGGCAGTGGTGGTCTTGGATGTGTGTTTGGGGTCGTTATGATGTCAGAGTACTGCCCTGCGGCCCAGTCTCTGAAGGGAGGGAATCATGCTTGGCCTCAGTATGTTGGCATTCATGGTTCCCTAATTCATGGTTCCCTCAATGAACTGTAGCTCCCCAGTGTCGGCAGCACTCATGCAGCCCCAGACCATGACACTCCCACCACCATGTTTGACTGTAGACAAGACACACTTGTCTTTGTGCTCCTCACCTGGTTGCCGCCACACACGCTTGACACCATCTAAGCCAAATAAGTTTATCTTGGTCTCATCAGACCACAGGACATGGTTCCAGTAATCCATGTCCTTAGTCTGCTTGTCTCTAGCAAACTGTTTGCAGGCTTTCTTGTGCATCATTTTTAGAAGAGGCTTCCTTCTGGGATGACAGCCATGCAGACCAATTTGATGCAGTGTGCAGCGTATGGTCTGAGCACTGACAGGCTGACCCCCCCACCCCTTCAACCTCAGCAGCAATGCTGGCAACACTCATAAGTCTATTTCCCAAAGACAACCTCTGGATATGACGCTGAGCATGTGCACTCAACTTCTTTGGTGGACCATGGCGAGGCCTGGGCTGAGCGGAACCTGTCCTGTTAAACCACTGTATGGTCTTGGCCACCATGCTGCAGCTCAGTTTCAGGGTCTTGGTAATCTTCTTATAGCCTAGGCGATCTTTATGTAGAGCAGCCATTCTTTTTTTCAGATCCTCAGAGAGTTCTTTGCCATGAGGTGCCATGTTGAACTTCCAGTGACCAGTATGAGAGAGTGAAAGCGATAACACCAAATTTAACACACCTGCTCCCCATTCACACCTGAGACCTTGTAACACTAACAAGTCACATGACACCAGGGAGGAAAAATAGCTAATTGGGCCCAATTTGGAGATTTTAACTTAGGGGTGTACTGACTTTTGTTGCCAGCGGTTTAGACATTAATGGCTGTGTGTTGAGTTATTTTGAGGGGACAGCAAATTTACACTGTTATACAAGCTGTACACTCACTACTTTACATTGTAGCAAAGTGTCATTTCTTCAGTGTTGTCAAAGATAGAAGAAAATATTTACACAAATGTGACTGAGGGGTATACTTACTTTTGTGAGATACTGTACAGCACACTGCATCTGTTAGGGCTCATTAACACTAGTGGATGGGGTGCAGTAAAACATTCCCCCCATATTGCTATCCCCTTTGGCTGCAGGGGCAATGGCCAGGGGTATACACATGTCACTTCCATGTTGCTTTGCAGGAATTATACCCCCTGTCGCTTTCATTTAAGTGAATGGGGTCATGTTGCAACCGCCCCTCAACTATGCGCAATGCGTGCCGTTGTGGTGTGCTGGTTTGGGATTAAAGCAGGCGGTAAAGAGGTAAGTAAATAGCAAGCTGGTCCAAACTGACTATTTAACTGCTTGCGTATCGCCCACCATACATAAAGTGCGGCAGGACCGCCGCTCTGTGCCAGATTTCATACCTAGTACATGACCTGACACTTCCGGGTCTGGGGATTGCGCGCGCCACCAGTGACCCGGCAGGTACCGCAGACTCGATGTCTACCGGCACCTGCTGATTATACAGTACACAGGCAGAATGGCGATCTCTCTAAACAAAGCCGATCGCTGTTCTGTAAGGGAAAGTATTGATCCTGTGTGTCTGCAAAGCAGGAAAATGGATCAATGCCTTCCCCTAGTCAAAGCACCTACCCCACAGTGAGAAAGCACAGGCTAGGAACACATTTAACCCTTTGATTGCCCCTGATGTTAACCCCTTCCCTGCCAGTGTCATAAGTACAGTGACAGTGCATATTTTTAGTACTGATGACTATATTAGTGTCACTGGTCCTCAAAAAGTTTTAAAAGTGTTGGTTAGTGTCTGATTTGTCTGCCACAATATCGCAGTCAAGTCGATGATCGCCACCATTACTTGTAAAAATAAATAAATAAATATATCCCATCTATAATCCAAACGCCCTCCCAGGATCTTGCTCTCGTGCTCCCCCTGGGGGGCGCTCCCGGAAATATCCGTGACCGCCGGGTCTGGAAGACTCGGCGCATCACGGATCATGGTAAACAACCACTGATAGCGGCCGTTTATCACGTGATCGCTCTGTCAAATGAAGGAGCGATCGCATGTAAATAAGCCGGCGTCATGACACAGGTTCCTCCCTCCCCTCTCTGTACCGATCGGCACAGTGCTAAGGGGAGAGGGGGAGAGCAGGAGAGGGGGAAAGGGGGAGAGATAGCAGCAGCGCTGTAGGCTGGATTTGTAGTGCCCACAGCGCTGCTCAGTGACAATACTCTGCAGTACTCTGCCCATACTCTGCAACACTGTGCAATACTCTGCCAATACTCTGCAACACTGTGCAAGACTCTGCAACACTGTGCAATACTCTGCAATACTCTGAAATAATCTGCCAATACTCTGCCAATACTCTGCAACACTACAATACTCTGCAATACTCTACCAATACTCTGAAATACTCTGCCAATACTACATTTTTTTACAGAATTGTCAGTATTTTTTGATTTATAGCACAAAAAATAAAAAACCCAGCAGTGATTAAATACCACCAAAAGAAAGCTCTATGTATGTGAAAAAAAGGACAAAAATGTTATATGGGTACAGTGTTGCATGACTGAGTAATTGTCATTCAAAGTGTGAGAGCACCGAAAGCTGAAAATTGGTCTGGTTAGAAAAGGGATTTAAGTGCCCAGTGGTCAAGTGGTTAAACTGCAGAGGACACTTGCCACAAAAACTGTAGGAGCTAAACAAATTAATTATGTTGTAAATTGTACAGGGTGATTTCACTTTCGTAAAAAAAGAAAAAAAAAAGAAAGGTAAAAAAAAAAATGTGCATTTGCTTTTCTTTTTTCTCTTTTTTTTTTTTTTTTTTTAGGAGCCTGGAAAGAATTGCACCAGTGATCAGCAGATTGCTGATGCCATGCAGATCTCCTGCAGACTGTCAGTGTAAGATATCTGCCCGTATATCGTACAGACAGGCAGTTTCACATGACAGGAACACTCAATGAATTACCACAGAGCTAGAACTACAAGCTGACAGCTGCAAAGGATGTTGGCACTTGTAGATCATTCATTCACAGAACTGTGTGAATGAATGACGCGCCATGTGGGTGGAGCCCCACATGGCCACGCTGTTTTCAAAAAGTGACAGCTAGTCAATCCTTATTGAAAAGTGTAATTTTGCTTTGGAATATAAAGTGCTTTCTTTAAGAGAAACACATTATTTCCTCATTGCCACATATGCATAAGATCATGGAAAATAATTAACATTTTTAAAAATATATTGATTTGTGATCCAAAAGACTAAACATGTTTTATATAAAACACTAATAAATAACAGGCGCTAGCAGTTTGGTGTTTTGTTTTTTGTGGTTCCTATGGCAACAGATCGGTATAATATGAAATGGCAATAATTCTATCAGACTTTATATTTGCAAGTCTCCAGGACAATCTGGATTTGAAAAGTGGCTTTTTGCCTGATTTCAAATGTTCCAAGAGACTATTCATATTTAGAATAGCAGCTTTAGTCTAAAGACAGATGCATTCAAAATATTTTACCATCACTCACATACTGGGAAAATCTGTTGTTTTCTCATTATAAAAAATGTAATTATTTTACAGGTCTTGGAGAGGCAACTACAGAATGTTCTGTGGCTTTGGTTCAAATGATTTATTACTAAACAAGGCACTTGAGTGTTAGTTTGTTCCTATATAGGGCAAAACAAGCTTACAAGCATTCAGATTTGCCAGCTAAAAAAGAGAGCTAATTTGAATGGCTGAAGTAAGTGTAGGCTTTACCGACAAGAAAATATACTATTACTGCACTTAAAGTACTGTATATGAAAACCCAATTACTGAAATCTCATATAAGCTTTAATATGGTATTGTAATTAAAAAAATAATTTTCATTTGTTTTAAATCTGCAACTTTCATTAAAATAATACCTGGTGATCCTGTCATAAAAGCGGGATTCCACCCTAAAGTGGAACTTCGGCTTTTCAGAACCCTCCCCCCCTCCAGTGTCACATTTGGCACCTTTCAGGGGGGGGGGGTGCAGATACTTGTCTAAGACAGGTATCTGCACCCACTTCCGGGCATAAACTCCCACGAGAGTTTACGTCACTTCCTGTCCCAGCGCGCTGTCTGCCGGGACACACACGTGTCCCGGCAGATAGCGCAGAAGATTCTCATTGCGCCGCGCGACTCGCGCATGCGCAGTAGGGAACCGGGAAGTGAAGCCGCAAAGGCGACACTTCCTGATTGCCTCACCGAGAATGGCACCGCAACAGCAGAGAGCCGAGCGATTGATCGGCCTCTGCTGCCGACATCGCTGGAACTGGAAGACAGGTAAGTGTCCATTTGTTAAAAGTCAGCAGCTGCAGTATTTGTAGCTGCTGGCTTTTAAAAAAAAATGTTTGCAGGTACAATCCCTCTTGCAGCTCTTTGTTATAGGTGCTTGCTGTATAACACTCCACCCCTGTCTCCCAATTGTGCAAACGTGTTGTTGCCCTATCCCACAGCCTTCTGATGGAGACTATAAAGCAGGGACCACCAAACTACGGCCCTCCAGCTGTTGCGGAACTACACGTCCCATGAGGCATTGTAGAACTCTGACATTCACAGACATGACTAGGCATGATGGGAATTGTAGTTTCTGAACAACTGGAGGGCCGTAGTTTGAAGACCCCTGCTATAAAGTGATAGCTCAACACACATTATGCAGGCATGGTTCACTGTGTAGGCTGCAAATAGGCTGAAGGAGATCCGCGAGAATGAGATGTAAAATAGAATAAGAAAAGGTGAAAATAGTAATTTCTAAATTAAAAAAACATGGCATCCATTACAGTAATTCATAAACAGATTTTTAGAATTGTAACATAACAGGACAATGTAGGGATCAACACAGGTCTTCGCACCAGCATATAGTCTATGTATGATTACTGACACAATTAAAAAAAAAAAAGATAAACAGTGCCTTGGATTATAAAAAACTAGATACACATTGTATTGCACTAATTTAAACAAAAATAATCAAATAATAAAAGCATAAATAAAAAAATGTGCTAAGGTCTCATTAAATAATGAAGAAAAGCCGCACTGTGACCAATTCAAACAGAAATGTGTATCAAAAAAGTTCAAAATGTATGTTCCCGCTCCAAAGAGGGATCTCCACCACCAAAGTAGCCACACCTTAAGGCTTATGCCCCGTACACACGATTGGACTTCCCGACAACAAATCCATGGATTTTTGTTCGAAGGGTGTTGGCTGCAACTTGTCTTGCATACACACGGTCGCAGAAATATTGGTCGACAATTACGAACGTAGTGACGTACAACGGCTAATAAAAAGGAAGTTCAATAGCCAGTGCGCCACCCTTTGGGCTCCTTCTGCTAATCTCTTGTTTATCTCGTGTTAGTAGAAGTTTTGTGAGAGACGATGCATGCTTTTCAGCCTCGTGCTTTTCAGTTTGTGCTTGTCAGTTTGTATCTGTTCTTCAGTGCGTGCTTGTTAGTTGGTTCCTGTTTTTCAGTGCGTTCTATTTATAGTTCGCTATTGATTTTCAGTGCGTTCTTGTCCGGTCGTTTCTGATCTTCAGCTCGTTCTTCTCAGGTCCTTTCAGATTTTCAGTGCGTTCTGTCAGTTCGTTCAGAGCAGCCATTCGTTTATTAGCCATGTTGCAGTTACGTACTCATCGTAGAGTTCATGCTGTTGTTGGGCTTGGTGTTGGAGTTATTGCTTTGACCCAAGTTCAGTCCATGAACAGGAGGAGGAGGAGGAGTTCTTGGTTCAAGAATTGGTTGCCTAATCGTGACCAATTCTGTCATATGCCTTTTTTGCGGGAGCTCCAGGAGAATAATCCTGATGATTTCAGGAATTATCTCCGGATGACGAATCCCCGCCTTTCACCGTCTCTTGGCTTTGCTGACCCCTTATATTGCGAAGCAGGACACCTACATGTGGCAAGCCATCACTCCCGAGCGAAGGCTCGTCGCCACCTTGCGGTACTTGGTGATGGGGAGAAGTCTCCATGACCTGAAGTTTACGACTGGGATCTCCCCCCAAGCTCTGGGAATCATTGTATATAGAAAAAAGAAAACTGCGCTAGGCCTAAATAAATAAATATTAAAATAAATAAATAAATTAATAAAAAAATATGAACCTAAAAAATATGAAATATGAACCTAAATGAATCTATAGGCTGCGGCTCAAATGTGGGATACACACACACAAGCTAGAAAAAACAAAAATAGAGCTGCGCCAATAATCAATAATTAATTAATGATAAAAAAAATGTATTAAAAAAAATTAAATGTGTTCAACCATGAATGTAAGTCCACATCAATTTATCATCAACTGCCGATAATAATTCTTCAATGGAAAAAATTAATTCACAGAATTAAGGATAATAAAGTCCACACTGGTTAATCTTGTATAAACACCACGGTGACTCCACACATATGAAATAAAGAGTGCCCGACCACCGAGATAAGGTTGCACTTACCAGATGGCGAAACGTAAGGAGCGTTTAGATCTAACTCATCAGCAGCCTTTAGCATATACCAGGGATCTTTATCTCACAGGGACAAGACCTCACACTCAGAACGCCACTTAGATGTTCCACAGGGCAGTATCGTACTTTGACTGGCAGTATATAGCTCAAAAAGAAAAGAGACCTTCCCAGTCGATAATCAAACAGGGCCAAGATTGGTTTTCATGTGCAGCGACTCTAGTATTGTCCTGTTGAAGTTCACTATTCAGTGACACACAACTAGGTTCTGTGCTGCCATGCAAGATTTTGGCAAATTTTACAGCACAGTGGGGGTTATTTACTGAAGGCAAACTTTACTTTAGTAAATAGCCCCCACTGTGCTGTAAAATTTGCCCAAATCAGGCCATTTTAGAGACTCCAAGCAATTAATTAACCCCCATTGTCACTGTAACTACACCAACTTAAAAAATAAACTGGTATTGAGCATTGAAAGAAGAAGCCAAACATTGTTGAGTATAAAACATTTTACTCCAAGACCATTCACATGTGCGTTTTATAAACGGTTTTGGAACAAACCAACATCTTGGTGTATAACATGTATGTTTGACATAAATTTGCCCTTTGGGGGCTAAACAGGCATTTTTAAAAGCATAACATACACATCCCCAACTCAGGAACTTACAAAGTTCAACTTTGCTAAAGAGAAGGCCATATGAGACATTAGTATGTCAAGTGTTGATTTTGCCTTCATCAGATGGGGTGATATCACCCCTGTAAAAGCCAAATTTTGAAGATGCACACAAATTGGGACTCAAAATGTGGATTTCCCTCATGATCCCATGTCTAAAATGTGTGTATTTTCCCTACATCTATTTAGCTAAAGCCACAAAACACACAGTGTGTCAACATGTGCTATCTGCCATCATGGGATATCAATGTACATGTTTTGTGGGTGCAACCCCTTCCTCCAAACTAAAGTAGGGGAGAGGAAGAAGTTGCACCCCGAAACATGTCCATTGATCCCCCATGATGGGAGCTAGCACATATTGACACACTGGGCCTTATTTCAGAAAGGACAATCCACTTTGCCCTACAAGTGCACTTTCAAGTGCACTTGCATTGCACTTGTAGTGCAAAGTGGTTTTGCTTTTTTTTAAATAAGCCACAGTGTGTCAACATGTGTTAAATCCCATCATGGGGGATCAATGGACGCGTTTCGGGTGCAACCCCTTCCTCTCACCTACTTTAGTTTGGAGAAAGGGGTTGCACCCAAAAAACGCGTACATTGATATCCCATGATGGCAGATAGCACATGTTGCACATGTTGATACACTGTGTGCATCTTTAAAATTTGGACCATTTGCAAATTCATTTAAAACTTTTAAAACACGTACAACAATAACAACAACATTTTCTTTTTTTGGTTTTGATTTTGCCTAAAACATCAATGATGTTGCTCAGGCTTTTTTGAACATCATGGATATTTTTCTTCATCTTTTCTAAATCACGATTGCACACCGTGATCTCACTGATGAGTACTTGTGCACTTGCACTGCTGAAGTGAGTTTCTTCTTCCACAACATCCACATCACCTAAAAATAAAAAAAACACACCATGTATTATAAATATGCAGGCATCCATCTATTACCTGAAGCTGTGGTCTCAGACACTGACCTGTTGTTAACACCATTTCGACCACTTCACCCACCATTTCCTGAACCTCTGCATCTAGGTTGTGTGCTGAGTTTCCTTTCTTCAGTAGGTGTGGGGTTACTGGTGTCCTCAGATGTCCCGATTCTTTTCTCCCCTATGTGATTACAAAAAAGGTATACTTAGCAGACAGATATTTTAGGCTAGGTAATATGAAACATTGTTTGGAAGTGTCTTCCAATTGTCTGTTTTGGCAGAGTTCCAAGCTGAAGACATGATTTTTTCCCTTTCAAAAGCTGGAATACTTACCTGTTTTGTGAAAGTTTCGTACATGGAGAGACCCCTAGTATCCACTGGAGCACCTGCTTGGGACACCATAAAAAGGTTGTTATGGTGTCCCACACTAGTGCTCCTGCGTCCAGATGTGTAAACAGCTGCTGAGTGTCCTCTCCTTACACTGAATCAAGTTGTCATTTCATTATACTTTCAAACACATCTAGACAACAATGTAATAAACTTCTTTTAAGCAAAATAAGCATGAACAAATGTAGTTAACCTGCATCTGCCAAAAACGTTGTATTAGTGGTCGAACGAACAACGTTTAATACCAATGATTCCTGTGCCCACGAACCTCAAACTTTGCATTTTAAACTGTATAACAGTAAAGAAAAGCACATGGACCAGCATGAAAGTAATAATAGGAACACACAACAAATATTTACTTTTTTGCAGCACTTTCCTGATCTTTCTATAATGATCTTGCTCCCTCAATTTCAGGTCTGACCAGCGTTTCCTCAATTGCTCCTTGGATCGTCGAACCCCAAAAGTCCTGTGCAGACTTCTCACAACTTTAGTCATGATCTTGGCCTTTCTCACATTAGGGTTTCTGTATGGTCCATGCTTCCCATCATAGTCTGTCCTCTTCAAGATGTCCACCATCTCCACCATCTCTTCAAAGGACATATTTGAGGCCTTATATCTCCTCCTGGATGTGGAACTGCCTTGCTCCAGGCTTTCCTTGTCCTCGTCGTTGCTGATAACAGCACACACCTGCTGTGTCTCCGACATGTGCTCTCCCACTGCCCCGAAAGAGAAGAGGTGGGGAATACACTAGAAAGAAGGACAGGGGCGGAGTTTCAATCATGCACAGTGTATATAAATCATAACAGCCTGTGTTTTTTGTCCAACCAGGCGGAACCCAGGCCATCGCTATCAACACTTCCTTCCACATAAGCTGAGGCTCCTGAAGTCCAACCTGGGCCTTCCACCCAGGAAGAAGATGTGGAGGAACCCAGCTTGACTCAAGTATAGTATTGTTGAAGATATTTATTGTCAAAAAATGAATGATGGTAACTAGATGTTATTGATCACAAATTTCTGATTTAACAAAGTGGTTTACATATCAATAGACATTAGTAGCCAAAAATTATTGGGACAAGAATGAAAAACGCTGGGGTCAAAATTATAGTCTTTTCTATTTGTTAACATTCAATTTGCAACAGTCATGAGCTCAAAATTGTGTGTGATTGATGTACCATTTTCATACACAGGAAAGTCTCAGCCAGGAGGAGGCCGTGGAAAGCAGCCTGACCGAATCCCAGGTTCCTCCCCTCCACCCTCTAACCAAAAGGACCAAGAAGGCAAGGAATCTGGAGGATTCAGCGGCTGCTTTCCTAAAACAGGCTACTGCAGCAATTACCACGACCCCTGGTGTACACAAGGCATTTGGATGCGTCACTGCCAGCAAATTAGAAATGGAGGAGGCCCAACGCACTAAATGCAAAGAGATTATTCTCAAGACCCTAAACAAGGGGATGAGGGGCGAACTCACACCTCAAACACACCTCTGTGAGTTTGACCATGCTCCTCCACCACCTCCACCAACACCACCAACACCACAGCCACTCCACCCACCACAGCAGCATGGAAGGAAGCGTTGAAGGAAGTGTTGAGAGTGATGGCCTGGGTTTGGTGTGGTCTGGCAAAAATGCAGGCTGTTGTAAGACCACAGCTTCGGGACATATATGTAATCTGCTGCTGCTCCCGATCTCTCGGAGTCCTGGACCGTAATGTGCTCCCTATTAAATGGACTCCTCAGGTTAACAATTTTGACAGGCAAATAATTGATGTCTGCCCTGGGGTACAAAGGCTTCACCAAATCCAACAGTTTCTCCAGCGTTGCCTTCCTCTTTATTTTGTTATGACCTTTTGCTTCCTTTTAAATGTAAAATTTTTGTTTTGACAAATACTTGGCTATGTGTTTTACTTCAAAAATGTTTGTTTGTGAGTAGGCAGGTACATTTAAAAAACGCAGTGTCAAATTAACACGGGACACCAACATAGTTGTACCTTTGAGGTTAAAAAATACAAGATAATAATGGTGTTGTTATTATGGAGATTACGAGAAAAAAAAATAATAATAATATGGAGATCACTAGAAAAAAAAGAAAAAAAAAAGATTATTCTGGAGAGCACGAGAAAAAAAAGCAACAAGAAAAATGCTATTCTGGAGATCACTAGAAATAATAAGAAAATATGTTTGTCAGAACTCTGTGAATATCAGCAGCTTGATTCCGAGCATGCGTGAACTTTGGTGCGACGCACTTGTGTACACACGATCGGAAATTCCGACAACAAAATTTTGTTGGCGGAAAATTTTAAGAACCTGCTAATCAACATTTATTGGCGTAAAGTCCGACAACAAATGTTCGATGGAGCATACACACGGTCGGACTTTCAGCCAACCAGGTCACATCCAACATTTCCCGTCGGAAAGTCTGATCGTGTGTACGCGGCATTAGTTTGTTAATATTGCCCCCTTTTTCCCTTCTCCTCTCTTCTTTGGTTAATTTTTATAAGTTACAATCCTTTTAATTGCTTCCCCATCTCCTTTATTAGTATTGTGTAAAAAAGTTTTTTTTGACTTTAGGAGGTATGTACATTAATTATATTTAAGCAGTTTTATTTATATTTTTTTAAATTCTCCTTTTGCTTTTATTATCTTTGATGTTTTGTAATTGAATTATGATGCTGAGATTGAGTAACTTCAGGTGTGGCCTGATGTACTTTAATTATATTTAAGCAGTGATGTAAGTAACTGAGTTAAAATAAACTGAGTTACCTAACTCAGTTACTTTAGAGGGTAACTAGTAATCTAACTGATTACTTTTCCCCTCATGGTAACTCAGTTCCCATTACTTTGGCTTAGTTACCCCAATTACATCTACTGCCACTAGATGGCAGTAGTGTAATTCCGGTGTCCTGCCGAAAAAGTTCCCCCGCCGGATAAGGACCCCCTGTACTGCGCAGGCGCAGGGCTTGCACAGTACGAAGGACTACGGAGCTTCCGAAAATTGCCGAACCTAAACAGCTCTGAGTGAACTCTACACCGCGCAGGTGCAGTTAACATGTAATTGTACGAGGCGATGCCACACGCTCCTGATGCTCGCGCTACTCTGCAAGGGGCGTCTATCGTGTAAGTAAGGGGCGGGTCTAGTATTACTGTAACCAAGGGGCGCATTTATTATTATTGTTATATATCGAGCTCTGCCCATTAATTTAACATTCACCCTCTTCTGTAGCCATCCGCCCCTTACACGATATAATAATAATAGACCCGCCCCTTGCTTACACGCTATAACAGATCTGCCCCTTGGTTAGAGTAATAATAGAGCAGCCCCTTGGTTACACGAGATATAACAATAATAATAAATGCGCCCCTTAGTTACAGTAATACTAGACCCGCCCCTTAGTTACACGTATAGAATATTTAAAAAAAAAGTCAGTTACTTTGCTGCGTAACTAATTACTTTTCCAATGTAGTAACTGAGTTACTAACGCAATTACTTTTTGGGAGAAGTAATTTGTAACTTAACTAATTACTTTTTTAAAGTAAGATGACCAACACTGTATTTAAGCAGTTTAATTTATAATTCTTTTAATTCTCCTTTTTCTTTTATTATCTTTGATGTTTTGTATTTGAATTATGATGCTGAGATTGAGTAAAATCAGGTGTGGCTAGTTGTTTTTGCTGTACCAGCCAGTTGTAAATTGGTCCCAATTTCTCCTTAGAATACATGGTTTCATATACCTTTTTAGCCACAAGATGGTACTGTTTTGAGATTTAAAGAATAATACTTAACCTTGTTTATTTTTGTATTAACACTCTGTTTTACTCAGAACAAGGCTTGGTTTCTTCTTGCAGAACAGGGTATATAAGCCATGATGACCCAGCATGGTGCCCATACCCAAGAAGTCGTCAAGCTATGTGCTAACACCTTTGCGCAGCCTGAAGTTAGTATTTTACAGCTGCAACTGGATTTTTACTGTGCAGGTTTTTATCTCATATTTGAGGTTGGGAAGTGGATCGATGACAAATTGGGGCTTCTTCACTTGCAGCCAACTGGGGGTTCCATTGGAAGAATTCTGGAAGTTTTACCTATTGTTGACTATTTTCGCTACACGTTATCCATGACTTCTCTATAATATTAGAGTCATGTTTTTCTGGTAAGCCTGTGGCTACTTTGGTGGTGGAGATCCCTCTTTGGAACACACATTTTGGTCTGAATTGGTCACAGTGTGGATTTTGTTCATTATTTGATGGGACCTTAGCTTATCTTTTTAATTTATATGGTTTTTATTTAGGGCTGCGGAAATTAACGATTAATTCCTTGATTAATCGCACATTTTTTTGATCGATCAAAATTCTTTTGAGATCCGGTGATGTCACGGACATCGACGTCACCGGAGGAGTCCGGTGACGTCGATGTCCGTGATGTCACTGGACAGCCTAGACAGTGATGGTAAATATGGATGTGGTTAACTGGGATCATTCAGTGAGCTAAGTGTAGGCAAATTTGATAACCTTAAATTTGTTAACATTGTTGTCCTTAGAGGCTGATAAGCTGTGATATTTTTGCCATGTGGATCGGCTTCTGCTGTTGCCATGATAGCGGCACTTGCATTTGATTGATGTGTGACGTCCTAGCCATGCCCCGCTATGTCCAGCTTTGGCCGTTGCCATAACTAACTAGTGTTGAGTGATTGTATATAGTGTATACCACATTTACCACTGACTAATGCAGAGTTGCAATGCAAGGAGATCAGCTAAAAGTAGTTTGATCTGTATGTGCGTTATAATTAATCAAAATTAGTCGATTAATCGATTACAAAAAAATAGATTAATCGAAAACAAAAATTTTAATCAGTAACAGCCCTATTTTTATTATTTGATTATTTTTGTTGAAATTAGCACAACACAATGTGCATACAAGGTTTGGTTACTATGGTAAGTGTTGTGTAAGTGTGTTTGTAGCTCATTCACATTTGTTGCACATTTCTGACACCAGTGCAGTTTTTTCTTTGTTTATATTTACAGTATCTCACAAAAGTGAGTACACCCCTCACATTTTTGTAAATATTTTATTATATCTTTTCATGTGACAACACTGAAGAAATTACTACAATGTAAAGTAGTGAGTGTACAGCATGTAAAACAGTGTAAATTTGCTGTCCTCTCAAAATAACTGCCCACAGACCCCCACAACCACCGGGCAAGGGTTGTGGGGATGAGGCCCTTGTCGCTGTTAATATGGGGACAAGGTGCTTTGAGGGTGACTCCAAAGCATCCCCCCCATGTTGAGGGCATGTGGCCTGGTACAGTTCAGGAGGGGGGGGGGGGGGGCGCTCTCTCGTCCCCACTCTTTTCCTGTGGCCTGCCAGGTTGCGTGCTGGGATAATGGTCTGGTATGGATTTTGGGGTGGACCCCTATGCCATTTTTTTTTATTTTGGTGCAGGGTTCCCCTTAAAATCCATACCAGACCTGAAGAGTCTTTGGCATTTTTTTTTTCTGGTTTGGGGTTCCCCTTAATATTCATACTAGACCCAAAGGGTCTGGTAATGGACTGGGGGGGAGGCCCATGCCATTTTTTTCAATTAGTTTTATCTATATTGCCGAGACCTGACAATTCATTACAGTTTTAAATTACTTTTTTCTTTTAGAAATGTCATTTTGCAGTGGTACTGTTCTAAACATGGGAAAACTGCGCCAATTTACAGGCATACTATAGGACCCCCCCCCCCCCCCCCCCCAGGCATGATATTTAAAGAAATTTTCATTTTTATTGTTCCACTTTAAGCATTATTAAAACTACTGCTCCTGAAAAAAACTGCAGTTTTTAAAACTTTAGATTTGCATTGATATATGTAACCCTGGGGCAGGACCCGGGTCCCCAGACATTTTTTATGGCAAAAAATTGCATATAAGCTGTTAGAATGAGCACTTTTGTTTTTTCATGTTAATGTCCCATAGACATTAACAGTGTTCCGCGGCTTTCGAATTTGCCGCGAACACCACATAATGTTTGCTATTCGGCGAACAGGCGAACACACGGTGTTCGAGTCGAACTTACGTTCGACTCGAACATCGGGCTCATCCCTACATTTAAAGTAAAGTTGAATAGATTGGCAGCACACTTTGAAGCCTTTATTGGATAGATCACAATATCTGAGGGAGAGAGCAAGCAGATAGCTTGTGGAAATGAGTGTCTTCTTTCAGAGACTAAAGACGGAAAAGGGCTACCGTTTTGCACCACAGATATTAGGCCTGTATGGATAAACTACAATTTCTGAGCAAGTGAGTGGGCATATTTCATCAGCAAATAAAACGTTGATGTCTTTTTTCCGAGACTGAAGATGGAAAAAGTTACAAATTTGCTTCACAGATGTTAGGACTTTATGCACAGGCTGTAATTTCCGAGCAGGCATACAGTATTGCATCTAGAAATAAAAAAAATAGTGTCTTGATTCAGAAACTGAAGAGGAAAAATTATGTACAGCTTTGTTTAACCTTGCATCAAAGCCTTTTTGGACAAGCCACAATTTCTTAGGGATTTTGCATCTGGATGATTTGCAGCACATCTTAGAAACATTTATTGGATTGGTCACAATTTCTGAGGGAGAGAGCAAGCTCGCTGCATGTAGAAAGAAAAAAAATGAATGTCTTGTTTTAGAGACAAAAGTTGAAAAAAGGTTATAATTTTGCCCCACAGCGTTATGGACAAACTGCAATTTCTGAAAGACAGAGAGGGCATATGATAAAAGATAGGTTATTTGTGTTTGAATTTGAAAATATAAACATTGTACAGCATTGCACCACACCTCTTAAGCCTTGTTGGCTGCAATTTATAAGGGAGAAAGTAAGCAAATTGCATCTACAACTAAAAAGCTGGTTTCCTGTTTCTTGCAGACTGAATAGGGAAAAATGTGACCGATTTACTACAATACTTGTCATCCTTTTTGGCCATGCTGCTCCAAAGGCCTACCCACTTCCCTCAGGTATAGGCCACATTGACAAGAAAGAAGAATCCAATGCAATAGTTCTTTCAACTTTTCTTTAATAAAATGCCAACAAGATATGAGCATCCTCCACATATTCAGATGAAAGTAAGTGTCTTCAGCAGATTCATCTGGTGATGTTCCCTCTTTCTGCCCATTTGGGGTGTCCTACAAGTCCTGTCTTCCCTTAGTATAGCCCACTAGGGAATAGAGATTCATAGTGATTCCCAGCCTGGGAAAGCTGAGGGTCTCTGGGGGGTCACTGAGGATATTCCTGTCTATCTCCTTCTAGCCACGTACAATTCCCAGGGTTTGTTAGGGATGAAACCCATCCCTTAAAAGCCTGCCCCATGTCTTCCTCCTCCTAAATGCTGCCTGGGAAAGTCAAATCCAGAAGGCCTTTTTCCTCTGAAACCCAATCTCCGACTGTTTATTTACACAGCTCTTTTTCTATCCTATCTGCAGGGAAATTGAGAACTTTAGTGGCCAAAACTTGAACCAAGGGCTACTTAACACCTTCCTATGTAATTTCCTTCCATATAATTCAGCCACTGCCAAAAGCTGCTGGCAGCAAACATCAAAAAATTTTTGAATGCCTTGCTTCGGCAGCCACCCCCACCATGCTCCTTCTTATTTCACTGACAGAAGGCTCCAAGCCATTATGTCCATGACAGCCATTGAAAACAGATTAACAGATTCCTCCATCCTTCAGGTGTTTCATCTTTCATCTTCTTTGTGGGGGCAGGATTAACTCTGAAACTATACCCTTGTAACGTGGATTAAGGAGGGTTACCAACCAGTAATGGTCCCTCTCCTTGATGCAACAAATCATAGGGTCCATTGCCAGGATTTGGAATATGAAGGAGCCCATGTGCCAAAAGTTACTAGAGGCGGAGTACTGGGGATCTCTGAGGATGACATTGTCCCTGTCTATCTCCTTCTAGCGTACAATTCCCGGGGTTTGTTAGGGATGAAACCCACCCCTCAAAAGCCTGCCCCATGTCTTCCTTTTCCTAAATGCTGCCACTGCAACCACATTGCTCCTCCTTGTGCTTCTCCTGTGCCTGATTAAGCCTTACAGGGACAGAGTCTAGATTTAGTAGGCTTGGAGACACCTGTAAGTCCTCTTCTTCCACAGCTATTCTACACCATTCTTGCTGTCAATTTAAATGGTGACAATACAATGTATGCATCCTGTATGAATAGTCACTTATGTGGGGAAAAGAACCCCAGTGCCTACAAGCCTGTCCTTATGCCATAGTGGTACAGGCACTTATTCATGGCCCAAATGCTGCATTATGGTCAATGTAGAGGTAAACAGTGTGGGCATATCATACTGTATATCAGGTGCGTAGTTGGCAGATGTAGCTGCTGCAGAATTTTATCCCATTCAACCAAACACTGAGAAAAACTGTCTGAATTGGCTACAAACTTTTCTGACCCACATCAGAAGATCCTGCAAGCCAGGGTACCTATCTAGTAAGCGCTGCACCACTAAGTTGAGGACATGTGCTAGGCAAGGCACGTAAATTAACTTACTCTTAAGGGCAGAAAGCAGATTGGTGCAATTGTCACACATAACAATATGGCATAGAGTTGATCACCTCTATTCCTGGCCCAGCAGAGCTGACAGAATTTCTGCCTCTCTGTGGCTCCTGTACCCTAGGTGTACCAGCTGCAACACTGTGTGGAACTTTTTTGCCGGAGCTATTGCATAGTCTTTTGAAGGCATGCAGGAAAATTGGTGGTTCAGAATATGACTTAACTTAAGAAGGCATTGAGGAGGAGGTGGAGGTGACTGCACTGTCATTGTCATTAGCTGTGAAGAGATGGGATTGGCACAAGCAGTTCTAACAGTGTTCCCCATCCTGCATCCATCTCAGGTGCCAGAAGAGTTACTCAGTGTGGTGTGAATCCTCTTGACCATACTTTCTGGATCATGTGTCTGTAGTCAGGTGGACCAAAGATATGGAAGCACATGATGGTGGAGGGCAGAGATGGCCTTATGGGTGAATAAATGGTGAACATGAACCTGCCACTGCAGTAAAGCACAGGGTGCAAAAGGGACTGAATCTGCCAGCTAGCATGGCAGGAGCTGTAAAGCAATTTTGCCAGATGGCATTGAGTCGCTAGACATTGTGGTGGCTAGGGGTGTACTTCTTATTACAATCAAGCAGCTGAGGCAGATAAACTTGCTCAATGCTACAGCTGGAGAGGGCATGGTGCTATTGGCAGAGTAGGAGATGACCATAAACCACTGGAAAAAGAGGCAGAGAGGGAGCTGATCATAGATTGCTTGAAAAACAGGCTTAGAGGGAGCTGGTCAACAAGCTATATCAATGAATAATCCTTTTACCTTGTGATCATTCTGTTTTTTCACAGCCACTATATTCATAGGGTTGGTTTACCGTACGCAGGCTCAGGCTGGTTGATCAATGGTCAGTTGTATTTTTCTGATAAGGGCTCATTGACACTCATTGACACATTTTTCCATTTTACACCATATTTTGTACACTGTGCTGTATGTTGCGCTGTGCAGTAGCGTAGGTTCCAGATGGGTGAGGGTGGTGAAAAGAGTGGAGACAGAATGAGAGCTGATCTTAGAGATTAGAGCAGAAGCTGGATATGGTTAAAAAAGAGAGATGGTGTGTGATACTTGGATACTAGCCATAGTTGGGTCTGATCAAGTCTCAGGAAGTCAAGAAAGTGATCTGGAGCTTTAACAGAAAAAGTAATCACCCAAAAGATCTGACAAAGAGTAGTTGTAACTTGCAGTTTACCAATAGGTAGGTATCAAAGTTAAAAACAGTAATGCAAAATAAGTTCAGGGTGGCAAAGCGCATGCACACACTGCAGTATAATACAAAATAGATTGTGAAAGCTGCACAAATATGAACTCTTCACATCACTATCACTGTAAAAAAGTTAGGGTAATATATAACTGCATAGTCTATAAAAACAGAGAGTCAACTTAGAATCATTACTTCAGTAAAACAGTTCAGAATGCAAACAGCTACTTGCAATTATCCTTATAGACAGCATCCCACACAATGTAGTCCAGGGTAGGTTAGGTAACACAAAGGTCAAGTAACTGCAGAGTCACTCACCTGGCTGTAGATCATAGATAGATAGGGAAGCCATACATTGAAGATTTCTACAGAATCCAGCCACCTGCACATCTTGGGACATGATGATGTTAAAAAAAAAACATGTTTCTTTTATATCTAAACTTCACCTTTAATATCCAAACTGCATGGTTTTAATACAGCTTCACCCCTTTATCCAAATCTATCAACAACAAAAAAAGTTTTGGCTTTAGTTATTCTTTAAGCACAGTGTAATACCATCTCAGTCCAAAAAATTATTCAAAAGGCTTGCATAAAAACAGCCTAAGTGCCAATACTTTAGGTTCCATGTCTCCAACAGCATATTGTTTGGCTTCATAAAACTAAAAATAACTCACTTTGTCATACAGCCACAAGATGGCAGCACTGAGTTGAATCTTGCTCAACATATTCCATTTCATTGCAGTGATTATTATTCAGAAATGTTTCTGGCTAAGCTGTGCCTTATTTAAAATAGCTCATAATGTTGAAACATTTTGCTCTGCAGATGTATTCTGTACCATTAAAAATCCATCTGTATAGTGTGAACTGCCAAAACAGTACAGCTCCAAATAGATTGACATAAAAAAATAATAAAAATCGACTACATAGTACGTACACAGAGACTGAATAAGTCAATCAATACTAATAGGTCACGGGCATATTATTATTATTTAAGGTACTTATATAGCACTGTCAATTTACGCACTGCTTTACATATACATTGTACATTCACATTGGTCCCTACACTCAAGGAGCTTACAATCTAAGGTCACTACCTCACATTCATATACTAGGGCCAATTTAGACAGAAGCCAATTAACCTACCATATGGATGATGATGATTATAGTCGGATGGACACACCTTCTTGCCAGCCCAATTTTTGTTTTATAGTGAGATTGAAGAAAGGGTTAATTTCACTCCACATGCTTCAAAAGCAGGCGAATAAAGCACTATCACGTGTACACTTCAAACACTTATGTATTGTGCCTGTATAAGTAAAGTAGTTATGTTGCACCCGTGTGCTACTGAATAAACTGAATCCCAATGATAAGTAAAAATGTTTCATCATTTTGAAAGAAAGTACTTATTGATTTGTTCTAAAAGTAAAATGGTAGAATAAAAATGGATATAGTTAACCATAAAATCAACTCAAAGCATACGACAATCCAGCAAATCCAGTCTAAGGTAAATCACTCATGCAAAGCCATATTATAGCATATTACATTTTAGAAGATGCTACCCATTCCTGTACAGCAGTCCTGTACAATCCAGCACAACCTGACCACTGGGTCTATCAACCAGAATCAGACTATGCCACCAAACTTTTCTGCCACGTTTGGTTTCGTAATCATTGTTGGTTCCTTCTTCCCTGTTCACAATTTTCCCCTGCTTCAACCTAGTGATTAGGGATGGGCCCGGTGCTCGATGCGAACCCACGTTCGCATCGAGCACCGGGCGTTCGCTCGCTCGGCGAGCCCAGAACTATTTTGGCCGCTCGCATCACGTTCGTGTGATGCGAGCGGCCCCGCAATGCATTGCGGCTGGCGCGGCCGGCGCAGTGCATTGCTGGCTGATGATTGGCCAAGCATGCACTGTGACCCCGCATGCTTGGCCAATCACAGCCCCGGAATTTCGAAGAGCCATAATTGGCTACAGGCAGGACGCCTGTAGCCAATTACAGCTCAGGGGCTGTAGTACACGCCCCCCCCTATAAAAGGCCGCCACGCCGTCTGCGCCGGTCACATGCTGTTCCGGCGCAGATTGAGCAGGCTAGATCTGTGACACTCTGCTGCATTTAGTTAGTTAGAGAGATTTACTTACAGAGATTGAGTTAGATAGATTCAGTTACAAAGATTGATTAAGAAAGAGGGGCTTGTAGTGTGTTCGTGGCAGGCAGGCAGAGCTCCTATATTTTGTTCCCAGAAGCACCTATAGGACTTGTAGTGTGTTCGTGGCAGGCAGGCAGAGCTCCTATATTTTGTTCCCAGAAGCACCTATAGGACTTGTAGTGTGTTAGTGGCAGGCAGGCAGAGCTCCTATATTTTGTTACCAGAAGCACCTATAGGACTTGTAGTGTGTTCGTGGCAGGCAGGCAGAGCTCCTATATTTTGTTCCCAGAAGCACCTATAGGACTTGTAGTGTGTTCGTGGCAGGCAGGCAGAGCTCCTATATTTTCTTCCCAGAAGCACCTATAGGACTTGTAGTGTGTTCGTGGCAGGCAGGCAGAGCTCCTATATTTTGTTCCCAGAAGCACCTATAGGACTTGAAGTGTGTTAGTCCCATCACACAGACCTACATTTTCTTCCCAGAAGCACCTATAGGACTTGAAGTGTGTTAGTCCCATCACACAGAGATCATATATTTTGTTCCCAGAAGCACCTATAGGACTTGAAGTGTGTTAGTCCCATTACACACAGACCTACATTTTCTTCCCAGAAGCACCTATAGGACTTGAAGTGTGTTAGTCCCATTACACACAGACCTACATTTTCTTCCCAGAAGCACCTATAGGACTTGAAGTGTGTTAGTCCCATCACACAGAGATCATATATTTTGTTCCCAGAAGCACCTATAGGACTTGAAGTGTGTTAGTCCCATTACACACAGACCTACATTTTCTTCCCAGAAGCACCTATAGGACTTGAAGTGTGTTAGTCCCATCACACAGAGATCATATATTTTGTTCCCAGAAGCACCTATAGGACTTGAAGTGTGTTAGTCCCATTACACACAGACCTACATTTTCTTCCCAGAAGCACCTATAGGACTTGTAGTGTGTTCGTGGCAGGCAGGCAGAGCTCCTATATTTTGTTCCCAGAAGCACCTATAGGACTTGAAGTGTGTTAGTCCCATCACACAGACCTACATTTTCTTCCCAGAAGCACCTATAGGACTTGAAGTGTGTTAGTCCCATCACACAGAGATCATATATTTTGTTCCCAGAAGCACCTATAGGACTTGAAGTGTGTTAGTCCCATTACACACAGACCTACATTTTCTTCCCAGAAGCACCTATAGGACTTGAAGTGTGTTAGTCCCATTACACACAGACCTACATTTTCTTCCCAGAAGCACCTATAGGACTTGAAGTGTGTTAGTCCCATCACACAGAGATCATATATTTTGTTCCCAGAAGCACCTATAGGACTTGAAGTGTGTTAGTCCCATTACACACAGACCTACATTTTCTTCCCAGAAGCACCTATAGGACTTGAAGTGTGTTAGTCCCATCACACAGAGATCATATATTTTGTTCCCAGAAGCACCTATAGGACTTGAAGTGTGTTAGTCCCATTACACACAGACCTACATTTTCTTCCCAGAAGCACCTATAGGACTTGAAGTGTGTTAGTCCCATCACACAGAGATCATATATTTTGTTCCCAGAAGCACCTATAGGACTTGAAGTGTGTTAGTCCCATTACACACAGACCTACATTTTCTTCCCAGAAGCACCTATAGGACTTGAAGTGTGTTAGTCCCATCACACAGACCTTTATTTCCTTCCCAGAAGCACCTATAGGACTTGAAGTGTGTTAGTCCCATTACACACAGACCTACATTTTCTTCCCAGAAGCACCTATAGGACTTGAAGTGTGTTAGTCCCATCACACAGAGATCATATATTTTGTTCCCAGAAGCACCTATAGGACTTGAAGTGTGTTAGTCCCATTACACACAGACCTACATTTTCTTCCCAGAAGCACCTATAGGACTTGAAGTGTGTTAGTCCCATTACACACAGACCTACATTTTCTTCCCAGAAGCACCTATAGGACTTGAAGTGTGTTAGTCCCATCACACAGAGATCATATATTTTGTTCCCAGAAGCACCTATAGGACTTGAAGTGTGTTAGTCCCATTACACACAGACCTACATTTTCTTCCCAGAAGCACCTATAGGACTTGAAGTGTGTTAGTCCCATCACACAGAGATCATATATTTTGTTCCCAGAAGCACCTATAGGACTTGAAGTGTGTTAGTCCCATTACACACAGACCTACATTTTCTTCCCAGAAGCACCTATAGGACTTGAAGTGTGTTAGTCCCATCACACAGACCTTTATTTCCTTCCCAGAAGCACCTATAGGACTTGAAGTGTGTTAGTCCCATTACACACAGACCTACATTTTCTTCCCAGAAGCACCTATAGGACTTGAAGTGTGTTAGTCCCATCACACAGAGATCATATATTTTGTTCCCAGAAGCACCTATAGGACTTGAAGTGTGTTAGTCCCATTACACACAGACCTACATTTTCTTCCCAGAAGCACCTATAGGACTTGAAGTGTGTTAGTCCCATTACACACAGACCTACATTTTCTTCTCAGAAGCACCTATAGGACTTGAAGTGTGTTAGTCCCATCGCACAGAGCTCCTCTATTTTCTTCTCAGCAGCACCCACAGGACTTCTAGTGTGTTAGTGGCATCACACAGAGCTCCTCTATTTTCTTTGCAGAAGCACCCACAGGACTTCTAGTGTGTTAGTGGCATCACACAGAGCTCCTCTATTTTCTTTGCATAAGCACCCACAGGACTTCTAGTGTGTTAGTGGCATCACACAGAGCTCCTCTATTTTCTTTGCAGAAGCACCCACAGGACTTCTAGTGTGTTAGTGGCATCACACAGAGCTCCTCTATTTTCTTTGCATAAGCACCCACAGGACTTCTAGTGTGTTAGTGGCATCACACAGAGCTCCTCTATTTTCTTTGCAGAAGCACCCACAGGACTTCTAGTGTGTTAGTGGCATCACACAGAGCTCCTCTATTTTCTTTGCATAAGCACCCACAGGACTTCTAGTGTGTTAGTGGCATCACACAGAGCTCCTCTATTTTCTTTGCAGAAGCACCCACAGGACTTCTAGTGTGTTAGTGGCATCACACAGAGCTCCTCTATTTTCTTTGCATAAGCACCCACAGGACTTCTAGTGTGTTAGTGGCATCACACAGAGCTCCTCTATTTTCTTTGCAGAAGCACCCACAGGACTTCTAGTGTGTTAGTGGCATCACACAGAGCTCCTCTATTTTCTTTGCATAAGCACCCACAGGACTTCTAGTGTGTTAGTGGCATCACACAGAGCTCCTCTATTTTCTTTGCAGAAGCACCCATAGGACTTCTAGTGTGTTAGTGGCATCACACAGAGCTCCTCTATTTTCTTTGCAGAAGCACCCACAGGACTTCTAGTGTGTTAGTGGCATCACACAGAGCTCCTCTATTTTCTTTGCAGAAGCACCCATAGGACTTCTAGTGTGTTAGTGGCATCACACAGAGCTCCTATATTTTCTTCTCAGCAGCACCCACAGGACTTCTAGTGTGTTAGTGGCATCACACAGAGCTCCTCTATTTTCTTTGCAGAAGCACCCACAGGACTTCTAGTGTGTTAGTGGCATCACACAGAGCTCCTCTATTTTCTTTGCAGAAGCACCCATAGGACTTCTAGTGTGTTAGTGGCATCACACAGAGCTCCTATATTTTCTTCTCAGCAGCACCCACAGGACTTCTAGTGTGTTAGTGGCATCACACAGAGCTCCTATATATTCTTCTCAGCAGCACCCACAGGACTACCGACTACAATGGCTGGAAGACCACCAAGGGGAGGCAGAGCGTGCAGAGCCAAGAACACAGGGCAGGCAGGCTCTGTTTCTAGTGGACGTGGCCGTGGACGTGGACGTGGTCGTGCATCGTCATCAGCACGTGGCCATGGGACACGCTCGTCTTTGTTTTCGGCAGCTGGACATGTGGAGCCGCATCATGCTGAAGGCTTGGTAGAATGGATGACCAAGCCCTCCTCATCCTCCTCATCCTCTCTCACCCAGGCTCAGGGTACTGACAGAGCATCATCAGCCACCCCTTCCCTAGACCCACCATGTCCTCCTGAGGAGTCCCCCGAACTCTTTGAGCACAGTGTTGGGTACATGCTCCAGGAGGATGCCCAACGATTCGAAGGCTCGGATGATGATACCCAGCTTGAGGAATCTGGCAGTACTGTTCCACCAGCTGCAGCTTACTGCCAGGTTTGCTCTAGTGGTGAAGAGGGAGGGGATGATGAGGTCACTGACTCCACGTGGGTGCCTGAAGGGAGAGAGGATGAGGAGGAGGACGAGGAGGAGGAGGATGCGGCGTCACATGTCCAACGAGGCAGGATGCCCCCTGGAGGCCAGGTAGAGGCCAGCACAGCAACTGTACAACACCGCAGAGCTCCGCCTGTGCAGGGCGCTGCCTCTGCACGTTATCAGAAAAGTTCTTTGGTGTGGGCCTTTTTTGAGACGAGTGCAGCAGATCGCACCACTGCTATTTGCAATATTTGTCTCAAGCGTATCTCGCGTGGCCAAAACATCAGCCGCTTGGGCACCACAAGCATGACCAGACATATGGCGACCTGCCATGCAGCTCGTTGGCAGGCACACATAAAAGACCCACACCAAAGAACTAAGCGGACCTCTCCTTGCTCCTCCTCAGCTGGGATCTCCATCCCCACTACACCTTCAGTCCTCTCTGAAAGCTGCTCTGAGAGGACTGAAGGTGTAGAATTAGGTGTGTCACAACCAAGTACTTGCAGTACACCGACGTCCGATTGCAGCAGGCAAATTTCCCTGCCCCAGCTGCTGGACCGTAGAAAGAAGTACACTCCCAGCCATCCACATGCCCAGCGGTTGAATGCTAGCCTGGCTAAATTGCTAGCACTTCAACTGCTGCCTTTTCAGTTGGTAGACTCGGCCCCCTTCCGTGAGTTTGTTCAATGTGCGGTTCCTCAGTGGCAGGTTCCCAAACGCGGAAGGCGATTCCGTCTCTCTACCGGCATGTGGAGGGCAATGTCCATGCCTCGCTGGACAGGGCGGTCAGCGGTAAGGTGCATATTACCGCTGACTCATGGTCCAGCAGGCATGGACAGGGACGGTACCTTTCTTTCACGGCCCATTGGGTCACTCTATTGGCAGCTGGGAGGGATGCAGGACAAGGTGCAGTAGTGTTGGAGGTTGTTCCGCCACCACGCCTCCAAAACGCGACTACTGCTACTGGTTGTGACACACCTCTCTCCTCCACCCCCTCCTCTTCTTCTTCCTCCAGTGCTCTGTCCTTGGAACCAGCGGTGCTCCGTAGGCGTACAAGGGGCTACGCAAGTACGCAGGCAAAAAGATGCCATGCCGTGCTTGCGCTGGTGTGTTTGGGGGACAGGAGCCACACTGGGCCAGAGGTTCTGGCAGCTCTGCAGGGGCAGGCCGAGAGGTGGTTGACGCCACGTCAGCTTAAGCCAGGAATGGTCGTTTCTGACAATGGCACCAACCTCCTCTCCGCCCTGCGACAGGGGCAGCTCACCCATGTGCCCTGCATGGCTCACGTCCTCAACCTGGTGGTGCAGCGGTTCTTGGGCAGGTTCCCAGGCTTACAGGATGTCCTGAGGCAGGCCAGGAAAGTCTGTGTGCATTTCCGCCGATCTTATAATGCCAGTGCTCGGCTGACTGAGCTGCAAAAGGAGCTGAACCTGCCCAAGAACCGCCTAATATGTGACATGCCCACCAGGTGGAACTCAACGTTGGCCATGCTGCAGCGACTGCACACGCAGCAGAGGGCCATCAATGAGTACCTTTGCGACTACGGCACCAGGACAGGGTCAGGGGAGCTTGGTTTTTTTTCCCCACGTCAGTGGAGCATGATCAGGGATGCATGCACTGTCCTCTCACCATTTGAGGAGGCCACGAGGATGGTGAGCAGTGACAGTGCATGCATCAGTGACACTGTCCCTCTTGTCCACCTGTTGGAGCATACGCTGCGTGGGATAATGGACAGGGCACTTGAGGCAGAACAGAGGCAGGAAGAGGAGGACTTCCTTGCCTCTCAAGGCCCCCTTTATCCGGACAGTGTTCCTTCTGTCCCACCCATCACACAGGAAGAGGATGAGGAGGAGGAGGAGGAGGAGGAGGAGGATTGTGTGAGCATGGAGGTGGAGCCTGGCACTCAGCATCAGCAGCAGCAGTCTTTTAGGGATGATGTACAGTCCCAACAAACCAGTGGACTTGTACGTGGCTGGGAGGAGGTGGCTGGCGATCATGTCATCCTCAGTGACCCAGAAGACTCCGGACCGAATGCCTCAGCTAACCTACGCTGCATGGCCTCCCTGATCCTGCAAAGCCTGCGGAAGGATCCTCGTGTTCTTCGGATCAAGGAGAGGGACCATTACTGGCTGGCCACTCTCCTTGATCCGCGGTACAAGGGTAAGGTTGCGGACCTTATCTTGCTGTCGCAGAGGGAGCAGAGGATGAGACATCTCAGGGAGGCCTTGCAGAAAGGTCTGTGCAACGCGTTCCCAGAAACTGGGAGGCTACAAACTCCTGGTCCTGGGCGACGAGTTGCTGAGGCTTCGGTCAGTGGCAGAAGGAGCGGTGGGGAAGGTGGACGTCTGACCGATGCGTTCAGACAATTTTTTAGTCCGCAGCCCCAAGGTATGATCGGTTCCAGCAACCATCGCCAGCGTCTGATATACATGGTGCAGGAATACCTTGGGGCAAGGTCAGACTTGGACACCTTTCCCACCGAAAATCCTCAGGCTTACTGGGTCCTGAGGATGGATCACTGGCCAGAGCTTGCACAGTATGCAATTGAGCTACTGGCCTGTCCTGCCTCCAGCGTTCTTTCCGAACGCACATTCAGTGCTGCTGGAGGATTTGTGACTGATCATAGGGTGCGCCTGTCCACCGCCTTGGTTGATCGACTGACATTCATCAAAATGAATCAGTCTTGGATCACCACCAGCTACCAGGCACCTGAGGCGGATATAACCGAATAATTTTTAATGTCACATCCCTTCAAGACTGCCTATGCTGATGCTGAGTGACTGTCCTCTTATGTTCACTGACTATCCTCTTCCTCCTCCTCAATGATCCATGCCACCACACCAGTGCCTAAGGCACAATTTTTCAGCCCCTGTTTAACAGGGGCGTGTACTTACAATTTTTAAAAAAAATGCTTCGCAACACGTGTGACTGCTGTGCTCCAAGTACAGTCTCTGTGAGGGCCGTGTTGCAGTGTTGTGGCACCAGCACCAGTGCCTAAGGCACAATTTTTCAGCCCCTGTTTAACAGGGGCGGGTACTTACAATTTTTTAAAAAATGCTTCGCAACACGTGTGACTGCTGTGCTCCAAGTACAGTATCTGTGAGGGCCGGGTTGCAGTGTTGTGGCACCAGCACCAGTGCCTAAGGCACAATTTTTCAGCCCCTGTTTAACAGGGGCGTGTACTTACAATTTTTTAAAAAAAATGCTTCGCAACACGTGTGACTGCTGTGCTCCAAGTACAGTCTCTGTGAGGGCCGGGTTGCAGTGTTGTGGCACCAGCACCAGTGCCTAAGGCACAATTTTTCAGCCCCTGTTTAACAGGGGCGTGTACTTACAATTTTTTAAAAAAATGCTTCGCAACACGTGTGACTGCTGTGCTCCAAGTACAGTCTCTGTGAGGGCCGTGTTGCAGTGTTGTGGCACCAGCACCAGTGCCTAAGGCACAATTTTTCAGCCCCTGTTTAACAGGGGCGGGTACTTACAATTTTTAAAAAAAAATGCTTCGCAACACGTGTGACTGCTGTGCTCCAAGTACAGTCTCTGTGAGGGGTTGCAGTGTTGTGGCACCAGCACCAGTGCCTAAGGCACAATTATTCAGCCCCTGTTTAACAGGGGCGGGTAATTACAAATCTTGATCTAATAGTTCACAGCAGGGCCCATTCCTGCGCCCACCAAGAGTAACTATGAGGGCCTGCAGTCTTGTGGCAACACCGTCCACCACCACCGCCAAAGGCCCAATTTTTCTGCCCTGTTCATCAGGTGCTTGCAATTACAAATCTTGATCTAATAACTCACAGCAGGGCCCATTCCTGCGCCCACCAAGAGTAACTATGAGGGCCTACAGTCTTGTGGCAACACCGTCCACCACCACCGCCAAAGGCCCAATTTTTCTGCCCTGTTCATCAGGTGCTTGCAATTACAAATCTTGATCTAATAACTCACAGCAGGGCCCATTCCTGCGCCCACCGAGAGTAACTGTGAGAGCTTACAGTCTTGTGGCAAAACCGTCCACCACCACCCCCAATTTTTCTGCCCTGTTCAACAGGTGCATGCAATTACAAATCTTGATCTATTAACTCACAGCAGGGCCCATTCCTGTGCCCACCAGTCTTGTGGCTACACCAACATCTAATAGGGCAAATTTCTGCAGAGTATATACGCCAGGCCCCTACTTTCAAACATCCAACTTACAAACGACATGACATGTTCTGAACAGATGTGCAAAGACAGCAAATGTTACAGGGGTGATAACCCCTCCCTATGTTCTCCAAAAAGCTTAAAAATAGATTTTTTTTGGGATGGAGCTACACTTCATAATGTACCTGTTCAGATTCTACTTAAGAACAAACCTAAAGCCGCAAGTGGTTTTAAATGGCTTCTTTTTTTCCTTTACAAATGTCATTTTGTGCAAGGACAGTTCTAAACACGGGAAACACATGCCACTTCACAGGCATACTTTAGACACCCCCCAGGTACCATATTTAAAGGAAAATTTCACTTTTTTTTTTTTTTCACTTTATGCATCATTAAAATGACTGCTCCCGAAAAAACGTTAGTTTTTAAAAGTTCTTTTTGCATTGATATATGTCCCCTGGGGCAGGACCCGGGTCCCCAAACCTGTTTTATGACATTAACATGCATATTGGCCGTTGTAATTAGCACTTTTGATTTCGAACGTTCGCGTCCATTATAACGTATAGGGTTCGAAAATTCGCGCGAACTTTCGGTCGGTTCGAAGGTTCTGGTGCGAACCGAACCCGGGGGTGTTCGGCTCATCCCTACTAGTGATATGTGAGCATCAACTGCAAATGAGATTATACTTACCTTATTCAAGTGTTCACTTCATCTGTGAAACCACAAGCACTGTCAATTAAATAATAATTGTAAAGAGCATAGAAGCATTTAGTAGGAATATAGATGGTCAAAAAAG
The DNA here is from genome assembly GCA_028564925.1 of Lithobates sylvaticus. NCBI lineage: Eukaryota > Metazoa > Chordata > Amphibia > Anura > Ranidae > Lithobates > Lithobates sylvaticus. The sequence goes on from CM053026.1 coordinate 561,667,203, forward strand.
ATAGTATAAAATATATATTTAAAGTAGGGTTGCCACCTGTCCAAGATTCACCCGGACAGTCCGGGTTTTGAATCATGTGTCTGGGTTTCAATCTGCCTGAAACCTAGACACTTTATTCAGACGACTAGGCTGTGGCTCCCCAAGTAACCAAGATATTCACACACAATCTGTTGCCATCCGGGAGCTGCGGGCGGCTGTCTAGGGGCAGGTTCGGCATCACTGGGGGGGGGGGGGGGGGGGGGGGGGGGGGCAGGGCGATGATGTCAGCAAGAGCAATTTGGTCACACCCACTGTTCACTGGGGCATGCTATGTGTACTGAATTACAGTTCTCCTTGGGGCATCCAAAGGTGTCCCAGGCAGCTAAACTGTTCGGGTTTGGCTTGGAATAAAGGTGGCAACCCTAATTTAAAGTAGATCCAACGCCAAACACTAAAATCTCACATAAGCTTTAACATGGTAACTTGATTTCAAAATGTTTCAATCTTCTTTAATTTAGCAGATATTATAAAAAATTATATCTGGTGATGCCATGAAAATCCTTTTTTAGTCATTTCCTGTTATGGGGGTGATAACTCTCTTCCAATTATGCTCCTGCGTTGTCACCTTGTCACATGCATTTCAAGTGACCCTGCTGATACACATTTTGCAAGTTTGCACACTATTGTCACTACAATGATGTTTTTTTATGCATTCTTTATTTGTAAGATCAATTTTAACAAAAAATTGGTGACAAAGACAAAACAGGTGAAAAAAGTATATTGAAAAACAATTAGTACATCATGGTCAGACAAATACAAAACACAATATGTATAAGCATGACATTTTAAAGAATGGGCTTCTATAAAAGTAGGAGCGGTATAAAATTATTACCATACTTTTGTGAGATTTACTATGGAAAAGATCCAATTGGAAATGTCGTTCTATATGTCACATCAAATTGTAGTGTGTAAAAAAAAAAAAAAGACATAAAGTAGGTATGTCTTGATCAGAAAAACAAAAGCGGACCATATTTGGACCAACATCAAGATTAAGTGTGGAAGTGTCTGACCCGGAAACAAAATTTAAAAAGTAAAGGTCAGATAAAAGTAGTAAAAAAAAAAAAAACTGCAGTGAAGTAAAAAGGAGGGAAGAGAGGAAGGGAATGGAAGGGGGGAAAGGGAACTAATAAACTAAACTAATAATCTTAACAAAGTCAAGATGATCTGACAAGATAATAATACAGACAATAGCTATCTATCTACAGGTTCCCGGGGAGCAGTGAAGGTGTATCAACCATCTTTGTTTGTATTCAGTTAAGCAGGAGAAGTCCAACCAAGAAGACCAGGTTTTTGTGAATTCATTGTAAGTCCCATTATATTATTACTCACTATAATGAAATAAATCCAGAATAAAGATGAGGCTGAGCTAAGGGAAACAGTTGTGGAAAACTGTCACATGACAGCAGGCTGCTGTCCCAATTGGCTGCAACCATGGTATTCCCCATCCCACAGCCGCATGTAACAAAGGGACAGGGATGCTGGTGACATCATTGACCTAATATGGTCATATTTGGCCAATTACATTACTGTTATGTTACAGTTTTTGTGGGTTTGGGCTGAGCTGATTTCTAAGCTGAAACCTTAGTTCTTCCCCAGTCCAGAAAAATTACGTTCAGCTGACGCTGGAAGAAATGCATGTAGACAGGAAGTGGCTGAAACAAGCTGGAGGAAGCTCCAGGCAAGTGGCCTTGTCTAGGATAAGTTGATGTCCTCTGAAGCCAGTTGGAAACATTTCCTCAGCCTCTTCTCCCCCGTGGATCATTTAGCATGCAACATTGTAATTTCATAGCAGGCCAAAAGCTGTCTCTTTAACAATTCATAATGCTGGAAGCATTACATGGGCTTCTTAGTCATGTGATCACTGTGATTGGCTATCACAGTGATCACATAAATGGAGCCCACTCCATCGACTCCCAATTGTAAACAGTGACTGGGAGCTGTCAGTGACAGTGTCAGGGCTGGGCTCAGCCCTTCTTTCTCAAAGCTGGCCGCTCTGCTGTCGGCTAATTGCCAGCTCCTTTCTCTCCACAGTGACTCACCTGTTGATGATATCCTGCTGGTCACATCTCTAGGGACGCTCTCCTGTGTTCCTGTTAAAGACTTGCTTGGCTGACACTCCTTCTGGCTCCAGATCCTGCTTGCTGTTCTACTATGCTCATCTCTGGCTCCCTGACGTTTTGGCTTGTCTGACTATCCATATCGGTTCCTGAACTCTGGCTATGTTTTGACTACGTTTACTCTATTTAGCTTTTTATTATTATTATTATTAAACAAGTGTGATTTAAATGTACTTCTGTCTCAGTCTGATACATGGGTCTAACAGACAGCTCAGGCATTGTGCTGGGGGTGCCAAACGAGTGAGCTCCAAGCACAAAAAAGATATGTCAGCTCTACGCCTATATGCAACAGCTCAGTATTAAAGCTCACCATCTTTCTGCCACATATTTCTGTACAGCTGGTCTTAAAGTAATTGTAAAGGCAGAAGGTTTCTTATCTTAATGCATTCTATGCATTAAGATAAAAAGCCTTCTGTGTGCAGCAGCCCCCCTCAGCTCCCCTAATACTTACCTGAGGTCCATCTAGATCCAGCGATGTTGCAGGAGTGTATCGGCTACCCTCCTCTTTGGCTGAGACAGCAGCACGGTGCCATTGGCTCCCACTGCTGTCAAAGTCAGTCAGCCAATGAGGATAAAAAGGGTGTGGGACTGGGCTACGGCTCTGTGTCTGAATGGACACACAGAGCTGTGGCTCAGCTTGGGTGCCCCATAGCAAGCTGCTTGTTGTGGACGCACTCAACAGGGAGGGGCCAGGAGCACAGAAGAGGGACCTAAGAAGAGGAGGATCTGGGCTGCTCTGTGCAAAACCAACTGCACAGAGCAGGTAAGTATAACATGTTTATTATTTTTACCTAAAGAAAAACAAGACTTTACAATCAAATTTAGGGGTTAAATAATACTTAAATTATAACTAAAGGAAAATGTTTTTTCTAAGTTTTGGATAGATCGGAGAGGGATTAGAACATCTGTCAGGTTTGTATTGCTGTTTGTGCCCCTGTTAGGGAGATTCATCCTCTATATTTGTCCTGTTTACCATTATCACTTAAAGTGAAAGTAAACGAAAATCACAAATTTTGGAATGTCCCCAGAAAAGTAATAGAGGGAAAATCTTCCAATGGGGACACTAGTTCTGGATACCTGGGGCCCCCCAAGCAATTCCCTTAATTTGCAGGGATTTCCTCTCACTTCCTGTTTGCTTATATGACAGGAAGTGAGGTGAAATCTCTGCAATGAAACACTGATGATGGAAAAAAAATCTCACAGGGGTTATAACCCTCACTTGTTCTATCCAAAATGAAGGAAAAAATGTTGCCCATAGTTCTACTTTAAAGCTGAATTCCAGGAGCTCAGGCACATTCTAACTTCTGTTGGCTTACTATGAATTAAGTCCATCTGACAGCTCTACTGAGCACCGGGACTACAGATATCACTATACTCCCGGCACTCTGCCAGGACAGAATCTGCAATCTCTTACAGAAGTAACTGTGCCCACCCCTCCCCACTGCTGCCAATTCACAGAAGGCTTTGTATTTTGTGAATGGGTTCACATAATACAAAGCCCTCTGTGATTGGGCAGAGGGATGGGAGGGGCGGACACAGCAGCTGCATACCGTTTTGCAGCTGCAAGCGCTGAGACTAGAAGGTCTAGCATTGGAGCGCTGTATAGTATAGTATTCAGTAAAAATAAAAATTTAAAATCAAAGAGATAGGTCCATGAGGTGGCATGCACCTGGTTGGACTGAACCCCTAGTAATCCAAAACTGAATTTCTGGATTTCTGCTTTAAATTTAAATAAATATATAGAGTGTTGCTTAATGGAAATTATGTTTATTAATGCCGAGAGTGATATTTTAATCATAATACATATTCATCGCCACATTGCGGTTTGTCAAAAAAAAATAATGCGCTGCAAAAGTTTAAATTTAGCATTATTATATACTGTATACTTCATATATTTTGTAGCACTAAAATGTTCAGTTATCTTTACTGCAGTTTGAGAACTGTTGATGTTATGCCATGAGAGCCAACTGCTTTTTCTTGTAGTCGAAATGTTTTATGTTGATGCAGATTAAGCCTCATAAGGAGGAAAATATAAACTTTCCCATTTTCAAAACATCAAATCTGTACAGAGCCAACGGCTCCCACAAGAACGACAAGTCTGGGGGAAAATACCTTGCATTCCTTGGACCAAGATGTTCTCTAATTATAGTTAGAATGGCTTCAAGCAGAGGCCATGTTTATGCTAATTAAGGTTGGTCATTTCAGTATGATTTGCACAGCTGCTTCCTCGATCAGCAAGATGTCTTAATTCATTGATATTTCATGATTGGTCTGTTTCTAATGTGATACCCTAGGGAGAGGAGCCACTAACAACCAGCGATGAATGAACAGACATGCACTTTGCAGTATAATATGACTATGCTTTACAGTGTTACTCATAAAATACACGAATACCGCAGATTTAAATTAGACAAAGCTGTGTGAATGTGTGAAAGCTATTACATGACCGGTATCAAAATTATTTAGTTTGGAGATTTTACTTTTGCCAGCTCATGCCCGCATTATATTTATTAGTGACCATTCATTTTAGTTGCATAATGTACCTATCCAAACATATACTCTTTTTATTTAAAGAAAACCCGTTATGCTCTCAGAAACCTTTATCATGAACATAATGTTATATACAGTATATATACACATAAACACATAAACCTAAACAGTTTGAAAATGTTCATTATAATTAAAAACCCTTATATTTTCGTTTTAACCACTTGAGCTCCGGAAAGTTTTACCCCCTTCATGACCAGAGCACTTTCGCTCTTTTAAGACTGTGTTATTTTAACTGGCAATTGCGCGGTCATGCAACACTGTACGCAAATTACATTTATATACATTTTTCACACAAATAGAGCTTTCTTTTGGTGGTATTTGATCACCACTGTTTTTTTTTTATTATTATATAAATTAAGAAAGACCGAAAATGTTGAAACAAAACAGATATTTTCTACTTTCTAAAATAAAACATATCCAATGAAATCACATTTCTTCTACATGTCTTTGTTTAACCGCTTCCCGACCACCTCCTGCTCATATACGTCGGCAGAATGGCACGGCTAGGCAAAAGCACGTATATATACGTCCCCTTTAAATGCCTAGCCGTGGGGTCGCGCGCACACCGCCGGCGGCGCACTCGTGACCCGGTCGGGAGCTTCGTGACCGCGGCCGAGGGACCAGCCGACCCGATCGCCACTGGTGTCCCACGATCGGGTCACAGAGCTAAAGAACGGGGAGAGGTCTGTGTAAACAAACCTCTCCCCGCGCTTCCTACACTGCCTGTCACTGATCGGATGTTCCCTGTCATCGGGAACGCTGATCAGGGATGTCAGACGTCAGCCACGCCCCCTACTGTAAAAAAAAACACACATGTCACACTAACTCCTCCCCGCCCCCTAGTGGTTAACTCCTTCACTGCCACTGTCCTTTACATATGAATCAGTGCATTTAAATAGTACTGATTTCTGTATAAATGACAATGGTCCCAAAAATGTGTCAAAAATGTCCGATGTGTCCGCCATAATGTCGGAGTCACAATAAAAATCGCTGATCGCTGCCATTACTAGTAAAAAAAATAATATTAATAAAAATGCTATAAAACCATCGCCTATTTTGTAAACGCTATAACTTTTGCGCAAACCAATCAATAATCGCTAATTATGATTTTTTTTACCAAAAATATTTAGAAGAATACGTATCGGCCTAAACTGAGGAAAAAAAAATGTTTTTTTATATATTTTTTGGGGATATTTATTATAGCAAAAAGTAAAATATATTGCATTTTTTTCAAAATTGTCGCTCTATTTTTGTTTATAGCGCAAAAAATTAAAATCCGCAGGGGCGATCAAATACCACCAAAAGAAAGCTCTCTATTTGTGGGAAAAAAAGGACGCCAATTTTGTTTGGTAGCCACATCGCACGACCGCGCAATTGTCAGTTAAAGCGACACAGTGACGAATCGCAAAAAGGAGCCTGGTCCTTTGGCTGCAAATTGGTCCGGGGCTGAAGTGGTTAAAAAAAAAAAAGAAGTGTATAATAATTAGTTTGTGTGAAAGTTAAAGTGTCTACAAACTATGGTATATATTTGAAAATGAATCATTCCTGTACTGACGGCCTGTCTCTTTTCTTGAGGCCCCAACATTTCAGGACAGTACAAATACCCCCCTTTTTGTAAAGTAGACAGTTCATGGTATATAGTAAGAGGCATGGTGAGTTTTTTGAAGTTGTAATTTTTTGTCCCAATTTTTTGGAAAATAAAGAAATTAAATACATTTTTTTTTTTTCACAATTGTTTTTTACCTAGTGTCACCAGTGCAATACAGTTTCATTATATGACTACTGTGGCAGTGATAAGGGATACTGACTGGTGACAGTATGTAAAAAAATAATAATAATGTAAATATTTTTTCTCTGTTTTTACATCTTTATAGTGACACTGTACTACAGGTGGTTTACATTGTTATCATGCAATCGCTATGACCAATCATGCCACTGCTTCACAATTACATTAGAGTGTTGTGGTTCACAAATATGTTCAGTGATTCGCCTACTTTGGGCAAGCACAAGAGTTATTTGGTCACCATATGTTAAAGTGTAATCTAAAGAAATGTTTCTCATGTGAGAAATGGGATCTCAGTGGTTTCCACAGCATATGTAATTATACAAAAATTGTGCAAACAAGCAAGTTAAAATATATAGGGACAATTCAGTGCACTTTTAGTAGACAAGCATGAAACAAGTGAAGCCCCATTAAAATGAATAATTAGAAGAGAGTTCCATACCATTGGTGGAGTTAATGATGCAGCCCCAGGCACCTTCAAAGTAAATGTAGTCACTAGAATATCGTTTTTAACACGTTAATAGAATTATGGAAATCATTTTCAAAATGTTTTAATCTGAAGTTTTCATTAAAGTGGAAGTAAACCCTTTTTTTAAGCCTATAATAAGACTTACCCATAGGTACAGTGAATATCTCTTAAACCTGCATGGTTTAGTAGATATTCACACTGCATGCAGCTGGTAACGTCACATGCGCATTCACTAGACATGTGCAATTCGTTTCTTTTCTTTTCGTTTTTCTTTTTTTTCATTATTTTCGTACGAATGAACGAATCGTTCGAATCGTACGAATCCGAATAACGAATTGTAACGAATCGTAACGAATCATTCGAATCCGATTAACGAATCATTCGAATCGAACGAATCCGAAAAACAACGAAAATCCGAAAAAACTAATTAGAAACAACAAATGTACTAATGAAGAAAATCCGAAAAACGAAAACGAACGAAAAAATTCGTACATTCGTAACTTTTTTTTTTGTTGAATTGGTAATTTTCCGTGTCCCTTACAATGGTGCTGCTAAACGTGCTTCAAATGGATTGAACAAAAAAATTTGTACATTCGTAACTTTTTTTTCGATACGTAACTTTTTTTTTTCGATTCGTAACTTTTTTTTTCGATTTGTAATTTCCGTATCTCTATTGAACAAAAAAATTCGTACATTCGTAACTTTTTTTTTTTTTTTTTTCGATTCGTAACTTTTTTTTTTTTTTTTTGATTTGTAATTTACGTATCTCTATTGAACAAAAAAATTCGTACATTCGTAACTTTTTTTCCATTCGTAACTTTTTTTTTCGATTCGTAAATTATTAAAATGTAATAATTGCATACACATTACATAAAATTATGAATTATGCTCCGATTACGAATCTACAAATGTTACGAATGTACGAATAAATACGAATGCGTCCGAAAATTAAACTAACAAAAAAACTAATCAACGAAAAAATAACTCTTACGAATGTACGAATCGTTACGAATACGAACACCAACGACTTACGAATCGTTACGAATCCGAACACCGACGACTTACGAATGTACGAATCGTTACGAATCAATGGAAACGAAAAAAACAAAACGAAAAACAACGATTTTTTTTCGGAAACGAAAAAAACGAAACGAAAATAAATGAATTTTATTGTTGTGCACATGTCTAGCATTCACTCTGAAGGGACAACATACTAGTGCCGTCCCTTCAGAGCTCCGTACCGCGGCCCGTGACTTCCACACACATGCGGGGGAGTGACGTCATTGCAGCGCAGCCAATCAGGCGGCTGAAGGACGCAAACCCGGAAGGAAGCCCGGGTGAAGATGGAAGTGCCTGTCAGCGGTGACAGCGTGGGGCTGGAGGGCTTCATTTTAAGGTAAGTATTTTATAATGTGCTAGCATGCGATGCATTATGCCTTTACCTTGCAGGGTTTTGTGTTGTCTTTATGGGAGGATCGATCTAATTATGTTTTCTCTTTAGGACCATGGGCAGCTTTTCAGAGGATGAAAGGATTGAAGAGAATGAGGGCAAACCTTCTTTTCCATCCTCTTTGCTGACCAGTCCCATGACCTCCGCACCAGCCACACCAGAAGGATCAGAGCAATCAACTAGTATTGCTGGGCCAGCTTGTCAGGTATCTGTATATTTATATATCCCCTTAAATTTCATGTAAATATTATCTATAACAAATATTCTTTCTCTCTAGCTTTCTGCATCATATAGGAGGACATAGGAGGCAGCAGGCAGAGGCAGAGACAGAAGCGATGAAACATGTGGATCAAAGACTTATGGATCTGCTAGGGGAGTTGACAACAAAACAGAACCCTGTTGGAACAGGATCCAATTTCTGATCCTAGGGATGGGAGAGCTGTATTCTGCTGGCACCACTGGCACCAACTCGAGACGATGAGGTTGGATAATGAGATGGTGGTGCAGAACCAAATATCAGCCTACATTGCAGTGTGCCAGTCGGCAGAACGCAAGGGTATGCCCATGTCCTAGTTTATGCCTCCTCACCTGCTGCTCCTCAGGGTGCACAAGCATTACAACACAATGTGCAATGTCCCTCTGCTGCATATTCCCTACCCGTAGCTCTTCAACATCTTTCTCTTCCTTATCATCACCATGTCTTCTTCACTCCTCCCAAAACATCCCCAGCCCCCCATAATTTATCACGTGCCCAGTCTTACCCTCTGTACCCTGTCTACCAAGATCTGTGATTTTTTTCTGACCCTTTGACCTAATTTTGCAGGAATTTTTGTTATGGTTAAAAAATATATATTTTTTGCAATTCATTACAAAAAAATAATTATTTTGTTGTCGTCTATTTATTTTCATGGAATATATCAGCAGAGTTCAGTTCTTTGTAATGCACAGTTTTCTGCTGTACAACTGAACTGTGAACGCAGAGTTCAGGACTTTGTAATACAAAGTTCAGGACTTTGTAATACAGAGTTCAGTACTTTGTAACGCAGAGTTCAGTCAGTACTTTGTAACGCAGAGTTCAGTCAGTACTTTGTAACGCAGAGTTCAGTACTTTGTAACGCAGAGTTCAGTACTTTGTAATGCAGAGTTCAGTACTTTGTACCGCAGAGTTCAGTACTTTGAAAAAGCCTAGAGAATGGAAGCCTTATCGTAAGCAGATGAAAAAGATAAACCTGTGCTTCGATAACAAGGGAACAAAAAAAAAAACACATAAAAGTTATTTGAAAAAAACTTTATTATAATGTAATAAACAAATTCCTAACTGATCTAATGAGAAATTAAAGTACACATGTTTGTCTTGCCAAGACAAATGACCCTTTTGAGAAACAAAGAAATCTGCAATATGATTTTGTATGTTCTTGATTTGCTCAGTAGAATGTACAGAATGTCCATACACTGAACACCCCGAGCAGGGATTCACAGTAGGCTCTCTCCGTATAGATTAGAGAATTATAGAGCATGCAGCAGGCCAATTCATTATGACCATTTGGGAGTGAAAAATTAGCAGAGGGGAGTGTTAAACGTATACAATATGCTCAATGAGGGTGTTTATGCTTCTTTTTTATACTTGGACCCTAAGAGAGGCCAGCATGAAGCACATTGTTCAGGCATAGCCCCACCATCAGGAAATCCATCCTGAGAAATGTGCATAAAACCTCTGTACTTAGTGTAAATTAAGTCAAGATTAATAAGTAAATGGAGAAAGCTGTAAACTGTTATGTGTGTGATTACACAAACAATACAAATTAAATCCAAATGTTAGAGAGATGTGCTGACTCCCACAAAATACATCAACATACTTCAAAAAAATTGAATTAAAGGGGTTGTAAAGACAGAAGGTATTTTTTATTTTTTATTAAAGTTGTTAATAAACTGACAATACTGTATGCATTATACCTATCTATGCAGCAGGTGGTGCTGTAGTATTATAGTGTATAGTTCATGTTTTCTATGAAATAACAGGAAGTTTAGTCTATCTCAGTGCATGTACTTGTATATTCCTGCTTCGTGTTCATGTTTCTCCATGCTGTAAGACATGTAATATATTTCTCCATGAAAGTAAAGCCGTATTACTGAATCCAAGAAGCTTCCAGCGCTTATTGCAATACTCTGCACAATAGGTTATGGGTCCAGGCACATCCAGGCATTGAAGAGGATACTACAAGCAGCAGCAAACCCAACAGCAAACCCAGCAGTGCTCCAGGCACTGAAAAAAGAGAACTCTGCAAGACAGTGAGTCAGTGAATACTGTATACAAGCTACTGAAATATATGGTTGAGTATATATTCCGCCATGTGTATGGGTGTTAGAAATAGGCGGAACCGGCTGGCCATTATGGCGAAAGCATTCTCAACTAGTGATGAGCCGAACACCCCCCGGTTCGGATCGCAGCAGAACATGCGAACAGGCAAAAAATTAGTTTGAACACGCGAACATCATTAAAGTCTATGGGACACGAACATGAATAATCAAAAGTGCTAATTTTAAAGGCTTAGGCCCCTTTCACACTGGGGTGGGGAGCTGCGGTGACGGTAAAGCAGCGCTATATTTAGCGCTGCTTTACCGTCGTTTTAACCGCGGTTTTCGGCCGCTCGCGGTGCGGTTTTACCCCCCCGCGAGCGGCCGAAAAAGGGTTAAAGACCCCCCGCAGAGCTTTGCGGCGGTATTGCCGCGGTTTCACCGCGGTGTCCCATTCTAATCAATGGGAAGGAGCGGTATAGGAGCGGTGAACCCACCGCTCCTATACCGCTCCAAAGATGCTGCTAGCAGGACTTTTTTTGCCGTCCTGCTAGCGCACCGCTCCAGTGTGAAAGCCCGCCGGCTTTCACACTGGAGTTAAAGGGGCCGGATTTTTTCATGCGGTGAACAGGCGCTATTTTTAGCGCTGTACCGCATGAAAAACGCCCCGGTGTGAAAGGGGCCTTATATGCAAGTTATTGTCATAAAAAGTGTTTGGGGACCTGGGTCCTGCCCCAGGGGACATATATCAATGCAAAAAAAGTTTTAAAAACTGACGTTTTTTCGGAGAGCAGTGATTTTAATAATGCCTAAAGTGAAACAATAAAAGTGAAATATTACTTTAAATTTCATACCTGGGAGTTGTCTATAGTATGCCTGGTGCATGTTTCCCATGTTTAGAACAGTCCCTGCACAAAATGGCATTTCTAAAGGAAAAAAAGTAATTTAAAACTACTCGCGGCTATAATGAATTGTCGGTCCCGGCAATACAAATAAAAGAAGTCATTGAAAAAAAAACGGCATGGGATCTCCCAGTCCATTACCAGTCCCATTAGGTCTAGTATGAATATTAAGGGGAACCCCGAACCAAATTTAAAAAAATTGTGTGGGGGTCCCCCCAAATTCCATACCAGGCCCTTCAGGTCTGGTATGGCTATTAAGGGGAACCCTGTGCCAAAATTTAAGAAACATTGCGTGGGGGGTCCCCCCAAAAATCCATACCAGACCCTTATCTGAGCATGCAACTTGGCAGGCCACAGGAAAAGAGGGGGGACAGGAGAGCACCCCCTTGAACTGTACCAAGCCACATGCCCTCAACATGGGGAGGGTGCTTTGGGGTAGCCAAATGGGGACAAGGACCTCATCCCCGCAACCCTTGCCCGGTGGTTGTGGGGGTCTTATCGGAAATTGGAAGCCCCCCTTAACAAGGGGGCCCCCAGATTCCGGCCTCCCCCCTGTGTGAAATGGTAACGGGGTACAAATGTACACCTACCATTTCACCAAAAAAGTGTCAAAATGGTAAAAAGGACAAGACACGGCTTGGGACAAGTCCTTTATTAAAAAAAAAAAAGTCCCATGAAGTATTCTCCTTCTTCTCTTGCTCCGCCGATGGACCGAAAAAGAAAAAAAAAACATGACTGACCCGCCTCCATGGAAGGCTCCCGCCACATGACGCGTCTTCACTTTGACAGTTCTTTTATAACTGAGGAAGGGGCCACACTGTGATGTTCCCTGATGACCCTGCCCCCCTTTGATGCATGGGGACTTCCCTATGGCTTTCCCGGGGTGTCAGAGGGGGCAGGGCCACCCGGTTACGTAAAATAAAAGTACTATCAAATCGAAGGCGCATCATACGGCGGGAGCCTCCCATGGAGGCGGTCGGTCGCATTTTTTTTTCTTTTTCGGTCCGTTGGCAGAGCAAGAGAAGAAGAAGAAGACTTTGTGGGACATTTACATTTTTGGATTTTTTAATAAAGGACCAAGCCGTGTCTTGTCATTTTTACCACTTTTACACTTTTTTGGTGAAATTGTAGGGGCACCGTTACCATTTCACACAGATGGGAGGCCGGGATCTTGGGGTCCCCTTGTTAAAGGGGGCTTCCAGATTCCAATAAGCCCCCCTGCCTGCAGACCCCCACAACCACCAGGCAAGGGTTGTGGGGATGAGGCCCTTGTCCCCATCAACACGGGGACAAGGTGCTTTGGGGGGCTACCCCAAAGCACCCTCCCCATTTTGAGGGCATATGGCCTAGTATGGTTCAGGAGGGGGGGTGCTCTCTCTTCCCCCCTCTTTCCTGTGGCCTGCCAGGTTGCGTACTTGGATAAGAGTCTGGTATGGATTTTTGGGGAGACCCCCACACCATTTTTTTGGGCACGGGTTCCCCTTAAAATCCATACCAGACCTGAAGGGTCTGGTATGGATTTTGAGGGGGACCCCCACGCCATTTTTTTTTATTTTGGCGCGGGGTTCCCCTTAATATCCATACCAGACCTGAAGGGCTTGGTATGGAATTTGGGGGGACCCCCACGCAATTTTTTTTTTGGTTCGGTGTTCCCCTTAATATTCATACCAGACCCAAAGGGACTGGTAATGGACTGGGGGGGACTGGGCGTTTTTTTTTCAATGACTTCTTTTACCTGTATTGCCGGGACCAACAATTTATTATAGCCGTGAGTAGTTTTAAATTACTTTTTTTGCCTTTAGAAATGTAATTTTGTGCAGGGACTGTTCTAAACACGGGAAACATGCACCAGGCATACTATAGACACCCCCCAGGTATGAAATTTAAAGTAATATTTAATTTTTATTGTTTCACTTTAAGTATTATTAAAATCACTGCTCCCAAAAAAAACTGCCGTTTTTAAAACTTTTTTTTTGCATTGATACATGTCCCCTGGGCAGGACCCAGGTCCCCAAACACTTTTTATGACAATACCATGCATATAAGCCTTTAAAATGAGCACATTTGATTTCTCCTATAAACATTTAAAGGGTGTTCTGCAGCTTTCAAATTTGCTGCGAACACCCCAAATTGTTCGCTATTTAGCGAACAGGCGAACACCCGATGTTTGAGTCAAACTTACGTTCAACTCGAACATCGGGCTCATCCCTTTTCTCCACCACTCTTCTGGCTCTGGCTCTGGCCAGCTGGTGTTTAAAAACCCTCTGTTCCGGGGTGAGGGTCCTCATCGGAAATGGCCTCATGAGATGATCACCCAGCCCAAACGCTTCATCAGCGGCAAACATAAACGTAAGACCAGCCGCGTTGTCTTCCGCAGGTGGCAAGCCCAAGCCACCATTCTGGAGCCATCTGTAAATCTCTGTCTGGGCAATGACTCCACCATCCGACATCTGGCCATTCTTCCCCATGTCCACATACAGGAACTCGTATGTCGCCGACACCACCGCCAACATCACTATACTATTAAACCCCTTGTAAGTATAATAGTATGACCCCGAGTTGGGGGGTGGACGTGGACGTGTTTCCCATCAATTGCCCCTCCGCAGTTGGGAAAGTCCCACCGCTGGGCAAAGTGGGATGCCACAGTTTGCCATTCCTGTGGGGTTGAAGGAAACTGTGGAGTCAAACAAGAAAAAAAAATTTGTACTTTTGCACATAAACATTGCAAGCAGATTAGACACAAAACATTCTTGGCCAACATAAGTATAACATTTATTTTAAGGAGTATTCCTTCTCCCCTCTGACGGGCCAGTGTAAAAATTTTATGGTGGGGGGGATGTTTTGGACAGGTAACCCTCTCCACTTCATTGAGAGCTGAATGCATAAATAATGTGTGTTACTTTGGCCAGCCCCTCCTTACTTACACTATTGGCAGCCCACTGGACAGGTAAGAAGTGTCATAATACAAAAATATGAATACACACTGTCCAAATTGAAGTACAATTTTACATTCTACAATTACGGTATTTATCGGCATATAACACTAACCGGCGTATAACACGCACCCCAAGTTTAGGAGGGCAGTTTAAGAAAAAAAAGTTTTAGGAGGGAAGTTTAAGGAACAAATAACTTACATTTAAATGCCCATCAATGCAGCCTTATCAGTGTGCATCTGCAGCCTTGTCCATCATTGCAGAATGATCAGTGTCATTTGCAGCTTGCCCAGCATCATTTGCAGCTTGCCCAGCGCCGTTTGCAGCCTTGCCCAGTGTCCTTTGCAGCTTGCCAGTGTCATTTGCAGCTTGCCCAGTGTCATTTGCAGCTTGCCATGCGCCGTTTGCAGCCTTGCCCACGTTTAAATTTCCTGGCGCAGAGAAAGACTGAGCGAGCGCCGACGAAAAAGACAGAGCGCCGACGAAAAAGACAGAGCCGAGCCCTGCTCGCAGTCCCACCTCCCTGCTGTTCCTGGAGCGAGCGCTGCCGAAAAGACCGAGCCGACTGTACTGTGTACTCGGCTCAGCTCCGCTCGCAGTCCCGCTCAGTCGTTATTTTTCGGCGCTGCTCGCTCTTTTCGGCTCACAGACAGTGGGGGTCGGCGTATAACACGCACCCACGACTTTCCCCCGATTTTAAGGGGGAAAAAGTGCATGTTATACGCCGATAAATACAGTACCTATCAAGATAATAGGAGAACAAAACTTTAAACAGTACCATTTGAAAGTATTCAGGCAGGCCCCTACATGCTTTTGTGAATTCATCCATATATCTGACCACAAAAGAGGTAGGTATAGTGTGTATGGGTTCGGTAAAGTCAGCAGATAGAGGACTGGTATCTGTTGACTTAGCGGTTGGGGGGGAAGGAGGGTTGCAAAAGATTCCCCCCCCCCAAAAAAAAATGTCTCTTGCACTATGCATACATTTAAGGACAAAAATAATATTACACATTTTAGGGGGTGTTTAGGGTAAAGCACTACACTGGAGCTGACAAAAAACATTGTTAAGTGACTAGGCTAGGTGTGTATGGGCCCAGGATAGCATGGTGGGGAGGTTAGTGAAGGCAAATGTGCATGAATGACAAAAAAGAGCATTAAAAGCTTCCAGCATGCATGAGGACAAAGAGGACATTCACAGCATATTGCAATCATGGTAATTATGGAATGATGAATTAAATCCAATACATTAGCAAACATTAAATACATATAATGTGATGTTAAAGGATAAAACTTACCTTAATATAGTCCTTCTGCAGGACCTGTATGATGGCAGAACAGGTCTCTGGAATAATGAATCCCAGAGCCTGGGGGGAGATGCCTGTCGAGAACTTGATGTCCTGCAGACTTCTCCCCGTCGCCAAGTACTGCAAGGTGGCGACTAGCCTTTGTTCCGTAGTGATGGTTTGCTGCATGCAGGTGTCCTGCTTGGAAATATAGGGGGACAGCAAAGCCAACAGATGGTGAAAAATGGCGTCCGTCATCCGGAGATAATTCCTGAAATCATCAGGATTATTCTCCTGCATCTCCCGCAACAAAGGCATGTGCGAGAATTGGTCTCGCTGGAGCAACCAATTCTTGGTCCATGAACTCCTCCTCCCCCTGGTTCATGGACTGGGCTTGGGTCAAAGTAAGAACCCCAACACCAAGCCCCTGCATAGCACAAACTCTATGATGAGTACGTAAACGCAACATGGCTTCAAAACGGTCGGCTGGTCAGAACGAACTAACAGAACGCACTGAAAATCAGAAAGACCTGAGAAGGGCGTGCTGAAAATCAGAAACGAGCGGACAAAAACGCACTGAAAAAACAGATACGAACTGACTCCATGCACTGAAAAACAGATACAAACCCACAAGCACAAACTGAAGAGCAGTAACCAACTGAAAAGCACGAGGCTGAACATTTGTGTGACGGTGTGTATGCAAGACAAGTTTCAGCCAGGGGCGGACTGACCGATCAGTGATTCGGTCGCCGCCCGAGGGCCCGGAGCCATTAGGGGCCCGTGCCAGGCCCAACGAGAGGCCCCTTGAAGCGGCTACAATAATACCGCTAACGGCGCGCTGCTCCCCGCCAGCCCCTCCTTCCCTCCCGTCGGATGGGAAGGAAGGAGGGGGCGGCGGGGAGCAGCGCGCCATTAGCGGTATTATCACAGGTTCTTGTTCTTCACTTCAGTGGCGTTGCTATGGGGGGTGCGTTGCTATGCACCCGGCTCCGCGCTGCATTGAGAGGGGCGCCGCGGCTCCCTCCTTCCCCTTCGGGATCTCCTCTGCTCTGCTCCGTGTGATGTGCGGGGAGAGTGGGGGAGGAGGGAGTGAGGCAGAGACAAACTGGTTGCCCGGGGTCAGACCGTCCCCACATATAACTCCACACGTGGCCGCAGATCTCTGTCCCCCTAGGCAGCACTCGCTGCCGCTTTGATGTGTACACAGGCTGGGAGGAAGAGCCATGGATAAGGAGGGACACAGACACCATCCACGCTGCAGCACCTGCCCTGAGGTATGCAACAGGGGTATTTCAGAGGAGGGGGACATAGTGGTTGGGGGGGGCATTGTCAGGTAACAATTATGCTATGGGGGGGGGGGGTTAGAGGATATCTGCTAGAGGGTGCTCTTTTTGTTTTGGGTTAGAGAGGACTTGGAGGGGGGCAGATTTGAAGTTTTACCCCCACCGCAATTCCTATCCCCTCCCAAAGCACCCCCTAGCACATATCCTTTAACCCCCTCCCAAATCAAAGATCCCATCCTGGCTCCATCCACTCCCCCGATCCCATCCAGCTCCACCCACTCCCCGATCCCATACCCGCTCATCCATCCCCATGATCCTATTCCCGCTCCATCCATCCCCATGATCCTATTCCCGCTCCATCCATCACCATGATCCTATTCCCGCTTCATCCACCCCCCCTGATTCTATCCCTGCTCCATCCATCCCCCTGATCCAATCCTGGCTCCATCCATCCCCCTGATCCCATCCCAGCTCTATACATCCTCTGATCCCATTCCGGCTTTATCGATCCCCTGATCCTATCCCGACTCCATCCATTCCCTGATCCCATTCCAGCTCTATCCACCACCCCAATCCCGGCTCCATCCTTCCCCCCAATCCCAGCTCCATCCATTGTGGTAGGTTAAAGGGGCAGAGCCGCACTGCGCACCCTAGCGACGCCACTGCTTCACTCACCCCATGCCTGTAATAATACCACTAACGGCGTGCTGCTCCCCGCTGGCCCCTCCTCTCTTCTCGTCCATCCTAGACTCCTAGGTGATACAGTGCAAACCTTCCACTGTATCACCTAGGAGTCTAGGATGGACGAGAAGAGAGGAGGGGCCGGCGGGGAGCAGCGTGCCGTTAGCCACAGGCATGGAATGAGTGAAATTTCTTTTTTACTGGAGGGTCGCCATTGGAGGGAGGGGCAGTACAGATGTATGGGGCCCGGGGAACACTTCAGTGTGCTCTCCCCACACTGTCCCCCTGTGTGCTCTCCCCCCTGTGTGCTCTCCCCCCTCCCCACACTGCCCCCCCCTGTGTGCTCTACCCCCCCAGTGTCATTCTGTGTCCCCCCTGTGTGCTCTCCCTCCCCCCCAGTGTCCCCCTGTGTGCCCCCCCCAGTGTCCCCCTGTGTGCTCTCCCCCCTCCACAGTGTCCCCCTGTGTGCTCTCTCTCCCCCTCCACAGTGTCTCCCTGTGTGCCCCCCACCAATGTCCCCCTGTGCAGGTGTGGCTTGGGACGCAGGGGGCCCCATGATCTTTTATTGACCGGGGGCCCCATCAGTTGTCAGTCCGCCCCTGGTTTCAGCCAATATCCGTCGGCTTGGTTGTCCGAAATTCTGATCGTCTGTATGCGGCATAAGTGTTGCAGCCGGGAAGGGCATGCAAGTCAAACACCTAGATGTTAAAACTGCTTTTCTATATGGAGACATTAAAGCGGGACTGTACTGAAACATTTTTTTTTAAAAGCCAGCAGCTACAAATACTTACGTGTTCCAGGGTCCAGCGGTGTCGGCAGCAGAGGCCGGCCGATCGCTCGGCTCTCTGCTGTAGCCGGCGCCATTCTCGGTGAGGGAATCGGGAAGTGGCTTCACTTCCTTCCTTTCATGTAAAAGCAATTCTAGCAGGTAATTAGCCTCTAGACTGCTTTTACAAGCAGTGGGAGGGAATGTCCCCCCTCCCGGATATAAACCGCGCCATTGGGAAATTGGGAAAGCATTTTATCACACCAATCTTGGTGTGGTCAGATGCTTTGAGGGCAGAGGAAAGATCTAGGGTCTAATAGACCCCATTTTTTTCAAAAAAAGAGTACCTGTCACCGCCTATTGCTATCATAGGGGATATTTACATTCCCTGAGATAACAATAAAAATGATAACAAAGAAAAAAAATGGAAGGAACAGTTTAAAAATAAAATAAAAAAAAAAGCTAAATAAATTAAAAAAAACTAAAAAAAAAAAAAAAAGCACCCCTGCCCCCCCTTCTCTTGCGCAAAGTCGTACACAAGCGTTGGTCTGGCGTCATATGTAAACAGCAATTGCATCATGCATGTGAGGTATCACCGCGAAGGTCAGATCGAGGGCAGTAATTTTAGCAGTAGACCTCCTCCGTGAATCTAATGTGGTATCATGTAAAGGCTTTTAAAGGCTTTTAAAAATGTATGTAGTTTGTCGCCACTGCGTGCTTGTGCGCAATTTTAAAGCATGTCGTGTTTGGTATCCATGTACTCGGCCTAAGATCATATTTTTTATTTCATCAAAAATTTGAGCAATATAGTGTGTTTTATTGCATTAAAATAAAAAAAAGTGTATTTTTTCCACAAAAAATGCGTTTGAAAAATCGCTGCGCAAATACTGTGTGGAAAAAAAAATGCAACACCCACCATTTTAATCTGTAGGGCCTTTGCTTTAACAATATATATAGTGTTTGGGGGTTCAATGTAATTTTCTTGCAAAAAAAAATATGTTTTCATGTAAACAAAAAGTGTCAGAAAGGGCTTTGTCTTCAAGTGGTTAGAAGAGTGGGTGACGTGTGACATAGGCTTCTAAATGTTGTGCATAAAATGCCAGGACAGTTCAACCCCCCCCCCCCCCCCCCCCAATGACCCCATTTTGGAAAGTAGACACCCCAAGCTATTTGCTGAGAGCAATGTTGAGCCCATTAAATATTTTTTTTTTGTCCCAAGAGATTGAATAATGAAAAAAAAATATATATATATTTTTTTTTACAAAAAGTTGTCACTAAATGATATATTGCTCAAACATGTCATGGGCATATGTGGAAATACACCCCAAAATACATTCTGTTGCTTCTCCCGAGTACGGGGATACCACATGTGTGGGACTTTTTGGGAGCCTAGCTGCGTACGGAACCCCAAAAACCAAGCACCGCCTTCAGGCTTTCTAAGGGTGTTATTTTTTTATTTCACTTCTCACTGCCAATCACAGTTTCGGAGGCCATGGAATGCCCAGATGGCATATAACCCCCCAAAATGACCCCATTTTGGAAAGTAGACACCCCAAGCTATTTGCTGAGAGGTATGGTGAGTATTTTGCAGATCTCGCTTTTTGTCACAAAGTTTTGAAAATTGAAAAAAGAAAAAAAAAATTTTTTTTTCTTTACTTTCTTCATTTTCAAAAACAAATGAGAGCTGTAAAATACTCACCATGCCTCTCAACAAATAGCTTGGGGTGTCTACTTTCCAAAATGGGGTCATTTGGGGGGGTTTTGTGCTATTTTGGCATGTTATGGCCTTCGAAACTGTGATAGGTAGTGAGGAGTGAAATCAAAAATTTGCACCCTTAGAAATCCTGAAGGCGGTGCTTGGGTTTCGGGGCCCCGTACGCGGCTAGGCTCCCAAAAAGTCCCACACATGTGGTATCCCCGTACTCAGGAGAAGCAACAGAATGTATTTTGGGGTGCAATTCCACATATAACTATGGCATGTGTGAGCAATATATCATTTAGTGACAACTTTTTGAAAAAAAAAAATTCTTTTTTATTTTTGTCTTTATTCAATCACTTGGGACTAAAAAAAAAAATATTCAATGGGCTCAACATGAATCTCAGCAAATAGCTTGGGGTGTCTACTTTCCAAAATGGGGTCATTTGGGGGGGGGTTTGTACTTCCCTGCCATTTTAGCACCTCAAGAAATGAAATAGGCAGTCATAAATTAAAAGCGGTGTAAATTCCAGAAAATGTACTCTAGTTTGTAGACGCTATAACTTTTGCGCAAACCAATAAATATACGCTTATTGGCATTTTTTTTACTAAAGACATGTGGCTGAATACATTTTGGCCCAAATGTTTGACTAAAATTGAGTTTATTAGATTTTTCTTATAACAAAAAGTAGAAAAATCTCTTTTTTTTTCAAAATTTACGCTCTTTTTCCGTTTATATCGCAAAAAAAAAAAAAATCACAGAGGCAATCAAATACCATCAAAAGAAAGCTCTATTTGTGGGAAGAAAAGGACGCAAATTTTGTTTGGTTACAAAATTGCATGACCGCGCAATTACCAGTTAAAGTAGTGCAGTGCGAAATTGAAAAAAGACCTCTGGTCCTTAAGCTGACAATTGGTCCGGGGCTGAAGTGGTTAAACCACTCAAGTGTTGCTTTAGCAGTGTGTTTGGGGTCATTGTCCTGCTGGAAGGTTAACCTCCATCCTAGCCTCAAATCACACACAGGTTTTCCTCAAGAATATCCCTGTATTTAGCACTATCCATCTTTCCCTCAACTCTGACCAGTTTCCCAGTCCCAACTGCTGAAAAACATCCCCACAGCATGATGCTGCCACCACCATGTTTCACTGTGGGGATGGTGTTCTTTGGGTGATGTAATGTGTTGGGTTTGCGCCAGACAGCGTTTTCTTTGATGGCCAAAAAGTTAAATTTGAGTCTCATCAGACCAGAGCACCTTCCTCCATACATTTTGGGAGTCTCCCACATGCCTTTTCGCAAACTCAAAACGTGCCATTTTGTTTTTTGCTGAAAGTAATGGCTTTCTTCTGGCCACTCTGCCATAAAGCCCAACTCTTTGGACCGTACGGCTTATTGTCGTCCTATGTACAGATAATCCAGTCTCTGCTGTGGAACTCTGCAGCTCCTCCAGGGTTACCTTAGTCTCTGTGCTGGCTCTCTGATTAATGCCCTCCTTGCCCGGTCCGTGAGTTTTTTTGTGTGCGGCCATCTCTTGGCAGGTTTGCTGTTGTGCCATCTTTCCATTTGGTTATGATAGATTTGATGGTACTCCTAGGGATCATCAAAGATTTGGATATTTTTTTATAGCCTAACCCTGACTTGTACTTCTCAACAACATTGTCCCTTACTTGTTTGGAGATTTCCTTGGTCTTCATGGCAGTGTTTGGTTAGTGGTGCCTCTTGCTTAGGTGTTGCAGCCTCTGGGGCCTTTAAAAAAGGTGTGTACATGTAATGACAGATCATGTGACACTTAGATTGCACACAGGTGGACATCATTTCACTAATTATGTGACTTCTGAAGGTAATTGGTTGCACCAGAGCTTTTTATGGGCTTCATTACAAACAACAGTTTTTTATTTCTGAAAAATAGTTTTATGTATATATTTTTCTCATTTTACTTCACCAACTTAGACTATTGTGTTCTGATCCATCACATATAATTCAGATTAAAAAAAAAACATTGAACTAAAGGCTGTAATGTAACAAAATAGGTAAAAAGCCAAGGGAGGTGAATACTTTTGCAAGGCACTGTAGCAGCAGCGGTGGGCATACTATGCAGGAAAGTCTCAGCTCCCTGTTATGCCGCGTACACACGTGCGGACTTTTGCCGGTGGACTTAGTCCAGCGGACAATCCCGCGGGACTTTCCAGCTAGGTCCGCTGGACTTTCCGAGCGTGTGGACTTGCCCACACACGCACGGACTTCTCCAGCGAATAATCCGCCGGCCAAAAGTCCGCGGGACTTTTGAAAATGAACGGACTTGCCCACACACGGAGCAGTCCGTTCATTTCGAACGTAACTTCAGGTTACGTAGCTAGCGTAGGCAGTAAATGCCGCCGCGCTAGCTCCGTAAGCTGGCATGGATTTAAAGGGAATCCCCACGCCGAAAAAACGGCGTGGGGGTTCCCCCCAAATCCAAGTCAGACCCTCATCCGAGCACGCAGCCTGGCAGGCCAGGAAAGGGTGGGGACGAACGAGCGCCCCCCCTCCCTCCTGAGCCGTACCAGGCCGCGTGCCCTCAACATGGGGGGTGCCCTGGGGAAAGGGGGGCCGTGCGGCCCCCCCACCCCAAAGCACCTTGTCCCCATGTTGATGAGGACAAGGGCCTCTTCCCGACAACCCTGGCCATTGGTTGTCGGGGTCTGCGGGCGGGGGCTTATCGGAATCTGGGAGCCCCCTTTAATAAGGGGGCCCCCAGATCCCGGCCCCCCACCCTATGTGAATGAGTATGGGGTACGATGTACCCCTACCCATTCACCTAAGGTGTAAAATGTAAAGTACAAAAACACACACACTTTTGAATAAATATTTTATTGCACTGCTCCGGGGGTCTTCTTCCGTCTTGGGGGTCTTCTCGCCGGACTCCTCCGCTCTCTTCTGCTCTTTTACCTAGCTCTTTAACGAACGGAGGAGTCCGGCTACCTTCTTCGCCGTCGCCGCCGTCGTCTGGGGGTCTCGATCCGCCTTCGGGGGTCTTCCGGGGGTCTCTTCTGTTCTTGCGGCGGTCGTCGTCTTCCGCGCCGCCGGCGCCGCCTTCTTCTTCTTGTCCTTCTTGTTCTTCTTCTTCTTCCGATGTTGACCCGTCGCTGTCTCTGCCCGGAATGCCTGTGCCGCTCTGCGCTGGGACTTATATAGGGACATGGGGGACAGGGTCACATGTTCATGTCACATGGTGACCCCGCCCCCTTGCGATGTCACAGTCCCAGCATCCTCCGGGACTGTGACAACACAAGGGGGCGGGGTCACCATGTGACATGTGCATGTGACCCTGTCCCCATGCCCCTATATAAGTCTCAGCGCAGCGCGGCACAAGCATTCCGGGTCAACATCGGAAGAAGAAGAACAAGAAGAAGGACAAGAAGAAGAAGAAGGCGCCGGCGGCGCGGAAGACGACGACCGCCGCAAGAACAGAAGAGACCCCCGGAAGACCCCCGAAGGCGGATCGAGACCCCCAGACGACGGCGGCGACGACGAAGAAGGTAGCCGGACTCCTCCGTTCGTGAAAGAGCTAGGTAAAAGAGCAGAAGAGAGCGGAGGAGTCCGGCGAGAAGACCCCCAAGACGGAAGAAGACCCACGGAGCAGTGCAATAAAATATTTTTTCAAAAGTGTGTGTGTTTTTGTACTTTACATTTTACACCTTAGGAGAATGGGTAGGGGTACATCGTACCCCATACTCATTCACATAGGGTGGGGGGCCGGGATCTGGGGGCCTCCTTATTAAAGGGGGCTCCCAGATTCCGATAAGCTCCCGCCCGCAGACCCCGACAACCAACGGCCAGGGTTGTCGGGAAGAGGCCCTTGTCCTCATCAACATGGGGACAAGGTGCTTTGGGGTGGGGGGGCCGCACGGCCCCCCTTTCCCCAGGGCACCCCCCATGTTGAGGGCACGCGGCCTGGTACGGCTCAGGAGGGGGGGCGCTCTCGTTCGTCCCCACCCCTTTCCTGGCCTGCCAGGCTGCGTGCTCGGATGAGGGTCTGACATGGATTTGGGGGGAACCCCCACGCCGTTTTTTCGGCGTGGGGAGTCCCTTTAAATCCATGCCAGGTCACGGAGCTAGCGCGGCGACATTTACTGCCTACGCTAGCTACGTAACCTGAAGTCACGTGCTAAATGAACGGACTTGCCGATGAGCGGCAAGTCCGTTCATTTCAAAAGTCCTGCGGACTTGCCCACTAACGGCGGGATTGTCTGCCGGACTGCCAAGTCCAGCGGATAATTTTAAAACCAAACTTAAAACTTTGGCGCCAAAAAGTCCGCCGGACTTTGGCGCCAAAAAGTCCACCGGCGCCCACACACGAGGGGATTATCCGCTGGACTTCAGTCCAGCGGATAATCCCGCGGGATTGTCCCTTCGTGTGTACGCCGCATTAGAGTGACTGGAACGCAGTAAAAAGAGTGATACAGTATCTCAAAGTAACAATTCAGATGAAGTTACGGTTAGCAGCGACATCACATCCAAAACTGGTCGCATATGTGGATGCTGATTGGGCCGGGGACTGTGCAGACCACAAATCCACAAGTGGATTCATCTTCCAGTATGGGGAAGGAACCATAAGTTGGTCCAGTCGAACGCAAGCAACTGTCGCAGAGTACATTGCAGCAGCACACACGTTTCAAGAGGCAAAATGGATTTGTCAATTTTTTGTGGACATTGGGATAGACATGTCAAAACCAATTCCCATTTTTGAAGACAACCTGGGTTGTATAAGGCTTACGTAATCAGAAAGGGTCAATCCTAGGACCAAACACATTAACGTCAAGTATCACCTACTGAGGGACAATCAAGAGCAAGGTGATATTGACTTTCAATACTGCAGTCTGAAGAGATGACTGCTGACGCACTCACAAAGCCTTTATTAAAGGAACGTCATAGTTATTTCCAGAAGCAGCTGAATATAATTTGACAAAGCTCATGCTGTTGAGAAGGGGTGTTGGAAAAGAACAATAGCATGTAATGTAAAGTTGTTAATAAACTGACAATACTGTATGCATTTTACCCTATCTATGCAGCAGGTGACGATGTAGTATTTTATTGTATAGTTCATGTTTTCTATAATATAACAGGATGTATCATCTATCTCAGTGCATGTATTTGTATATTCCTGCTTCCTGTTCATGTTTCTCTGTGCTGTAAGACATGTAAAATATTTTTCCATGAAAGTAAAGCCGTATTACTGCATCAAAGAACCTTCCAACACTTATTGCAATACTCTGCACAATAAAACCATATAAAATGCTATGTGTAGACATGTCTAGCATCAGAATAATATATGCATTTGTGAATGTATAAATTAAATTAAGTTAAAAACATAGAAAAGTTTATTTATGTGCTCTGATTTCCCCTGGGGGATGCTATTGGGTGAAACTCATCAGGGCGGAGCTGAGGCAGTGACATCATCACACACGGTCGTGGTCCGGAGCGGCATGCGATATATGTACTGAATGATTATATGCTTATCAATGGATAGAATCCGTAAGTGTGCAATCTGGTTATTAATAAAACTTTGTAAGGTTCATGCACTATGATAGCTTTTATTTTGCATGTACTATGTGCGGTTGCAATCATTATGTGAACATATCAGATGGCAAGTCATTTTAACTCCAAAAATCTGCTAAAAATTTTGATCATTTTGGAGCCAGTTAGAGCTTATTACTAAATGTGTTTGTGCTTATAATGTGTGACCACAGCCTCTGGTAAGCAACCTGTGTTGCTCACGGGTTGGGTGGGGGTTCACCAAAGTGGCTGGAATTAGGCAGTGGGAGATCTGCACAGATTCTGAATATCCAGATAAACTTTTGTGAACATTCACTTTATTAAATTATTGCACAAGTCACTTTTTTTTGGGCGGTGCTACACTGATGTGGTGGTCAAGATGCTGCAGGAAATCCTCTTATGCATTTGACACATAAATTAACTTTCTGGTGTTTTTAATTTAATTGAATTTATTCAACCACAAATGCATGTACAGTATTATTCTTTTTTTGCGCATAACATTGTATATGGTTTTGCATTCACGTTCTTGATTTATTTATTCCATTATTGATGACCATCCTGAGAAATACCATGCTGCCATCACTGAAACTAATGCCGCGTACACACGACCAGACTTTTCGTCTGACTTTCAGCGGAGTTCCGACGGACTTTCCAA
Organism: Lithobates sylvaticus; assembly: GCA_028564925.1. Classification (NCBI taxonomy): domain Eukaryota; kingdom Metazoa; phylum Chordata; class Amphibia; order Anura; family Ranidae; genus Lithobates; species Lithobates sylvaticus. Next base: position 561,693,638 of record CM053026.1, read on the forward strand.
ATGAACAGACTTGGCCAAACACAATCACACCAAAGTCCGACGGATTCAAACGTGATGACGTACGACCGAACTAGAATAAGGAAGTTCATAGCCAGTAGCCAATTGCTGCCCTCGCGTTGGTTTTCGTCCATCGGACTAGCATACAGACGAACTGATTTTTAGACCGGACTCAAGTCCGTCGGAAAAATTTGAAACATGTTACAAATCTAAAGTCCGTCTGATTTTTCCACAGCAAAGGTCCGATGAAGCCCACCACCGATCGAATTGTCAGACGAATTCGTTCCATCGGGCCTAGTCCGTCTAAAAGTTTGGTTGTGTGTATACGGCATAAGAGGCTGCAGTGGATTAGCAAAACTGAGATTTAACAAAGGATGAAAAAATAAGGTAAAAACATTTATTATTTAAAAAAAAAAGGATTATTTGGCTATGATGCATAGTTCCTTAGCAAACTAAATTGTATTTATCTAGCGGTTACATGTGACAGTATTAGTATGATTTCACCATAGAATCTGTGAAAGTTCTGAAACTAGCAATGTCACCAAAAATGTACAAGACCTGAAGCAATTTGGTTCATATCTACTTCTGATTTGCATTGACCATTTAGCTTTTCACTTCTGTCTGTTAATGTGTGCATAAACAAATTAGTAACAGTGTTGTCAGCCTGCCACGCACATTTCCTCAGTTGGCTGTGGGGTTGCTTATCAGGTCTGCAGGAGGCAACCCAACTGCCAACTGAAGGAGCACACGTGGGCTGGAATGTTTCTTCTGTGAGGCAGTGGCTTAGATTGTCAGCCTGTTGTTACTTCAAATATTTTAGGTAAAAAACTTTCAATAGATTCACATATAATGGTTTACAGGGAATAGTGAAGCATAATGTCAAACATAAAGAAAAACTGATTTTATGGGTACATACATGTCATAGTCTAAATCCAGCTAAATCTTTTTTTTTTTTTGCGGGGGGGGGGGGGGGGGGGGGGGGGGGAGTGGGAAAAAGTTCAACTTTTTGTCAGGTTTTTATTTTGTTAGTGACCCCATTGGGGTAATTTTCCCTTATTTATGACACCCAGACAACTTATAGGGGTTACAGGGACAGGAAGATACACATAGCAATCAAAAACGTGTGATGTCCTAACTCTTCGTCACTCTACTCTATTATTGTTGGGACTCTTCCAGATCCTGGGGTGGTTCTGTGATGTCAGCCAACAGCAGACTTTAGCCCACTTTCAGCTGCGCTCCTGTAAACCACAAGAGAAGTATGGCCAAAAGAGTTTTGGCCATACTTATTTTGTAAGAAACAGTATTGGAAGTGATGGGAAATCTCCTCAATAGGTAGAAGCTTTAACCCTTCCCTTTGCTATCCAAAATGCAGTTAAAAGCTTTGGATGGATACATTTTTATACTTAAGGCTATAGTTTACCTTTACAAAAAACTCTACCTCAAACTCTCTCACATGTGGTTGTGAGCAGGTGCTTCCAAAGTGTTAGGTTTTTTCTCTTTTGCTGTATATACTGTATGCTCTGAGGTTCTTCGGGTCAACTAGGTTTATGTGTATTACTAAATGGTACAATGTAGCTTGTTGCGACTGTCCTTAGGTTAAACCTACTGAGCTGGTGGATCTGAGAGGGAAGGACTAACTGCTGGTCAAGTTTTCCCACTCTTTTTTAGAAGGTTACTGCTTCCTTCAGGTCATACCATATAATTATGGGTTCAAAAATGTCATGAAAAGAGAGGGGAGAGTTCCAGACCTACTGTCAATATGTAGCCGTTATGCTGCCAGTTTGCCCACTTGTGGGAACCTAATTAGGGGTTTCAAGGGGTCTGGATCTACATGGACATATGTTGGACTACTACTAAGTACTACTAAGTAAGGACTACTTACTTATTGCCTTTGTGGATTTACTACCTATGGGGACTTTACTACCTGCTTAACACTTAGAGAGCTTTGTGCAGGAATGTATGCTGAAGATGTCTTGAAGAAATGTTTTTGTGCTACCTTAAACTATTTTAGTAAAGAACTTTGCTGTTCACTTCAACTTCCGGGTCTGAAGTCCTTAAAATTGTGAATGCATGACATATCAAAACGACAGAGCTTACAATTAGGGAACTGAAAAGGTTAGAGAAGCTATAGCACAGAGGCCTAACAAGCAAAATGCTGTTTAGAGGAAACTAGATTGCTGTTGCGAATGACTACCATATTTCTGTCACTTGCTTAAAGTGTAACTCCAACTTTGTTGAGAAAAAAACATTCCCCTCTGGGTGATCTATGTACATTGCAAGGATTTTAACAAACCTTATTGCAGATTCCTACCTTTTGTTATTCTGAAGATATCACTGTGTGTATGTCTGTGCCTATGGGGGAAAGTGAGTCTAATGGGAGTGGTTTCATAATTATCAACCAGATGTTGCACCTGCAAAGCTCTACTGAGGAAAATTGCGGGGTCTGCTTCCTTTTAGATGTGATTTCCTAATGGGAATATTTTACCAAAAATTACATTTTTGTTGCAGGGGATGAATGAAATCTGATTTGTATCTTAGTGCAGACTTCTGGGAAAATCACTGAGACAAATCACACAAGCAGGAAATTATGTTTCTAGGTGGCATTCTGTACACATTCTGTGTACAGAACACCTCCAGGTAGCCATATTGCATTGCATTTTACAGAAAATTACAGCGCTGCAGATGGAAAAGGAAAGGTATTTTTTTTTAAAACATTCAATTACAATATGACTTTTAAGCAACAAACCAGCCAGGGAAACAGGTGATATGGTGGGGGTCACAGATATTCTGTTAGTGAAGGGGTGGTATGCTTTACCTCTTTGCTAGCGACCAGATCCCTGCATATTGGGACCAGTCTCGCTGCACAGAGTACCTAGGGACCTAACCTGGAATCATGGAGAGATAGAAAGAGGACTCTGGGAAGGAGAACAAGCATTTAGTTATGGAGAAAGTGTGTCCTGTATCCAATAGTAAAATATGGAATGTTGTCACTGGGAGTAAGGTGACACGACTGCTGAGTTTGTGGAGACCAGTCCACCATGAAATCCTGCCTTAATGTCGATTTCACATGTTCTTGTGGTAAAACCAAGGAAGCTTAGACTTGTAAAGTGTATCAATGCTTTACTAAACTGAAAAATCTGCACATACAAACTGTAGGATGAACAATACAACACAACTAGCTTACAAAATATATGCCTACCCATATAAGCATGTACAATTTGTACATGCTAAGTAAACTAAACAATGAATTTTTTTGAAAATGAGCTGAGTTGCTGAAAGCTAGAAGTATAGCGCCACATCCCTTACATCAAGTCAAAATTTAGTTCAAGGAACAGAAAATGGGACTTTTAAGGCGCAAAAATACAAAAACATTACATTGATAGAAAAAAGTTTTATTGAATTTTACAATATAACTTGATATTGCATAATTGACATCAAATGTCCATGAAAACGTTTTTTAAAAAACCATACATCGCTAAACAGAGATGAACTTTTCATTTATTGCTCTTTTTCTCAACATGTTTCACCCGAACTTGGGCTTCCTCAGGAGAGTTAGATAATGTCAATTAATATTTACTAGAATAGAAAAAATACAGTCAGAACATTGAAATACACAACAATTTACACTGCTTTAATAAGATAATGTAAAAATGAACATCACATAATTGAAAAGTGGGTGGAGCTAATAGGCTCAAATGCTGACCTGAAAGTCCCGGGAGAGGGCTCTGCAGTCCACAAAAAATGTTGAATACATGGGATTGTATCAAGTGCATCATAGAGAGGGAAATAGTGTCCAAAGCTATATCAGTTTGGTAATCCATCTATGGGGTGCATTAATATAGATACTGAATTTGTTAAGATATTGAAGAGAGAATATATAAGTGTATATTATCCGAAAGAATGGAAAAACCCACCTGGATAATGATTCCTTGGAAAGGTAATAGGAGCATATAAAGGAGCATACAAACAAAGTGCTCATAACTGCCAAAAGGAAATCCAAGTTTGAATCTATAAGAAATTTTAACGGGAAAAGTCCTTTATCCATCTGGGAAGTTTTATACAGATATGGTTACCATCAGTAAACCGCAAACTGGTCATCATATGCCAGGTATATATTTACCTATGTTGAGGGTCTGCATCAACTCAGGGTGCCAGCCAGGACAGATACCGTATTTATCGGCGTATAACACGCACCGGCGTATAACACGCACCCCAAGTTTTAGGAGGGAATTTTAAGGAAAAAAAGTTTTAGGAGAGAAGTTTAGGGAAAAAAAAAACTTACATTTAAGCGTTATTTGCAGCTTGCCCAGCGTCATTTGTAGCTTGCTCAGCGTCATTTGCAGCTTGCCCAGCGTCATTTGTAGCTTGCTCAGCGTCATTTGCAGCTTGCCCAGCGTCATTTGCAGCCTTTCCCAGCATCATTTGCAACCTGCCCAGCGTCATTTGCAACCTGCCCAGCGTCATTTGTAGCTTGCCCAGCATCATTTGTAGCTTGCCCGGCGTCATTTGCAGCTTGCTAGTGTCATTTGCAGCTTGCTAGTGTCAGTTGAAGTTCGCCAGCGTTTAAATTTCCCGCCGCGAGAAATACCGCGCATGCGCGGCCGAAAAAAGACCGAACCGCGGCCGAAAAAGGCCGAAGTGCGGCCGAAAAAGACCGAGCCGACTGTTCAGCTCCGCTCGGAGTCCCGCCTCCCTGCTGTTTCGGGAGCGAGCGCAGGGAGGCGGGACTCCGAGCGAAGCTGAACAGCCGGCTTCGGTCTTTTTCGGCCGCGCTTCGGCTTTTTCCGGCCTTTTTCGGCCGCGGTTCGGCCTTTTTCGGCCGCGGTCGCCATTTTTCGGCGCCGCAACCGATTTTTGTCATTTGTTTTTTGGGTATCGGCGTATAACACGCACCCACGACTTTCCCCCGATTTTTTTTTTTTAAGTGGGAAAAAGTGCGTGTTATACGCCGATAAATACGGTAACTATCCAGAAAATAAGGAGGCCAGAGTGAGGTACCTAGAACCCCTTTAAATAGAGTAAAAACGAGGGGGCATTTTAGTGACCAGTAGCCGGACAAAAGACGGATGGCAAATAATCTGCTAAGTCTCTTACCTTTAACAAGTGTTTTTTGGGGAATAAACCTCCGCTGAGCTGCACAAGTGAAGAGCTCAAACAAATCCCCTTAAATAACCCTCTCCACCTCCGTTTTGGCGCCAAAATCTCGGCGCCAAATGGTCAGGTGAGGACATGTGATGTCACTGCAGGAGCGCCAGACGCACAGGAAGTGACAGCCGTGAAACAGGAAGTGCCATCCACAACAGGAAGCCAGAACAGCTGACCTCTGTGCTGATAGCAAATTGAATCACAGGATGTAAAGCCACATCTGAAAGACTGTCAGCAAGGGAGTAAATAGGGAAATGGACTGACAATTGCCAGTGCATGTCAGTGAAGGGATATTTAAAATATCCCTAGACTGAAAGTGATCAGTATGTAGGAATGTTTTTGGGTCACGAAACAGATCCATATATACTACCTCTGTTATCTTGGAACATGTAAATGTAACCAAAATAACGGCCGCAGTTTAGCGCAAGCGTTTTAACCCTTTGGTGACTGAAACGGCGCAAATTAAGAGAAAAATAGACGGATGAGGTCTAGAGACTCCAAAAATAACGCCTCACGTGTCCATATGAGGCACTCAAACCCCATTTCAAAACATTTTGCTACAAATGTATATAAGGCTGCAAATATTGCTCCTTAAAGGGACCAGAACCAAAAGTGACTGATACTAATTGAATACAGATACATTGGAGCAGTGGAACTGGCCAAAGAGCCCTCCACCACGATCAATAGGCCAGCAAGCACCACACCAGACAAAAAAGGCGATGAACATCTGAATAATAATAAAATACAGTACAAGGGGTAAATAAACAGAATACACATAATAATAAACATATTTAGGTGAAAACCAGTAGTGTTCTCAGAAAAGAGTGACCATGGCGACCTACCCCTATAAGAAGGGTTTGAAGCTCAGAGATTCATTCAAGCCAGGATGCACAGTGGCTCTAAGGTTATGAATCCATTTTGACTCTCTCTGTAAGAGAGTTTTATCAATATCACCTCCGCGATTGAAGTCTGGTACATATTCTAGCGCAAAAAACTTCATCTGTGAGATATCATATGAATGATAGAGCCCCATATGTCGACTAATGGGGGTCTCCATTTTTTTCTTCTTGATAAGGGATACATGATCTCTAATTCTATGGAAGAAAGGTCGTTTAGTTTTCCCTACATAGAAAGCCTGACAAGTACATGTCATAAGGTAAACAACTCCAATAGTCTTACATGTTGCATAAAAGTTGGGCTTAAAGGTTTGACCAGAGGGCAGCATTATTTCAGTCGAATTGTTCAGTAAATCACAGAATTCACATTTTCCACAGGGGGAAGTACCTTTTCTATGTGTTTTTATTCTTGAGGTAAGGTGGCTATGAACTAAACGATCTTTCAAAGAGGTAGATTTGCGGTAGGTAATTTGTGGGTGAGCTCCCACATATTTTGAGAGGACATCATCAGTAGAAAGAAGATGCCAGTATTTTTCAAAGATATGACGTACTTTTTTATGTTCACCAACAAAAGTGGTGATTACGCGGACTTTGGATTCAGATTTATATGGCTTCACTTGGTGGATTAATTGATGTCTATCCTTCTGTTTTGCTCTATTGTATGAACGCTTAAGGCAATTTTTACTATAGCCTCGTTCTAGGAGACGGGTTTGCAACGCTTTGGCTTCTAATTCAAAATCAGCCTCTTTGCTACAATTTCTTTTTAATCTTAAATACTGACTGAATGGTATGCTCTGGACAAGGGACGCGGGATGAGAACTGTCAGCATGAAGAATAGTATTGCCTGCAGAAGGCTTTCTGTAAAGAGAGGAACCAATAGTTTTATCCTCATTTACATAAATCTTGATATCCAAAAAATTTACAGTAACTTGATCACAGGTCATCGTAAACTTGAGATTGTAGGAATTAGTTTCAAGACACAGTAAAAATTGCGACAGCTCATCCCGAGTTCCAGTCCAGACAATAAAGATATCATCAATAAATCTTTTCCAGATCAAAATATTCTCAAAGAAATGACTGAACTGAGTGGCCGAGAATATCTCCCTCTCCCACCCCCCAGGTACAGGTTGGCGTACGATGGGGCACATTTGGTCCCCATCGCCACCCCCTGCACCTGGAGGTAGTGGGAGCAGTCGAAGATAAAAATATTATTGCTCAAAATAAAGAGCAACAGTTCTAAAACGAAATTATTGTATTGCCTGGCTGATGGCCCCCGTTCAGAGAGGAAGCCGTCCACAACCCGAGCCCCCAGTTTGTGGGGGATCGAGTTGTAAAGGGCCTCCACATCTATGGCCACCAACCAGGCTTCATCAGGTAGGCAAAGTCCATCCAAGGATCTCAGCAGATCAGCTGTATCCTGGATGTATGAGCTCAATGACTTGACATGTGGTCTTAAGTAATCATCAATGAGTTTACTAGCTGATTCTGTCAGGCATCCATTTCCCGAGATAATCGGACGCCCAGGGGGAAAAGAAGCATTCTTATGTATTTTCGGTAATGCGTACATAGTAGGTAGTCTAGGATTTTCAACAAGTAGAAATTCACAGGTTTTTTTATCAATTAAATTATTCAAAAAGGCCTGAGTAATAAGGCGTTTATATTTATTTTGAATATATGAAACCTGAAAAGCAGGAATGGGACGGTACCATTGGCGGTTGGATAGCAGATCCAGAACCATAGTTTTATAATTTTTTAGGTCCATTAGGACTATATTGCCTCCTTTGTCGGAAGGCTTTATGATCAATTGATCATTCATTTGTAGTGATTTGATAGCTTGACGTTGTTTTGAACTTATATTGGATCTGCTATTCCAAGGTCGCCATTTAGTGTTTTGAATCTCTTTGCATACCTGTTGGGTAAACGCCCAAATATTTGGATTGCCCTGAAGGACTGGAAAACACCTAGATTTTGGTTTATACATGGAGGGCCGGGGGAAAACCGTACCTATACCAGTGTCAAGAGAGGGTAGAGGGCAAGCCCCTGGATCCTCCAATGGGAGATCCAGGGGGTTGCTCTCCTCCCAAAGTTCCATCAAGTCATTAATAGCTTTAACCTCCTTTATAGTTTTATCTCTCCAAATCTCAGCTGAGAATTGATCAGTCTCAGGTGCGATTTGTTGTTTGTCATAAATTGCCTTAAACATCAACCTACGAGCAAAGAGGTTGACATCTTTAATCATTTCAAATGAGTCCACCTCCTGTTCCGGACAGAAGGTCAGACCAAGGCTCAAGACCTGTGTCTGCTCCTCTGATAGGGGACAGGAGGATAGATTGATTATTTGGAAACTATCTTGTTTGTTATTTTGGGATTTGTCCCCAGAGTACTTGGAGGTTTCTTTGAGTCCATAGTCATTTGGGAGGTGAAAATTGGTGCGCTTTTTGGTTCCCCTGACAGGGGAACCAACAAGTGGTCCCCCGACGGGGAAACAGAGATTGGCTGGCTATGTTTGGGAAGAGGAGCATGGTTCACATTGGTTTGTGATAAATAACCTACTTCAGATGGAGGTTGGGAATCACCTACATTTGTCCCTTTCTGAGATCGTAAACCCGAACGAACATTATCTTTCTGGTTTCTTTTTCCAGAGGATTTTAGTGATGAGAAACTGTATTTCCGTTTGTCAGTGCCTGCTTTTGAGCCCTGGGAAGATCCTGCTTGCTGTGAGGAAACAGAGGAAAAATTAGATTCATCAGAATCAGAAGGTTCTTGATTAGAGTTAGTATTTCTTTGGGACGATGTCTTTTTTCTTCGCCCCCCTCCCTCTAGAGGCCATTTGTAGGCAGTGTTTGTCTCATAAGAGAGTCTGTCTCTATAATATTTTTTATCCTTGGTTTTCAAAATCTCAGCTACAAATGCCTCTAGATGTTTTTCCAGGGCTAATTCAGATTCTTTAAAGGAAGCGTCTGCAAAGAGAGTTTCATTATCAGAATACAGTTTTTCAATATCACTATCAATGTTCGCGATCTCTCTGGAATAATGTTGACATAGGGACCCCATCATTGCAAAGGAACAGGTTTGTAAATTACATTCCCATTCAGTTTTAAATTCAGTCTCCACTTTAAAAAGATTTGGGAATATTTGGACTCGAAGACCCCAAGGGACAATTTTATCCTCAATATATTTAGAGAAATATTTTCTGTTCCAAAAAATACGTGCCTTCTTTTCTAGTAGTTTTTTCAAACTCCAGAAGAAGCGATCTAGAGTTATTCCACCAAAGGAAGCACCTTGTGCCAGATGTATTTTGTCCATCAGGCCATCGAATCCCGAGCCCCTATAGGTCGCCATTGTCACTTTACAAAATACACAAAGGGAGATGGATAGTTAAACACAAATATAAAGAAAATTACAAACTCAAAATAAATATTTAAAAAAAATAGGTTTCAAGAAGCCAACTCATGAAGATGATTGGTGTTTGCCACCATGTGATATATCACAAAGGAGAATTTTTTTGAAAATGAGCTGAGTTGCTGAAAGCTAGAAGTATAGCGCCACATCCCTTACATCAAGTCAAAATTTAGTTCAAAGAACAGAAATGGGACTTTTAAGGCGCAAAAATACAAAAACATTACATTGATAGAAAAAAGTTTTATTGAATTTTACAATATAACTTGATATTGCATAATTGACATCAAATGTCCATGAAAACGTTTTTTAAAAAAACCATACATCGCTAAACAGAGATGAACTTTTTCATTTATTGCTCTTTTTCTCAACATGTTTCACCCGAACTTGGGCTTCCTCAGGAGAGTTAGATAATGTCAATTAATATTTACTAGAATAGAAAAAATACAGTCAGAACATTGAAATACACAACAATTTACACTGCTTTAATAAGATAATGTAAAAATGAACATCACATAATTGAAAAGTGGGTGGAGCTAATAGGCTCAAATGCTGACCTGAAAGTCCCGGGAGAGGGCTCTGCAGTCCACAAAAATGTTGAATACATGGGATTGTATCGAGTGCATCATAGAGAGGGAAATAGTGTCCAAAGCTATATCAGTTTGGTAATCCATCTATGGGGTGCATTAATATAGATACTGAATTTGTTAAGATATTGAAGAGAGAATATATAAGTGTATATTATCCGAAAGAATGGAAAAACCCACCTGGATAATGATTCCTTGGAAAGGTAATAGGAGCATATAAAGGAGCATACAAACAAAGTGCTCATAACTGCCAAAAGGAAATCCAAGTTTGAATCTATAAGAAATTTTAACGGGAAAAGTCCTTTATCCATCTGGGAAGTTTTATACAGATATGGTTACCATCAGTAAACCGCAAACTGGTCATCATATGCCAGGTATATATTTACCTATGTTGAGGGTCTGCATCAACTCAGGGTGCCAGCCAGGATAGATAACTATCCAGAAAATAAGGAGGCCAGAGTGAGGTACCTAGAACCCCTTTAAATAGAGTAAAAACGAGGGGGCATTTTAGTGACCAGTAGCCGGACAAAAGACGGATGGCAAATAATCTGCTAAGTCTCTTACCTTTAACAAGTGTTGTTTGGGAAATAAACCTCCGCTGAGCTGCACAAGTGAAGAGCTCAAACAAATCCCCTTAAATAACCCTCTCCACCTCCGTTTTGGCGCCAAAATCTCTGCGCCAAATGGTCAGGTGAGGACATGTGATGTCACTGCAGGAGCGCCAGACGCACAGGAAGTGACAGCCGTGAAACAGGAAGTGCCATCCACAACAGGAAGCCAGAACAGCTGACCTCTGTGCTGATAGCAAATTGAATCACAGGATGTAAAGCCACATCTGAAAGACTGTCAGCAAGGGAGTAAAGAGGGAAATGGACTGACAATTGCCAGTGCATGTCAGTGAAGGGATATTTAAAATATCCCTAGACTGAAAGTGATCAGTATGTAGGAATGTTTTTGGGTCACGAAACAGATCCATATATACTACCTCTGTTATCTTGGAACATGTAAATGTAACCAAAATAATGGCCGCAGTTTAGCGCAAGCGTTTTAACCCTTTGGTGACTGAAATGGCGCAAATTAAGAGAAAAATAGACGGATGAGGTCTAGAGACTCCAAAAATAACGCCTCACGTGTCCATATGAGGCACTCAAACCCCATTTCAAAACATTTTGCTACAAATGTATATAAGGCTGCAAATATTGCTCCTAAAGGGACCAGAACCAAAAGTGACTGATACTAATTGAATACAGATACATTGGAGCAGTGGAACTGGCCAAAGAGCCCTCCACCACGATCAATAGGCCAGCAAGCACCACACCAGACAAAAAAGGCGATGAACATCTGAATAATAATAAAATACAGTACAAGGGGTAAATAAACAGAATACACATAATAATAAACATATTTAGGTGAAAACCAGTAGTGTTCTCAGAAAAGAGTGACCATGGCGACCTACCCCTATAAGAAGGGTTTGAAGCTCAGAGATTCATTCAAGCCAGGATGCACAGTGGCTCTAAGGTTATGAATCCATTTTGACTCTCTCTGTAAGAGAGTTTTATCAATATCACCTCCGCGATTGAAGTCTGGTACATATTCTAGCGCAAAAAACTTCATCTGTGAGATATCATATGAATGATAGAGCCCCATATGTCGACTAATGGGGGTCTCCATTTTTTTCTTCTTGATAAGGGATACATGATCTCTAATTCTATGGAAGAAAGGTCGTTTAGTTTTCCCTACATAGAAAGCCTGACAAGTACATGTCATAAGGTAAACAACTCCAATAGTCTTACATGTTGCATAAAAGTTGGGCTTAAAGGTTTGACCAGAGGGCAGCATTATTTCAGTCGAATTGTTCAGTAAATCACAGAATTCACATTTTCCACAGGGGGAAGTACCTTTTCTATGTGTTTTTATTCTTGAGGTAAGGTGGCTATGAACTAAACGATCTTTCAAAGAGGTAGATTTGCGGTAGGTAATTTGTGGGTGAGCTCCCACATATTTTGAGAGGACATCATCAGTAGAAAGAAGATGCCAGTATTTTTCAAAGATATGACGTACTTTTTTATGTTCACCAACAAAAGTGGTGATTACGCGGACTTTGGATTCAGATTTATATGGCTTCACTTGGTGGATTAATTGATGTCTATCCTTCTGTTTTGCTCTATTGTATGAACGCTTAAGGCAATTTTTACTATAGCCTCGTTCTAGGAGACGGGTTTGCAACGCTTTGGCTTCTAATTCAAAATCAGCCTCTTTGCTACAATTTCTTTTTAATCTTAAATACTGACTGAATGGTATGCTCTGGACAAGGGACGCGGGATGAGAACTGTCAGCATGAAGAATAGTATTGCCTGCAGAAGGCTTTCTGTAAAGAGAGGAACCAATAGTTTTATCCTCATTTACATAAATCTTGATATCCAAAAAATTTACAGTAACTTGATCACAGGTCATCGTAAACTTGAGATTGTAGGAATTAGTTTCAAGACACAGTAAAAATTGCGACAGCTCATCCCGAGTTCCAGTCCAGACAATAAAGATATCATCAATAAATCTTTTCCAGATCAAAATATTCTCAAAGAAATGACTGAACTGAGTGGCCGAGAATATCTCCCTCTCCCACCCCCCAGGTACAGGTTGGCGTACGATGGGGCACATTTGGTCCCCATCGCCACCCCCTGCACCTGGAGGTAGTGGGAGCAGTCGAAGATAAAAAATATTATTGCTCAAAATAAAGAGCAACAGTTCTAAAACGAAATTATTGTATTGCCTGGCTGATGGCCCCCGTTCAGAGAGGAAGCCGTCCACAACCCGAGCCCCCAGTTTGTGGGGGATCGAGTTGTAAAGGGCCTCCACATCTATGGCCACCAACCAGGCTTCATCAGGTAGGCAAAGTCCATCCAAGGATCTCAGCAGATCAGCTGTATCCTGGATGTATGAGCTCAATGACTTGACATGTGGTCTTAAGTAATCATCAATGAGTTTACTAGCTGATTCTGTCAGGCATCCATTTCCCGAGATAATCGGACGCCCAGGGGGAAAAGAAGCATTCTTATGTATTTTCGGTAATGCGTACATAGTAGGTAGTCTAGGATTTTCAACAAGTAGAAATTCACAGGTTTTTTTATCAATTAAATTATTCAAAAAGGCCTGAGTAATAAGGCGTTTATATTTATTTTGAATATATGAAACCTGAAAAGCAGGAATGGGACGGTACCATTGGCGGTTGGATAGCAGATCCAGAACCATAGTTTTATAATTTTTTAGGTCCATTAGGACTATATTGCCTCCTTTGTCGGAAGGCTTTATGATCAATTGATCATTCATTTGTAGTGATTTGATAGCTTGACGTTGTTTTGAACTTATATTGGATCTGCTATTCCAAGGTCGCCATTTAGTGTTTTGAATCTCTTTGCATACCTGTTGGGTAAACGCCCAAATATTTGGATTGCCCTGAAGGACTGGAAAACACCTAGATTTTGGTTTATACATGGAGGGCCGGGGGAAAACCGTACCTATACCAGTGTCAAGAGAGGGTAGAGGGCAAGCCCCTGGATCCTCCAATGGGAGATCCAGGGGGTTGCTCTCCTCCCAAAGTTCCATCAAGTCATTAATAGCTTTAACCTCCTTTATAGTTTTATCTCTCCAAATCTCAGCTGAGAATTGATCAGTCTCAGGTGCGATTTGTTGTTTGTCATAAATTGCCTTAAACATCAACCTACGAGCAAAGAGGTTGACATCTTTAATAATTTCAAATGAGTCCACCTCCTGTTCTGGACAGAAGGTCAGACCAAAAACAGAGTCCACCTCCTGTTCCGGACAGAAGGTTTCGTGACCCAAAAACATTCCTACATACTGATCACTTTCAGTCTAGGGATATTTAAATATCCCTTCACTGACATGCACTGGCAATTGTCAGTCCATTTCCCTCTTTACTCCCTTGCTGACAGTCTTTCAGATGTGGCTTTTACATCCTGTGATTCAATTTGCTATCAGCACAGAGGTCAGCTGTTCTGGCTTCCTGTTGTGGATGGCACTTCCTGTTTCACGGCTGTCACTTCCTGTGCGTCTGGCGCTCCTGCAGTGACATCACATGTCCTCACCTGACCATTTGGCGCAGAGATTTTGGCGCCAAAACGGAGGTGGAGAGGGTTATTTAAGGGGATTTGTTTGAGCTCTTCACTTGTGCAGCTCAGCGGAGGTTTATTCCCCAAACAACACTTGTTAAAGGTAAGAGACTTAGCAGATTATTTGCCATCCGTCTTTTGTCCGGCTACTGGTCACTAAAATGCCCCCTCGTTTTTACTCTATTTAAAGGGGTTCTAGGTACCTCACTCTGGCCTCCTTATTTTCTGGATAGTTATCTATCCTGGCTGGCACCCTGAGTTGATGCAGACCCTCAACATAGGTAAATATATACCTGGCATATGATGACCAGTTTGCGGTTTACTGATGGTAACCATATCTGTATAAAACTTCCCAGATGGATAAAGGACTTTTCCCGTTAAAATTTCTTATAGATTCAAACTTGGATTTCCTTTTGGCAGTTATGAGCACTTTGTTTGTATGCTCCTTTATATGCTCCTATTACCTTTCCAAGGAATCATTATCCAGGTGGGTTTTTCCATTCTTTCGGATAATATACACTTATATATTCACTCTTCAATATCTTAACAAATTCAGTATCTATATTAATGCACCCCATAGATGGATTACCAAACTGATATAGCTTTGGACACTATTTCCCTCTCTATGATGCACTCGATACAATCCCATGTATTCAACATTTTTTGTGGACTGCAGAGCCCTCTCTCCGGGACTTTCAGGTCAGCATTTGAGCCTATTAGCTCCACCCACTTTTCAATTATGTGATGTTCATTTTTACATTATCTTATTAAAGCAGTGTAAATTGTTGTGTATTTCAATGTTCTGACTGTATTTTTTCTATTCTAGTAAATATTAATTGACATTATCTAACTCTCCTGAGGAAGCCCAAGTTCGGGTGAAACATGTTGAGAAAAAAGAGCAATAAATGAAAAGTTCATCTCTGTTTAGCGATGTATGGTTTATAAAAAACGTTTTCATGGACATTTGATGTCAATTATGCAATATCAAGTTATATTGTAAAATTCAATAAAACTTTTTTCTATCAATGTAATGTTTTTGTATTTTTGCGCCTTAAAAGTCCCATTTCTGTTCTTTGAACTAAATTTTGACTTGATGTAAGGGATGTGGCGCTATACTTCTAGCTTTCAGCAACTCAGCTCATTTTCAAAAAAATTCTCCTTTGTGATATATCACATGGTGGCAAACACCAATCATCTTCATGAGTTGGCTTCTTGAAACCTATTTTTTTTAAATATTTATTTTGAGTTTGTAATTTTCTTTATATTTGTGTTTAACTATCCATCTCCCTTTGTGTATTTTGTAAAGTGACAATGGCGACCTATAGGGGCTCGGGATTCGATGGCCTGATGGACAAAATACATCTGGCACAAGGTGCTTCCTTTGGTGGAATAACTCTAGATCGCTTCTTCTGGAGTTTTGAAAAAACTACTAGAAAAGAAGGCACGTATTTTTTGGAACAGAAAATATTTCTCTAAATATATTGAGGATAAAATTGTCCCTTGGGGTCTTCGAGTCCAAATATTCCCAAATCTTTTTAAAGTGGAGACTGAATTTAAAACTGAATGGGAATGTAATTTACAAACCTGTTCCTTTGCAATGATGGGGTCCCTATGTCAACATTATTCCAGAGAGATCGCGAACATTGATAGTGATATTGAAAAACTGTATTCTGATAATGAAACTCTCTTTGCAGACGCTTCCTTTAAAGAATCTGAATTAGCCCTGGAAAAACATCTAGAGGCATTTGTAGCTGAGATTTTGAAAACCAAGGATAAAAATATTATAGAGACAGACTCTCTTATGAGACAAACACTGCCTACAAATGGCCTCTAGAGGGAGGGGGGCGAAGAAAAAAGACATCGTCCCAAAGAAATACTAACTCTAATCAAGAACCTTCTGATTCTGATGAATCTAATTTTTCCTCTGTTTCCTCACAGCAAGCAGGATCTTCCCAGGGCTCAAAAGCAGGCACTGACAAACGGAAATACAGTTTCTCATCACTAAAATCCTCTGGAAAAAGAAACCAGAAAGATAATGTTCGTTCGGGTTTACGATCTCAGAAAGGGACAAATGTAGGTGATTCCCAACCTCCATCTGAAGTAGGTTATTTATCACAAACCAATGTGAACCATGCTCCTCTTCCCAAACATAGCCAGCCAATCTCTGTTTCCCCGTCGGGGGACCACTTGTTGGTTCCCCTGTCAGGGGAACCAAAAAGCGCACCAATTTTCACCTCCCAAATGACTATGGACTCAAAGAAACCTCCAAGTACTCTGGGGACAAATCCCAAAATAACAAACAAGATAGTTTCCAAATAATCAATCTATCCTCCTGTCCCCTATCAGAGGAGCAGACACAGGTCTTGAGCCTTGGTCTGACCTTCTGTCCGGAACAGGAGGTGGACTCATTTGAAATGATTAAAGATGTCAACCTCTTTGCTCGTAGGTTGATGTTTAAGGCAATTTATGACAAACAACAAATCGCACCTGAGACTGATCAATTCTCAGCTGAGATTTGGAGAGATAAAACTATAAAGGAGGTTAAAGCTATTAATGACTTGATGGAACTTTGGGAGGAGAGCAACCCCCTGGATCTCCCATTGGAGGATCCAGGGGCTTGCCCTCTACCCTCTCTTGACACTGGTATAGGTACGGTTTTCCCCCGGCCCTCCATGTATAAACCAAAATCTAGGTGTTTTCCAGTCCTTCAGGGCAATCCAAATATTTGGGCGTTTACCCAACAGGTATGCAAAGAGATTCAAAACACTAAATGGCGACCTTGGAATAGCAGATCCAATATAAGTTCAAAACAACGTCAAGCTATCAAATCACTACAAATGAATGATCAATTGATCATAAAGCCTTCCGACAAAGGAGGCAATATAGTCCTAATGGACCTAAAAAATTATAAAACTATGGTTCTGGATCTGCTATCCAACCGCCAATGGTACCGTCCCATTCCTGCTTTTCAGGTTTCATATATTCAAAATAAATATAAACGCCTTATTACTCAGGCCTTTTTGAATAATTTAATTGATAAAAAAACCTGTGAATTTCTACTTGTTGAAAATCCTAGACTACCTACTATGTACGCATTACCGAAAATACATAAGAATGCTTCTTTTACCCCTGGGCGTCCGATTATCTCGGGAAATGGATGCCTGACAGAATCAGCTAGTAAACTCATTGATGATTACTTAAGACCACATGTCAAGTCATTGAGCTCATACATCCAGGATACAGCTGATCTGCTGAGATCCTTGGATGGACTTTGCCTACCTGATGAAGCCTGGTTGGTGGCCATAGATGTGGAGGCCCTTTACAACTCGATCCCCCACAAACTGGGGGCTCGGGTTGTGGACGGCTTCCTCTCTGAACGGGGGCCATCAGCCAGGCAATACAATAATTTCGTTTTAGAACTGTTGCTCTTTATTTTGAGCAATAATATTTTTATCTTCGACTGCTCCCACTACCTCCAGGTGCAGGGGGTGGCGATGGGGACCAAATGTGCCCCATCGTACGCCAACCTGTACCTGGGGGGGGGGGTGGGAGAGGGAGATATTCTCGGCCACTCAGTTCAGTCATTTCTTTGAGAATATTTTGATCTGGAAAAGATTTATTGATGATATCTTTATTGTCTGGACTGGAACTCGGGATGAGCTGTCGCAATTTTTACTGTGTCTTGAAACTAATTCCTACAATCTCAAGTTTACGATGACCTGTGATCAAGTTACTGTAAATTTTTTGGATATCAAGATTTATGTAAATGAGGATAAAACTATTGGTTCCTCTCTTTACAGAAAGCCTTCTGCAGGCAATACTATTCTTCATGCTGACAGTTCTCATCCCGCGTCCCTTGTCCAGAGCATACCATTCAGTCAGTATTTAAGATTAAAAAGAAATTGTAGCAAAGAGGCTGATTTTGAATTAGAAGCCAAAGCGTTGCAAACCCGTCTCCTAGAACGAGGCTATAGTAAAAATTGCCTTAAGCGTTCATACAATAGAGCAAAACAGAAGGATAGACATCAATTAATCCACCAAGTGAAGCCATATAAATCTGAATCCAAAGTCCGCGTAATCACCACTTTTGTTGGTGAACATAAAAAAGTACGTCATATCTTTGAAAAATACTGGCATCTTCTTTCTACTGATGATGTCCTCTCAAAATATGTGGGAGCTCACCCACAAATTACCTACCGCAAATCTACCTCTTTGAAAGATCGTTTAGTTCATAGCCACCTTACCTCAAGAATAAAAACACATAGAAAAGGTACTTCCCCCTGTGGAAAATGTGAATTCTGTGATTTACTGAACAATTCGACTGAAATAATGCTGCCCTCTGGTCAAACCTTTAAGCCCAACTTTTATGCAAAATGTAAGACTATTGGAGTTGTTTACCTTATGACATGTACTTGTCAGGCTTTCTATGTAGGGAAAACTAAACGACCTTTCTTCCATAGAATTAGAGATCATGTATCCCTTATCAAGAAGAAAAAAATGGAGACCCCCATTAGTCGACATATGGGGCTCTATCATTCATATGATATCTCACAGATGAAGTTTTTTGCGCTAGAATATGTACCAGACTTCAATCGCGGAGGTGATATTGATAAAACTCTCTTACAGAGAGAGTCAAAATGGATTCATAACCTTAGAGCCACTGTGCATCCTGGCTTGAATGAATCTCTGAGCTTCAAACCCTTCTTATAGGGGTAGGTCGCCATGGTCACTCTTTTCTGAGAACACTACTGGTTTTCACCTAAATATGTTTATTATTATGTGTATTCTGTTTATTTACCCCTTGTACTGTATTTTATTATTATTCAGATGTTCATCGCCTTTTTTGTCTGGTGTGGTGCTTGCTGGCCTATTGATCGTGGTGGAGGGCTCTTTGGCCAGTTCCACTGCTCCAATGTATCTGTATTCAATTAGTATCAGTCACTTTTGGTTCTGGTCCCTTTAAGGAGCAATATTTGCAGCCTTATATACATTTGTAGCAAAATGTTTTGAAATGGGGTTTGAGTGCCTCATATGGACACGTGAGGCGTTATTTTTGGAGTCTCTAGACCTCATCCGTCTATTTTTCTCTTAATTTGCGCCGTTTCAGTCACCAAAGGGTTAAAACGCTTGCGCTAAACTGCGGCCGTTATTTTGGTTACATTTACATGTTCCAAGATAACAGAGGTAGTATATATGGATCTGTTTCGTGACCCAAAAACATTCCTACATACTGATTACTTTCAGTCTAGGGATATTTTAAATATCCCTTCACTGACATGCACTGGCAATTGTCAGTCCATTTCCCTCTTTACTCCCTTGCTGACAGTCTTTCAGATGTGGCTTTACATCCTGTGATTCAATTTGCTATCAGCACAGAGGTCAGCTGTTCTGGCTTCCTGTTGTGGATGGCACTTCCTCTATTTAAAACGGAGGTGGAGAGGGTTATTTAAGGGGATTTGATTGAGCTCTTTACTTGTGCAGCTCAGCGGAGGTTTATTCCCCAAACAACACTTGTTAAAGGTAAGAGACTTAGCAGATTATTTGCCATCCGTCTTTTGTCCGGCTACTGGTCACTAAAATGCCCCCTCGTTTTTACTCTATTTAAAGGGGTTTGATGCAGACCCTCAACATAGGTAAATATATACCTGGCATATGATGACCAGTTTGCGGTTTACTGATGGTAACCATATCTGTATAAAACTTCCCAGATGGATAAAGGACTTTTCCCGTTAAAATTTCTTATAGATTCAAACTTGGATTTCCTTTTGGCAGTTATGAGCACTTTGTTTGTATGCTCCTTTATATGCTCCTATTACCTTTCCAAGGAATCATTATCCAGGTGGGTTTTTCCATTCTTTCGGATAATATACACTTATATATTCTCTCTTCAATATCTTAACAAATTCAGTATCTATATTAATGCACCCCATAGATGGATTACCAAACTGATATAGCTTTGGACACTATTTCCCTCTCTATGATGCACTCGATACAATCCCATGTATTCAACATTTTTGTGGACTGCAGAGCCCTCTCCCGGGACTTTCAGGTCAGCATTTGAGCCTATTAGCTCCACCCAATTTTCAATTATGTGATGTTCATTTTTACATTATCTTATTAAAGCAGTGTAAATTGTTGTGTATTTCAATGTTCTGACTGTATTTTTTCTATTCTAGTAAATATTAATTGACATTATCTAACTCTCCTGAGGAAGCCCAAGTTCGGGTGAAACATGTTGAGAAAAAGAGCAATAAATGAAAAGTTCATCTCTGTTTAGCGATGTATGGTTTTTAAAAAACGTTTCATGGACATTTGATGTCAATTATGCAATATCAAGTTATATTGTAAAATTCAATAAAACTTTTTTCTATCAATGTAATGTTTTTGTATTTTTGCGCCTTAAAAGTCCCATTTCTGTTCTTTGAACTAAATTTTGACTTGATGTAAGGGATGTGGCGCTATTTTTTTTAAATATTTATTTTGAGTTTGTAATTTTCTTTATATTTGTGTTTAACTATCCATCTCCCTTTGTGTATTTTGTAAAGTGACAATGGCGACCTATAGGGGCTCGGGATTCGATGGCCTGATGGACAAAATACATCTGGCACAAGGTGCTTCCTTTGGTGGAATAACTCTAGATCGCTTCTTCTGGAGTTTGAAAAAACTACTAGAAAAGAAGGCACGTATTTTTTGGAACAGAAAATATTTCTCTAAATATATTGAGGATAAAATTGTCCCATGGGGTCTTCGAGTCCAAATATTCCCAAATCTTTTAAGTGGAGACTGAATTTAAAACTGAATGGGAATGTAATTTACAAACCTGTTCCTTTGCAATGATGGGGTCCCCTATGTCAACATTATTCCCAGAGAGATCGCGAACATTGATAGTGATATTGAAAACTGTATTCTCTGATAATGAAACTCTCTTGCAGACGCTTCCTTTAAAGAATCTGAATTAGCCCTGGAAAACATCTAGAGGCATTTGTAGCTGAGATTTTGAAAACCAAGGATAAAAAATATTATAGAGACAGACTCTCTTATGAGACAAACACTGCCTACAAATGCCTCTAGAGGGAGGGGGGCGAAGAAAAAAGACATCGTCCTCAAAGAAAATACTAACTTAATCAAGAACCTTCTGATTCTGATTGAATCTAATTTTTCCTCTGTTTCCTCACAGCAAGCAGGATCTTCCCAGGCTCAAAAGCAGGCACTGACAAACGGAAATACAGTTTCTCATCACTAAAATCCTCTGGAAAAAGAACCAGAAATGATAATGTACGTTCGGGTTTACGATCTCAGAAAGGGACAAATGTCTAGGTGATTCCCAACCTCCATCTTGAGTTAGGTTATTTATCACAAACCAATGTGAACCATGCTCCTCTTCCCAAACATAGCCCAGGCCAATCTCTGTTTCCCCCCGTCCGGGGGACCACTTGTTGGTTCCCGCTGTCAGGGGAACCAAAAAGCGCACCAATTTTTCACCTCCCAAATGACTATGTACTCAAAGAAACCTCCAAGTACTCTGGGGACAAATCCCAAAAATAACAAACAAGATATTTCCCAATAATCATCTATCTCTCCTTCTATCCTCCTCCTCCCTCCCTCATCCTATCCGTTTCCAAATAAATCAAATCTCCTCACTGATCCCCTATCAGAGGAGCAGACACAGGTCTTGAGCCCTTGTCTGACCTTCTGTCCGGAACAGGAGGTGGACTTCATTTGAATGATTAAAGAATGTCAACCTCTTTGCTCGTAGGTTGATGTTTAAGGCAATTATGACACACAACAAATCGCACCTGAGACTGATCAATTCTCAAGCTGAGATTTGGAGAGATAAAACTATAAAGGAGGTTAAAGCTATTAAGACATTGATGGAACTTGGGAGGAGAGCAAACCCTGGATCTCCCCAATGGAGGATCCAGGGCTTGCCCTAAACTAAACAATGACTCAACTGAATAGATTTCACATGATCGCAGCTCCTGCCTAAGGTTTAGGCATTAGCGAGTTGTAATGCTTTGCGTCTATCTATTAAGTTCTTGTGGTAAAACCAAGGAAGCTTAGACTTGTAAAGTGTATCAATGCTTTACTAAACTGAAAAATCTGCACATACAAACTGTAGGATGAACAATACAACACAACTTATAGCTTACAAAATATATGCCTACACATATAAGCATTTACAATTTGTACATGCTAAGTAAACTAAACAATGACTCAACTTAGGGGTCAAGATGTCCTACATGGTCCTTTGCTCAGTCAACTCACAATGTTCTCCAGCTTCTGGCAGCCATGTCTCCTCTTTGTCCTTCCAAACACCATCTTCCTTGTCCGAACATATGTTTCTTTCAAACCCTCTCCATGCCCCTCCCACCCATTTCCTGCATACACCAACTTCCTCTGCTCAGATCCAAAACCTAGCTATCTGGTTTATTTACATATCAATGGAGGGGGAAGGGCCTCTGTAAACATATGCTGTTGCAATAAAGTCACTATACAAATGCCCATAGCAACACACGAGTGCAGTTCCACAGTATCCCCACTAGGGCGTCTTGCTCACATGCTTTCTCTCCTCTGATGCAGTAGCTCTGAGCTCCTCAGTAGCTCATCACTTCTGTGATGGTGAAGGTGAAAAGTAACAGCTGGGCCTCTCTTAGCAACATCCTTAATGATATCCTGGGAGATTTCTACTCAGGCTTCATGAGGTACATAACCTACACCTATTGCAAGGACATTATTCAATTTAAAGCCTGGTACACACTATTAATTTTTTTTCTGTTCAACCCAGCGAGTAGAACAAAAAAAACTGTCAGCTCTGGTCGGAGCCACTATAATAAGGATCCAACATTAGTACAACGCTCTCCCCTGCTTAGCTGTTGTGTTCTGACAGGGGGATAGCCATTGGCTGAGAGGCTGATTGGGAGCCGGTCAGCTGCTGGTTTTCCAGCATGCTCATTTGAAAGAAGCTGCCCAAACATCTGCCTTCTGTCAGACCGGCTGGCATACACACAGGCTGAATGTCGGCCGGTTGTTATTAAACCGGCTGATGTCGGCCAGCATTCGGCCCATGTGTATGGGGCTTTAAGGGATTGTAAAGTCTCATGGTTTTTCACCTTAATTCATTCTATGCATTAAGGTAAAAAACCTTCTTTGCTGCAGCTGCCTCCATACCCCTCCCCCCCCTTTTTCTTACCTGAGCCCATTCGTTCCAGCAATGGGCACGAGCCGCTGTCTTTCTCCTCATTGGATAGATTGAAAGCAGCTGTCAATCAAATCCAGTGACACAGGAGCAGGTCTGTATCAATGGACTCAGTGGGACTCGGGATACAGCTGTCTGTATCAATGGACCCAGCAGTGGGACTTGGGAGCGCGCCCGCACGGGTGCCCCCATGGAAATTGTCTCTTCGTGGGGGCACCCGATGAAGGGGAGGAGCCAGAAGCGTCATCGGGGGACCCCAGATAAGAATGATCTAGGCTGCTCTGTGCAAAACCCTTGCAAAGAGCAGGTAAGTATAACATGTTTGTTTTTTTTTGTTTTTTTTTATTTGAACCTTTACAACCCCTTTTATTCTAAGCTGTACAGCTTGTTTTCATCTACAGACACCCTTTACCTGCATAGGTAGTTTTTTGGTAAAGGTGAACTAACCCTTTAAGACCCATTACTATCTTCTTAGCCTAGTTCTGCAGGGAAAAAGCTGAAAAATACAATTATTTAAAAAAAAATATATAAATAAATGTTACATGATCTATTGAGGCTTTGATAAGATCAATATAAATGAAAATTGTTAAGACCAGCAATGAACTCATACCTATGTATGGATTCTTTTTTCTCCTAGGGGTTGCAGACATGACTCTGCACTCATTAGTGTATTTGTTACATTCACAGATAAATAACCCAGAGGAGAATGTCTGTCGATACAGAATGTTCAGTAAAAGTCACCATTCACCAATAAGCTCACTGAGTGCCGAGGGCTAATTGACATGACCCTTCTTCGGAATCTCATAGATGAATAATGGAAGAGGCAATCAATACATTAAAATACACAGATTTCATTAGAGTCTCTCAACTCCTACTTCTCCGATCATATGCAAGCACACATACCCAGTTAATTACCGGTAAGTAGATACTTAACATTCTCTCTGCAATTCACCATATTGTCAAGTATTAAAAGTTGGCAAATGTGTTGACAAATAAAAAAAGAAACATTTCAGAGCAAAGTATTTTATGTAACTCAAATTCATCTCAAAAGTTTGCCCTGATATTTCACATCAACAATGAATTCCATGCACCAAGGTGTTTTCAAACAATAGTGATCAGATTCTATTACAAGATATATAGTGAATGAAATAACAGGAACACCTTATCATTGTCATCTACATCCTAAAAACTAGCCTTGGTAAACCCTATATAACGTTCTCCGCCCACCACATATTCATGTTCTAAGCTATACAGTATGTCATTTCAGGCCAGCATATTGCTTTATCACTCCTGTGTGAGCAATCTCCTAACAGCCACAGTAAAAACAGTGTCTTTACAGCTCTTAGAAGCTGAAAAGTTGTGGAATGCAGATCTTTAAAGCGGTAGTAAAGTACGCTTTGTGAGTTTTACCTACAGGTAAACCTATAATATAGCTTACCTGTAGGTAAAATGTATATCTATTAAACTTGCACCGTTTAGGAGATATTCACCCTGTATGCAGCCAGGGACGTCATCAGCGCATGCGCTCTGAGGATCCGGCATACCGTACCGGATCTTCAAAGCTTTGCGCCGGAGCAGTGTGCACAGGAATGACATCCTTGCGGCTCTGGCCGCTCATACAGCCGGAGCCCAAGAACCTGGAAGAGAGATCAGGGCAAGATGGAAGCTGTGTCAGCGAGGACAGAGTGCTGCCGGAAGGCTTTGTTCAAGGGTCCGTATTTTTTACTAGCAATGCAAACTAGCACATTATGCAATTGTTTTACAGGTGTTTTTTTTTTCTTCTTAACTGTAGCGGTTTACTACCGCTTTAAATGGCCAACATCTATGATGTTATTCATTTGAAGAGACCCTTTTGCCAAACTAATTTCAACAAAATAAAATCCCATAAGATTATATGTGCATTTAACCTCTTCCCATTGGCTGTGTGCTAATATGCGGCCTCTGAGTGGGTGGGCCTTAACCGCTTCCCGACCGCCTCATGTAGATATACGTCTACAGAATGGCACGGGCAGGCAAAAGCACGTACGGGTACGTCCCCTTTATTTTGCCTGCCCAGCGGCGCGCTCGCGACCCGGTCGGGAGCTCCGTGACCACGGCCGCAGGACCAGCGGACCCGATCGCCGCTGGTATCCCGCGATCGGGTTAC
The DNA here is from genome assembly GCA_028564925.1 of Lithobates sylvaticus. NCBI lineage: Eukaryota > Metazoa > Chordata > Amphibia > Anura > Ranidae > Lithobates > Lithobates sylvaticus. The sequence goes on from CM053026.1 coordinate 561,719,131, forward strand.
GGAGCTGAAGAACGGGGAGAGGTTTGTGTAAACAAACCTCTCCCCGCGCTTCCTACACTGACTGTCAGTGATCGGCGGTTCCCTGTCATCGGGAACGCCGATCAATGACGTCAGACGTACAGCCACGCCCCCCTACTGTAAAAAAACACAACACGTCACACTGACTCCTCCCCGCCCCCTAGTGGTTAACCCCTTCACTACAACTGTCATTTACATAGGAATCAGTGCTATTTAAATAGCACTGATTTCTGTATAAATGACAAATGTCCCAAAAATTTGTCAAAAATGTCCGATGTGTCCGCCATAATGTCGAAGTCACAATAAAAATCGCTGATCGCCGCCATTACTAATAAAAAAAAAAATATTAATAAAAATGCTATAAAACTATCCCCTATTTTGTAAACGCTATAACTTTTGCGCGAACTAATCAATAATCGCTAATTGCGATTTTTTTTACCAAAAATATGTAGAAGAATACGTATCGGCCTAAACTGAGGAAAAAAAATGTTTTTTTATATATTTTTTTGGGGATATTTATTATAGCAAAAAGTAAAAAATATTGCATTTTTTTCAAAATTGTCGCTCTATTTTTGTTTATAGCGCAAAAAATAAAAACCGCAGGGGCGATCAAATACCACCAAAAGAAAGCTCTATTTGTGGGAAAAAAGGACGCCAATTTTGTTTGGGAGCCACGTCGCACGACCGCGCAATTGTCAGTTAAAGCGACGCAGTGCCGAATCGCAAAAAGGGGCCTGGTCCTTTGGCTGACAATTGGTCCGGGGCTGAAGTGGTTAACAAGCAAGAGGCTGCATATATGTGGCGCTATGTAAATACATTACTGTGCTGAGTGCGCACTCCCTGCGCGCACCTGGAACAGTAACTGGCGGGTACCGGAAAGCTCCCGATGCACAGGAGCTTATCAATCATGTGAGCGCTGTGACTGCCAATCACAGCAGTCACATGATCAGAATTCCCGCCTTCGCCTCCCGGCTTTTAGAACCTTTAAAAGACTTGGTGGCAGAGGCAGGAAGGGGTTAACATATGTTATGCATGTTACTCATTTGCAAAAGCCTCCTTTGTATAGACATTTAAAAGCCTTGAGATAGCAACAGGGCACCACTGTCTTGGAAGTAAGAGTTTATACAAATCCCGTTTGCTCCTCCCCAGGCTGCTTTATAAAAAGTTATGTAGGGAGGTGAGGGGAGGGGTGAAGGAGCTTGGACAGCACAGACAGTAATTAAGTTCTTCTAGAACTGAAAAAGGCTTTGATGTGCAATGAGGGAAGGTGATGTGATAGGGATATGGCTCTGCTAGAGTAGTCAAATGTTCTATCAAGTTCAGAAGCATATTGAAAGTGAATAAGAATGTTTAATGGAAAGGAAAACACCAACCATATGCATTTGAAGTGTTTCCATTATTTATTAATTCATTTATTTTATTATATATTTTTTGTGTTTTTACCTGCAATTTTTAAGTTGGTGACAGTCTCTTTACGCCACCTGCCCTGCCCCCAGCATCTACGACAGTCCTACAGAATTTTTGCATCTTTATGTGTTAAGTATTAACAGGTTTGGATAATGCGATAGGCTAAATGGAAAAGATAATACTCTTCTTATAAAAGAAAAACAGGGACTGCCATTGCTGGCCTCCTTCTGAAAATGCTAGCTGCCTGACTGTGTTTGTTTTCAGCACTTCAGAGTCACATACTGTACCTAGACATGTGTTAGCATGTAGTAAATGGAAGTCAAAGAAAAGTTGAAATTCCTAAAAAAAAACTTGTTCAAGGTCAGTTACTCAGGAATGACTGAAACAAAATGTACAGATCACAGCCAGGCATTAAAGTGTTTCTAAAGCCTAAAGGTCTTTTACCTTCATACATTCTATGCATGGAGGTAAAAATATCTGTCTGCAGAAGTTCCCCTCAATGCTTACCTGAGCTCCCCCTTGATCCAGTAATGTGCACAAGATCATAGGCTCTCAGGGGACTCTCCCTCCTCATTGGTTGTTACAGCAGTGGGAGTCATTGGCTATCAATCACAGCCAGTGAGCCAATGAGGAGAGTGAGGGGACAGGGTCAAGCCACAGCCCTGTCTCTGAATGGACACGCAGAGCAGTGTCTCAGGAGTGCGCTTGCTTGGGTGCCCCCATTGCAAGCTGCTCGCTCTGGGGGCACTCAAAGGGAGGGAGAGGCCAGGAGCGCCAGCAGGAGACCCAAGAAGAGAAGCACTGAGGCCACTTTGTGCAAAACCGCTGCACATAGCAGGTAAGTATGACATGTTTGTTATTTAAAAAAAAAAAATCTAGGGGTGCCGGGGGGGGGGGGCGTGCGCTCCTCCAAACTCTCTGATCTCAGCAAATATGGGAAACACAGTATTCTCAAATTACCTCTGACTACATTTATATGCAAATGCGAACAATTATAATACAAGTTTTCGCTTATTTGATCGATAATATGATACTAAATGTATTTACAACTATACTTAAACCTCAATATGTTATTGTCTAAGTTTGATGACAGATCTTCACTTTGTTACTGTTCCTACTGTTGTTATTTACTGAAAAACTTTTCAATAAAAACTATTGGAATTAAAAAAAAAAAAAATCTTGCCTTTAATGTCACTTTAAGCATAGTCTCCTGGAGAGATCAGAAGTGACAGCCTGCATGCTTTCCTTATAGCATCTCCTTTTGTAGAGTCTGAATTTTCATACAACATTTGGGAATACTGTTTTTCAGTTCTGACATTTTATATAAGATTTAATGGTGAGTGTGAAAATTAGCTTGTTAATCAAAATAAATTGGTCTCCATAAATGATAAAAATATGCCAGGTCATTTTTTATGTGTAATATTATGAATTTTTCTAAATGGGGAATTTGCACACTTGAAGGATCATTAAACGATGTCTAACCCTACTCTGCAGTGATTACAGGAGAACAGAATTCTGTTCAGGAAAATGACATATCCGTTCTAAAAGCTTTACTTCGACATTTTCACTTAATCATCAAGAACAGATCAAAACACTTTTCAAATACATGTCATATCTGTTTTACATAAGAATATTTTGGAACCACTGTAACTGCCATTTGAAAAATCATGCTGAATGTTATGCCTATATACGTCTCAAAAAAATGTGTGCCTCCAGAAAGAATATACAGGGATTTATGTTTAATAAATCTCCCTTTTCCAATAGCTGCTTTAGTTAGTCAGTCCCTAATCGATTCACACCTATGTCCCCCCTGCCCCCCCCCCCCCCCCCCCCAAAGTGTTTCCCATAAAAATCAATGAACACACATCAAAATGCATGTCACCACATGTCAATCCCCAATGAAATACACCTTTTCATTGATTGGAAACATTTGTCATTATGCATATCAATGCACACTGACACATTTTGAAGGAAAAGGTCATCAAGCAAAAAAGTAAATGTGTGAATCTAGCTATAGGATCCATTCACACTGTTGCATGCATCTGCACATTGTAGTGATATTCATTTGGCACCCCAATGCACTAAGGGAACACACATGTTTAGCAGCACACATTGTGGTGCACTGCATTGCAAAATAAAAGGGACATATGTGTATTTATGTGTGCATACACATGGTCACACAATGTTGTCGGAAATTCCGAACGTCAAGAACGCAGTGACATACGACGAGCCGAGAACATTGAAGTTCAATAGCCAGTGCGGCTCTTCTGCTTGATTCCGAGCAAACGTGGAACTTTGTGCGTCAGAATTTTGTACACACGATCGGAATTTCCGACAACGGATTTTGTTGTCGGAAAATTTGACATCCAGATCTCAAATTTTGTGTGTCGGAAATTCCGATGGAAAATGTCCGATGGAGCCTACACACGGTCAGAATTTCCGACAAAAAGCTCCCATCAAACATTTTCCGTCGGAAAATCTGACCGTGTGTACGGAGGCTGTGTTTGATGGTACAGTGGCTGCGTTTGATGGCACAGTGGCGGCAATTGATGGGCACAGTGGGCACAGTGGCGTCAATTGATGGCACAGTGGCTGCGTTTGATGGTACAGTGGCAGCAATTTATGGGCACAGTGGCTGCGTTTGATGGCACAGTGGCTGCTGCCTGTTCACATATGGAAATGGGTCTTGTGTGAGTTTGGTGCGATCCAGTATGATTTTGTGGTCTATGGACTTCAATAGACACGCATCAAAGTCATGTCTGCATCCTTGATCCATTTTACAATGGGATTTGTGCTGGTTGTTAGGAGCTGGCACCCAGCAGCAGGGATCAGTCATAAGTTTTTAAGGAGCTGGAGCCCTGCTGTAAACAAAAGAGCCAACATTGCAAAAAAAAAATGCGGGGAGGTCCTCCCCCCACCAATTTATTCCAGGCCACGATGAATTTTTTTAGGAGTAAAAGTAAAGTAGAAGTAAAGGCTCAAAAACTTGATCAATGTATCCACCAATTGTAAATAAATAATGTTACTATAACATATACAACAGTCTAAAGAGACGGTCTAAAAGTCCATAAATAAATAGATAGGGAGTAGAAATAGTCCAACAATTAGGGCTGCCGTCATATAGGAACAGAAACCAGGTTCCAGAAACACTAAAAAAGACACGGAGAGAGGCACCTCTGGGTGCAGATTTTTTATGACAACTTTAATTGCACTTAAATAAATGGCAACTCACATTTAAGAAGTAATAAACAGGCACATCAAGAATGGTCCCAGCAGGGTAAAGGGACATCGGTAGACGACCCAGTCCTTTACTCCATCATGGGAGAGCGCTGTGCTCACTGTAACACTGCTGTATGGAACGGCCGGTCGTGGTGGAGGAATCTCAAAGCGAGGCTTGGAACGCAGGTGGATGACGTTACCAGTAATGCAACGCGTTTCGGATTGAACGGCAGCCGCGCTCCTTTTTTTTTTTTTTTCTTAGACATCATAGCCAACACTCCTTGGTGCACCAAGAGTTTGTTTTGTGTTGTTTAGAGTATCTGTTAACTCACAATTTTTTTATGTTCGATGGGGACTACTATGTCCAGAAATGCGGGGCCTCGATGGGCGCCAAATTCTCCCCCTTCCTTGACAATTTGTATATGGGATGGTGGCAGAGGTCCCACATTTTTGGCGCTGGTTGTCCCCATCGTTCTGAGATCAAGTTTTTCCGTCGTTATATAGAAGATTTAATTTTTGTGTGCACCAGGAGTGTTAGCGAACTAGCTGTATGGCTTCTGCACCTTAATGACAACACCCTCAATCTAAAATTTACAGGTGTCATGGACCCTAAACAAATCGAATTTTTGGATAGTTGTTCTGATAGGTGAAGGGGAATGTATTTCCTCTAAGCTTTTTAGGAAGCCTTCTGCCGGTAATTCCTTGTTGAGGGCTGATTCGGGCCATCCAAGGCACACCATCAAGGGCATCCCTGTGGGACAGTTTTTGAGGCTAAAACGGGTATGTAGTGATGAGTCATCCTTTTTGAAAGAAGCTTCTGCCATGAAAAAGCGTTTCATGGAAAGAGGTTATGCAGTCCCTGCACTTGACAGGTCATTCAATATAGCCCTTAAAACTTATAGAAGTCACCTCCTTCATGATAATATCAAGAATGGAGATGGGAGAAGACGGGTATCTGACAGATCCATTAAAACTTTGGTGTTCTCTACGCCTTATAGTTTAGAGTTTGGTAAAATTAAAGGGATCGTGGAGAAATATTTACCTTTTCTTTACAACGACCCTGTTTATGCTCAAATCCTGTCAATCCTGTCAAAAGGTATTAGATCAGTTTCCCGCAGGGCTCCCACCATTGGTGGCATGTTGTCTCCCAGTCTCTATTCAAGTAGCGTTCAACGCCCTAATTGGTTGCAGTTTAAGTGATCGCTTCGATGTGGGGGCAGGAATTGTCCATGTTGCCCCCACATTTTACGAGGTGATATCATCCATTTTAGGTCTTTGAATAAGGACATTAAAATTATGACATTCATTAACTGCAACACTAAATTTGTTATCTACGTGGTTACGTGTGAACAATGTTTCATACAGCACATTGGACGAACAACACGAAGGTTGAGGGACAGATTATATGATCACCTCTAAAAATCATCCCACCAATGTGGCGAGGCACTGGAATCTTTGTCATGATAAGGATGTCAGTGGCTTGCGCATTCAGGGGGTTGAAAAAGTAATTTTGTGATAGGTTTAGTCTGTTGTGCAAGCAGGAGGTTTATTGGATATTCCATCTTCATACGAGGCAGCCTGCGGGCCTCAACTTTGAGTGGGATATTTAGTTCTTCTATGAGTGAATTTTTTATACATTGACTGCCTTGTATTTATTAAGCTAATATGTATGGCTCCCTTTCCACTGGTGGTTGGTCCGGTGCTGATAGGTTTTTTCATCTGGTTCTGCTGGGCTCATTTTATTACGTTGCTGCCGGATTCTTCACTATTTCCCATTAATTATAACTTCTTTATATTTAGGATAGGCTAGTTACCTGATTGTGACTGTTATTTGAATAGGGCTGTATGTATGCATTGTATCATGCTTGCTGTGGTAATTATTAATATCAGCATTATATGTATTGATTAATATCTCATTATACATATTTGTTATTTTCTGATGGTCGCATGCTCAGTGTACCACATTGTGTATGCGATCAACTAGCTTTGGTCTCAGACGATTTGGTTTAGATCATTCTATTAGTCTATTCCCATATTCATTTAAATTTTTAATTTTGACTTTGATTTTTATATTGTATCATAGGAGAAGGCTTAAATAGATACATCCAATAAGATATTTGTAATCTTTCTATTATGCAACTTTTTTTGGGATGTGACATTTTTAGGGAACATTAGTGTTTTTTCCGACGGTTTCGGGATTCATTGTGCCCCATGCACCGGCATATACACGCATTGAGAGTTTGTTTCCTTCTCTGCGTGTTTGCCGATGCATGCGATTTTTTACATACAAAATGAAAAATATTTTTATATATGCTATTCTTTTCTCTCTTCAGGTTGCACCTGTACCCTTCTCCCTACAGATAAGATCCATAATGTTATTTATTACCATTATGTAGGGATGGGCCCGGTGTTCGATTCGAACCCACGTTCGAATCGAACATCGGGCGTTCGACCGATCGTCGAGCCCAGAACTATTTTGGCCTTTCGCATCAAATTTGTGTGATGAGAACGGCCCACAATGCACTGCGCCAGTCGCAGTGCATTGCTGGCTGATGATTGGCCAAGCATGCACTGTGACCCCGCATGCTTGGCCAATCATAGAGCCAGCAGCGAGGAGAGCAATAATTGGCCACAGGCAGGATGCCTGTGGCCAATTATAGCTCAGGGGGTTTATTACACGCCCCACATTATATAAGGCCGCCGTGCCGGCAGCCTCGTGTAGTGTGTTCCGGCGTTAGTAACATTATCTGCTGTGATCCATTCTGCAGTGCTGCTGACATTATCTGTGCTGTGATCAATTCTGCTGAGTGCTGCTGACTGCTGACATTATCTGCTGTGATTCTGGGGATTAGTGTGTGCGTGCTGTTAGTACAGCATTGCAGTATCACATTAAACCGCCTTTACCCTTCTGGCCTGTTGTGTCATCTAAGGCAGCCATCTGCGGCTAATGAATTGCCGGTTCCCTCCGCGCAATGGGAGGCTCCCGCTGTGTGAGGTTTCGCTGCGCCTGACAGGTCTTTTATAATGGAGCACAGGGATGTCATGGGGACTTCCCTATGGCTTTCCCCATGATGTCAGAGGGGGGCGGGGTCACCAGGTGGCCCCGCCCTCCATTATAAAATACCTGTCAGATGCAGCGAAGCCTCACACAGCGGGAGCCTCCCATTGCGCGGAGCGGCCCAAGAAGAGACGCCGACATCATGGAAGAAGATGCCGGACAAGAAGACCAGAGCAAGAAGAACCGGATCGGAGGAAGAAGAAGATGGAAGAAGATGCCGGAAGGAGAAGATGAAGAAATCGAAGGATGAATAAAGGAAGAAGGAAGAAGACCAGAAGAAAGAAGATGAAAGAAGATTTTAATAAAGGAATTGTCAAAGACCGTCTCCTGTAATTTTTACAATTTTTGTCACTTTTTTGGTGAAATAGTAGGGGGGCGGGATCTGGGGGTCCCCTTGTTAAAGGGGGCTTCCAGATTTCGATAAGCCCCCCGCCCGCAGACCCCCACAACCAATGGCCAGGGTTGTGGGGAAGAGGCCCTTGTCCTCATCAACATGGGGACAAGATGCTTTGAGGGGTCGCAGACCCCCAAAGCACCCTCCCAATGTTGAGGGCATGTGGCCTGGTACGGTTCAGGAGGGAGGGGGGGGCGCTCCCTGCGGCCTGCCAGGTTGCGTGCTCGGATAAGTGTCTGGTATGGATTTTGAGGGTGACCCCACGCCATATTTTTTTTTTTTGGCCGGGGTTCCCCTTAAAATCCATCCCAAACCTGAAGGGTCTGGTATGGATATTTAGGGGGACCCTACATAATTTTTTTTTTTAATTTGACGCAGGGTTCCCCTTAATATCCATAGCAGTCCTGAAGGGCCTGGTAATTGAATTTGGGGGGACCCCCACGCTTTTTTTTTTTTTTTTTATCAATGACTTTTTTTTATCAATGACTTTCAATAAATGACTGTTCTCTGTATTATGGGAGCCGACAATTCATTAGCCGCAAGTGATTTTAAATGACACTTTGTGCAGGGACAGTTCTAAGCACGGGAAACATGTGCCCCTTCACAGGCATACTATAGACACCCCCCAGGTACGAAATTTAAAGGAATATCACACTTTTATTGTTTCACATTAAGCATTATTAAAATCACTGCTCCTGAAAAAAAGGCTGTTTTAAAAAAAAAAAATTGCATTGATACATGTCCCCTGGGGCAGGACCCAGGTCCCCAAACACTTTTTATGACAATAACATGCATATTAGCCTTTAAAATTAGCACTTTTGATTTTGAACGTTCGCGTCCATTGTAATTAATAGGGTTCTAATGTTCGCACAAACTTTAGGTCCGTTCGCGGGTTCTGGTGCGAACCGAACCCGGGGTGTTCGGCTCATCCCTACCATTATGTATGCTTTCAACATGTCAGCTTTATTTAGGTGTAAAGGGTCTTCTCCATCCATTCAAGCATTAATCTTTAGACTTTGGATGTTCTCAGGTGCTTCCCTAATTGCTATCTTGTTACACACGTATTTTATCCATTTGTTTAATTGTTTGGGTGTGTATATAGCTTTGTATGTATATTCTGCACTCTAGCTATGACTAAGCACCATGTTCAGTGTGAAACATGTCAGCGGCTGTGCAGTTAGTCTGTACATTAGCCTAGATGATTTTAATCATATTTCTGCAATAAAGTTGAATATTTTGGAGTGCGACTATCCAGCTATTTTTTCTACTTCAGTTCTGTTGCAAACAGAGCCGGCACCCTGTGGGATTGTGGAGACAGCTGTTTTTGGAGAGGTCATTACTTTGGAGCGGTAATCTTTTTGTAGATGCGCTCGTTTGTCAAGCTAACTGGCAGGACAAATATAAATATGTATACAGGGGAAAGGGGAGGGGCTAATATAAATGAGTCATAATACTAGATGGTCAGAAAGAAAAATGGATCAATAAACAGCAATACTAAAACAATAATGTTAAAACGACAATATTAAAAAGCACAATTTTGAAAGGCACATAATAAGCTCACAACATATGAGTCGAAACACGATCGACCAAAAATTATGATGTAAACTATGAATAGTACACAAGAAAACGTAAATTCATTAATTAAAAAAAAAAAATCAATAAGTTAATTAAAAAGCAAAAAAACAATCAATTGATTCATTGATCAACTGATGTAAGATCATAGATTATTCTATATGTGCGTTACTATGCATGTATAGCTGGTCTATAACATATTAGGTAGAAAAATAAATAAATTATGTAGAAAAAAAAAAAATATATATATAATAATAATAAAAAAATAAATGAATAAAAGGGTCATAACACATTAAATTAAAAACACAATAAAAGCTATATATCATTAATTGTAATGTAAGGTGGGTAGAAAAAAATTAAAAAAGTATAAGGGTATGGAAGAATAGACAATTAATTATAAGAATAAAAATGAATAAATGTCAATCAAATAATGGAATACACACGTATACTAAATAAATGAATATTAAATCAGCCATGAAACTACTCTAGGAGCTACCATCCCAGTCAACCAGTGCTGGGCTAGACAAGGAGGAGAACTCTAATCCTCTGGAAGGGTAGCTAATATATATGGGGAAGGAGACCTAGGCTATACTATCACCAATACTCACAATGGCCTGCCACCCCCAAGGAACAAGACCTAAAGAAAAATGTTAAATATTAATGTTAAAAGAAGGTGTGAACTGCATAAATATAGTATATCCACTATAAAAAGACAGACTAGAGAATAGTAGCAATTTAAATTCCATCATTAATACCTGAATTTTCAGGATTGTTTGTAGTACTGCAAAAAATGTTTAAAGATGTTTGTATTATAGAGATATAAAGTAATTGGGGCTAAGACTTGAAGACTAAGGCCATTAGGTCCGAAATGCTAAAAAATAATTGTGAGCTTCTATTGACAGAATAGTTAGCTGGAAAATTACATAGATTCTATTTAATGTTGCCTCCCTTTTCCCTGACAACTTCTATCCACAGTATTGCTCCATAATAGTATACTAACATGTTGGCATATTTTCACAGTGGACACTGACAGGTGCCACAGAAAAAGGTCATGGTAGAGCACCCTGATCTGTAGTTACACCCATGAAATGGCTCCATTGGTTGTAGTTGAAGATTGTGGTTCCCCTGGTGTTCAGGGATGGCAGAGGTTCTAGGACACACTCTCTCCACTAAAGAAGACTTGCGATCCAGTGCTGGACTAGCTCAGTGCTTCCTGGAGTAGAGAAGTCGAAATTTGAGGGCAGATTGGGGTGCAGCTGTTTAGGTTAGGGAAAGGCAGGTGCAGGAAGTAACCCCTAAAATAAGAGTCTTGTAAAATTTTAGAGTCAGGGCCATACTAGTTGCTGAAGACACTGCTAACATTTATAACATTTAAAGGGCCTGCACACCTGAGTTCTTTGGGTCTAAATCAAGAGCCTATCTAGTGTGTCTGAGTTTAAAGCTGCAAGTAATATTTAGCTGCAAGTATCTTCCTGACTGCTACTGTTTCAGAAGTGCAATATAATACATACTGTATATTTCACTAAACGGACATACTGGAAGTGTATAGTAATTTTATGAGCCTGCTGTATCCTAAATAATGTTTTTCTGTAAATTAAGCTGAGTTTTGACTCTTTGTACATTGCAAGAAAAAAGGATTACAATCATATTGCAGTTTGTTCTCTACACAAAGCTTACAGGCCAATAGTGGTACTGTGTAAGTAAGAGCTAAGAAAAGGCTAGCACACTAAAACTCATACCTATCAAAAAAAAAATCTCAAATAAGCATAGTGTAGCACCCTGATGTTTAGGCAGGGTTGCTAGTAAATTTACCTGCCAGGTATAGTTGCCTTGGCCAATTGATAGGAGATCAATTAATTACACCTTAATTCTGGATTTTCTGCACTTCTCTCACTAGATGGCCGGGTATCTGGTGGCATTAGATAAGACAGGGACATTGCAAGGACAGATTAGGAATAGATGGTGTATCTCAGCCAATGGGCAGGAATCTTCTTGGGTCCCTTGGCCTGATGGGAGAGCCAATTTATTTGGGTGAGGTCAGGTGATCGGTGTTCTGTGCAACCTGGACGGCTGTCTGGGTGGACATGTGTTGTGCTGCCCCGGGCTGCTAGGCCAGAGCCAGAGGCCTATCTCAGGGACATCTGGGTGCTAGGCTGCCTGAGGGCCTATTTAGAAGCTAGAGAGCAATGTAGGGTTGGGACTGCGGCTTGCAGTCCAACCAGAAGTGACAGTTCTGCTGGCCGGAGAACCTGTCATGGTCGGAGGTAGAGGGGAAGCTGTCGCCACTAAGGGAACATCCACCTTATTACCAGGGACCATTGTGAGTAGTTGAAGCAAGTACCAGAGCAGTATTCTTACCAACCAGGGATGGTGAAGAATTGGGAAACCTCAGCAGGTGTCAAGCTAGGGACCCAGCCAGCGGAAGTGACACTTGCAGAGCAGCCTTGTGTGCCAAGCCAGGGACCGAGCAGGCCAGTGGGGTGACACTTGAGGAGTATCTTGGATGCCAAGGTAAGGACCCAGCAGGGAAGTGGGGGTGACGCTTGAGGAAGATACTGAGAGAGAAGGTTGGAAGAGCTCAGGAGATCCAGTGGCAGTGGATCAGCAAGTCTAGTGAGAGAGACTGGGAGCACAGTTGAGTGAAGATCTAGAATAGGCGATTGTAGAGGAAGTGAAAGAGTTAATTGTAAACTTTGTTAGGAACTGTTCAAGATTGTTGCCATAGGAGTCAGCGTGTCTACACATGCAGATGTGGTGTCCGGCTGGGTGCCTTTCCCTGCATGGCTGTCTACCTATAGAAGTCTCGGAGTCTGCCAATTAACATTGCAACTACTAAAGAGTGTCCTGGCCCTAAACCTCTCTCCCACAGTTCTGTCAAGAGAAAATAAATCTCATTGCAATCAAGAAGTGTCTGGAGCCCATGAATCTACCTTGCATTACACCCACCATGCAGCGTAACCCACTCTACATAGAAGGATGTCAGCTATCCCTAACTCTGGAGGTTCTCATTAGACCAAAGGGGACCTGAGAAATGGCTACAATAGTAAACATGTACCAACAACCAGCATTTCACTATCGTGCAGTTACTTAATTTAAAACTTGAGAAAAGGAAGCCTGCACTTCAAAGGAACATCTGTAGTGGGATCCTCGAAGGAGCCGCTGGATTGCATTGGTCCCCTGCTTTGCATCAGATACGACCCACCCTTACCTAGACCTCTGAACACCAATACATGTGTAGCACCCTCTAGTGTGTGCTACTAGAAGTGAGAGTAGGTAAAAACATTTTTCTGGCCAGGGATAAACCTGAGTCACTGAATCTGGGGCAGGGTTACTAGAGACCAGGGCTGGATGACTTATCCTGTCAGCCCGTTGGTGCCTCCCCTTGGTACCTGAAATGTTGGATAATGTTCTAGAACTAGTGGGTAGAGGTAAGGAGGAGCAGTGCTGAGCAGAGGCTGTCGGTGGCCCTTGAGGGACCCCTGCCGGGGATGGATTTTACCTCAGGGTGGGAGCTCGGGAAAGCTGGCCTTGAAGTATCCTAACACAGGAGGCAGTAGAGGGATTCATGCCGGAGAGGCAGCAGGAAGGAGCAAACAGAGACAGTGAGTAGATCAGCACAGTGCCGGGACAAGACAAGGGGAAAGACTGTCAGCTGTAACAGGGCTTTCTTGAAGACCGGGGTGTGCCAAGTCTTCATCTGATCTTGCCCTGGGAGAGCTCCATGAGTGTGTGTGCCAGTCAGGCAGGACTGGGGCAGAGAGTCAGTCAGGAGGACTGGGAGAAAGAGCAGCCAGGCGTGGCTGATGGCTACCAGGTGGGCTGATAAAATAAAATTATGCCAGCGCAAAAAAAATTTTAATCTAACAGTTGCTGAAAACTCCAGGCAAATTTACAAAAAAATCCCAGGCAATTAAAATACAAAGAATAGTGCAGCGCTAATTATCACAACTGATTGATCTCGTCATTCATTGGGAGAAAAAATTATTATTTTTTTTTTTTAACGTTCATAAAAAATTCAGGAAAAGATAAAATTAGGATTTCCAATAAAGTGACAATGTGCATCAGTGTAAAAAAGGGGGGTGACCTTCGCGCTTCTTAAAACTAAAACACAAGGGTGACACGTGTGAACCAGTGTAAAATCCCAAAAAATGTACTTAGGAAAGCTGCAAAGCCTAATGGTAAACACTAAACCACAAGTAAAAGTGATAAAGGGATAGTGGCGCTCCCTAATGCAAGAATAAATGTGTATGTGAACACACTACCTAACACACTTTAATATAAATGATATAGGAAATAGATAAATATGTGAAAGCAAATGTGGATATAGGAACCAATAATAAAGTAATTCAGAGGTTAGCACTCCATGCCATACATAGTCATCCAGCCTGGGGACACTCAAGAATAGATGTACCACCAGAGGACCCCCTAGGCCCTGATGGGAGAAGCTAATGGGGCTATTCACTTAAATTGTTGCAATAATCAAAGACAAATCTGTAATACAGGTAAATTAGAATATGATGTGTCCATCGGCTTACATCTCACACCACCCTAGATAAAATCGATACATGTGTCACACAAATATTAAAAGATAAATATATCTAACTATAAGTGACTCCAGCAGTAAGCATAAAATATTTTAAGTGAAAAAAATAACAGACCACGTGGAAAAAATGTGAACCCCGTGAAAAAATATAGATATATACTTATATAAAAAGTCCTCCCGGGTTGGATGCTCCAAAAGGTATATAAAAAGAAAAAAAGGTATACAAATGTTCAATAATCAGTGACTGTAGTGACTTCGCTGCTGCAGATAAGGTGACTTCGTGCTGCCCATATGGTCCCACACTCACCGGAAAACACCACCCCTGCAGGGGTAAAAGGTATAGATAGAGATCCGTCAGTGGTCCCTCTGCCAGCACTAGATCGATATCCCACTCCTTCGTATCCACAGGAATAGTCACAGGATCTAAGTACTGCTGTCCAGCGTCAGCACTCCATTATCCAGGAAATTCAGAAAAAATGTCCCTCCATGGCAAAAAGTAAAAAGAAAGATAGGGGACTCATAGCGCAAAATGTAAAAGAAATTACACTTTATTTAGATAAAACCAAAAAATATAAAAACAAATAAAATGTATATAGCAGAGTCCCGGCGGGCTTGCGTAAGGCTTTAAAGCCTAATTGCCCTCTATTGCAAATAGTGCGCAGTGGCCGCTCCGCAGCTTGCGTCCCAGCAGCGTTCCAAGCCTCCTGCGCTGACCGGAAGTGATGTAAGTACGCCTTACGCACGTTTCGTCATGTGACTTTGTCAAAAGTCACTCTTGACAAACTCTTGACAAAGTCACATGACATATACGTATATATCTATATTTTTTCACGGGGTTCACATTTTTTCCACGTGGTCTATGTTATTTTTTTCACTTAAAATATTTTATGCTTACTGCTGGAGTCACTTATAGTTAGATATATTTATCTTTTAATATTTGTGTAACACATGTATCGATTTTATCTAGGGTGGTGTGAGATGTAAGCCGATGGACACATCATATTCTAATTTACCTGTATTACAGATTTGTCTTTGATTATTGCAACAATTTAAGTGAATAGCCCCATTAGCTTCTCCCATCAGGGCCTAGGGGGTCCTCTGGTGGTACATCTATTCTTGAGTGTCCCCAGGCTGGATGACTATGTATGGCATGGAGTGCTAACCTCTGAATTACTTTATTATTGGTTCCTATATCCACATTTGCTTTCACATATTTATCTATTTCCTATATCATTTATATTAAAGTGTGTTAGGTAGTGTGTTCACATACACATTTATTCTTGCATTAGGGAGCGCCACTATCCCTTTATCACTTTTATTTAATCACTGGCTCCCTAGGGAGTCCACTCAGGGGAGGCTGCATACCTTTACCTTTATCCTAAGCGCGGACTATTTATCTTACTTAAACTAAACCACAAGTGAAAGTAAAAAATTAATGATTTCACGCTAAACCGTGACACTGAGGATTCTGATAAGAAATAAATACATTAAATATACATAAATAAATGTGAATATGCAATAATAGTGCACAATATGCTAATAAGCAAGAAATAAGTAAAAAGTCTATCTCATACTGGTGAAAAAGTTTGAATAAAACCACACAATGTATAGTGCATCAAATAAATAGTGCATCCAATCAATAATATCCTACGGATGTATTAATGGTGGTGATTAAAAAGGTAAAATGTCCTACGGACAAATTGTTGCTCGTGGCAACGATAACAATATAATGGATAATAATGTCCATGCAGTGAGGTAGATAAGGTGACAATGAGTATGTGTCCGTTACTCCCACAGGCGTCTTGTATATCACGACTGAATCAAAGGGATATGACCACTCTAAACTTCTTAGTGAAAAACAGCAGGTGGGTGCAGACAAATGGAATCCCAAACTGATACTCCCTAGCCTCTCACCTTAGGGCCATTGTTACAGGGCACTGAAAAGATTGGGGCTTTATCCAGACTCCTCTCCTCCACTCGGTCCCAAGAATGTAGTTGGGTAATTGGGTACTGCAACGGGTGATACTTCTCCAATACCTCCACTGAATTCTTGTGTCTCCTCGCTGACCTCTCACATTCATGCAGAGAACATCCCACACACCGTTCTCCAGCGGGGCAATCCTCTCATATAATGGGGGTGAAGAGTAAGAGAAGAAGGGTGGGGGGGAGCCCAATAGTGAAGTATGTTTGGGTAAAAAAACTCTTTATTGAAAGACAAATTGCATCCTTACATTCGTGAAGATAAGATACAGCATACACAGGCGAGTAGCGCCAGTTTCACATCACTTCCGGTATCCTCCAATCAGATCAATCTAATTGGAGGATACCGGAGGATACCGGAAGTGATGTGAAACTGGCGCTACTCGCCTGTGTATGCTGTATCTTATCTTCACGAATGTAAGGATGCAATTTGTCTTTCAATAAAGAGTTTTTTTACCCAAACATACTTCACTATTGGGCTCCCCCCCACCCTTTTTCTCTTACTCTTCACCCCCATTATATGAGAGGATTGCCCCGCTGGAGAACGGTGTGTGGGATGTTCTCTGCATGAATGTGAGAGGTCAGCGAGGAGACACAAGAATTCAGTGGAGGTATTGGAGAAATATCACCGGTTGCAGTACCCAATTACCCAACTACATTCTTGGGACCGAGTGGAGGAGAGGAGTCTGGATAAAGCCCCAATCTTTTCAGTGCCCTGTAACAATGGCCCTAAGGTGAGAGGCTAGGGAGTATCAGTTTGGGATTCCATTTGTCTGCACCCACCTGCTGTTTTTCACTAAGAAGTTTAGAGTGGTCATATCCATTCACTTTGATTCAGTCGTGATATACAAGACGCCTGTGGGAGTAACGGACACATACTCATTGTCACCTTATCTACCTCACTGCATGGACATTATTATCCATTATATTGTTATCGTTGCCACGAGCAACAATTTGTCCGTAGGACATTTTACCTTTTTAATCACCACCATTAATACATCCGTAGGATATTATTGATTGTATGCACTATTTATTTGATGCACTATACATTGTGTGGTTTTATTCACACTTTTTCACCAGTATGAGATAGACTTTTTACTTATTTCTTGCTTATTAGCATATTGTGCACTATTATTGCATATTCACATTTATTTATGTATATTTAATGTATTTATTTCTTATCAGAATCCTCAGTGTCACGGTTTAGCGCAAAATCAATGTGCATCAGTGAAGACTGAAATTCCGTGCCAAAAGTGTATCCTCCACCATAAGACATTCTATGTCGCTCACCTCAACGGTAGGACCCCTGAGTCAACAAAGGGTCAAAAAGGCTTTCCCATAAGGGCAAAATCCTGGAGAGTAGCGATAAACCTCTTCAAATTGCAAAGCACATGGATCACCAGATCAGTTTGTATGCAGGGGATCCTGTTTTATGCAAGTAAAACAGGAACTATCTAGTGCTCTCTGCTAGCATATATTTAATAAGTAAAAACAATCACACTTACATAAAAGGCACTTCTATTAAGTGCCAGCCAACACGCGTTCTGTCACATAAAACCACATGGAATCATGCGGTTTGACCAGAACACACAAAGCTGATATAGAAAATGAGGCTGGTTTAACAGTAACATAAATAGTGACAATATCCACAGCAGTGTATTCTACCTACTAAATTACAGATCCTGTCTACCACTGGCTAGTGGGATACTAAATACAGCCATGCCAACGTTGGAGCTCTTACTCCTGAGTGGGAGTGTCTGTATCCTTGGGTAGATAAGAGCTCCAGTCCCCTCTGGCAGTAGCTTTCAACAACAACAGCTGTATTAAAAACAAGTCTAATGATATTAGGGGTTTGAAGGTTGGAATCACTGAGCACAAGCTGTCAGCTCATGCTGACAATGTACTATTCCATATTACGGACCCCCTGATGCGAGAACTTCAGCATTTTGGGATGCTTTCTAATTTTAAGATCAACTTAGCAAAATCTGAAATTCTGTCCATTCAGGTGCCCTCCCCCTTAGCGAGTAATCTTCACTCCGCATTCCCCTTTATTTGGGTCAAGTCCTCTTTGCCATATTTGGGTATTCAACACACAGATAGCTTTGACACTCTGTACGCTTCCAATTATCCCCCTTTATTGGCCACAGTACGGCACTACTTATCATGGTGGACTAAGACAGCCTTTACTTGGTTGAGGCGGGTAAACATTATAAAAATTAATATCCTCCCAAGGGTACTTTTCTACATGCAAATGATCCCTGTGCCTCTGCTCAGAAGCTTCATTGCCCAATTAACTAGCTTGCTGTCCGGGTTTGTCTGGATATCTTATCTGAAGACAACAAAGCACTAGCATTAAATGCAATTATGCAATCTAGGGATTTATGTTAGTAAGATAGAATGCAAAGCAACACAGTGATTAAATACAATCAAGCCCTATTTCAGTCACTGAAGCCTATGTGAACAGGCAGCAGAAAGGTAGGGGACTGGCACTTTGTGGACTATGTCAGACCACTGCTTTCTGTCTCTTCAGCCCACAGGTGCTTAACTTTAAAACAGCTGACAAAACATTCAGCAAAACTGTTGCACTTAAAATGTCTGGCTCCTTTAAGCAGAGTTCCAGATAAATGAGAGCAGACCCCTTATGTTAAACAACATTAATTACTTGTGGAGATTGGGAAGGAATAAAAGGGGTTAATAGTAAATACAGCAGATCTTCAGCTAGCACTTTAAGAATGGCGAGTGAAATAATCCTGGATGGAAGAGCAGAGCAAATTTAGCTGGTATGTGGTTAACCAATAAAAGATGTAGACTTTTCCTGTATAGCCTAAGCACGTGTAGTCACAATATATGTTGGTTCAATGGTATTGTATCCAATAGGACTACAGTTGCCCTGGATATGAGCAGAAACACAGGTGTCTGTATACAGTGTCTATGGGATTAAATTAACTTGCATCAAATGGCACTACAAGTATCAGAAATGTGGGCAAAGACAATGGTGTCTGTATACAGTGTATATAGGACTAAATGGGCTGGTGCCTGCTGACCGACACTGTATCTGAAGCTGCTGGCAGTGATGCAGATGATTATGGTCTTTATCAGGATCTCACTCTGGGTCCTGGCTCAGGGAATGGAGTCTGACCTCATACCGTGCCACGGCCCACCCTGATCTGAAGTGCAGGCAGCGTGGAAGAAGCAGTCACAGCCTCCAGACCGCTGCAGATAGGGAAGCAATGCTGTCCGCAGATGTCGCTCTGGATGCCGCTTGATAACTCTCTCTTATGCAGGCCACGACTCCAACCCAAGTCCCACAAGCACATGGTTCCTGCTGGCAGATCCAGGTCAAGAGAGCGATCTAGGCCCAGACCAGCCCCTTTATATCCTCTCCCAGTAGACTGTTCTTCTCACACAGCAATCTGGTGGTTGTAGTTCAGGCCAGTCCTGCTAGAATTGAAACCCCAGCAATCGGAACTACACATCCCACAATGCTTTTCTTTGCTCTAGGCTCTATCATCAGGAAAATAAAACATGGAGTTCAAGCCAACACTAGAGGGAGACAGCTCCACATCAACAGCAATGCACACTGTCCCTGAATTGCCGGCATCAATCGCCGTCTCCTGGCTTGAGTGTCAAATGCCAGAAGTTGCCTAAAATATGTGTTGCAGCCCTATCGGTTGCCTAATTTCACACAGTGGTGCAGATTTACTAAAACTGGTGCACTCAGAGTCTGGTGCAGTTGTGCATGATAGCCAATCAGCTTCTCCCAGTAAGCTTTGGCAATAAAACCCGAAAGCTGATTGGTTTTCTATGCTGAGTTGCACCAGATTTTGCACTCTGCAGTTGTAGGTAAATCAACCCCTCTGTCTTACAGGTCTTAAATGTGTATAACTTTTAAAAGGAAAATAAGATCTTAATAGTGGATGTTACTCTGGTCGCATTTGTAGTTAAACCAAGCTAAACATTCTAGTTCTAGGAATTGGAAATGTTGATGTGTGTGTTTGAGGATCAGATGACAAGGTCAAGTGGTAATTGCAAAGCCAGAATGACTGTGTTCAGTGATAATAAACACTGCTTATACTGGGAAAAAGAAAAACAATGGTGATGCTGGAAACAGATCAATATGATCATAATTATGCTGGAGATTGAATGACAAAATATGATGCCAGAAAGTAGATGAACAGCTGTGATGCTGCAGATTTGCCTAAGCAGAAGTGATTTGGGTCTGCCTGCTGTCCATAAAAAGTCCCTTGCGTGTCCCTTTATACTTTGATCATATGTGGTTTGTAATGTGTTGATTTGCTCAAAATGTTATTTTTAATATAGCTTGTCCTCCAAATTTCTGTGCACACAAAGTAAACTTGGCTGACAACTGCTGGTCATTTGGTAAGTAAACCATCCACTGCCTGCTTAAAGCTGAACTCCAAGTAAACAGCCAAATACAAATAATTGATCTACATATGCATGAACTGTTATATCTCCCAAAGAATTTGACTTATGATCAGCTAATCCAGGGGTCTCCAAACTTCCTAAACAATGGGCCAGTTTACTGTCCTTCTGGCTTTAGGGGTTAGACTGTCAGCCCCCGGCATCAATGGCAGTAAACAATGCCTCCGGCTCGGTGGTCAGTAGGAGTAAAAAAAATATATAATCCCTGTGGTCAGTAAGAGGAGGAATGGTGCCCCATAATTGGTATGAGTGGGGGGAATAGTGCCCCACTGTTGCTGTCAATGGGAGGGATAGTGCCCTATCATTGGAGTTAATGGGAGAAATAGTGAGAGGAATGGTGTCTATTGTTGGTGTCCATGGAAGGAATAGTGGGGTTAATTTACTAAGACTGGAGAGTACAAAATCTGGTGCAGCTCTGCATGGTAGCCAATCAGCTTCTAACTTTAACTTGTTCAATAAAGCTTTGACAATAAAACTGGGAGTTGGCTTCTTTGTAGAGCTGCACCAGATTTTGCACTCTCCAGTTTTAGTAAATCAACCCCAGTGCCTCATCTTTGGAGTCAGTGGGAGGAATTATGCCTCACTGTTAATGTCAGTGGAAGGAATAGTGCCTTATCGCTGGTGTCAGTGGGAGGAATAATGTCCCAAGGCCTGGACAAAGGCAAAAAAAAAGGGATGCATCTTGCCCGTGGGCAGCAGTTTAGAGACAACGGAGCTAATCTAAAAAGCCAGACAGCCCTGTCCAGTTGGTGACTTGACTTTTATCTACTTCAGATAAGCAAAATAGTTTGGTCATCAACTCACCTGTAGACCGTTAATCTAGCAGCAAAAAAAGCATTACCACACTGATGAACTCAACAATCTGAGTCTACTTCCCTCATACTGGCTGCAGGTTTCCTATTTTAAGTAGACAGCACTGTGCAATCCAAAAGAGCCTGTGGGGCTCACAGTGCTCTCCTTCTCTCTACCATTCTATCAGAATCCCGCTGTGCAGGCTATTAAAAGGAGCATGTATAAAGGCTGATTTATACTAAAAAGCAGTATACATTTGCTTGGCCTTGCTGTAAATATGTGCAAAATATTGTAGAATTTCATTTTTTTTTGTCGTTAATTAAATCCACCCTTATTAGGGAAACGAGTTTCCCTAGCAAATCTGACAATCATGATCATTCTTAGATTGTAAGCTCTAATGAGCATGGCCCTCTAATTCCTACCGTATAAAAGTGTATAGTATTGGTACTGTCTACCCTCAAGTTGTAAAGCGATGCGTAAACTGTTGGCGCTATATAAATCCTGTATAATAATAATAAGTAGTAGTTGTCAGCAAATTAGTCATGTCCTCTCTGCAGATATGAAGTAAGAGAGTTGTGCAAATTCCAGCATCCCTGCATCCCAAGGATGTGTTTTAGGCCCTTTTCACACGAGCAAATAGAATTCAGCTTTTAGCTGCGGATAGATCAAGGTATCTACCGCAGCTAAACTCACACAACTTTCCTATGGCCCCATTCACACACTGCATTTAGTAACGGTTTTGTTACATGGGGTTTTGTGCGGTTAGAAAAAATGTATTTGACTGCGCCCAGGACCGATTTATTGCAGCTATCTGCATATAACTGCAGGTAATCGCAGTGTACTATTTCTCCTGCAGATAGCAGCAGCAACAAGGAAAGAAAAACAACAGGAAGCATATCAGAAATGGCAAGAATGTTCCACCACAGCTAAACGCAGCTAAACACAGCCACATGTAAACGCATGTAAACGCAAGTGATCGCTGTGCCTGGAGTCTTGGAATTTCAAAATAACAATACATGCTTTTAACATCGGCAGAACAGCTGCCTGTGTGAAAGAGGCCTATTGTCTGTGTCATGTAGGCCTGCTTGGTATGCACTGTGCAGGATTTCATCTATTTCTTATGACTCTTCCTGTAGAGATGTGCATTACAGTGGAGGAGGGGCATTTCTGGAAGTTCAACTTCACCATATACAGTATTAGGCCCCATGCACACGAGACGCAGATGCAAACTCTGCTGAATGAATGTTTTAAAAAACAGAACCCTGCGTTTAAAAACGCTTGTTTTTCTGCGTTTTAATGTCACGTTTAGCCACGTTTAGCCGCGTTTGCGTCTATAAACGTTTGTAAAGATAACATCATATAGACCCTCCCCAAGCTCAGAAAGCATGTATTATTAACTATTTCTGCCATTTTGATCAGAGTGAGCAGCAGCAGAGAGAGCAGTTGTACACTTGCATTTGCCTCTCTTTCTGTGTTTTTTTTTGGAAATGGATCCCAAATTGAATATATGTCAGGAAATGCTCCTGATGTTGCTCTTGATGTGGCAGCAACGTCGTCGCAAATTGCGTGAGAGGTCCAGAGTCAGAGCTCGACGATATTGGACCCATCCGTTGATGGCACAGTGAATGTCCGTTGGATATTTCACAAACATGGTGGGGGGTTGGGGCTGACTAGACATTGGTATGCAGGTTTTTCTTTGTGAAAAAAAGACATTGCTATGCTTTGGTCAGGCTAGGTGGAGTCACTGATTAGATTAGAAATTGGATGAAGGGTTGGGACAAAGAAGTGGAGGCATTCCTCATTGTCTATGCTACCTAAAAAAAACTAGAGTTTTTTTATGGCATTGCATCAGTCAGTATATATGCTCTATGAACTATCTAAAGTAATTACGACATTTTAAACCAATTTTTTTTGTATTTTTTATGGTTTACCATCATATTTCTGAGTATTCTGGTCCAAAAAATTGGGTTCCTTTAAAAACGCTTATAAACGCAAATTTGTTTATAACGTGCCACGTTAAGCCGCGTTTTGCGCCTGAAACGTGGAAAAGCGAAGTGTCTGAACCCATTTTCTTGCTTCTGGAAAAACGAGGTTAAACGCAACTGCATAAAAACTGGAAAAAATGAGACTGTGTACATGGACACATAGGATAACATTGCATGCGTTTAGGATCAGTTGAAAAAGGTGTCCAACTGCCTCTGAACACGCGTTTAACAGCGTCTCGTGTGCATGGGGCCTAATGCTGCTGGCCAAATTTGGGTCAGCACATCAGCACCGGTTTTCTTTTTTAGCAGTGGCTCAATATTCAGTCTTTAGTTACTCCATAATTACCTTAATATTCATAGCCAAATATCTACAGCAATACATTTTACCAATAGACTATTTTGCACAAACATCAGAGTAGTCACTCTCTGGCAGCACTGTGAATACAGAGGTCTACCCTTGTCTGTTTAAGTTTACTTGTTATTTACTGATTACTGAGAATGAGCACTAGTAAGCTTGCCATACACTAGTAGAAAATTCTCATAATAAGAATGTTTGTTGGCATGTTTTGGCAATGTTTGGCATAGGCTTCAGCATTTCCCTTGTATTATTTATTGTCTGGCCCTAACTATATGGACCTTTTAAGTAACCATATATACGTTTTATTTTAGATTACATCTTTCAAAACTCTCACATTGAGTAATCTCCTTTGTCTGGCATTAATCTCACGGCTATCGATCAGCATGAGGGGCTAATTTGATACGATCGAGCTAATCACTCTATTTGGCGTTCTTGTATTACTTAGTAATACTTGCCCTTGTTAAAAAATCCCCCTGATCTGCTTCATACTCTGAGCCTTTATACCAGCCATCTTTGGATTCACCTGGTGAGAATTATTATTGCTGGCTTTGCCATGTCTATTGATTATAGTTCATTGCTCTAGTTATTACAAGTCTTCTTTCTCGCCTTTGAAAAAAACTTTTTCAATACATGATATCCTATCTTTAGGTATTCATAGATACTTACTTTACTTACCGTTAGGACCTATCAACCCTGCAAAAAATGTTTTCCATCAAGTGGTCTAGTATATCCTCGTTTTCGCTGCTACCGTGCTGTTCTTCCATGTTTTTTGATAAGTATATTTACTCCACATCTTCAAGTAAGTCTTTGTGCTTGTTATCTTTGCTTTTGAAATAGTATTTTTTTAATTATTTGTGGGGCTTTCTTTAGGGCCCCACAAGATCTTCTTTGCACTCTATCTACCTACTTCAATGTGCGCCAATTTCTTTACAATATAAACAAAAAGTTCTTTTTACATACTGTATACATGTTACTATATTATGCACACCCCATAGCACTCTGGTTTACATGTCTTCCCGTCTATATATTGTGATGCTCCGATTCTGGCTACCTTCGATGTGATTGGCATGACTCACCCTCATGTATATTGTTGTATATAATTGTCATTGCTATTTTAACAATATTCTGACACTATATTTATGCATATTTGTCTTTTTCCATTTATTTGATAGCTAATATATATGCTCCTGAAGAAGCGCTACACAGCACGTAACATGTAGAGCACAACACAACTACCTCTGTATATTATCATACCGCCTATCTGCTATTGATTCGTATTCATGGACATCAATTCTTTATGGAATGATCTTGTTTTTCATCTCTTTGTCCTGCAGTAGATACATTTTGTTTCATGCAGTAGCGGTATTGTATGTTATCTTACATATTACCATGTATGTGGATTTTTTTAAATATGTATATTTTATGTGATTTATTAAAATAAATATATTTTGGTATTAAATACTAGTTTGACTGTAACTGTGCCTATAAAGTCCAAGTCCCATTTCTCTTTTTCTCAAGAATGTTTGTTTGACTTTCTAATCTATAGTGGAGTCAAATCAATGCTCTTTTTTGATTGCAGTGATAAGAAATTTCAAAGAAGCAGGATGAAAAATTCTTCCGAAAAGAATGAGGGTATGTGGTTTTCGTTAGGGAAAGTCCATTCATTACAAAATTGAATGATAAAAGCAAATGACATTTTGAAGAACTTTTGTCAAATCATTGAATGTACTAAGAATTTTGCTACAACTGTTCATACTTGCAAACGTTGAAAATATACTAGTGTATGGTCAGCTTTAGATCCCAATGAATGTATGCAATAGACATATTTTTAAGTGGCCTCATATGAGGTGATATGTAAGCGCTATAGTACAAGGATGTAGACACTTTTTATTGTAACAGCATATTTTGTCACACATTGGATAGCCTCAGAGATCCAAAGGTCCAAAGGGGAAGAGATGGGCACAAACCCAGGCCATGACCAGCAGAAAATCTGAAGCTGATTTTAAAATATTGCTTTTGAAATTACTTTTGTAGTGCCCTGCTCTAGTTAGAAGGATAACTTTAGTTTTTGGCTCTGCTATACTCAGCGGAGTGGTGATCTGTTTTTTTTTATCTGCTCAGGTTGATTACTGTGTGGTTCATTACTCCTGCCTGTCTCTGGAAGAAGGAAAAGTAGGATGGTCAGCTACTGGAGGTTTGAATATTTATCTGTTCTCAGCCAAACCCTTGGAGGAGCACCCAGAAGGTGGCTGAGGGAGAAGATAAATGTTTAGGAAGCTAGCTCAGCCTCAGAGTGTTATTCTAATGGGGCTGCTGCCCCTGGGAGGCAGCCAGTGTATACTACTGTTTGGACTCAGCATGTGCTGGGCTGAGGGCCTGAAAGAAATTAGCTTGGAGGATATTACTGGAGGGTATCCCCTGGGGAGGCTGGTCTAGAGAAGGATCACTCTTCTTCCTCACTGGAGCGAGTCATATGGAGGTTGGGTGGCAGACAGCTGTCCTTGGACATTGTAGGTAGGTCTGTGAATCATGGATTCCAGGTGTGCTTGTACTTTTGGGAAGCGAATGCCAAAGGTTGGTACATGGACTGGGACTGCTCATATAGAGTCTCAAATTAACTGCCCTTTCCCCCCTACCCTCCAACAAAGGTTGCTACTAAAGGATTTTACTTGAGATTCTGTCCTTCTGTCCCCATTGTATGTTTTGAAGTACCAAGCACCCTCACCCCTCTCTTTAAAGCACTGCAATATATTTACAAAAGAAAAATCCCATGAACTAAGCCTATGTTTTTCGGTGTGCTTGGAACTAGTGTCTGGGCCTGGCAGCCTCTGCACTGACAAGGGAGACCTTGGTCAATTCACAGCAGCCCCTCCAGGGGAGAATGCTACATTTGTATCTAGTCTGAACATTACGATTCTCAGTATTCAATCTATTATATTAAAGTAGGTACAGAGAAAACCTCTAAGGTTTGCCATACATTGGAAAGTATCAGGGTTTTACGGGTCTGCGAGTACAAGACTGTCTAGTAAAGAGAAGAACACATTCATATATATTTACTATCTTCTGAGTAAAATGGACACCAATTTGTGTCTTTTAAACAAAGTTCAAATCCAGAACTGTGGACATGTTTCTCAGATATTATTCTGGTGCATAGACAAGCATTGATTCTTAGTTTTCAGCAAAAGCTTTTAAATGAAGCCTTAATGGCACTAGTCGTAAAATGGACTCTAAAACCAGGCTTATTAAAGAGACTGTTCTGTTAAAGCGGAGTTCCACTTAAAAATGGAACTTCTGCTTTAACCACTCCTCACCCCCTTACATGCCACATTTGGCATGTAATTTTTTTTTTGGGGGGGAGTGGGGGCTTCATTAGGAGGGGGACTTCCTGTCCCACTTCCTCCTTCCGCCCAGTAACCGCCTAGGCGACTCCTCCCTCTAGGCGATCTCCTGGGACACGTGACAGGTCCCAGGAGATCGCCTATCCACTCCGGGAGCGCAGCGCGGCTCGCGCATGCGCCGTGCGTGCCCGGCCGTGAAGAGGAAAGCTATCACGGCCGGGTGCCCTTAGTGGAAATGGCGGCGCCGGCGAAGAGGAGGGGGAGAGGAGCGACACCCCGTTCGGCCGCATCGCTGGACCGTGGAACAGGTAAGTGTCATTTTTTTTAAAAGTCAGCAACTACACTTTTTGTAGCTGCTGACTTTTAAAATGCCTGGAACTCCCCTTTAATAAAAACCAAATATATAAAATTCATGGTCATTTTTAACCTCTTGGCGCACACGCCTCCCGACCCTTTAAGAGGTTTATGGTGCCGGGAGGCGGGGCGCGGCTTAAAGTGGTGGGCCACCCTGAAAAACAAAACTAGATGAAAATGTTAGTACAAATTTAAAATGAAAAAAAAAGAAATGGCTGTTGCTAGGCAGATCGTCCTAATCTGCCTCTTCTTGTTTCGCGGTGATCTTCTGTCTTCTGCTCCTAGCGCCGCCTTCTAGTGAATGGGGTGCGGTGTGTTATGGGAACTATGTCCCACAACACATTGCGTTCCCCATTCACAAATTCGACTCGCGCATGCGCAGTAGGCCGCACGCCGACTCGCGCATGCGCAGTAGGAAACGGGCAGTGCTCGCTGCTCGTTTCCCTTACTGAGGATGGCGGCGCTGGAACTGGATCGCCGAGGGACATCTCGGCCTCCACGACCGCCATCGCAGGTGACCTGGGAGGGTAAGTGTACTTATTAAAAGTCAGCAGCTACTTTTTTTTTAGCTGCTGACTTTTAAAAAAAATTTTTTTTAGGTGAAACACCGCTTTAAGATCATGTGAATGCCCTGATTGACTGTCACGGCGGTCACGTGGTCCGAAAAGTTTTCCGTTAGGTGATCGTAACTATGCCGGGAGTGTGCAGCGCAAATATTTGGCCCCTCTGCGCTAAGGACCAGGTGCTGAGAGGCCTAATATTTGCGTACGGCAGGCGCCAAGGGGTTAAATGTTAGTTTCAAATTAATTATATTGTAGAGGGGTGTTTTTTATAGCTCAACTCCAGGAAATTTGATATCTTTCCCTTGCAGAAAGGCTGCACCCATGCTGCAAATGTTAATTGCTTGTTTAGGTCTAGGGGCCATAGAAAAAAATATTTACTTGCCCAATTCTCTGCTCCTCCACACTGCTAGACTGGTCCCTGCAGCATCTTCTCCCTCATGTTACAGCGGTCTAAGGTACTGCCGTCATCAAGACCAGTACTTGCATTAGATGTGACGATGCTGAGGGATATGGTCCACCATCTGCCAAAAAGTGGAGGACTAGGTAAGTAAAATGCTTTTACTTCCCCCTAGATCTAAATGAGCCATTAACCCTTGCAGTATAGCCTCAGCCCACTGCAAGGAGGAATTATTAGATCTCCCTGAGTTGGGCTTTAAAGTGGCTGTAAACTTTTGAAAAGAAAAATGAACAAAGCACATGTTCATACAAAGTGTACTTGCCTCAGTCGAAAGTACCTAGCAGGGATCATGGGTGCTCTCTCTTTTTCTATGCTTTTTGAATATGTCACTTCTGATATTTTTATCCAACAGCAGGCAATCCATGGGGGCTTCTGGTGAATCCCGGTGCCTTTAAGGAAGAAAAGGGCTCCCTTCAGACATGTCTGCTATTGCTATATATATACTCCAACATCGAGGCTTTCATAGACTAGAGTTAGGACAACACTATACTATAAGGGGCTTGATGAGGCAGTGCAGTTTTTAAACATACAGTATATTTGCAAATGATGTGCAGCTAACACCTACTTTTTATTGCAAATGGTTAGATAAAATTTTCTTTAACCACTTGAGGACCAGAAGGATTTACCCCCTTAATGACCGAGGCATTTTTTGCAATACGGCACTGAGTCGATTTAACTAACAATTGCGCGGCCATGCGACATTGTACACAAACAAAATGTATGTCCTTTTTTTTTCACAAATAGAGCTTTGTTTTGGTGTTTTTTTGGTGGATTTTATCACCTTTGCGTTTTTATTTTTTGCCCTATAAACAAAAAAAACCCAGACAATTTAAAAAAACAATATTTTTTACTGTTTGCGATAATAAATATCCCCAAAAAAATGTCTTCATCGGTTTAGGTCAATATGTATTCTTCTACATATAGCGTATAATGATTGGTTTGCACAAAAGGTTTAGCCTCTACAAAATAGGGGACATATTTATGGCATTTTTATTATTCAGTTTTTTTTTTACTAAGAGACTGCGACATTGCCAGCGGACAGATCGGACACTTTTGACATTTTTTTGGGACCATACAGTGATTAGAGCTAAAAAAAATAGCCACTGATAACTGTATAAATATCACTGGCAGGGAAGGGGTTAAAACTAGGGGGCATTCAAGGGGTTAAGTGTTTCCTAGGGAAGTGTTTCTAACTGTGAGGGGAGTGGACTGATAGGGAGTAGAGAGAGATCGCTGTTCCTGATTACTAGGAACAGCAGATCTCTCTCTACTTCCCTAACAGAACGGGGATCTGCCTGTTTACATTGACAGATCCCTGTTCTGGCTCTCTGAGGAGAGATTGCAATCGCGCGCACGCCTCCTGGAGCTCTGTGCAAAGCCATTCCATGTGCACTGTACATTAAAAGCTAGTTAAAAATTGGGTTGGTTGCTATTTTTCTTTAGGAGACTCCACATGTCTTCTGAAAGTAAAGCTTCTGTCTTACCTGCTAGAAATTTCCTTCTTGGTGCACACTGAGCTGTGCATGCATGTTCTTGGCAAGGCTAGGGTGTCAAGATGCAGTAAGATGTCAGTGGTGGTGGTGGTGGTGGTGGTGGAGCAAAGAGGAAATTCAAAAAAAGAGAAGTTTTCCCCCCCAAAAGAGGGAAGTGGGGTTTTTAGGCAGCACAGTAGATAAAGTGAGATAATTGATACGACATGGGTCAAAGATAAAAGAAAAATTGTTTTATTTTATTGGCACCACTGTGACAATAGATTTAAAAGACATGAGCCTCATTTCAAGAATGCCATACAACAATCATATAATAAAACGTACAGTATTGCATGGACAAACAGTGCTTTTCACAGTATCATATTTCCTAAGAGCAGAAACAAGGGAAACAAAAAGTAAAACCTGACGCGTTTCAACTATTATCTGTGTAAGTCTTCTTCAGAGGATTACTTTTTTAGAAAAGACGTCTTTATCTGCTGGAATATAAAGCATAATGGTATAACATGCTTGTAAGCATGGAATAAGTACAGTCATCTCTTAGTAACTATACATGGTAAATACTGACATCAACCATTATAATGAAGCTTTATATATTTACCCACGTCTGTGTGATTGGTATTATGGGCTTCTTTACTTGAGGGTCTTTCTAAAATGATTCTCCTTCTCCATGCGGCTCCAGGGCGCTTCCCCACCGATCGAGGCGAGCCAGGCAACAGATTTCCGGGTGCAGGGCTTACAGGGGGTCACACGGGTTTTGACCAGCGGCAGCCGATTGAGCTGGGTGGGGTTCGGGACGGGGGGGGGGAGGAGGGGGATAGAATCCAATTCCTGCATCAATATTCCAAAAGAGGGAGAGGGTTGAAAGAGTGTTGTTCTAATTCTAATGTATAAGTTATTTATCTTTTTTTGAGGCATCATATGTACGTTATATTCGGATGCCTTATCAGAGGGCTTGTCCCTCTTGCGGATAATATATAGCCTGTTGATATATGACCTATTATGGCATACATAATATGGCCTACCTATCCCATGTGCACCACTTTTTCTTCACGTGTGTATACCTTCCCTTTCCTCTTTCATTATAAATTCTATGTATTGGATGTTATTGTAAACAGACCCATGTGAGAAGTGGGGCGTTCGTGTGAGGGAAGGATAGAAGGGGGAAAGAAAAGGGGACTGGGGGGGAAGGGGGGAGGGGGGGGGGGGGACGGGGAAGGATGGGAAAAAGAAAAGAAAAGAATAAGGAGACGGAACATGACTGTATGGCGCGCACATACAACCAGGGGAGCAGGAAATGGGAAAAGCAGGGGGGGGTGGGGGTGTGGGGGGGTGTGTGGGAGGTTGGGTTTGGGGGGAAGACGGGAGGAAGAAACAAGGGGGAGGGAGAGAAATGGGGGAGAGAGGGGGGGAAAAAAGAAGGAAGAAAAGAGACCGGAGGGAGTGATGGGACGGGGATTGAGGGCAGGGTCGGGGAATAGGGAAAGGGGGAAAGAAGGAAGGGGAAAATGGTGAAGAATTGGTGAGGTACTTGTTGGTGTCGTGATTGGGAAGTGTATAGATGTGGAGTGGGAACCTGGAGTGATGAACTCTGTGCATTGCGAAATGATGTGCGAGTGGGAGTGAACTGTGAAAAAATAGTGTAAACTGTACAGTGCCAAATGGACATAGGTCGGAGTGAATGGTCAATGTGAAGAGACTGTGAATAGGACTACATGCTGAAAGTGCCAGGAGGAGGCGAGTGACGGGGGAGGGGGAGGGGAGGGGGAAAAAGAAAGGAAAATGGGAAATGGGAAGGGGAAAATAAAGTGGCATGGTGCAAAAGATAAAATTATGATGGTGTGTCTTGGGTATGTTTCACTAAACACATAATGCAAGTACTTAACCAAACGCATGGTATGTATTTGGATACGTATGAAAAAAGACATAGTTAGTATCAATAATTACCTTGTTGGGTCAAATGCCAGAGGCGCCCCCCTTAGTAGTGTTGCTATTGCACAAATCCTAATCCCCACAATGAGGGGAGCCACAGTGCCCTCTTGGGGGACCGTGCAGGAAGAAAAGGGGTATATGTCTGCAGCGTTAGATGTGTGTCTGCAGTTTTAAACCACCTGATGGAATGAGAGATACGCAGGGTAAATACTTTGGTCAGTCATCTAAATGGGATAGTATTAGGAAAGGAAGGGAAGGTGTACTTACTGGTTCGGTGCTGGTTGGATGCGTACCCTCACATGGAGATAAAAGTTACTCTCTCCTGTGGGGTATTTATGGGTATAGGCTAATTGGACTTATGAATATCAGGTGTGTGGGAGCGGATGGTAGGAGTGGGGAGTGGGCGGGAGGTGGGGAAAATGGGAGAGGGTGGGAGGGCCAGGAAAGGGGGGGGGAGCCAGGAAAGGGAAGGGCCCGATACCTGTCACTCCAACGTTCGGCTGCGGCCGTCATGGCGGTCATTGGACCGCCTCGTGTGGCCTCCTCGGCGTTCCCGAAGGCCAGGGCGGTCCCGCAATTGCGTTGTCTCCGTCGCAAGTGCGTGACGTCACGCGCTGTGCGCACGCACGCGGCCTCGCGCATGCGCACTAGCGCTAGACTGGTGTCCGGAAGACAATCGGGGATGCCGCCGGCAAGGGGGATGTTCCTCGACGCCAATTATCTGGACCAGCCAGGGCATTGGCCGAGGGAGTATATGGAGGAGACACTGGTGGAAAAAGCTCCTCCTCCCCTTGCCGTGAAGCCGTGCACCTCGGTATGACCTGAACACACCTAGACCGATGGGGGCGGATGAGAGCCACCTAGAGGGGACAATCAAGATGAAAAGAATGTTTTTATACGTGCAAAGATTACAAGAATTATCCTTGCTTAATGGGCATAGTGATCTAAAAAAAATGCCAAGATCGTTCTCCATCAGTACACATATAGTTGCCATCTAATCTTTGACAATACATGTAAAACATAGTACACACTGTATTGAATTTTTAAAGAATGAAGTATCAATTTTAATGTTTAATAGACATGAAAACTTAGGCGCATAAATACATATAAAGGAATACCATGCTAAAGAGTATTGTGAAACTATGTGGTTATGAAGGGAAAGCAGGAGTCCCACCCCGGAATGCTGTTAGTCCAAACATGTCTACCCGTAGGCCCAGAGGGGGAATGAACTGATTACTTTTATTGTGTTTTTCCTGAAACGAACCCCTTCAAAAAGGGGGCGAAAGAAATGGACTCGTTGAGTCCGGGTGGTGAGGTGGCATCTAGATTGAAGATCCATCTCTGCTCACACTGTAAAAGTGTTTTGTTCCAGTCGCCACCTCGATCGGGGATATGTATCCGATCGATGGCAGTGAATGTTATATTGGGCATTCTGTAGCTGTGCTTGACGACCACATGACGACCCAAAGGCAGATAGTGATTGCCTATCTGCATCGAGTAGACATGTTTGGACATCCGGCGGTGGAACTCCTGCTTTGTCTTCCCCATATAATAAGCCCCACATTCGCAGGACATCAAATATACTATACCCCTGGTTTGGCAATTGGCATAGTGCCGTGGCTTGAACATAGTCCCATTTGGGAGACAAAAGGTTTTTGAACGATTTATATACCGGCAACACGAGCAGTGGCCGCAGGGGAATGAGCCAAAGGTCACACTGTGTTTCAATCTCTTTATCTCGTTCTTATACTCGCTTTGTACAAATTTGTTTTTAAGCGATGTGGCTTTTCTGAATGTAATTGAAGGGCTGTTGGGGATGAAATTACTCACTTTTGGGTCATCTGTCAGGATGCTCCAGTGTTTTTGAATAACGTTTTTGATCTCATTGTGTTGTTTCGAAAATTGAAGAATAATTCGGGTAAAATTATTATCATGATTCTTCCTTACGGTTCTCTTTGTGAGGAGATCGCTGCGAGATTGTGTACAGGTTCTATTATAGGCTTTCCGTAGGCAACAGCGGCTGTAGCCGCGTGCTAGTAGCCTAGCCTGTAAATTTTTTTTAGTCCCCCCAGTCCCCTTTTCTTTCCCCCTTCTATCCTTCCCTCACACGAACGCCCCACTTCTCACATGGGTCTGTTTACAATAACATCCAATACATAGAATTTATAATGAAAGAGGAAAGGGAAGGTATACACACGTGAAGAAAAAGTGGTGCACATGGGATAGGTAGGCCATATTATGTATGCCATAATAGGTCATATATCAACAGGCTATATATTATCCGCAAGAGGGACAAGCCCTCTGATAAGGCATCCGAATATAACGTACATATGATGCCTCAAAAAAAGATAAATAACTTATACATTAGAATTAGAACAACACTCTTTCAACCCTCTCCCTCTTTTGGAATATTGATGCAGGAATTGGATTCTATCCCCCTCCTCCCCCCCCCCGTCCCGAACCCCACCCAGCTCAATCGGCTGCCGCTGGTCAAAACCCGTGTGACCCCCTGTAAGCCCTGCACCCGGAAATCTGTTGCCTGGCTCGCCTCGATCGGTGGGGAAGCGCCCTGGAGCCGCATGGAGAAGGAGAATCATTTTAGAAAGACCCTCAAGTAAAGAAGCCCATAATACCAATCACACAGACGTGGGTAAATATATAAAGCTTCATTATAATGGTTGATGTCAGTATTTACCATGTATAGTTACTAAGAGATGACTGTACTTATTCCATGCTTACAAGCATGTTATACCATTATGCTTTATATTCCAGCAGATAAAGACGTCTTTTCTAAAAAAGTAATCCTCTGAAGAAGACTTACACAGATAATAGTTGAAACGCGTCAGGTTTTACTTTTTGTTTCCCTTGTTTCTGCTCTTAGGAAATATGATACTGTGAAAAGCACTGTTTGTCCATGCAATACTGTACGTTTTATTATATGATTGTTGTATGGCATTCTTGAAATGAGGCTCATGTCTTTTAAATCTATTGTCACAGTGGTGCCAATAAAATAAAACAATTTTTCTTTTATCTTTGACCCATGTCGTATCAATTATCTCACTTTATCTACTGTGCTGCCTAAAAACCCCACTTCCCTCTTTTGGGGGGGAAAACTTCTCTTTTTTAGTTCACTCTGAAGGGGTGAGCAGCAATCCATACTCCTGAATAAGTGTCATTCTTTTCCTTTTTCAGAGGAAATTCAAAGGCAACTTTGAGGCAGAAAAGTGTACCATAATAAGCAAGTATGCTGTTCATACTTGCACATTAGTTTAAATGCCAACCTAATCCAATACAGAAATTGAGCTTCAAGGACATATAAGGCTTTCCTGTTCTGTTTGCTTTATGTGCTGGCGAAAGCATACAAATGTAAATACAAAGCCTTAATATGATCATGATTAATTATAAATCATGGATTAATAGCTAACATAGTCAAAATAAATATTAGTGCCATGCTGTTTCAGTAGATATGTATACTGTATATACAGTATCTCACAAAAGTGAGTACACCCCTCACATTTTTTTAAATATTTTATTATATCTTTTCATGTGACAACACTGAAGAAATTATACTTTGCTACAATTTAAAGTAGTGAATGTACAGCTTGTATAACAGTGTAAATTTGCCCCTCAAAATAACTCAACACACAGCCATTAATGTCTAAACCACTGGCAACAAAAGTGAGTACACCCCTAAGTGAAAATGTCCAAATTGGGCCCAATTAGCTATTTTCCATCCCCGGTGAAAAGTGACTCGTTAGTGTTACAAGGTCTCTGGTGTGAATGGGGAGCAGGTGTGTTAAATTTGGTGTTTTCACTCTCACTCTCTCATACTGGTCACTGGAAATTCAACATGGCACCTCATGGCAAAGAACTCTCTGAGGGTCTAAAAAAAAGGATTGTTGCTCTACATAAAGATGGCCTAGGCTATAAGAAGATTGCCAAGACCCTGAAACTGAGATGCAGCATGGTGGCCAAGACCATAAAGCGGTTTAACAGGACAGGTTCCAATCAGAACAGGCCTCGCCATGATCGACCAAAGAAGTTGAGTGCACATGTTCAGAGTCATATCCAGAGGTTGTCTTTGGGAAATAGAAGTATGAGTGCTGCCAGCATTGCTGCAGAGGTTGAAGGGGTGGAAGGTCAGCCTGTCAGTGCTCAGAGCATACGCCGCACACTGCATCAATTTAGTCTGCATGTCTGTCATCCCAGAAGGAAGCCTCTTCTAAAGATGATGCACAAGAAAGCCCGCAAACAGTTTGCTGAAGACAAGCAGACTAAGGACATGGATTACTGGAACCATGTCCTATGGTCTGATGAAACCAAGATAAACTTATTTGGTTCAGATGGTGAAAAGCGGGTGTGGCGGAAACCAGATGAGGAGTACAAAGACAAGTGTGTCTTGCTTACAGTCAAGCATGGTGGTGGGAGTGTCATGGTCTGGGGCTGCATGAGTGCTACTGGCACTGGGGAGCTACAGTTGATTGAGGGAACATTGAATGCCAACATGTACTGAAGCAGAACATGATCCCCTCTCTTCGAAGACTGGGCCGCAGGGCATATTTCAACATGATAATGACCCCAAACACACCTCCAAGATGACCACTGCCTTGCTAAAGAAGCTGAAGGTAAAGGTGATGGACTGGCCAAGCATGTCTTCAGACCTAAACCCTATTGAGTATCTGTGGGGCATCCTCAAATGGAAGGTGGAGGAGCGCAAGGTCTCTAACATCCACCAGCTCCCTGATGTTGTGATGGAGGATTGGAAGAGGACTCCAGTGGCAACCTGTGAAGCTCTGGTGAACTTAATGCACAAGAGGGTGAAGACAGTGCTGGGAAATAATTGTAGCCACACACAAATATATTGACACTTTGGGCCCAATTTGGACATTTTCATTTAGGAGTGTACTCACTTTTGTTGCCAGCAGTTTAGACAATAATGGCTTTGTGTTGAGGTATTTTGAGGGGACAATAAATTTACACTGCTTTACAAGCTGTACACTCACTGCTTTACATTGTAGCAAAGTGTAATTTCTTTGGTGTTGTCACATGAAAATATATAATAAAATATTTACAAAAATGTGAGGGGTATACTCACTTTTGTGAGATACTGTATATACAGTATACATATCTACTGAAACAGCATGGCACTAATATTTATTTTTACTATGTTAGCTATTAATCCATGATTAATCATGATCATATTAAGGCTTTGTATTTACATTGTGAGATACTGTATGTTTACAATACTAATGCTGATAACAAAATTATAATGTGCAAAACAAACAAAACAGAGATATACAGTGCCTTGCGAAAGTATTCGGCCCCCTTGAACTTTTCAACCTTTTGCCACATTTCAGGCTTCAAACATAAAGATATAAAATTTTAATTTTTTGTGAAGAATCACCAACAAGTGGGACACAATTGTGAAGTGGAACGAAATCTATTGGATTTTTTAAACTTTTTTAACTAATAAAAAAAAAATGAAAAGTGGGGCGTGCAAAATTATTCGGCCCCCTTGCGTTAATACTTTGTAGAGCCACCTTTTGCTGCGATTACAGCTGCAAGTCACTTGGGGTATGTCTCTATCAGTTTTACACATCGAGAGACTGAAATTCTTGCCCATTCTTCCTTGCAAAACAGCTCGAGCTCAGTGAGGTTGGATGGAGAGCGTTTGTGAACAGCAGTTTTCAGCTCTTTCCACAGATTCTCGATTGGATTCAGGTCTGGACTTTGACTTGGCCATTCTAACACCTGGATACGTTTATTTGTGAACCATTCCTTTGTAGATTTTGCTGTATGTTTGGGATCATTGTCTTGTTGGAAGATAAATCTCCGTCCCAGTTTCAGGTCTTTTGCAGACTCCAACAGGTTTTCATCCAGAATGGTCATGTATTTGGCTGCATCCATCTTCCCCTCAATTTTAACCATCTTCCCTGTCCCTGCTGAAGAAAAGCAGGCCCAAACCATGATGCTGCCACCACCATGTTTGACAGTGGGGATGGTGTGTTGAGGGTGATGAGCTGTGTTGCTTTTACGCCAAACATATCGTTTTGCATTGTGGCCAAAAAGTTTGATTTTGGTTTCATCGGACCAGAGCACCTTCTTCCACTTGTTTGGTGTGTCTCCCAGGTGGCTTGTGGCAAACTTTAGACGAGACTTTTCATGGATATCTTTGAGAAATGGCTTTCTTCTTGCCACACTTCCATAAAAGGCCAGATTTGTGCAGTGTACGACTGATTGTTGTCCTACGGACAGACTCTCCCACCTCAGCTGTAGTTGTCTGCAGTTCATCCAGAGTGATCATGGGCCTCTTGGCTGCATCTCTGATCAGTCTTCTCCTTGTCTGAGCTGAAAGTTTAGAGGGACAGCCAGGTCTTGGTAGATTTGCAGTGGTCTGATACTCCTTCCATTTCAAAATGATCGCTTGCACAGTGCTCCTTGGGATGTTTAAAGCTTGGGAAATCTTTTTGTATCCAAATCCGGCTTTAAACTTCTCCACAACAGTATTACGGACCTGCCTGGTGTGTTCCTTGGTCTTCATGATGCTTTCTGCGCTTTCAACAGAACCCTGAGACTATCACAGAGCAGGTGCATTTATACAGAGACTTGATTACACACAGGTGGATTCTATTTATCACCATCAGTCATTTAGGACAACATTGGATCATTCAGAGATCCTCGCTGAACTTCTGGGGTAAGTTTGCTGCACTGAAAGTAAAGGGGCCGAATAATTTTGCACGCACCACTTTTCAGTTTTTTATTTGCTAAAAAAAATTTAAATATCCAATAGATTTCGTTCCACTTCACAATTGTGTCCCACTTGTTGGTGATTCTTCACAAAAAATTAAAATGTTATATCTTTATGTTTGAAGCCTGAAATGTGGCAAAAGGTTGAAAAGTTCAAGGGGGCCGAATACTTTCGCAAGCCACTGTAATTAAAATAGTCAATAATAATCGTGAAAGCCCTTATAGCCCACTCTAGGTGACTCACTATTTAATTTGTGAAACCACAACTCAAGTACTCCAGTACAGTACACAGCAAACAAACGTGTGCTCCATCACTGTGCAAATTATGCTCTCACCTTAAAACTTGGATCCATATAATGATACAGGTCAAAAGCACCATGCACCCTCCCTGGGGAAATCAGATGGGCGCACAATCACTTATTCACAGTTGATGTAAACAACCACTAACTGCAATGAAATGTGTGTTGTCTTTAAGAGGCTGATTCCCACTCTCAGCAACATGAGTATACTCAGAACAAAGAAGGTGCCACCATGGTGTAGTATTTACAAATTGTAAAGCCAACTTTTAAAAAACCATATGCGCTCACCTAAACATAATCAGGAAAATGCAGTGTTAAGCAGTAAGAACCTTGGAATCTAAAACCTCGCTGTCGGAGCTATACTTCCGGTTTCTCTGCAGATGTCACCTGGTTCCACCCAATGTGTTGTGTCATCGGTCACATGACTTCATCAGGGTACAGAGGATTGTAAATATATATACTGAAGCAGCATTGCAGAATTTTTTTTCATTCATAGCTGTTGTGGGAACAGGTCCAATGATGAGGGAACACCGTTCAAGGTGTGAGTGATGGGTCCAGTGTTACTTCCAAAGCAGAGGTGCCCGCCCAGCTCGCCTCCAAGATCAACACGGAAAAATTGATGAATATCTGCACACCCCGGAACAATGCCAAAATCTTTATTGTAGTAATCAACAAATAAATGCATATACAGCACAGGGAGCACCAGGGGATAAAAATGTTAACGCGTTTCATGCAGATAACAGAGCTTAACCAGTTGCCGCCCGCCCACCGTCATTTGCAGCTCTCGTTCTGCAGCTTTCATTTAGCTCTCACAGCCGTGCCGCATTGCAAGGACACGGCGCGACCCCGATCTCTGTAGAGAGCCGTGTCCGCCACTCTTTAACCATGTGATCGGCTGTGTCAAATCACAGCCAGTCACATGTAAACATGGAGATGCCGGTAATCGGTGCTCCTCGCTTCACACTGACAGAGCAGGTAAGTATGACATGTTTGTTATTTTTTGGGGAAAAAAACAAGCCTTTACAATCACTTTAATCATAACACAACGAAAGCTAAGAGAAATCGCCCTCTAAATAGTGGTAAGGAATCACAGGTGTTAATCATAATTACAAATTAACACTCGCACCATCATGACAAAATAAGGTAAAGTTAAACTCCAGGCTGAATGGAGTGGATAGAGTCAGATATGATAACTGTCAAGTGTCCTCCGGCATTTGCTGTTGTTAATAAGATCAGATCTGTTCTTACTTTTAGCAATTTCATAAGCTCTATCCAACATCCACCTGGGATAGCCTCTACTCAAAATTCGTTAGTATAGTGTGCAAGATTCTCTCTCAAACTATTGGTCCTCACAACAGATCCTACGTATCCGTAAGTAGTGTCCCACAGGTACACCCTTAATAGTATGCCTTGGATGGCCAGAACGAGCCCGTAAAAGGCTATTGCCAGAAAGTGGTTTCCTATACAAACTTGTGTGAACTCATTCAAGTTCACCTGTCAAACAGACATCAAGGAAACAAATCTGCCTCTTGGCCATTTGGCCAGTAAACCTAAGGTTAAATGTATTTTTGTTCAAATATGACAAGAAGCTATCCAGCTCACCTATCCGATCGTCTACTACAAAAATGAGATCTTCTATGTAGCGAAAAAACTTTCTAATGTGCGACCTGAATAGGTTGCCCCCAAAAATGTGGGACCGCTCCCACCAACCCATATATAGGTAAGCAAGGGAGGGTGAGAATTTAGCGCCCATTGTGGCCCCACACTTCTGAAGGTAGCACACCCCATCAAAAATAAAAAAAAGTTAT
Organism: Lithobates sylvaticus; assembly: GCA_028564925.1. NCBI lineage: Eukaryota > Metazoa > Chordata > Amphibia > Anura > Ranidae > Lithobates > Lithobates sylvaticus. The sequence continues at coordinate 561,759,885 of CM053026.1, forward strand.
GAGTAAGAAGGTACTCCAGAACATCTAGAATGTATAAACGATACTCAATGGTTAAATTAGTGCGAGTCTCAAGGTAAAAGGACACAGCCTGAATAGTTAAGTGATGAGGAGTAGAGACTAGTCACGTCACAAGTTAGCCATGCACATCTTGCATCCCATTCAAATCTGTCCACAATATTAAGTAACAATATTTAGTAATTTATTGGTGTCCTTTAGGTAGCTTGGGAGTTGCACCACTCAACCTCTCATTAAGAGACCCAATGCTGGCTATGGGGGTCTCCTATGTAAGGGGTTTAACCCCTTATTCATTTTGGGGAGATAGAGAAATTTAGCTATGATTGAGAATTCAGGAATGAGAACATCAGCTTCCTTGGAATCAAAATTTTGGCATCCTTCTGGAGTGTGCAGCTATTCATCTATTTTTCCATTTTGTGGGAACACATGAAATGAGTTAGCAACAGCTTGGTGTTTTGATTGATTTATAGGTTTTTGGAAGTGCAGGAGTAATTATTTATAGAGCTAACACAGTGATTAGATAATCAGGAACCATGCTGATTTTTTATATTGTCAGTGGGGACTTGAGTTGTCAGTGATGGCCGGGTTTCAGAGCAACTCGCTATACTGTTGCAGGGAGATGACTTCTTGTTGGATCACATTTGTCTGGAAGTTCATCAAAGAATTTAAATCTCAAGTTCAGCTTGGACAAAAAGATAATAAAATAAGTCTAATGCCACGTACACACAGTCGGAATTTCCAATGGAAACAGTCCGATGGGAGCTTTTCATCGGATTTTCCGACCGTGTGTATGCCCAACGGTCTTTTTCTGTCGGCATTTCCAACGGACTTTGGATTGAGAGCCTGTTCTTAATTTTTCCGACGGAAAACCTTTCTATCGGATTTTTCGATCGTGTGTATGCAATTCCGACACGCCAAATTCCGACACGCCAAATTCCGACGCATGCTTGGAAACAATTTGACGCATCCTCGGAAGCATTAAACTTCCCTTTTATAGTGCCGTCGAACGTGTTGTATGTCGTGGTGTTATTGACCGTCGGAATTTGGTGTGACCGTGTGTAGGCAAGACAGTTTGAGCAAAATTCAGTCTGAATTCCGACAGGACAACCATCAGAGCTTTTTCCGACAAAAATTCAGACCGTGTGTACGCGACATTAGGCACTTGTTAAAAACGAAGAAGCATCTCCAGCTGCAATGTTCACCTCCTCTCAGATGCTGTCCGACACAAACACACCCATTCAGTTAATACAATTCAGAAAATATCTGAATCCTTTAGCTCTGTACTTGTTATCAGTAAAATGAATCAGAAAGCTTTGAAAACAAAGCACTAACTTGAAAAACTAGCATTTGCAGATAGAGAGGTCAGCAAAAGTAGTCATTGACATCTGTCTCATGAGAGGTGTACTTCAGAATTTACTAGCAACATAAAACAAAACTAAAATTCAGCTAAAGTCAAATGTATTATTTATTATAAGGGCAATAAATGCAGCCAGTAAATTATCTTTGGATGAACATAGCAATGTATAAAAGTGAATCTAAGCCCTTACAGAAAACACAAGACAAACAAAGGACATAAATGAGTCTGGACTATGGATGTGTTTAAAAGGCTGGCGTTTCTGCTATCTGAGCATCTGATTTTCTGAGACAAAATATTGGGTCTCATCCATCTTTCCAACTGAATTCTATCTTCATAAATCACAAAAAAAACTGCTACAGCAGCTCTTTTAATAATTTACTTTTACAAGGCTCTTGCTCCATTTGCTTTAAATCTTTTTAATGGCATTACCATTTTGGCAACACTGAGATAGCAGAAAAAGCACAGCCATTGTATAGATGTACAGAAAATAATGAGCCTTGTGCTACAGAAATGGCAGCACTACAAATGACACAATGATAAAGCATTGAGCCAAGTCTTCTGATTATATTTGAAAGTTATTAGTGAATGAATATAAATGTGTATAGCAGACATTTCATGGTGATGTTATTCACTCAACACATTTCAGGCTATTTCTAAACATACATTTTGCTGGGTAATCATCACTCTTTTGACATATTCAAGCCTTTTTGGTCTGATCTTTACTCAAGCAGGATGTCTAAAACATGCTTATTGTGCAACAAAATAACACAAAATATTTCACTGCAACAATGGCTTGCAATATAATATACTGAAGATGCATTGGGCTACATCATCATCTCTAATGTTAATTATTCTAAAGGGCAATAGAATAAGGGGACTGGAGGACCTCAGTTATGAGGAACGACTACAAACATTAAACGTACTCTCCTTGGAGAAGATACACTTGAAAGGAGATATGATAGTGATATACAAATACTTCAATGGTAATTCTAGCATAAGGAATAAATTATTCAGTCTCAGGGAGTGTGAGAAGACATGGGGCCACTCAATGAAATTGAAGGCAAAGCGGTTTAACCTTAAGCTGAGTAGGTTTTTTTTTCACTGTCAAGGCAGTAAGGATGTAGAACTCACTTCCACAATTGGTGGTGTCAGCTGGAAGTATTGATCATTTATCCACATGCCGACCGCACTATAGTCGAAAGATGTCTACAGCGCGGTCGGCTTATTCTAAGTGGACGTCCTACGGACGTCCTCCCAGAAACTTGCTCCCGCGCGCCCCCCGAGGACCCGGCGCATCACGGATCACGGTAAACAGCCGCTGATAGTGGCCGTTTACCACGTGATCGCTCCGTTAAATGACGGATCGATCACATGTACACAAACCGACGTCACGTCATGACGCCGGTTCCTCCCTCCCCTCTCTGTACCGATCGGTACAGTGAGGGGAGAAGCGTAAAGGGGGAGAGACGGGACCAGCGATGTGGGCTGGATGTGTAGTGCCCACAGCGCTGGTCAGTGCCTGCAATACACTGCCACCACTGTGCAATGCTCTGCAACCACTGTGCAATGCTCTGCAACCACTGTGCAATACTCTGCAACCACTATGCAATACTCTGCCACCACTGTGCAATACTCTGCCACCACTGTGGAATGCTCTGCAACCACTGTGCAATACTCTGCCACCACTGTGCAATACTCTGCCACCACTGTGCAATACTCTGCCACCACTGTGCAATGCTCTGCAACCATTGTGCAATACTCTGCAACCACTGTGCAATACTCTGCCACCACTGTGCAATACTCTACCAATACTGTGCAACACTGCTAATTTTTAATAGAAACAAAGAATTTTTTATTTTTTTTTACCGAATTTTCAGTATTTTTTGATTTATAGCGCAAAAAAAAAAAAAACCCAGCGGTGATCAAATACCACCAAAAGAAAGCTGTATTTGTGTGAAAAAAGGACACAAAATTCATGTGGGTACAGTGTTGCATGACTGAGTAATTGACATTCAAAGTGTGAGAGCACCGAAAGCTGAAAATTGGTCTGGTTAGGAAGTGGGTTTAACTGCCCAGTGGTCAAGTGGTTAAAAAACCTCTTGGATGGGTATCTTAGCAAACACAGTATACAGGGATACAGGAAATTATTTTTGACATGAACACACACGTACCCACTCAGGTTGAACTGGATAGCCTGGTGTCTTTATCCAACCTTACCAACTATGTAACTAAGTAAATGAAAATTAGACTCTTTAGGAATATTAACCACTCTGGAAGATTTCCTCCCCTTCATGACCAGGCCATTTTTTGCAATACTGCACTGCGTTACTTTAACTGACATTTGCACGGTCATGCAATGCTGTATCCAAATAAAATGTATGTACATTTTTTTCCCACAAATAGAGCTTTCTTTTGGTGGAATTTGATCACCACTGGGTTTTTTAATTTTTTTCTGCTATAAACAAAAAAAGACAGATGATTTTGGAAAAAAAAAAGTGTTTACTTTCTGCTAAAAAACATATCCAATAAATGTTTTTGGGAAAAATCAAATTTCTTTATAAATTTAGGCCAATATGTATTCCGCTACATATTTTTGAAAAAAAAAAAAATCCCAGTAAGCGTATATTGATTGGTTTGTGCAAATGTTAGAGTCTACAAGCAATAGGATATATACTGGAATTTGTATAGTAGTTACGGTGGCGATCAGCAGCTTATAGCGGGACTGCGATATTGCGCTGGACATTCTGACACTGAAACTGCACTGTCACTGTACTAATGACACTGGCTGGGAAGGGGATAAACAGTGTGATCAAAATGGTAAATGTGTGCCTAGCCAGTGTTTGGGTATATGTGTGCTGCTTTTACTAAGGGAAGTGATAGATATTATTCCCTGCTTTGCAGGGAATCAAAATCCATCACTTCCTCACTGACAGGACAGAGCTCTACCTTATTTACATAGGCAGAGCTTTGTCCTGTCTCTCTCCTCATTGATCAATGGGTACCGGTACTAGGTACGTGATCTGGCACAGAAGAGCTGCTCTGCCACCATACATCTAATGCCGCGTACACGCGATCAGACTATTCGGACTATTCGGACTTTCCAAACAAGCGGACTTGCCCACACACACCCACACATGACCGGACTTTTCCAGTGGACAATCCGCCGTTTTTTTGGCGGAGGTCCGCCGGACTTTTAAAGTGAACAGACTTGCCCACACACGGAGTAAAGTCTGTTAATTTTGAACGTGACTCCGGGTAGAACGGACTAGCGAAGGAAGTCAATGTCGCCGCCTCCATCGGCGAGATTGACACCTTGCTAGCCCTGTCGCCCGGTATGGATTTAAAGAGGAATCCCTACACTGAAAAAACGGTGTGGGGGTCCCCCCAAAGTCCATACCAGACCCTTATCTGAGCACGCAGCCTGGCCGGTCAGGAAAGGGGGTGGGGATGAGCGAGCGCCCCCCCTCCTGAGCCATACCAGGCCGCGTGCCCTCAACATGGGGGGGTGCTTTGGTGCGGCCCCCCCACCCCAAAGCACCTTGTCCCCATGTTGATGAGGACAAGGGCCTCTTCCCGACAACCTTGGCCGTTGGTTGTTGGGGTCTGCGGGCGGGGGGGCTTATCAGAATCCGTGAGCCCCCTTTAATAAGTCTGGCGGACTAGCACACAGACGAGTGGATTGTCCGCCGGACTGCTGAGTCCGGCGGACAATTTTGAGTCAAGACTTCTTTCTAAGTCCGCCTGACTTTTGGGAAGAAAAAGTCCGCCGGAGCCCACACATGGGGCGAATTGTCCGGTGGACTCTGGCCTGCCGGACCAAGTCCGCCGAATAGTCCGATCGTGTGTATGCGGCATAAGTGATGCAGTCAGCATGCAGTTAAAGTAGAGCTATGTAGTGCAGCAATTTTAGAAGTAAAATTACATTACAGCGTATCCAGTATTTACTGATATAAATATCCTATATTGAGATATATAATGGAAGTAATATAATGGACAGCACAAATCGGTGGGTTGACAATCACACCTGACCCTAGAAAAGACTATGATGAAGTTGTTTATGCAGGTTTTCTTTATAGAGCCTGTAGGTTGGAAGACCCTTCATATGTTTGTACAGTTGTATCTACTATACCGTTGAATTGTAAAGAACTATAAGTGCCCAACTTTGATCATTTAATCTTTTCATTAAAAGAAACTTTGAGTGGTAGAGGCATGGCTTGCTTCAATAAACCATATTAACATGGATTTCATTATTTTTGAACTGCTCCTTTGATCTCAAATATGTTTAATATGGTCAATATCTGGGCTTCTACGTGGATTTGCTTTTTTTGCAACTATTTCAACACACATGAACAAATGTGGATATATTTTAAAGACAGTTGCATACATTCAGTAAATACACACCTACAAGTTTTAAACAGTTATAGAGGGATTTTACTTAAAGCTGAACTACAGTTTTTTTTTTTTTTTTTAATATGCTGCATTGAAAAAAAAAACAAAAAAAAACAGCTGTACTCAAATAATCCTGGTGCTGTCCCCTGGAGACTTACTGCTCCAAGGTCTAGCACTGCCCATCTTCTGGGCTGAATTATGGCCAGTGTCATCCAGCCCACTCCCTGTTGACCCATGGGGCTGATTTACTAAAACTGGAGAGTGCAATATCTGGCTCTGCAAAGAAACCAATCAGTTTCCATTTTTTTTTTGTCAAAGCTTAATTGAACAAGCTGATGTTAGAAGCTTATAGGCCACCATGCACAGCTTCACCAGATTTTGCAATCTTCAGTTTTAGGAAATCAACCCAAATCTGTCACGGACATGCACTGCAGATGTGTTGATATGAAACGTGAGCTCATAGCACCTATGGAATAAGCTGTGATCACAAATCATTACATGAGTGCTGCTCAGTCAGGCAGCACTATGTGCCCTGCCTGTGTGCAAATAACTTTTCCCCCCCAAAAAAAACTTTTTACCAATTTAAACCAATATCTGTCCACAACAGCTGATTACCAATCAATTACCAAAACTTGAACTAATTCATTTCTATTAACTAGGGTTTTTCCCTTTATGAGATGAAAACGTTTAGCTTTGGGAGATTAGAGTGTATCAATCAGTTGTTGTTGGCAATCTGTTCAAGAGCTACCTTGTTTTCCTCATTACCTCACTCATTCTTTAACCTCCCTGGCGGTATGATTCTGGCTGGAATTTTGTGCTGAAAGCGGTACAATTATTTTGCATGGAAATTTGGCTTTTTTTTATTGTAGGCATGCAATTCTTATGAATAACTCACTTAAATCTGTCCGAACCAGAGTCTAGTAGACATCCCGGGTATGATAAAGTTTGAAACACAAAATCATAAATTATAATATAATAAAAATATATATAAAAATGATTCAATAATGTAATCAAATCAAAAACACTGAAATTTGCTCAGTTGCAGAATAGTCGCTGTCATTAAATTTATTGTTTGATGATAAATTGTGATTCTAATTTATTATCGGTGTTCTCTAGCTGGTCTAAAACCACTTTTGACATAAAGGGACACTTTTTGGTTGCTATGGACAATCTCCAGTTTCCAGGCAGAATTTTTTTTTTTTTATTATATAAAATGACATGCAGGGCACTGGGCAGACCACTAGGGACAAAGGGGATGTGTATTTTTTGTATACAGTACTGTAATCTGTAAGATTACAGTACTGTATGTGTACTGTGTTTTTAAACTTTTTTAAATTTGGCGCCGATCTCCGCTCCCATGCGTCGTAACGTCGCAGGGAACGGAGATCAGCGGCACTCGGCACTGTGTGAATCGAGCGAGCGGACGGCTCGCTCACACAGCGGGGAGACATCGCAGGATCCAGGGGAAAAGGTAAGTAACTTCCCCCCTGTATCCTGCAACGCAAGCCCGAGTCTGGCTCGGGGGTTACCGCTCCCAGCAGAAAAAACTGAACCCGAGCCAGTCTCGGGATTACCGGAGGTTAAAAAAAATCCTGTATGCCCATATACCCAATTTTTCAAAAAAGATCAGAACTACAGTCCTTAGGCATAGTTTGGTCAAAATTAGCCAACCACAAAAATTTGACCAGGTAGTATAGGCTAAAGTGTGGAAACACAAACAAGGCAGGTGTGTCACTGTACTGCATTATCTCAGACGGAGACTGACGGAACACATTTGTTACTGACAACCTGAAAAATAACAGAACTCCTATTAAAAACGAAGACAATGACTATTTAAATAGTATAAACATGATATGAAAACACTGACAATACACATAACAAGTAATTTGCCTGGTTTAAACTTACAAAAGTCAACACAGCATGACAAATTATCAGCGCCTGAAATTTGCAGACAGTTGCAAAAGTCACAGATTTTTACAAACTGTTAGTAAATTTACTGACGGTTGGCAACCCTGGTTATGGGATACAGGAGAGAAAAGACATAGACACAAGGCAGGTGTTTTGTTACAATAAATATAAAAGTGTAATGTTCCAAAGACACTTTAGAAAAAAATTACCAACAGCAAGGTGGTATTTTAATGTAATCCAAACCGTGCAGACATAAAAAATGCAAGTGTGTTTTCCACAATAAAAATTATAGTGCAGTTTGCTTTAGATTTTTATTCCTCATGTGTCGGAGTTGTAATGAGTAGCCTTATGGGATGGTATTTTGAACCTTGATGGATCCCTTCGTATTGCCATCTCATCTTTTCTTCCTCTACCATTTCCTCCATATTATTATTATTATTATACAGGATTTATATAGCGCCAACAGTTTACGTAGCGCTTTACAACTTGAGGGTAGACAGTACAAACACAATACACTTTAATACAGTATGAATCAGAGGGACCTGCTCCTTAGAGCTTACAATCTAAGAGGGAAGGTCAAGAGATACAAGAGATAATAACTGTGGGCGATGTGCTGATTGAGAAGATAAATGTACAGTTGTTAGGTGGGGGCCAGATAGGCTTCTCTGAAGAGATGAGTTTTCAGGGATCGTCTGAAAGTGGATAAAATAAGAGAAAATCGGACAGATTGGGGTAGAGCATTCCAGCGGATGGGAGAGGCTCTGGAGAAGTCCTGAAGATGAGCATGGGATGAGGTGATAAGGGAGTTTGAGAGCAGAAGGTTTTGGGAGGAGCGAAGAGAACGATTAGGTTGGTATTTTGAGACTAGGTTAGAGATGTAGCTGGGGGCCAGATTGTGGATGGCTTTGTAAGTTATAGTTAGTATCTTGAATTTAATTTGGTGACTGAGTGGCAGCCAATGGAGGGATTGGCAGAGGGGTATAGCAGACGCTGAGCGGTTTGTGAGGTGGATGAGCCTGGCAGCAGCATTCATGATGGACTGAAGTGGGGATAGCCTATTTAGAGGTAAGCCAATGAGGAGGGAGTTGCAGTAGTCGAGGCGAGAGATGATCATTCTCCCTTCTTCCTTTTTTTCCCCCCTCTTCCTTGACAAACTGAGCCCCCGGGGGTGTACCGGGACCGCAAGACTGTTTTATTCTTCCTCTTCTAGTATCTATTCTTTCTGCTATGCTGGGGTATCTTCCCAGCTCTGGATATTTCTTGTTTCTCAAATAAAGACCAGGTGACACCTACACACTGGAAATGTATCTTTATTTCACTATTTGTACTTTATAATGTATGTGGAAGCTCAGATTGCATTAAATTATGTAGACCAACAGATGCCTTCTAACCTGCACAATTATCATGCTTTTTGCTCTGTTTTTCCGGAATAATTAGATTTGTAAACTTTTTTTCTGTAAAGTTTATGAGGTGTACTCCTTTCTTTAAATAAAGAATGTTCAAATAAATAATACAGTGCAATATATCAAAGACATTTGTAAAGCCTCTACTTTCCAGCAGAGGCTGGAAAGTATGTAAGCTGGTCTAATAGGTCAAAATGTCTAATCACCAGGCAGGTTTTTTTTGTCAGTAATTTTATTTATTTTATGCACAAAGAAAATATAACAGTCTATGTGTGCCCGAAGGCCAAAACCTAGGAGCTGTTCCACAACAAGGTTCATCGCTCCTTGTGGGTTGATCTGGTGAAAACAAAGCTGTTTCTTAGTTGTCGCGCCTTGGATCTTGAGCACATTGATCGTTGCCACTGCATTTTCAAGACAACAAGAACAGGCCTAAATGTAGAAATACAAGGCAGTGAGAACAGGACCAATTGTTGAGAAAGAAAAAACTGAGAAGAAAAGGATATATGACCTGCCAAACACCATAGTGACAGAACCTCCATCCCTATTATATATATAAAACAGGATAAATTAGTGGGACTGAATGAGAAACATCACTGTTACAATGTATTTGCATTTGATTAATAAAACATTTATATAATAATGACCTTTGCATTATCTGTAACAGTGATTGGTTTGTTAGATGAAGAAGTTTGAACAAATGGCGATACCAAAATCCCAATTTACATGAAAAAAGAAAACCTTCTAAGAAGGGGAGGCAATTTTGGCAAATTTGAGGGGGTGAGGCAGCTTTATCTGCCCCCACTCAACGGCCAATTCCGTTATTGATATTCAGCACCAAATGGGGTAAGACTTTATTAAACCTTTTTTCCCATACTTATTACCATCATTACCTATTCAAAACCCATTAGTTTGTTTTTCCCTATTTACACTCAGCAATTAACGGAGTGTTTTTTCACCCTGGTTCATTGCAGATAAACCTTAGGATGACTCCCTAACAATTTTTGGATAAAATGCAACTATCAAACTTGCATATTATACTGAACTTTTACAAGCTCGGTTACCCTCAGCGTACTTCTTAAACAATTAACAGGTATCAGTTACTCATTTAGCTATTATTAAACACAACTTTACTATTCTGAGCCATACCATCATTATTACTTGACTAATAGTCCCACTTATTTCTTTAAATTCTGTAGCGTGACTCTCTGCAAGCGACACAGTGCTGTTTTGTGGCATTTTGGAAGCGATTTCATCTCTCTTCAAAATCCATTTGTTTTTATACCAAAAATTTTTCTACGTATGCAGATATATTTCAGACAAATCCAAGTATCTGTGGTAAGTTCTGCCTGGTTTCACTTTCTAAGCCCTCCCTCTGCTTTCTATGCCCCTTGTTATTTCTATATTGAACTTGTAACTACGCACTAATTGCTCATTCACCTAGATGTATATTCTGCTTGAGCCAATTGTTCCATACACTGTATGAATATGTACATTTGATCTGTACAGTTCTGAGAAAAGGATGCGTTTTTCATGTGATTCTGTTATTTCAGCATATCTTTGAGCTTAACCTCAAACTCCTGAAGAAACTCCATAGAGTGAAACATGTCGAGTATGGCGAAGCTCCACACTTTCATCTGATGTAACATATATGTCTGTAAAGTATGGATGTATTATCTGTGTCCTTGTTGTCTTCTACCCTTTTATCAGTACACATCTGCATCAGTACACATCTGCAACGGGTATTTAGTAGTCCTCTGTGATCCATGTGTGATCCAGCTATTCAATTACTAATCCCCCTGCTGCGCTGAAGGCCCTCTCTGAAATGAAGCCAGAGCAGGCTTGTACTTTGAGTGAATATTGAGTTATCTCCAGCCAGTGGTACATCCTTGACACCCAGTAGTCCATTGTATGAACGCTTGTAAGAATTTTAGTTACATCCTTGCTGTCTCTGCTTCTGTTTGCGTGATCAGGGCAAGTATGGCTTTATGAGGAAAAACGATAATAATAAAAAGACAAAAAAATAAAAAGTATAAAATAAAAAAGTAAAAAAGTAAATCTTTAAATAACATTTCAAGGGGTTAGTTCACCTTTACAAAAAAAACTACTATGTACATGAGGGGTGTCTGTAGAGAACAAAACAATACAACTAATTGTGCAGCTATGACCAAAGTTTATTAATGCCCTTGTTATAGACGTAGGTCATTTATGTACATCATGAAGCCTGACTAGAAAACTCCTAGGATGTTGCTAAGAGACTCCTAACTGCTACTGTTCGCCTTCACCATTACAGGAGTGAGCTCTCAAACACTGAACTCAGAGTTATGGCATCAGGGGAGATAAAGCATATGTGGATGGTTTGAATCGGAGAAAGAGCTTGCTCCTATAATGGTGAAGGTGAACAGTAGTAACAGCTAGGCGTCTATTAACAATGTCCTTAGTAACGTGCTAGCAGTTTTTCAGTCAGGCTTTATGAGGTACACAAATGGCCTACACCGATAGCAAGAGAATTATACAACTATGGTCAAAGCTGCATTGTTTGTTTTTTTTTTCTACAGATGTCTCTTATCTGCACAGGCAGTTTTTGGTTAAAGGTTATCTATACCCTTAAAAAGAAAATAATGCATGGAAAAATTGTGATAATTGGTGGAAAAATATAAGAGATAAATGCCATAAACTAGATAGCAAACAAACACTCTTGCGCATTAGTGTGATGACCGGGTGATCTATGACTCAAGGTATAGTGTCTCTGGCCTTGCTGCCCTCCAAGATAAGGGATATCCTATTAGTTACAAAAAAAGATAAAAAGAAGAGGGTGCACCAGCCTTGTGCATTATACCAAGATAATTTATTGATAAAAACAATATAAAAAACTACTCAAACATGTGGAAAATTATTGCTTGTAAAAGCCACCTGTTTGTGGCAATCAGTCCTGGAACCAACAGTCTCCAGATAGCAAGGGGGAAGACACCAGGACCACTGCTGGCTGACGCTTTTCAAAGGAGTACCCTCTTCCTCAGAGCCTAGAGGGAGGGGGGTGTTTTTACTATCTAAAATTGTAACAGTTGAAGTGCCAAGCTGGCATACAGGTGTTGGGCATACGGGGGGACAGGGTGCATTATTTTTCTGCGCTAACAAAAACCTCAGAAGGGAAGATTGTTACTGGAGATGGAGCAGTGTGTGTTGGCAAGTGTTACTTTGAGTATCAAGCCTTCACTTTGGGAAAGAGGGGGCAGGCTATAGCCACAAGACTTTAAGCCAAAGTTTTGCTGCTTTTACCCCTTTTCCCTGGATTTTAATTGGGTCCTCCTTCCCAGCTGCCATCATTTTTATCCCATTAGTATTACCTTGCTTGCCTGTGTTTGTTGACCAAGGCAGGGATAGTCCTACAGGGAATAAAATAATAATGTAAAACTCCCAATGTTTGGGTGGGGTGAAACATCCCCCTTGAAGCTGAACCCATTTCTCCTCCTGTTCTCTCCAACCCTTCTCCTTTTATTCTCCCTTTGCCTCCTGTTGCATAATTGCATTCCACATGCTGGTGGAATGAAGGGATGGTCTTCTGAGCATAATAATGGCAGCTCAGGGAATGGTCTTCCGGGCAAAATAATTGCAACTGTGGGTTAGCACAATCCATAAACATAGAGAAAGTGGTCATTACACAAGCTGTAATTAGGATGCTGGGCATGGGGTTGATTTGAAATCAACAATTCTCCTGTTCCAGCAGCAGATATTTTGAAAAAGGCCAACCTTTTTTTATGGACCCCCCTTAGGGATAGCAGTGGTCTATAATTCTGCTGGCTTTGCAAAGCAAGCCTGCAAGGCCTGGTGGGATTAGCAGAAGAGGAGGAGAAAGGCCACATTAGTGGTATGTGCAAAAAACTTTTCTGTGCCTGGGAGGAGTATGAAATGAAAGGCTTTGTCAGTGACTTCACTATTATCTACACAATGAACCATTGGCGGGGTGAAAATCAAGCCAGCTCCCCAGAGCTTCGCTTTGTGCCATAAATGCACCGGAGGAGGAAGTGGGCAAAGATGAAGGGAAGGAAAAGTAAAGGGAGGAGGAAAGGGGTTTGTTTTAAAAAAGTCCTTCAGCACGTAAGATGATTCTGAAATTCTCCCCATATAACCCCAGATCCCCAGAGACTCTATCAGGAACCTCTCACTTTCTACAGTGCCGTAGTCACATAGGACAAGGAGATGGAGAGTGCTTGAAAGCTGAAGGGAAGGAGGAGGTGGGGCAGGATAAGTATGGGAGGAAGAAGAAGAGGTCACCAATTCTATGCACCTTTACCTCTCCTTTTAGGCTTTTTTTTTGTTTCGAAGGCCCTTATTTGGAGACTCCAATTGCTGTTGCTTCCAGTTCCCTTTGCATTGTGGAAGGGCAGGCAGCCTATGGCCATAGAATTTTCCTCCTGCAACTATGCCTCAAGTGCTCTGACTACATAGAAATAAAATATATTTTAAAAAAATGCAACTGGCTGTTAACTGCCCTGGAGAAGAAAGATTATGTTGACAATGATATTGGCAGAGGAATTGCAGAAATGGGTGTGCAGCCCAATTACACACACAATACATCAATACCAAAAATATTAATAATGCAAAAAAATACATATATATTAATGTATATGTATTAATGTATATGACAATAAAAATGAAAAAAAAAAAAGGGGGGGGGTTACAACAAACAAAAAATAAGAAATTGTGGTTGTGAATCTTTCACTCTGCTGGGAATTTTCCACTAGATCATAAAGGGGGGGGGGTCCTAAAGGGGGGGGGGGTGCAGTACAAAGATTAGAGAAAGTGGAGTTCAGACAAATGGACTTGGAGGAGGTTACCTTGCAGCGCTTTTTTTGCGGTCTTTGGTTGCCATCTGGAGCTGCACTGTTCAAATACTGTACAGTATGTGTGGCTATTATCTCTCAAATAATACATTCTCATTTCTATTTTAAAATAAAGCTGGTCCCGTATCTATATTGCCAACTAATCAAACTGCTTTTTATACTATCCAGCCACTGAAAAATGTTGGTGGTTATTGGCTCTCAGATAATACACTCTAATTCTCAGATAATCTGCCTTGTCTCCTTCTCTTTGCTCGCTATTAATGTGCTCCTGGTGCTAAACAATTTCTACCAAACACATACTACTAAGTCTACATTTTAAATATTTTGCTAATAATTTGGGATATGGGGGGGGGGGGGGGGTTTGTGGGTTGTGGTTTTAAAGGGGTTTTGTTCACACTGTTTTGACATTTTATTAAACTTAAAAAAAAAAAACCTATTTAACTAGTTTGCCACTGACCAACTGGCACGAAGATGAGGTCTTAGATTTATTTTTAGGAGTAACATTTCCTATAGCTTTTAAAGCTGTTGTTACTGCTATTTCCATCAGTTAATTAAGGCCTATTACTGCTTGATAAAAAAAATGTTTATAATAGTTTGCCTATGTAGTGGTACCCCCTATGAGGACTGCTAATAAACTTTGTACCCCACTGATTACCCGGACTCTGCAAATCCTCCATTACCTCTGACACCCTGGGTTCAATCAAATTTCCAACTGTATTAATAAATAGAGACTCACACAGTATTAAATAAACAGTTCAAGTATGTTTACTGTATTAGTGAGAACACAAAGAATAAGTATCTCTCAACACTGTCAGATAATGAGAAAACACCCTTACAAACAAGTATTTTGTCTATACTTATAAAAACGGCAATATAATGATACGAAGTTCCTTTAACTGTAGATGAACACAGATATTAACCCAATATTAAGGATAGAGAGCTGGCACTATATCTTCTGTGTCAGGCTTCTCCCTTCTGCCTCCTCAACCCACAGGCCATTAAATCTTGTACAATATATCTTGTACAATATAAAGAAAATGATATGCAGACTATTATATTCAAATTGGCTGGCTCCCTTTAGATGAAGTTCAATGCAATTAAAGTGGATGAGGGAAAAGGATAGCAAACGGTAAAAGGGTATTCCTTGAAATCCAGATGTCTTCAGCTAGCCTTGTTGTATTGTAACTAAAGTAATCCTTGATAATAGGGTTTAGTAAATCTGGAAGAACTTTAAGTTATCGTTGTTGTATTGTAACTTTCTCTGATATTATCCTAATGGTGTTATCCAGTATAGCTACAAGAATCAATAATGTGAACTAGGCACAGATGTCTGCTTTCAGTGTTCATTATAAAATAAGAACTGACTTCTGGTGGAACTACAAGTACCACCAGCTGAACTGCATGAATGATGTCTGAAAGCAGTGTCTTTAACAACAAGATGGGCTATGCCTGCTCACCACTCTGGAACTCAGATACAGTTGGCAATGATGTAGATGAAGAGAAGACTCTATCAGGAACTTTCTCTGTATCCTGGCTCAGGGAAATGGCACCCGCCGTGCCACGCTGCAGCCCACTGGAATCTGACGTTTCCGGCGTCTCTGGATGACCTGGGACACCCTCCGGTCCGCTGCAGGGAAGAAGCAATGCTGTCCGCAGAGGTCCCTCTGGGTATAGCTGACCGGCTCCCCGCTCACTGTCACACAGACCTCCTGCTGGCAGAGTCAAACGGCGTTCCAAGAGACTGATCCAGGCCACGCCAGCCCTTTTTATATCTTTTTCCAGCAGTCTGTTAATTGTAGTTCAGATCAGTCCTGTTGGTATTGAAACTTCAGCATTCTGAACTACACATCCCATGATGCTTTGCTCTGTATACTATCAAAAGAAAAGGAAATGACACATAGGGGGTTATTTATTCTGAAATGAGGGGAAGCTCTGCTGATTTTATCATCCAATCATGTGCAAGGCTGTTTTTTATTTTTCTTGCATGTCCCCCTCGGATCTACAGCGACTGCACTTCCAAGTGCACTTGTAGTGCAAAGTGGATTTGCCTTTAGTAAATAACCCCCATAGAGTCCAGCAAACACTAGAGGGAACCAACCCCACATTAATAACACAGAAAAATTTCTCTGGATTGCAGGCATAATAGCCAGCTCCTGCCTACACCTATAAGCTTTGAAAATTGCCAGAAAATAGTATCAAGTCCTCCCCACCATAGACTTCAGTGGAGTTCGAGGAAACCTTTGGGTTTCATGGATTTCAAGGAGTCAACAAACGCCTCTGTGAATAGAGTCACTAATCCCCATTTATTTAAAGTCAGGTTTTCACACCTCTTTAATGCAAAATAAACATATATTGGTAACATAGTGAGAAAAAATAATAACAATAGTATATTACCAAATTATACAGTACTATAGAAATATGGGCTGCATATAGGACTACATTTTTTACACTGGAAGTCTTTATATGTACCACTCCAGTTGGCTTTGGATAATGGTATATTGCATATTTGTGGGTGTTCTGGAAAAGTTTTGTAATGTACCTGCCATCTTTTCTAAAATGATAAAAATGGACACCTATATAAATATAAGTAAAGGTTACACAAACCACAAAGATCTAATATGCAGAACATATTTGGCTATACTACGCAAGTGATTTTTTTACCTCTATGTTTCCTTTATAATGGCTTTTCAAAAAAACAAATGCAGTAATATAGGGGCTAGATAAAAAGTTTATTGCTGCATAGCACTTTTGGTAGCAGGGCCGCCATCAGGGGGGTACAGGCAGTACTCCTGTAAGGGGCCCCAGTGTGCCAAGGGGCCCGGCTGGCCTGGACCGCTCCTCCTTTAGCAACAACACATGAAATTAAACTGTCAAGCGCCGGCCGGGCCCGTGTGGGGCCCGCTATAGAGAAGGAGACCCGCTATAGAGAAGGAGAAGGGAGCTGTGACAAGAGAGAGGCGAGCTGCGGGACATCAGTATATCTCCCCTGCTCGCCCCCTCCTTTCTCCTGTCAGCGGAGAGAAAGCGTCTCTCACCTGGTTCGCCGCTAAGCTTACTGCCCGGTCTGTTTCCCTCCCAATTGGCCACAGCGGATGTCACGTACCTAATGGTTTTGAGCCCAGATTGCAGCGGAAGTCCTTCCTTACGGCTCCCACTCCCGGTTCCCTGGTAAGGTAACAGAGGACACAGGAGTAAGGAGGGGCATGGGTGCCTGGCAGGATCAACAGACCGGATTGGATGAACAGACTGGGTCAGCCCGGCAGACTGGATAAGCTCAGCAGACAGGAACAGCTTAGCAGACTGGATCAGCTCAGCACACTGGATCAGCTCAGCAAACTGGATCAGCTCAGCAGACAGGAACAGCTTAGCAGACTGGATCAGCTCAGCAAACTTTATCAGCTCAGCAGACAGGAACAGCTTAGCAGACAGGAACAGCTTAGCAGACTGGATCAGCTCAGCACACTGGATCAGCTCAGCACACTGGATCAGCTCAGCAAACTGGATCAGCTCAGCAGACAGGAACAGCTTAGCAGACTGGATCAGCTCAGCACACTGGATCAGCTCAGCAAACTGGATAGTCAAACAGGCCGGGTCAGGTATCAGGCTGGCAGCAGAGGTACAAGGGAGCAGGCAGGAGAGTAGTCACAGACAGGCAAAGGTCAGGTATTAGGCTGGCAGCAAAGGTACAGAGAGGCAGGAAGGGGAGTAGTCACAGACAGGCCGGGGTCGGGTGCAGGCAGATAACAGGTAGGTCACAGGCAAGCCGGGTCTTTATCACAGGTAAGTATTTCAGACCAGGTTCTTTGGCACACAACGCTGTAGAGCAGACAGCGGGGACCATCTGTGACAGACAGGCTTAAATAGCCCGTCTGGCGCCATGATGCCCGCGGACGTGAGCCAGAGAACCCAGGGCGCAGATTTCTGGCAGGATCTTCATGACAGCGGAGCCAGTCAAAAGAGACTAGGGTCTAGTGGAGCATCATGGGACATGCAGTCCCAGAAGATTGACTGTTCCATTGTTGTGCATAGCCAGCAGACTTCAGCCCCCAGCATGCACTCTTCTGGGAGAGAGAGTCTGGAACCCAGGCAGAAACTGAGGGAGTGATTGCTACAGGACACAGGGAAAAGAGAGGACTGTGCTGTATGAAGCCAGAGAGGGAGCCATGCTGTAGAATTACCATCAGAGATCGGGCCACGCTGTACCATTGAAATCATAGAGGGAGCCACGATGTGCTGGTGCCATCAGAGAGGAAGCCACGCTGTGCCCATGCCATCAGAAAGGGAGCCACGCTGTGCCAGTGCCATCAGAGAGGAAGCCACACTGTGCCCGTGCCATCAGAGAGGGAGCCACGCTATGCCCGTGCCATCAGAGAGGAAGGCACGCTGTGATTGTGTCATCAGAGAGGAAGGCATGTTGTGCCCGTGCCATCAGAAAGGGAGCCACACTGTGCCCGTGCCATCAGAGAGGAAGGCATGCTGTGCCCGTGCCATCAGAAAGGGAGCCACGCTGTGCCCGTGCCATCAGAGAGGAAGTCACGCTGTGCCCGTGCCATCAGAGAGGGAGCCACACTGTGCCTGTGCCATCAGAGAGGGAGCTATGCTGTGCCCGTGCCATCAGAGACGGAGCCACGCTGCCCAGAGAGGGAGAAAAACGAAGCCAATACCATGGTACAGACATGCTACACTACTGACCAGAGTCGACCTGGGCAACCCAGAGTGATCAAACGTCCAGCTGGAGGGATCACTGCTGCAGTTTTGCTGGGTCTGGTAAGAGGGCCTGTTGGCCATTATCCATTACTGCTTCTGGGGACTAAGCTATTAGGAATTGCCTAACCTGCTATCCCTCTAGGCCTTATTGACTAACATAACACGTGCCAATGAGCTCCAATGCAGGACTGCCAGGCCAAAAGAATAGGGGGGGTGGTGACAAAATGTTTTGCCGCACCAGGTGACATCAACCCTAGTGACGCCACTGTCCCCTGTGCTTTATATTTGGATTTTATTTAATATCCTTCTCCTTGGATGGGACACCTGAGGCTGCCAAGCTGGCATGATGGAGTTGCATTGTGAAAATGGATGAGGATGACTCTGGGTGGAAATGAGCTCCAATGCAGGACTGCCAGGCCAAAGGAATAGGGGGGGTGGTGACAAAATGCTTTGCCGCACCAGGTGACATCAACCCTAGTGACGCCACTGTCCCCTGTGCTTTATATTTGGATTTTATTTAATATCCTTCTCCTTGGATGGGACACCTGAGGCTGCCAAGCTGGCATGATGGAGTTGCATTGTGAAAATGGATGAGGATGACTCTGGGTGGAGATGAGCTACATTGTGGAAAGCCTCTTCACTATGTACTGTAACTCTTGTTCCCACCCAGAGTCATCCTCATCCATTTTCCCAATGCAACTCCATCATCTTCATCCCCACCCAACATCACCCATCCCTCTCTCCACAATGTATCCCCACCCATGCCCAGCATTGCTCATCCCTCTCTCCACAATGTATCCCCATCCACGCCCAGCATCGGCCATCCCAGGATGCTGGCCGTGGATGGGGATAAAGGTATTGTGCTTTAGTCAATCAAAAGTTGTTATATTGTTTGATTCATGTATCACACCACACCCCACCAAAGGACTCGGTGGGATGGCCAGTGGGCAGATTTGGTGAGATGGCCAGTGGGCGGTCAGGGCCGGATTCCCCACAAGGCCACAGAGGCCAGGCCTCGGGGCGGCAGTGGTGCAGGGGCGGCGCCGCTTCTCTGCTGGTAACTCCCACCCGCTAGCCAGCCCGTTTTGTCGGCACCGCTGCTTATTTAACCGGGACCGATCGGGCTTGTGTATTCCCACTTCCTGGTGACTGGAACGCACCATAGGGCGGACGTGATGTCATCAGCCGGAAATGATGGCCGCGTTGCCGCCCATGTCTTGCATAATTTCCGGCTGATGACATCACGTCCGCCTTATCGTGCGTTCCACCGCTGCCAGGAAGTGAAAATAAACAAGCATGATCTGTCCCCATGAAAAAAACAGCGGTGCTGGCGAAACGGGCTTGCTAGCGGGCGGGAGTTTGCCGCCCCCCTGAATGTGCCCCTGAATGTCCCTTCTTGGTCCAGACATGACAGCCCACAGACAGTGGGCATCAGGGCTGCTGTTAGAAATCATGGGGCCCCCTTCGACCCGGTGGCAGGCAACGTGGCAAGTGACACCCTGCATCCGCTGACAAGTGACGTGGCAAGTGACACCCTGCATCCGCTGACAAGTGACGTGGCAAATGACGTGGCAAGTGACACCCTGCATCCGCTGACAAGTGACGTGGCAAGTGACACCCTGCATCTGCTGACAAGTGACAATCTGCAACATGTGGCAAGTGACAATCCGCATCTGAAGACAGGTGACGTTGGCAACTGACATGCTCAGGCTCCGACTGATTCTGCTTATGGTGAGTTGAACTATTTTATATAACAATGTAATAATAG
Organism: Lithobates sylvaticus; assembly: GCA_028564925.1. Lineage (NCBI taxonomy): Eukaryota > Metazoa > Chordata > Amphibia > Anura > Ranidae > Lithobates > Lithobates sylvaticus. Next base: position 561,780,273 of record CM053026.1, read on the forward strand.
AAATATTGCACTTCAATCATTTTTTTTGCGATACGGCACTGCGTTGATTTAACACACAATTGCGCAAATGTGATCTATTGTAGCAGTCATCAATAAAGGACGAGAATGGTGTATGTGTGTGTGTGGGGGGGGGCTGTGGGCGGTCTTGGTGGGATGGCCAGTGGGCGGGCCCTGGGGAATGTTGGTGGTCAGGCCCCGGGGGCCCAGGCCTTAAGCTGTGTAAGTAAATTTCTGATGGCTGCCCTGTTTGGTAGTAATATGGAACATGGGATCAAAATCAAAAGAGGAACAGCTGAGCCTGCATGAGGGACAGAGGGATTTGGCCTAAAAAAAAAGACAGATCCTTCAAATGAGAGACAGTTGGGAGTATCTATGTACATATTGTATGTAATGTACATATGTGATTTTGTGACTATACTTATTGAACAATATACAGTATAAGACTGAAGTGATGTTTGTTTAATGTGCTAACTTGTTCAAGTACAACATACTGTATAACATGAAACATAATGATTTTGCTGATTCTAGCAATAGGCTGATTCATATGATCAGCTTTTTTATAAAGAGCGAGAGTCAGGGTATCTGTGAGAAATGACTACTATCCTGCTTATTAAAATTCAATGCTTGTTTACTTAGTGATTTTAATAAAATCTGTAACCTCACAGGTCAACTTTCATTTACATATAACAGCTCCCAGAAAAGTGCAGGCATGAGCAATAACATTATTAAGTAGCATGAAATGCCTTAGCTATGTTATGTACACTGCAAGACAGAATGAGAAGTATGATTTGATCGCATTTAAAGACCAATTCCAGACAACAACTGAAATCATGTGGTGAACTATTAATGCATTTCAGCACACTAATACAGTACATGTCACCTCTGGGTTACCTGAGGTGAGGTGAATACCTGGATCACATCAATCGCTGGCTGAAAAAATCAATACCAAACAAAAATTCAATACCAAGCAAAAAAAATAAAAAATCTATAGCATCCGAGGACTTGCTTTTATTCCCTTTAAATATCAGGACATTTATAAGCAATTTTATATGTAAAAAAAAAAGATTGTATATATATATATATATATATATATATATATATATATATATATATATATATATATATATACATATATACAGTGCCTTGCAAAAGTATTCAACCCCCTTGGCTTTTTACCTATTTTGTTACATTACAGCCTTTAGTTCAATGTTTTTTTTAATCTGAATTATATGTGATGGATCAGAACACAATAGTCTAAGTCGGTGAAGTCAAATTAAAAAAATATATACATAAAACAATTTTTCAGAAACAAAAAAACTGATAATTGGCATGAGTGTATGTATTCACCCCTTTGTTATGAATCCCATAAAAAGCTCTGGTGCAACCAATTACCTTCAGAAATCACATAATTAGTGAAATGATGTCCACCTGTGTGCAACCTAAGTGTCACATGATCTGTCATTACATGTAATGTACACACCTTTTTGAAAGGCCCCAGAGGCTGCAACACCTAAGCAAGAGGCACTACTAACCAAACACTGCCATGAAGACCAAGGAACTCTCCAAACAAGTAAAGGACAATGTAGTTGAGAAGTACAAGTCAGGGTTAGGTTATAAAAAAAATCCAAATCTTTGCTGATCCCTAGGAGCACCACCAAATCATAACCAAATGGAAAGAACATGGCACAACAGCAAACCTGCCAAGACCAAAACTCACGGACCGGGCAAGGAGGGCATTAATCAGAGAGGGAGCACAGAGACCCAAGGTAACCCTGGAGGATCTGCAGAGTTCCACAGCAGAGACTGGAGTATCTGTACATAGGACGACAATAAACCGTACGCTCCATAGAGTTGGGCTTTATGGCAGAGTGGCCAGAAGAGAGCCATTACTTTCAGCAAAAAACAGAATGGCCCATTTTGAGTTTGTGAAAAGGCATGTGGGAGACTCCCATAATGTATGAAGGAAGGTGCTCTGGTCTGATAAGACTAAAATTTAACTTTTTGGCCATCAAAGAAAACGCTATGTCCCGCGCAAACCCAACACATCACATCACCCAAAGAACACCATCCCCACAGTGAAACATGGTGGTGGCAGCATCATTCTGTGGGGATGTTTTTCAGCAGTTGGGACTAGGAAACTGGTCAGAGTTGAGGGAAAGCTGGATGCTGCTAAATACAGGGATAATCTGTATTGGCAAAACCTGTACCACTCTGTGTGTGATTTGAGGCTAGGACAGAGGTTCACCTTCCAGCAGGACAATGACCCCAAACACACTGCTAAAGCAACATTTGAGTGGTTTAAGGGGAAATGTGTTGGAATGGCCTAGTCAAAGCCCAGACCTCAATCCGATAGAAAATCTGTTGTCAGACTTAAAGATTGCTGTTCACAAGAACAAACCATCCAACTTGAAGAAGCTGGAGCAGTTTTACCAGGAGGAATGGGCAAAAATCCCAGTGGTAAGATGTGGCAAGCTCATAGAGACTTATCCAAAGCAACTTGAAGCTGTGATAGCCGCAAAAGGTGGCTCTACAAAGTATTGACTTTAGGGGGGTGCACATTAACTTTTTCTGTTATTTTGTGCTATTTGTTGTTTGCTTCACAAAAAAAAAAAAAAAAAAGTTGTGGGCATGTTCTGTAAATTAAATTATGCTAATCCTCAAACAATCCATGTTAATTTCAGGTTGTGAGGCAACAAAACACGAAAAATGCCAAGGGGGGTGAATACTTTTGTAAGGCACTATATACACATTATATATATATATATATATATATATATATATATATATATACACACACACACACACATACACAGTATATATCATTTCGTTTTTTTTTTTAAATAAGCACTTTTTAATCCAAATCAGCCCTTGGGAACCCTTTCCTACCCCTCTACCCTTAGCTATGATTTTTTGCTGATTATTTTTATCATTTTTATTTTTAGCCATTAAGCTGTTTCTTTCTCGCATTAATTTGTTTTGTTCAGTCATTTTTCTTTAATGTTGCACTACAAAATTTGCAAAATTGAAAAAAAAATAGAAGACTTCATCAATTTGTAAATAACTTCTCAATGCTTTGTACCAGAGACATCATTTTTGTGTCATTATCCAAGACAAATTAAAGAATAAAATGTATATTTTTTAAAATCTACCTTAAAGCGGAGTTCCACCCTAAAGTGGAACTTCCGCTTATCGGATTCCTCCCCCCCCCCTCCGGTGCCACAATTGGCACCTTTCAGGGGGAGGGGGGTGCAGATACCTGTATAATACAGGACACAAGGACCAATAGTAGGGAACCGGGCAGTGAAGACGTTGCGTCTTCACTTCCTGATTCCCTGACAGAGGATGGCGGCGGGGCAGCTGAGAGACGAGCCGTCGCTCGTCACATTCTGCAGACACCGCTGGAACCTGGAACAGGTAAGTGTCCATTTATTAAAAGTCAGCAGCTGCAGTATTTGTAGCTGCTGACTTTTAATATTTTTGGTGCGGGTGCAGCTCCGCTTTAACAATAGTGTTTAAAACTAATGCTGATCAAAGTAGGAAAAAGGCACTGTATTTTCTTTTTTGCTTTTATTTGTTTTGTTCAGTAATTTTTTATGCTCTTTACAAAATGTGCAAAATTGAAAACAAATACTTAATCATTTTGGAAATAACTTCTCAGTGCTTTGTAACAGAAGCATAATGTTTGTGTCATTATCCAGAACAAATGATAGAATACACTGTATACTTTGTGTCTACTGTAACACTAGTTTAAAACTAATACTGGTCAAGGAAGGGGAAAGCATTTTTTTTTTTTTTTTCATTTTGCTACATCTTTTAGACTGCATAAAAAATGAAATAATAGTGACACTAAACAATATCCTTAAAAATAATCCATACATATCCATTCCTAATGATTCTGTTATCTAGTTTGTATTCATTAGTTTCTTACTTATCAGCCTCCTTTAATATCTGCTATGAGCTCCCAAAATAAATTTTCCCCCTCAATTCCTTTTGTTTTGGAATGAGCAGTGCACATTAGTTGCAGTCATGGGAACTGCTCTATGTACACTACAAATCCTATAGTTCATATTCCCTGGAGTCCATTTCAGGAGTTACCAAAAGAGGGTGGCTACATTCCTGCATACAGTGGGATCATGAATAATGAACAAAGTCACATCACAGCAGCAAAAAAAAATAATAATTTGCCGGAGACCGAGAGCAATAGAAGACAAGAAAACATACTTGACTGGATTCTTAAAAAAAAAAAAAAGTAAAAATAAACTCGTTATAACTTATAACTAAGATCTAAACGTAGGCTGCCATTGACGAGCTCTCCTTTTGAAAATGCTAATGGAAATGATTGTCATACCGATATTCTTGCTTTAATACTTTCAGTCACTGAGCTGGAGTTAACGTACAGATAAGCACTTCTGTCTTTGCCCTTTCTTGTATCTGTTCTAGGCCAGTGGCTCTGAAAGAATTGAAGCCAAAGGATCAGCATGACAGCCAGGCAACTAGCACCTTCAGAAGGAAGTCAGCAGAAGCAGTCCTGAGAATTTTCTAATGCTAGGTTTTCTTTAAGGAAAACTGAAAACTTTTAAAAAACATGTACATATTATTGTACTGGTTGAAATAGAAAGTAAAGTTCTGGGCCGATTGGAATTAAAGATAGTGGTGTGTGTGACCTGTCCACTTTTGGATCCTTTGGGTATTAACATCATAAAGATACAACTATATCAGAGCTATGAGATGTTGATGGAGGCACAACTTCCAATGAAATTCGGCAATAATTACAAGGAACCTGAAAGAGACCACAGTTCCTTCTCTTTTATAGTGACTGTGCAAATGAATCACTATTCAAAAATGGAGCAGAAAAAGTAATGCATGCACTACGTTTAAAAAAAAACCACTGCACCTAATTGCATGGTACTGCAGTACCATGCAATCTGCTATAGGCAAATGCACTGTTTTTGCGATCTGTGTTTGGGGTGCCATTACCAATGTATTGGCACCTGCACCACATTGCAAAGGCAGTGCATTTTAACCACTCCATTACCCACGTATAATCATATGACATCTGCAGGTGGGATCTCCCATCCTAGGCGGGCGTCATATGATGTCCTCGGCTTCCCAGCAGTATAGGGGGCACGCGCGTGCACCTGCTGTGTCACTTGGGGGCCGGTGCGCGTTCCCGACTGCCGCGATGTCCGCCGGGCACCCACGATTGCTCGTCAAAGAGCAGGAACGTGGATCTGTGTGTACACACAGATCCACATCCTGTCAGGGGAGAGGAGAGTCAGATAGTGTGTTCCTAGTATATAGGAACACCGATCCATCTCCTCCTCAAGTCAGTCCCATCCCCCCACAGTTAGAATCACTCCCTAGGTAACACAGTTAACCCCTTGATTGCCCCCTAGTGTTAACTCCTTCCCTGCCAGTGGCATTTATACAGAATTCAGTACATATTTATAGCACTGATCGCTGTATAAATGTCAATGGTCCCAAAATAGTGTCAAAAGTGTCCGCTCTGTCCTCCGCAATGTCACGTTCACGATAAAAATCGCAGATCACCACCATTACTAGTAAAAAAAAAAGAAATGCCATAAATCTTTCCCCTATTTTGTAGACACTATAACATTTGCGCAAACCAATCAATATACGCGTATTGCGATTTTTTTGCCAAAAATATGCAGAATACATATCAGCCTAAACTGAGGAAAAAAATTTTAATTTTTTTTTTAATTTGGGATATTTATTATAGCAAAATTAAAAAATATTGTGTTTTTCTCAAACATGTTGCAGTTTTTTTGTTTATACAGAGGGGCTGTCAGGAATTGGAACCACTAACTTTACTGCCACATGGAATAGCAGCAGGAGGGAGAGGGGAGCAAGGGAGACGGGTCACACACAAACTCCCAAGCTGACAGGCAGGTAGGGAGGGGGAGAGGGAGAGGAGCAGGATGATGGAGCCAACGAAAATTGACCACTGTATCATGGATCAACAGCCATGATTACCATGGTCAGCACACTAAGGGGGGCACAGGAACAGGCAGGATCAAGCAGGTACACTATATTACAACATAGAAATGGACAAATTACACCACACAAGCACTATGAGGTTTAACATGCTTCAAAGTAACAGGATCTTTTTAAAATTTTTTTTAGGGTTACAACTTTTTTAACCATTTGGCAAAAACTATGGCATATATATTTGAAAATTGATCAATCCTGATGTACTGACTGCTTCAAATCTAATTTCTTGAGCCCCCAAAATGCCAGGACAGTATAAATACCCTCAAATGCCCCATTTTTGGAAAGTAGACAGCCCAAGGTATTTGGTAAGAGGCATGGTGAGTTTTTTTAAGTTTTTTTTTGTCAAAATTTTTGGGAAAATTAAGAAAATAAATAAACTGTGTTTTTTTTCACAACTTTTTTTACATACTGTCACCAGTGCAGTATGGTGTTATCATATAACTGGTGTGGTGGTTATCAGAGACACTGACTGGTGATAGTATGTAAAAAAATAATTTAAAGTTGGAACTCCCTCCCTGATTTTTACCTACAGCCTATAAGAAAGCTTACCTATAGGTACAGTAAATATCTCCTAAATGTGCACTGTTTAGGAAATATTAACTTTAGATGCAGCTGGTGGCATCACCAGCGCATGCACTCTGAAGGAACAGCATGATTGGATGATAAAATCAGCAGAGCTTCCACTCATTTCAGATCTACCCCTTAGATTTAGGGTGACTGCTTTTTTTTACTTTTTGCCACATTTTTTATCAAAAAAATTATTTTTTTCCTCAGTTTAGGCCGATATGTATTCCTCTACATATTTTTGATAAAAAAAAAAAAAATCGCAATAAGCGTGTATTGATTGGTTTGCACAAAATTTATAGCGTCTACAAAATAGGGGATAGATTTATGGCATTTTTATTATTATTTTATTTTTTTACTAGTAATGGCGGCGATCTGGGATTTTTATTGGGACTGCAATATTGCAGCGGACACATTGGACACTTTTGACACATTTTTGAGACCATTGACAATTATACAGCGATCAGTGCTATAACTATAACTATAGTACTGATTACTGTATAAATGTCACTGGCAGGGAAGGGGTTAACACTAGGGTGTGATCAAGGGGTTAACTGTGTTCCCTAGGTGTGTTCTAACTGAAGGGGGGATGGGACTGTCTAGGAGGAGAGAGAGAGATCGGTGTTCATACATAGTATGAACACGCAATCTCTCTCTACTACCCTGAGAGAACCGGGATCTGTGTGTTTACACACACAGATCACGTTTCTCGTTCTGTCACGAGCAATCGCAGGAGCACGCCGGGCACTCGCCCCTAGTGGCCCAAAGGCGATGCGACATAAGGTAACGTTGTTTCGCCCAGGCGTGCCATTCTGCTACAGTAAAACTGCAGCGACTGGTCAGCAAGCGGTTAATAAAACAACGTAAAGCTGTAAAATTCAGGTGTTATTACTAAACATTACATTGTAACACACTATTCCATGTTTATGTACAACCATTTCTTCATAATTTGTTATATGTACCTTCTTTTCAAAATTAATTAAAAAAAAAATGTAACTAAATTTCTGAATGTGCTTCTGAATTTTGTGCCAATATGTATGTAGCATCCTTTAGTGTGCTAGTGTTTATAGTTGTTAGTGTAGGGAAGTTTGGCCTGGCTGAGAGCCAGGCCTGGGTTGAATCAGGGTCAGGGTTGAATGACTCAGGGAGGCTGGATGACTCAGCAAGCAGCATCTCTGGTAACTCCCCCTGCTTTCTGGTGCCTTGGAAAGCTTCCAGAAGTAGAGGGTGGAGTCTAAGAAGAGCTGCTTGGAGTATTGATGAGGGCCCCAGCCAATCCCCAACGAAATGGGCTGGCAGGGAGTAAGCACCTCATAAATACTCATGGGTCATGCCAGCAGGGGCAGTTGGGTGGAAGATGGAGAAGGAGTCCTGAGGAGGCTGTTGGTGGCCCTTGAGGGTGCCCCCTAGTCTGGGGGGTTTCCTCGGGCCTGAGGCTCAGGTGGTTGAGAGACCCTCTACAACACATTGAGGAATTCTTCCTGGAGGCACGGAGCAATGAGAAGACAGCGGGAGCAGGTCAGTACGTCCAGGAGGTCTCCTGAGAAGTCAGCCGGGTGGGCAGGTGAGTGATCAGTCTGGAAGGACTGTGGAGCGAGAGAATGTCAGACTAGGAGGACTATGGAGAAGTAGCCAGGAGGGCTAGTGAAAGGGGCAGCTGCAGCCAGGCAGGCTGGCAGTGCCAGAATAGGTGGTGCTGGGATCAGAATGCACAGGAGTGATCAAGCTGGACACTGCATTTTTGCTACACACTTAAAGGGACCTCGGGTTTCTGCCTATAATAGGCTTTTGCTCCAAATTTGACTGAGTGCTTTGTCAGATTCACAAGCAGTGGGACAGCTGGAAATTCTGCAAGCAATTGTGCTGAAGGAAGTAAGCAGTGTCTATAGACTATAAATGTGTAACAGTGTAGCGCTAAAAGTGTCTCTGTACAGCAATGGTTGTGGACTAGAAAGGTCAGCAACCACCAATTTACTGTTCAGACTATTGTTATAAAAAACAAGTTTAAGGTCAAATAAGTGGTGGACATCAGGTCCCCTAATGGTAAGAGGGTGTGATGAATCACCAGATTAGATGGACCGAAAGTGTGGATACACTACCCAGTGGTCCACACTCACCTTGAGTGGGTGTTTTGGTGAAAAATGTGAATGATACAACTCAATGCCTAAAATCACATCAATAATGAAAAAGCCAATATTCATGACCCTAGAGCCATAGGTTTCACAAATTATGCAATCAAAAAATGTCTAAAATCATACAAACAATCAGTGAAAATATAATAGGGTGCCAATATCTGTGATACTAAAACTGTGATATGAAAAGAGTGCTGCAAAGACACAAGGACTGAAGTACATGAGAATGTCAAAATAGAGCATGTGTCATCAAAATACTTATTAAACTGGCCGCTGAACTAACATGCCAAACAGGCAAAATAGAAATACATCACAGTATAAATCAGTAGCACATAATAAAGATGGTAATTTCTGAAAACATCTCTATAAGCAGTCCTGATATTAATAATTAGTGAACAAACAAAGTCACCAAACTATATTTCAAGTAAAGGGACTACTTCATAGAGTCCAGATAACGCAAAGTAAGATGATGTTGATAACACAGTTCGGATGCAGAGCCACAACAGTAGTGATGATATGGTTCAAATGCTGGATCCTCTTATACAAGGGCAACAGTGCAACCAGAAGAGTAATTTCATAAGCGCTTACCATATGCGGTGGACCAATTCACCGGAAGTGAAAGGTCGGAAACAGCTTGTATGGCTACCTCCAGGTACCAAAAAATGTGGAATAGATTGGGAGTTGGGAGCATAGACTGGAACGTCTCGAGATCCTTAGCAAATACTCACCGACCGAATGGATGTTTACTGGATCACTTTAATTAGAACAGTGCTCATCGGTCAGACTTGCCATAGGTGGAAAGAAAAAACAGAAGAGGGACTCCTCATCGTGTAAAACCCAAATACAAGGGTTCACTTTATTATAAAAGAGAACATGCATCCAACATAAAAGCAAATAAAATGGAGCTGTTCTACTAAAATTGAATAAAAAACGCAGTAGGCAATAATGCTTGGAGACCCAGTGTCTATAGACTGTATATAAGAGTAAGTAAGAATAAGTTGTCCCTGAAGTTGTTTAAAGTCAAGTAGGCATCCCATAATACCCCAACTCCCCATCCAAGTTCTAATTCCTCAAAAAAATAACAAAAAAGTGCTGGACTTTCTGACTCTGGGAGACTTTGAAAATTCAGTGTGCCTGGCTGTGCATGGTGGGGGTCCCCATTTCACCTGAGGCTCCTTAGGGGGTGCGCTACATGTACGTTGTTCTGCTGCGTACACACGGAATTTCCAACAACAAATGTTCAATGTGAGCTTCTTGTCGGAAATTCCGACTGTGTGTAGGCTCCATCGGACATTTGCTGTCGGAATTTCTGACAACAAATGTTTGAGAGCTGGTTCTCAAATTTTCCGACAACAAAACTTGTTGTCGGAAATTCCGATGGTGTGTACACAATTCCGACGCACAAAAAGTCCACGCATGCTCGGAATCAAGCAGAAGCACTGCACTGGCTATTAAACTTCATTTTTCTTGGCTCGTCGTACATCTTGTACATCAGTGGGTTCTTGCCGATCGGAATTTCCGACAACATTTGTGTGACCGTGTGTATGCAAGACAACTTTGAGCCAACATCCGCCGGAAAAAAATCCACGGTTTTGTTGTCGGAATGTCCGATCGTCTGTACGCGGCATTAGTCTTGTGGAGGGAAAAGCTGAAAATATATTTATTCTTTATTTAACAGTCAACAAAAGAAGACCTGGGCACAGGGATGGCATGACAGTGCTGGACTGCACAGCATTGCCATTTTAAATAGATTCCCTTTTAAGTAAAAGGGGGAGGAGCCTAGATCAGGTGGCACGCTGTGCTTAGGATAGTGAAGGAGAGGGGGAAGTGACGTCAGTGGCAGAGCGGCGGAGGACGAGATTCCCACCCACCCTCCCATGTTGGTTGAAAGGCAGGTGAGGTAGGGGCGGGCAATAGGACATGGCAGTATTGGGTCGCTGGAGGAGGAGGAGAAGATTGTGGTTACATGTATGTAACATGTTGTACCCATCCATGGGATGGGAGGTTTTCGGGTACTCTCTGGTTACGAGGGGTTAACCTGGAAGGGTTAAAGAGAAGATTGTGGTTACATGTATGTAACCTGTTGTACCCATCCATGGGATGGAAGGTTTTGCGGGTACTTCCAGGTTACGAGGGGTTAACATGGAAGGGTTAAAAGGTAGGTCACGGTGAAGGTTGGGTAGCGCCTCCGAGTCCGGGGTTTTCTGACTGGAGGCCTAAAGTTAAAGCCTTTGTTCACAGTGACCAGTGGTATGTTGTTTTTCTTACGTGACCCACAAAGTACAGAAAAGTTAATGGTTATTTATAAGTTGTGATTTAGATATTTTTGTAGTTTATTAATAAAAGAGGCCGTTAAGGCCATTTACTCCAATAACTTGGTCAAGTCATTCTTGAGGTATTTGGAGGGGGTGGTTTTGAGGTTAAGGGAGTTTTCAGGACACTGGGCTTAAGTCCTACAAATGTCATGAGTATATTCATACACAGACAATATTCTCACTCGGCTGCCAGACAGTGGTGGCAGACCAAGTATTTAAACTTTAAACCAAGAAGTGCCCTCCTATATGGGCTCCATACAACCAGTGTTTCATGTATCAGACACTACTGTGCACCATGCAGAGTTTGTACATGTATCACTTTATACATGTATCACTTGTGAAATATAGCTTACACATTGGGAAAGAATGTTCTCAAATAATATGTGAATGTAAAATAAGGAGATAAGGAAAAAAATAACTCCTTAAATTTTGGGAAATGCATTAATAGAATCTCAGCCAAAAATCTATAAAAATAATTAGATATACTTGTTTAGCTGTGCTGGGCAGTTTCTGTGTTCTTCATTTCAGTCAATATTTCTGCTGCCTGAATAGCAACCTAAAAATTCCATATTTCTTTTATTGGACACTGTCTTTACATCTAATTACCTGGAGAAATCGAGAGGCCTTTTTCACCTATGTGTGCTGGAAAAAGAGACCTTAGTTAAGGAAATAGACAGGTAGGCAGGTGGATGTTTCGCTACACTGATTTCACTAGCGACAAGCAAACCCTTATGCCCGGTACACACAATGATATTATCGGACAAATGATCGTCCGTTTTTTTTGCATGCTAATCTCAGATCGAATCTAATGAGTTTACTGAAGTCACGAAAATTCCAGTAAGACAGAAAAAAAATTCGGAAGTGATGTCATGTAATGTATTTTCGAATGATAGCTGTACTGATTAAACGAAAATCTTACGATCTGGCATCATACGGAAAAAAAATGTCATGCATGTCCGATAGAATAATATCGGATGAACTGTCATGATCGGCTCTCGAAAGCTCTGTACTAACGATTCGATTATCGTACGATCGCTTCGAAAGCGGTATTTTCCGTACAATTTTCTGATCGTGTGTACGGGGTTTAAAGGCTGGGTTTACACCTATGCAAATTGGAATGCGGCTTACACCGCATCCAATTCACATGACATTTTAAAATACGTTCCTTTGAATGAGGCTGGTTCATATATGTGCGTTGCATTCGCACTCCGCATTGCCCAAAAAACGTGTGCGTTTTCTGGGCATTGCGGTGCGAATTGAAAGAACATTATCTTCTATGGGAATACATCTGATTCGCAGATGCATTCCGTTGTGAACAGGATAAAATCCTGACATAAACCTGATCTGACACTGATGCAATCCTGACCTGATTCTGATCACAAACTGACGTGAACAACTACTTTGTCAATTAACTGTGAAAACGGAGCTTTGTCAGATTCACAAGCAGTGGGACAGCTGGAAATTCTGCAAGCAATTGTGCTGAAGGAAGTAAGCAGTGTCTATAGACTATAAATGTGTAACAGTGTAGCGCTAAAAGTGTCTCTGTACAGCAATGGTTGTGGACTAGAAAGGTCAGCAACCACCAATTTACTGTTCAGACTATTGTTATAAAAAACAAGTTTAAGGTCAAATAAGTGGTGGACATCAGGTCCCCTAATGGTAAGAGGGTGTGATGAATCACCAGATTAGATGGACCGAAAGTGTGGATACACTACCCAGTGGTCCACACTCACCTTGAGTGGGTGTTTTAGTGAAAAATGTGAATAATACAACTCAATGCCTAAAATCACATCAATAATGAAAAAGCCAATATTCATGACCCTAGAGCCATAGGTTTCACAGATTATGCAATCAAAAAATGTCTAAAATCATACAAACAATCAGTGAAAATATAATAGGGTGCCAATATCTGTGATACTAAAACTGTGATATGAAAAGAGTGCTGCAAAGACACAAGGACTGAAGTACATGAGAATGTCAAAATAGAGCATGTGTCATCAAAATACTTATTAAACTGGCCGCTGAACTAACATGCCAAACAGGCAAAATAAAAATACATCACAGTATAAATCAGTAGCACATAATAAAGATGGTAATTTCTGAAAACATCTCTATAAGCAGTCCTGATATTAATAATTAGTGAACAAACAAAGTCACCAAACTATATTTCAAGTAAAGGGACTACTTCATAGAGTCCAGATAACGCAAAGTAAGATGATGTTGATAACACAGTTCGGATGCAGAGCCACAACAGTAGTGATGATATGGTTCAAATGCTGGATCCTCTTATACAAGGGCAACAGTGCAACCAGAAGAGTAATTTCATAAGCGCTTACCATATGCGGTGGACCAATTCACCGGAAGTGAAAGGTCGGAAACAGCTTGTATGGCTACCTCCAGGTACCAAAAAATGTGGAATAGATTGGGAGTTGGGAGCATAGACTGGAACGTCTCGAGATCCTTAGCAAATACTCACCGACCGAATGGATGTTTACTGGATCACTTTAATTAGAACAGTGCTCATCGGTCAGACTTGCCATAGGTGGAAAGAAAAAACAGAAGAGGGACTCCTCATCGTGTAAAACCCAAATACAAGGGTTCATTTTATTATAAAAGAGAACATGCATCCAACATAAAAGCAAATAAAATGGAGCTGTTCTACTAAAATTGAATAAAAAACGCAGTAGGCAATAATGCTTGGAGACCCAGTGTCTATAGACTGTATATAAGAGTAAGTAAGAATAAGTTGTCCCTGAAGTTGTTTAAAGTCAAGTAGGCATCCCATAATACCCCAACTCCCCATCCAAGTTCTAATTCCTCAAAAAAATAACAAAAAAGTGCTGGACTTTCTGACTCTGGGAGACTTTGAAAATTCAGTGTGCCTGGCTGTGCATGGTGGGGGTCCCCATTTCACCTGAGGCTCCTTAGGGGGTGCGCTACATGTACGTTGTTCTGCTGCGTACACACGGAATTTCCAACAACAAATGTTCAATGTGAGCTTCTTGTCGGAAATTCCGACTGTGTGTAGGCTCCATCGGACATTTGCTGTCGGAATTTCTGACAACAAATGTTTGAGAGCTGGTTCTCAAATTTTCCGACAACAAAACTTGTTGTCGGAAATTCCGATGGTGTGTACACAATTCCGACGCACAAAAAGTCCACGCATGCTCGGAATCAAGCAGAAGCACTGCACTGGCTATTAAACTTCATTTTTCTTGGCTCGTCGTACATCTTGTACATCAGTGGGTTCTTGCCGATCGGAATTTCCGACAACATTTGTGTGACCGTGTGTATGCAAGACAACTTTGAGCCAACATCCGCCGGAAAAAAATCCACGGTTTTGTTGTCGGAATGTCCGATCGTCTGTACGCGGCATTAGTCTTGTGGAGGGAAAAGCTGAAAATATATTTATTCTTTATTTAACAGTCAACAAAAGAAGACCTGGGCACAGGGATGGCATGACAGTGCTGGACTGCACAGCATTGCCATTTTAAATAGATTCCCTTTTAAGTAAAAGGGGGAGGAGCCTAGATCAGGTGGCACGCTGTGCTTAGGATAGTGAAGGAGAGGGGGAAGTGACGTCAGTGGCAGAGCGGCGGAGGACGAGATTCCCACCCACCCTCCCATGTTGGTTGAAAGGCAGGTGAGGTAGGGGCGGGCAATAGGACATGGCAGTATTGGGTCGCTGGAGGAGGAGGAGAAGATTGTGGTTACATGTATGTAACATGTTGTACCCATCCATGGGATGGGAGGTTTTCGGGTACTCTCTGGTTACGAGGGGTTAACCTGGAAGGGTTAAAGAGAAGATTGTGGTTACATGTATGTAACCTGTTGTACCCATCCATGGGATGGAAGGTTTTGCGGGTACTTCCAGGTTACGAGGGGTTAACATGGAAGGGTTAAAAGGTAGGTCACGGTGAAGGTTGGGTAGCGCCTCCGAGTCCGGGGTTTTCTGACTGGAGGCCTAAAGTTAAAGCCTTTGTTCACAGTGACCAGTGGTATGTTGTTTTTCTTACGTGACCCACAAAGTACAGAAAAGTTAATGGTTATTTATAAGTTGTGATTTAGATATTTTTGTAGTTTATTAATAAAAGAGGCCGTTAAGGCCATTTACTCCAATAACTTGGTCAAGTCATTCTTGAGGTATTTGGAGGGGGTGGTTTTGAGGTTAAGGGAGTTATCAGGACACTGGGCTTATGTCCTACAAATGTCATGAGTATATTCATACACAGACAATATTCTCACTCGGCTGCCAGACAGTGGTGGCAGACCAAGTATTTAAACTTTAAACCAGAAGTGCCCTCCTATATGGGCTCCATACAACCAGTGTTTCATGTATCAGACACTACTGTGCACCATGCAGAGTTTGTACATGTATCACTTTGTACATGTATCACTTGTGAAATATAGCTTACACATTGGGAAAGAATGTTCTCAAATAATATGTGAATGTAAAATAAGGAAATAAGGAAGAAAATAACTCCTTAACTTTTGGGAAATGCATTAATAGAATCTCAGCCAAAAATCTATAAAAATAATTAGATATACTTGTTTAGCTGTGCTGGGCAGTTTCTGTGTTCTTCATTTCAGTCAATATTTCTGCTGCCTGAATAGCAACCTAAAAATTCCATATTTCTTTTATTGGACACTGTCTTTACATCTAATTACCTGGAGAAATCGGGAGGCCTTTTTCACCTATGTGTGCTGGAAAAAGTGACCTTAGTTAAGGAAATAGACAGGTAGGCAGGTGGATGTTTCGCTACACTGATTTCACTAGCGACAAGCAAACCCTTATGCCCGGTACACACAATGATATTATCGGACGAATGATCGTCCGTTTTTTTTGCATGCTAATCTCAGATCGAATCTAATGAGTTTACTGAAGTCACGAAAATTCCAGTACGACAGAAAAAAAATTCGGAAGTGATGTATTTTCGAATGATAGCTGTACTGATTAAACGAAAATATTACGATCTGGCATCATACGAAAAAATGCATGTCCGATAGAATAATATCGGATGAACTGTCATGATCGGCTCTCGAAAGCTCTGTACTAACGATTCGATTATCGTACGATCGCTTCGAAAGCGGTATTTTCCGTACAATTTTCTGATCGTGTGTACGGGGTTTAAAGGCTGGGTTTACACCTATGCAAATTGGATGCGGCTTACACCGCATCCAATTCACATGACATTTTAAAATACGTTCATTTGAATGAGGCTGGTTCATATATGTGCGTTGCATTCGCACTCCGCATTGCCCAAAAAACGTGTGCGTTTTCTGGGCATTGCGGTGCGAATTGAAAGAACATTATCTTCTATGGGAATACATCTGATTCGCAGATGTATTCCGTTGTGAACAGGATAAAATCCTGACATAAACCTGATCTGACACTGATGCAATCCTGACCTGATTCTGATCACAAACTGACGTGAACAACTACTTTGTCAATTAACTGTGAAAACGGAGCTTCAATTCGCCTGGCACATGTGTGAACCCAGCCTAATACTTTGAGAGCACTGAGGCACAATAGAATATGTAGATGTATTTTTTAATTCAAAACTGGTTGCTCAATGCTCCAGGCTTCTGTGCAGAACATCTTAATTAGTCTAACCTAGAATAAATACATTTCATTCTAAGAAAATGCTGTTTGTGCTATTTCCAGGGCAAATGTAAAAATCAATGGTCAATTTATTTTGGTAATATATTTCCATTTTTTTTCTAGAGGATGCTAGAGTTTCACTTTATATTTAATCTATGTGAATCTATTTAAAATAAATGCATGGTATTTGTTGAGGCTGCTTATTATGCAGGAAATCATGATGAACCCTCTGTCCAATATATATTATAATGTAATTGCACACTTCATTTCCTGCTCTCTGTCTTTCCAGAACGCAGGTCCCTGTGGGATTTAAAATCACTCTGATGAACAACTAGCATGCAGTGTTTGACAGTTTCTTGTCACTCTAGCCCTTGATATATTGGAGGTCTTATCGTTGACAACAATATTACAATAATGGTTCTTATATTTGACAGTTACATCACCTTACCGCACATTAGAGACTTTCTGAAGCCCTAATGATCTGCAAAGAAATATTGTTCTGACACTTTTGTTTCTTTTACATACTTTGCCAACACAACAGAAAAAAACAATCGAAAAGGGAAGCATCTAGTGTTTGCAGAACAATTAATAAGCTTAAAGCATATTGTAAATACTTAGGTGCCGTGGAATGTGGTGCATTGCAATTTTTTATTTGGAATGACTACAGACAGGGATTGGAAAAATAGCTTTATTGTTTATTGTTAGCTTCATACCTATTGGGTAATTTACTATAGGCAAGAGAGGTGAATCTGTTCTTACTTCAAAAATGAAATCATCTGCAGATGAATCAGGGGAGGATCCGGGGGGGGGGGTGTAACTGATGAAGAAAATAGTGAGTGGCCGGCCGGTGAGCGGGCCGGGGAGCAGGCCGGTGAGCTTGCAGGCCGGTGTCATCTCTCACTGCCAACCCTGCATCACCACAGTTCAGCTTCTGACAGAACACCATCCTCACTGTGCAGCAGAGAGATTGTATCATCTCTCACTGCCCGCCCTTACTCTGGGACACAGAGCTACTGGCAGGTGACAATCTACATCTTGTGGCAAGTGACAATCTGCATTTTGTGGCAAGTGACGTGGCAAGTGAAAAGCTGCATCTGAAGGCAGGTGACGTTTGCAAGTGACAGTCCGCATCTTGTGGCAAGTGACGTGGCAAGTGACAAGCTGCATCTGAAGGCAGGTGATGTGGAAAGTGAAAAACTGCATCTGGTCGTAGGTGATGTGGTGAGTGACAATCCGCATTTAAAGGCAGGTGATGTGGCAAGTGACAAGCTGCATCTGAAGGCAGGTGACGTGGCAAGTGACAAGCTACATCTGAAGGCAGGTGACGTGGCAGGTGACAAGCTGCATCCGAAGGCAGGCGACGTTGCACGTGACAAGCTGCATCTGGTGGCAGGCGACAGTGGCAAGTGACAAGCTGCATCTGGTGTCAAGTGACAAGCTGCATCTGGTGGCAGGTGACGTGGCAAGTGATAAGCTGCATCTGTTGACTGGTAATGGTGGCAAGTGACAAGCTGCATCTGGTGGCAGGCAAAGGTGGCAAGTGACAAGCTGCATCTGGTGGCACACTGCATCTGGTGGGACACAAATGTGGCAAGTGACAAGCTGCAGCTACGCCCCAGGAAAAAGTCCTATTGCGTCAAAACAGATCGGGTAAAGACATAGTTTCCTGTTTTCATGTTTGGATCGAGCCCGTTGTTTTGCCTGATGACGTTTTTTCTTTCAATGTAATGGCATGTCAGTGCATTACTTGAAAAAAAATTTATTTTAAGGATTTACACTATGTGGCATTTATCTCTTTGTTGATACAATCCACTGGATACTACAATCTCAGACCAGAGGCGTATCGTTTTCCATGTGACAGTTGGATGATCCCTCCTGCTCTTTGTATGGTAAGGAACAACCATGGATGGAACATATGAGATTTATGAGCCCCTTTTGACCACCCTTAGAAGGTGGTCAACACTCTCTGGTAAGAGCACATCCTAACTTACGGTGGTGGTCTATTCACGTGGTGGAGGAGCTGAGTGAATTAGAACTTCTGCACATATTCACACTGTGAAGGCATTTCATCGGTGCCGTTTTGAAGACACATGGACTGATTTGCATTTTTTATTGTTTTTTTTATTTATTGTTAATTTTATTAAGTGACAAGCTGCATCTGGTGACAGGTGACATGGCAAGTGACAAGCTGCATCTGGTATGTTACAATGTAATAATAGAAATAATGCACATCAATCATCCTGACACCATATCAACCATGGTGCCGTGATGATTGAAACACCAGCACCAGCCATTGCCCAGACAAATTGTTCAAGAAAAAGCGCATCCCCCTCAGGCCTTGGCATAATTTTCTTCCACGCAGCCGTTTTCTGGTGCCAAAAAGGTCGGGGACCGCTGCTGTAGCGCATCAGGAGACCCGCGGGGGATCACAAAGATCATAAAAGTTGTGGATGGCCTTAACACTTTCATCACTGTAGATGACAGGTCTCACTATTCTTCCCTACCTCCTCCTCACTAAGAGGAAGTGGCACTTTAATAGGTCACTTCCTCCCAGCCGCATAGGAGGGAAGAATAGTGACACTGTCTGTAAGGATTCCATTTCCAGGGATTGGTTCTGTAAGCAACACCTCATTTTCTGGCACTGTCCCACCCGTGACTAGACTCTGGATCTGTCCCTGCTTCCACTGGGCATGACACAAACTTCTCACAGATGGTAAGATGATGGGTTAATACTTTTTAACTGACAGAGAACAGCAAAGTTCCTCCTGTGCAGTTAAAGTGTAGGTAAAACAAAAATTAAACAAAGAAAGTTGTTTGCTAGCTTACCTTACATTAGCCCGTGTAATGGTATTCTTATTTAATTGCAGCTTTTTCTGTTTGAACCTAGTAATCTTTACAGTATTGGCGTACCAGGGCACTTCCTGTCCTTGGGGTGAAAATTCTGCCGTTAATGTGAGTCTTTGCAGCACTGTAGTCACCCTAGGACACAAAGGGGTTGATTTACTAAAGGCTGTGCCCTCTGCAAGTGCGGTTGCTCCAGAGCTTAGTAAATGAGCAAAAGCTCTGATGACTTCCATCATCCAATCAATTGCAAGCAAAAATGCTATTTTCCTAAAAGACTCCATGGCAGCATACATGTGAGTTAACCCCACCTCCACTCCTCCCCTATAGGACCCCTCTCCCATAAATATTTGCTCCAAGCCAGCGGCCGTGTTCCTTTTTTGTCCTCCTCCTAAGGACCAGTATGGTTATTCATCTACCTGAAGTTTTTTCTCCCTGCAATCAAGACCTGCCGGCGGTGAGCACTGGGAAGACAGGTCACGATACTCTGATAAGCCCTGGCTAATAGCAGGGTATGGAGCAGGGTATGGAGCGAGCTAAACAGAAGATATTCCGATAAGCCTTGGCTGTTAGCAGGGTATGGAGTGGGAAGAGCTAAAGCCTGGGCAATGGCCAGATACCCCAACTATTAGAGAGTGGCCCTATCTGCCCTAAGCCCGGTGTGACCAACCCAGGATTGAAGTTGCCATGTGCAGTGATGTATACTTTTATATTACATATTCCGTGGCAGCAGTTTGTGTGTTTCTGTTTGTCTGTTGCTCCTGCCCAGGGGCCCAGTGCATGGGCGCTGCAGGCGGTGGTGGCATAATTTCAATGGAGAAATTCAGTACTGTCGATGTATAGATTTCTCTGTAGGCAGCTTGCAGCAGTTTCCCAAAGTGCTGTGTGCAGTCATCACAGGCTCTGCATTAATACCTTGGTATGCTGCCTGTGTGTTTCTGCTATGATTTGATCACCTATGCAGGTTTTTCTGTCCGTGCAGTTCACACTGTGGATGTATCACTGCCCCCCGTGTGGCCAGCCCTGATGTAGCAGGTATGAGAGGGTGGGTTTAACCCTTTCCTTTCCTTGCTGACCTGGGTACTCTTTTTGAGTTCGTTTTACCTTTTCCTTTCTATCTTATTGTGCTTTTTTGAGTCTTTCTAGGTCAGGTTGACAATACACGGCACAAGATAATAAAGACATCATTAGGTCACAACATTTTTCTTCAGATGTATTTGTCATAGGTCACCGTCAAGGTCCAGCCTTCATAGCAGAAGCTCTGAATCCTCCTCTACACACCCACCGCTATGTCAGCTGCTCCAAGGAGGGAGCCTGCTGGGGATGCGGGACTCCGGTCCCAGAGGGAAGGTCTCTGTGTGAGCCATACTAAGCCCAGGCAGTGGTAATGCCCAGCAAATGGAATCCCTAGTGAGGCACGTGGTGCAAGAATCCCTTAAAGAGTGGGATACAAGCCACACACAAAGCCCAACAGCCATTGCAGCGTGTTCTCCCACTAGGATGACCAGGAAGAACTGAAACTGTCCCAACCAAGGTAGAGTCTCCTGCAAAGCAAGAGGAAGTTCTGTAAGCACCTTTGGGTTCTGTTTCCACTAGTGCAACTTGTCATGCGACTTTGGGCACATGGGGTCGCATGGTGGGTCACAGCCTATTAAGTTCAATGGCACCCATTCCAATCCATGCAACTTAGAGTTGCAGTGACTGAGGGGTTCCTGCACTACTTTTATGCAACTTTTTATGCAACTTTGATCCAGAGACTGTAAAGTTGGATCAGGGTCGCACTCTGAATCGTACGACTTGTAGGCAAAGCTGAAGAGAGTGTTCTAAATTCTCATTCTTAACAGAACTAGGGGACATCATTTTGGATAAGTGGAGCAAGGTCACAAGACATCCCTCCCTTCTGAGCAAGATGGCCAAGCTCTATCCATTCAGAGATAAGGATGTCAGGCATCTAAAGGCTGCCTCTCTAAATAGCTGAGGCCTTGATGAGGTGAGCAAGCATGTCGCTCTTCCTTGGAAGATGCAGTGAATAGCCCGAAAGTCAGCCTGGGCTCTTGGGGCCATATCGAAAAGGATGGAAATGTTGATGGAGAATGTGGATGCAGTATTCAGGAGCGTTTTCAGAACCCTGTAGTTCAGTTTCGGAGCTGGTGTTGGTTTCCATGATGAGGCTCCAAATGACATCAGCCGCATAGTGGCATGGGTTATGCTCCCATCAGTTATGGCAAAGTGAGTGCTATGGCTGGGGCCTGAGCTTGCTGTTCCCGCCCTTAATAGGCGTTGTAGCATTCCCTTTCAGGGAGCTTCATCTTTTGGCAAGCTGGATAGAACCGTAACCCAGGCCACAGTTGGCAAGTTGAGGTCCTGCCTCAGGACCAGCACTGGCTAGGCCAGAAGAGGGCGGTCTAGAGAACAAAGTTCAGAGAGTGCGAGGGTCACACATTTTTACTGACCAGGTGGGGTTTTAAGAAGAGCTGGTGAGGGGACCTAATATCCCCTCTGAAGTATGCTAAAGCTTGAACTCAGAATCCAAAAAGCTACTGTGTTGGGCTTCAGACTATTGGGACGTCAAAGTGATCCTTTCGGGACATGCATTGTCCATCAGAAATCCTCCATCTTCTCTGATTAATTTCCATGGATCTTGCCTCATGCTGAGGTAAAGAAAGCATATACTCATGCTTTACGTAAGTCGCTGGTGTCGCAAAGTGCTGCTGTGCAAGTCTCTGCATGCGAGAGATTTCAGGGTAGGTGCTCGCCCCTCTTATGGTCATGAAGAGGAACAGCTTGGGTTTTAGACCTTACACACCTAAGACAATTTTTAGCAAAGGAGAAGTTCAAGGTGGAAACATCGTCCCTAATTCATAGAGGGTCCAGCCAGGTGACTGGCTTGTTTGCAATAGACTTAAGATGCTTACCTTCATGTGCCCATTGTAGAAGACTTCCGCAAGTTACTTTGGTTCACTGTACCATCTCCAGCTCCAGCCATTCTGGCTTTCAACATCACCCTGTGTGTTTTCAGGGTCTTATTGGTTGTTATAGTCTTTATCAAAACAAGGAGCATACGCCTGCCTAGTTACATGCATGTCTTTGTCCTACTGTCCCAAGACAGAGGGCAGCTGCTGGAGCCCAGAGCTCAGGTCTTTTCTATGCTCCTCAAATTTGTCTGGCTGCTGAATCTGGCAAGAAGACACCTGGAGCCCACTCAGTCTCTTGTGGGCCTCGGGGCTCAGTTCAATATAATCTTGGATCATTGCCTTGGCTCTGGATCCTGATGTTTTGGATCTGAATACTCCTGGCCCGGTCTTCTTCCCACCTGCGCGCCTTTCAGTGTCTAAAATGATTGGCACTATGGTGTCTACGGATCCGAGGATCAAGTTGAAGCTGGAGAAGGCAGTTCTCTTAGGTTAGTCAGTTCTCTTAGGTTAGTCAACCCTACGGCAGTCTCCTACATTAAAAGACAGTCTGTTATCCATTACAGGAAGCTGAGCCAATTATGTCTTGGGCTCAGAAGAATCGAGCCTACAGCTCAGTGGCGTATGTTCCAAAATGAGTCCGAAATGTTTTTTTTTCCAGAGTCCACAGTAAATGGTGTCTACATGTGGAGGTTTTCAGATGCAGATGCCCTGATGGATCATTGGAAATGCGGTAGGTCCTATGCATTTCTTCCAGTCCTGGTCAACCTAGGGTTTTCTACGAAGACTCCGAACAGAGGTTGTGGTGTTAGTAGCAGCGATGCCTTATCGGCCAATTGGGTCATGGTTCCCCTTGCTAGCACAGTTCAGCTTCTGGAACCCAGTTCGCCGTCTCCTCAGGCCAGGCCTTCTGTCACTGATTACAATTCTACATCCATGTCTAGCACGGTTGCGTCGGACAGTCTGGTTCTCGAAATTTGAGGTCCTCGGCTGCTCTTCCAGAGTCATCTCCGCTCTCTTGAATACTAGAAGAATGAACGCAGACAAAGTTCACGGGAGTATCTGTTCAAAGTTGTTCAATACATGTCTGCTGCTGACAGATCATGTGGTGATCTAGAAATTTTAGATATTCTAGGGCACCTCCAGTTGGATTTAGTTTTGGCTCTATCGGTCCTCGGAGTTCAAGTGTCAGCTTTATCGGCCTTCACGCGTGTCTTACAGTCTAGGCATCTTTCCTGTCCAACAATTCTTCAAAGAAGCAGCTAAGCTCAGTCCTCGGAGTAAGCAGAGGTTTTCCAATGGAGTCTCCCTTTTGTTCTCAACTCCCCCTTGGGAATTGGAGCGGAGTGTTCTAGAGCTGTCTCCGTTAGAGGCTTCTCTGTCAAGATCACCTTTTCCCAATTATCACATTGGCATAAAAAGCCTTAGAGATTGGTTGACTGGTCATGGAGAACTTTCTTAAGTTCTTTCCAGTCGAGCGGTGTGGTTACCTATGCTTGACTCAATTTCCAAGGGTGCATCAGTCTTTGTGGGAGCCAAGAAATTGTTCTGCCAACCTTTGAGTTCTAACTTGCATGGGAGAAAGCGTGCTGTGGCTTAGTTGGTTAAAGCGCATTTCTCGTAAACAGGAAATACTGATTTGACTTCCAGTAGTGCCTTCCTTCAATTTTAGGAATCCCTCAGAAATTGTAAAGTTATATCTACAAGCTACAGGCTTCCGAATGCCTGTTTATTCTTTTGCCAGAAAGGGCAGAGAAACGTGCCTCATCTAGGGCGTTTGTGGCGCGGATTGTCATGGATGTTGTGTTTTTTTAAATTGCAACTCTATGGTGCATCTCTGTTGTACTCACTTGCTGTGTGGTGTTTCCTGTTCCTGCTGGTTATTATTCAATGAACATGGCCTCTGTACAGTAATGGCTTGTGCTGTCTTTACTTACATCACATCAAACACAGATTTCCTAGGTCATCCAATAGGCTCACAGAGCAAAAGGCTTGACTCCGTTTGAGGTAGTGTCTGCTCACTCAACCAGGAGTGGGTCTACATCTTGGGCAGATTTGCATCATGTAGCTCCCAAAGTAATTTGCAGAGCGGCTTCCTGGTCGTCTATGAACACGTTTGTGTCCCATTACTGTGTTGAACCAGCTGCCCTATCTTCAGTTAATTTTGGCTTACAAGTATTGTCAGTTGACTGTGTTAAACTTTCTTTGCCCAACATTTTTCCCACCCGGGTGTGTACGGCGAGTTATTTTCCATGTGTATGCTGCCACAGAGTCTGTCAGGAAAACTGAAAATTTCCTATCAAATACTTATCTTAATTTTCCTTTCCTGATAAACTCCATGGCAGCAGGAGTTCCCTCCATAATGTCTGGAGTATGCTAGTTACGGACCACGGGTGCAGGCTTGGAGCAAAGAGTTATGGGAGAGGGGTCCTATAGGGGAGGAGTGGAGGCAGGGTTAACCCACACGTATGATGCTATGGAGTCAGGAAAGGAAAAATATGGTAAGTATTTATTAGGAAATTTTCAGGATTTTTTTATTTTCCTTGCATTTTTTGGGGTATCCTTTGCAAAGTGAAGCTTTACCTAATTTACTAAGCTCTGGAGCAACTGCACTTGCCTTTAGTAAATCAACCCCAAACTCTCACTGCTGCTTACAAGCTTTCACTTCACCTACAGAAATAGAATGGTGTGGTGATTTTACAAGAACCAACATTTTTTAAACTTGGCAGTGATTTATGATTAATTTTATCCCACAAGTTCACTTTTGCTCCACTGGCATTTGTATTGCACAATAATTTAGGTCTGTGCAGGGCTGGATTTACCATTGGGATTTGTAGGTCTATGTTTATAGTCAGCAGAGGCAGAAGTGGCCTTTGTCAAATTGTTTTGACCCCTAAGAGAAGGTATACAAACTTTTGATCCCTCACAGTGTACAGAATGGACCCTGGTTGTAAGGAAACACAATCAGGACAAAGGTAGGAAGGACAATGCGCTACTTACATACGTTAGACAGCTTTGAGACGAAAACAACAACAGTGTAATAGCACACCACCTCATGTTTGGATGGACACTCTACAAAACTAGATAACACATTTATTTGTTGATATAATTTGGTCATGAGAGGTAGCACTTCTGGAGCAGCCAAAACAAACTGAATAGCTAGAAAGTCATTGAATGTCATGTGAACACACACATGACTTTCTTTTAGGAATGCACCACATGAGCCTACAAGGATGTCTACATAGAATGAGACAAGCTTTCCTTATACATGTCAACACTGTTCTTCTCTGCCCATTGTACTTCCATGTTCTGCATCCCAACCCTTAACTCTACATCAGGAGCCTCTCACCACAAACCTCTGAACAGAATAGGTAATCATCTGAATGATTAGACAGAGAGTAACTGTAACCTATTTTAAAGTTTACTATTGTGCAAAATTATAGCAATGATGCAAAACAGGTTTAGAATCACAAAAAAAAATCATACAAAATAATGAAAACTGTAAAACATTTGAAAGTTGCACAAACATGGACACTTTGCAGAAATGTATCTCTGAAATCAGGATAATGAGTACTGCTGACAGACTCATCCACCTCACAAGCTGTTCAGTGCTAACTGTTGGCGCTTCCAACTCCCTGGGTTAATAATGACCCAGCCCTCAGCTCACTGGATTATAAGAAAATGCAAGTTCAGAGTTTTAGCTAGAATTGAGTTTGGAGGATGCCCTAGCTCATCTCTATCTCTTAGTCACTAACCCAGAACAAGTAAATTAGATCAAGAGTTCTAACATTACTCTGACTTAAGCGGCTGTAAGCTAATTTTGGGCCAATGAACAAATTATTACTGTCAGAAACAGCCAGGCAACGTGGACGATGGAGATGGATGGGGAAAGTCATCAAAATAAGTCCCCACATTTTTGTGATGACATGTTTTCTATAAAGGATTTTCCATATTTGGCAAGAAAGTGGTAGAACACTTCCCATGCCCTCTTGTGCAAACTAGGGAATGTGAGCTGTCTCTGCTTGGCACTCCTTCCAATAAGCTGTTCTTGGACTTTAAAGAGATGCTGGGGTTGATCTACTAAGGTTGAGTAGGCTATTCATTTTGCAAGAGATTTTGCCCCAGAGCTTAGGGACTAAGGCAAAGCGCTGCTGCCTTCTGTCATCCAATAATGCGCAAGTAAAAATGCTGTCTTTTTTTTTCTATGCACGTGATACCTTTCCAAGACAGAACGCCAATTTTCTTCTTGAAAATTGCTTCAAGTATGCATGAAATTCTGGCCTTATAATTTGAATTTTATTGATAATTTGTAAGTAATTAAGATATATTTACCAAATGATATATTTTATTCCAAATCTTCTTTGAACAGAGTTGCAGCAAGCTTTAATAGCTAATGATTCAAAATTAAAATCTCTCTCTAGAAGCTTCAAGTTAGGCCACTGGAGAGAGAAAATTCTCCCAGGTCTATATAGTGTTACAGCTGTATAGCAATGCCTGCAGTGAATCAACATAATAAATATATTCCATTTTGTTCTAAATATTTTCTAGATGTCAAACAAAGTCCATTCAAGACATGTGTTTTGCATATGGAAATGAGAGCGCAGTATTGTAAAGCTCTGACAGCCTGCAGAAGGCAGGGAAGTTAAGAAGGAACTTGTCTCTGCGCTTATTGCACACAGATGATTTCTGGGCATTCATCAGCATACACACAAAATACCGGGGATGAGATCAAACAATTGGAGCTCAATTTACTGCCCCATCTGTTAAAGGGATTTGGGATTTGCATCTTACTCTAATTTACGCATTTCCATGCCTTTTTTAAAGACCCTGTGTATGTTCATTGGAATATAATTTGTAAGCGTGCTACACTAGAGCTAACAAAAGAGGAAAAAAAAAATGTTTTTTTTTTAGAGCCATATCTAACAAAATCTTATTTTTATCAGAAATGCACACCACATGCACTGAGTTGAGTTGGTCAACATAGTCCCAACGCATGGAAAAGGGAACGAAACCTTGTCCTCTATTGTGTGCTGTGTTGGAGTGCACAGAAAAAAATTAGACAGGCAGAGCATTTTATCACATTTATTTATGGCTTTTTTAGAGGTCAATTTATGCAGCGCTTTACATATACAGTATCTCACAAAAGTAAGTACACCCCTCACATTTTTGTAAATATTTTATTATATATTTTCATGTGATAACACAGAAGAAATGACACTTTACTACAATGTACGTGTACAGCTTGTATAACAGTGTAATTTTCTTCCCGCTCAAAATAACTCAACACACAGCCATTAATGTCTAAACTGCTGGCAACAAAAGTGAGTACACCTCTAAGTGAAAATGTCCAAATTGGGCCCAAAGTGTCCATATTTTGTTGCAGCACTGCCTTAACCCTCTCGGGCATGGAGTTCACTAGAGCTTCACAGGTTTCCACTGGAGTCCTCTGCCACTCTTCCATGACGACATCATGGAGCTGATGGATGTTAGAGACCTTGCGCTCCTCCACCTTTCGTTTGAGGATGCCCCACAGATGCTCAATAGGGTTTAGGTCTGGAGACATGCTTGGCCAGTCCATCACCTTTACCCTCAACTTCTTTAGCAAGGCAGTGGTCGTCTTGGAGGTGTGTTTGGGGTCCTTATCATGTTGGAATACTGCCCTGTGGCCCAGTCTCCGAAGGGAGGGGGATCATGCTCTGCTTCAGTATGTCACAGTACATGTTGGCATTCATGGTTCCCTCAATGAACTGTAGCTCCCCAGTGCTGGCAGCACTTATGCAGCCCCAGACCATGACACTCCCACCACCATGCTTGACTGTAGGCAAGACACACTTGTCTTTGTACTCCTCACCTGGTTGCCGCCACACACACTTGACATCCTCTGAACCAAATACATTTATCTTGGTCTCATCAGACTAAGGACATGGTTCCAGTAATCCATGTTCTTAGTCTGCTTGTCTTCAGCAAACTGTTTGCAGGCTTTCTTATATCATATCTATACATCATCTTTAGAAAAGGTTTCCTTCTGGCAGCCATGCAGACCAATTTGATGCAGTGTGCGGCGTATGGTCTGAGCACTGACAGGCTGACCCCACACCCCTTAAACCTCTGCAGCAATGCTGGCAGCACTCATACGTCTATTTCCCAAAGACAACCTCTGGAGATGATGCTGAGCATGTGCACTCAACTTCTTTGGTCGACCATGGCGAGGCCTGTTCTGAGTGGAACCCGTCCTATTAAACCACTGTATGGACCCCCATGCTGCAGCTCAGTTTCAGGGTCTTGGAAATCTTCTTATAGCCTAGGCCATCTTCAACAATTCTTTGCCATGAGGTGCCACATTGAACTTCCAGTGACCAGTATGAGAGAGTGAGAGCGATAAAACCAAATTTTACACACCAGTTCCCCATTCACACCTGAGATCTTGTAACACTAACGAGTCACATGACACTGGGGAGGGAAAATGGCTAATTTGGCCCAATTTGGACATTTTCTCTTAGGGGTCTACTCACTTTTGTTGCCAGCGGTTTATACATTAATGGCTGTGTGAGTTATTTTGAGGGGAAAGCAATTTTACACTGTTATACAAGCTGTACACTCACTACTTTACATTGTAGCAAAGTGTTATTTCTTCAGTGTTGTCACATGAAAAGATATTATAAAATATTTACAAAAATGTGAGGGGTGTACTTACTTTTGTGAAATACTGTATATTGTACATTCACATCAGTCCCTGTCCTCAAGGAGCTTACAGTCTAAGGTCTCTAACTACATCCATACATACACATACTAGGGCCAAATTAGACAGGAGTTTTT
Source organism: Lithobates sylvaticus (assembly GCA_028564925.1). Taxonomy (NCBI): domain Eukaryota; kingdom Metazoa; phylum Chordata; class Amphibia; order Anura; family Ranidae; genus Lithobates; species Lithobates sylvaticus. Next base: position 561,809,467 of record CM053026.1, read on the forward strand.
GGAGTATGGGAGGAAACCAGAGTACCTGGAGGAAACCCACGTAGGCACAGGGAGAACCTGCAAACTCCAGGCAGACAGTGCCGTGGTTCACATTGCGACATGCTGCAGCATGTGCTGTATAAAACCAAATAAATGTGTTTCTTATGAATATAGCATATCTTGGAGATGCAGGTTGTCGTTTGAACCTAGCCCTAATTAGGCAAACAATAGTGTGCAGAGTGCAGTGGTACCATACTTTTATTCCAAGTAACCAGACTCCAATTAACTAGAAATTTGACTTTGCGGTAAGGATAAGCTCAGGCGTGTTTTATCTTAGTCCAAACCCACCTGAGCGATCCCACCAGACAGCAATCACTAGTGTACTGGGCCAATCATAAGCAGCCAATGCATTCCCTGCCCTGCAGCCACAAGTATATTTGCACATTGTATACATGCCACTGAGGGGTAGGGAAAGCCTTGACTGCTTATGATTTTCTCAGTACAAGTGACAGCTTCCTAGCGGGATCGCTCAGGTGGGTTTGAAGTAGGAGCCAAACACTCCTGAGCTCATCCCTAGACATGTGCACAACAAAAAAATTTGTTTATTTTCGTTTCGTTTTTTTCGTTTCCGTTGATTCGTAACGATTCATAAATTCGTAAGTCGTCGGTGTTCGTATTCGTAACGATTCGTACATTCGTAAGTCGTCGATGTTCGTATTCGTAACGATTCGTATTTTCGTTAAAGTAATTTTTTCGTTGATTCGTATTTACGTTAGTTTAATTTTCGTTCATTCGTTTATTTGAAATTCGGACGCATTCGTACTTATTCGTACATTCGTAACATTCGTAACATTCGTAGATTCGTAATCGGAGCATAATTCATAATGTTATGTAATGTGTATGCTATTATTACATTTTAAGAGACACGAAAAATTACGAATCGGAAAAAAAAAGTTACGAATGTACAAATTTTTTCGTTCAATCCATTCGAAGCACGTTAAGCAACGCCATTGTAAGAGACACGGAAAATGACGAATCGAAAAAAAAAAAAGTTACGAATTTACAAATTTTTTCGTTCAATCCATCCGAAGCACGTTAAGCAATGCCATTGTAAGAGACACCGAAAATTACGAATCGAAAAAAAAAAAAAAAAAAGTTACGAATTTACGATTTTTTTCGTTCAACCCATTCGAGGCACGTTAAGCAGCACCATTATAAGGGACACGGAAAATTACCAATTCAACAAAAAAAAAAGTTACGAATGTATGAATTTTTTCGTTCATTTTCATTTTCATTGTTCCTGTTTTTGTTTTTCGGATTTTCTTCATTCGTACATTCGTTGTTTCTAAATTTTTTTTTTTTTCGGATTTTCATTATTTTCGGATTCGAACGATTCGTTAAAATTTTTAGCGAATCGTTCGTTCATTCGTACGAAAACGAATGAACGAAAATAACGAAAAAAAATGAAAAACGAAAAAAACGAATTGCACATGTCTACTCATCCCTAATTGCATCATTTCTTAATGCACAACCTCTGTCAAAGTGTACGTATAACCAATACTTTTCAGTCCCGATAGAGTAGGGGAGAATATGTCCCTACTTTAACCAAAACGAAAAAAAGATTTGCCTATACATACACTTTAAAAATGTCAGTCCAACCAAAGGTATCCAGTTGAAACATCCATCAGAATCATAAATCTCTGGCTAATTACTGTCTTTTTCCATGGCCATTACAAGGAAATATCTTTGTCCCTTATGTATTTTTATGTCACATACAAAAATTGAAGTAGGAGGACTGGGACTCCACTTGTTAAAAGAATAATAGTGGAGGGGGGGGACACAAAAAAAAAACCCATCAAGCAGACATCATCAAGATGTGAGAAGCCAGAAGATATATCAGCCAAGCAGCATTTCTACATTAGCCAATTATTGCTATTGGGTAAACTCGCCCTTTAGGCCGGGTTCACACTAATACTAATACCCTGCATCCAATTCGCAATAGCAGGAGATTTTGACCGGCTCGCTATGGAGCCAGTTCACATATCTCCGATGCGGCTCCAGTGCTAATTTGCACAGGAGCCCTGTGCATCTTTTGGTCCGTTTCAGGTCCAAATTCAGCCCAAAATTCAGGCTGAAATAAGACCTGAATTGGTGAACCAGGACGCACAGGACCCCTGCTGGGAGCCGCATCAACATCCAGTGTGAACTGAGCCTTAAAAAAGCTTGTCTGAGTAGATTTCAGTAATGAAGAGATAAGTGGCTGCTGCCTATTGAACCAGGGTCAATTGTATGTTCTCTTTATTCACTGTGTTGCAAAGCAGGGCAGATGTTCACATATTTTGAATTATATAAATGAGGTATGTGTGGCTGAATGGATGGCATGTATCAGCTGCCCAATGTGGTATGCCTAAGGACTAAATAACTTGCTTGTAAAGTGTAATTTATATGATAAAGAGGCTGACATGTTGCTGTTGATAAGGTTCATATCCAGGACAGCTGGTCTGTGAGGATAAGGGTAGTGAAAAGGAAATAGCAGTGCAAGGTCTTATATTATGACGAACAATAATTGACTTGTTTGCATACCTTAATCTGACTTTCACACTGGATTGAGCTGTTACAGCATTATGCTTTTACTTCATTTTATTTTGTGCAGGAGTAAAAAATGCTCTGGGATGGCCAACAAACATAATTATAGATTAGTGGACGAGGGAGCGTATAATACTCAGCCAGGAAGGCTCATTGTAAACAGCTAGGAACACAACGCACAAAAAACAAGCATTTATCCTTTTATTTCACTAACCTAATAATAATAAAATAAAACCCTACAGTCATTACTTTCAATATCAATTTAGAGAGAGGGCTTATTTATTTGACTTAAAGGGGTGTTTCAGCTAAAAAAAAAATTTTTTTAAAAGTCAGCAGCTAAAAAAAAAAGTAGCTGCTGACTTTTAATAAGTACACTTACATTCCCAGGGCACCCGCGATGTCGGTCGTGGAGGCCGAGATGTCCCTCAGCGCTCCGGTCCCAGCGCCGCCATCCTCAGTAAGGGAAACAGGCAGTGAAGCCGTAGTCCTACTGCGCATGCGCGAGTCGCGCGGCGCTTTGTGAATGGGACACGCTGTGTTAGGGAACACACAGTTCCCATAACACAGCGCGCCCCATTTCCCAGAAGACAACACGGCGGAGGACAGAAGAACGAAGATCACTACAGCGTAGAAAGGAGGCAGAATAGGAAGACTGCCCAGCAACAGGGATTTCGGATCAGGTAAAAAAAAATTTTTTTTTCATTTAATTTTTTTATTTTTTCCAGAATATTAATGCTTTTTTTTTTTTTTAGGGTGTCCCCCCACTTTAAAAAGACAAATGCCCCATACACACGGTCGGAAATTCCGACCAAAAAATCAGTCGGACTTTTTCCGACGGATTTTGTCAGACACTGGTGTTGCATACACACGGTCAGACAAAGTTGTTGGAAAATCCGATCATTCTGAACGTGGTGACGTTCATTGCGTACGACGGAACTACGTAGAGGCTATTAGCCAATAGGTTTGGTCTCGTAATTTGATCTGAGCATGCGTGGCACTTTGTCCATCGGAATTCTCTACACACGATCGGAAAAAGTCTGATCGGATTTTGTTGTTGGAAAATTTGAGAGCAGGAAAAAGTCAGATGGAGCCCACACACGGTCGGATTTTCCGACAACATGGTTCGATAGGACATTTTCCGCCGGAATTTCCGACCGTGTGTACGGGGCATTAGTCTTTCAGTTATCAAATAGTTATACAAGCTCAATGATACAAAAATTACAGATATAAAATACTAATATAACGAATGGATAATAAAGATCTGTGAAGTAATTGCTAAAAAAAATTCAGTGCTTTACATTGACATAGATAGAGAGATAGAAAGATACATAGAAAGACTCCCAACACCGACACAATACTAACATACCACCACTTAAGCCCCTGGTGCCCAACCTGCAGCCCTAGAGCCGCATGCGGCCCTTTGATATATGATGTGCAGCCATCGGACCTTAGCAATCTGTAGTGGGAACATTGATTAGGATAATAGAAAATCAAAAAGAAATGAAAACAAGCACATCGTTTTTGACAATTCTTTTATTAAAAATGAAAAAAAACAATATCCCTGATGTAGATCCCTCTTGTGACATCCATCCAGTGCATGCTGGGTCGTGACGTAACAAGGAGCGTGCCACCAGGTGATGTCACCAGGTGGCCCCGCCCTTTTACTATATAAGAACTGTCAAGCGTCGGAGCCCTTCAGTTGGCAGTTAGCCTTTGTTGCGATCTGACCTTTTTTTTTTTCTTATTTTGGGTCTGACGATGGCGGTGGGTATCGGTGTTTGACGATGGATCTACATCGAGGGACATTGTTTTTTATTTTTAATAAAGAAATTGTCAAAAATGTTGTTTATTTTATTATTTCTTTTTGACACTTTGGTGAATGGGTAGACGTACAATGTACCCTATACTCATTCACATGGGGGGGAGCGAGACCTGGGAACCCCTTGTTAAAGGGGGCTTCCAGATTCCGATAAGCCCCCCTGCCCACAGACCCCCACAACCACAGCCCAGGTTGTGGGGAAGAGGCCCTTGTCCCCATCAACATGGGGACAATTTGCTTTGGGGTGTTGAGGGCTGCTCCCTGACCCCCTTCCCTGGCCTGCCAGGCTACATGCTTGGATAAGGGTCTGGTATGGATTTTGAGGGGGACCCCACTCCATTTTATAAAATAATTTTGGTGCGAGGTTCCCCTTAAAATCCATACCAGACCCAAAGGGCACGGTATTGATAGGGGGGACTCCCACGCCATTTTTTAAAATAATTTTTTTCTTTTATTCAGCTGTCAGCGGGGAAGCCCCTTGACAGCTCATGACTCATCCGTTGTTAAAGACGCCGTGGCCATCTTCCTGGCCTGCTCCTTATCATCTAGCTATTCACTGTGCCCTGATTGGTCAAAGCTTTGCCCAATCAGGGCTTAGAATGCACTGTGCAGCACGCAGTGCATTGTGGGGCACTCGGTTTGGCGCACTGCATATTCTGGTGTTCACCAAAGGGCGAACAAGCGATGTTCGGGTCAAACTTTTGCTCGTCTCGAACTGTTCGCCCAAATTTACTATTCAGCTATAATCTGCACAGGTGTGTCTGAAGGCCACAACCTGGTACACTCACCAGTAAAGTCCATCACTTCCTGGGGGGTGCTCTGTTGAAGATTTGGTGCATGTGCCAAGACTCTCTGCCCTTTTTCTTTTAATGGTTACACCCTCTTCAACATGCAGATACCACAAACAGTCCACTGTATATTTTTCCATGACAGTCTGATTCTATTCCAGATTATCCTCCATGTTTTTGAGGGCTGTAACCCAGTATACCCATCACTAAATTCCATCAGTCATTGTCATTACAGGTTGCTCTGGTGAAGATCTGGTGTGTGTACTTAGACTCGACACCTCTTTTCTTTTAAGGATTATGCACTTTCCAATTTTCCAAGGTCCACTATCCATTTTCCTGTCCAATCTATTAATTTCTGGTATTCCTCTTTCTACTCTCACCTGGACAATTTGTATGAATAGGACAGCTTAAAGTGGTTCTAAAGCCTAAACCTTGGTCTCTCAAAATCGATGCCTTCTGTCCCATGGGGGCACTGGACAGAGAGGAGAAACCAGCAGCGCTGGCTGGGAAACCCGAGAAGAGGAGGATTGGAGCCACCCTGTGGAATGGAATTGGTAACTATAGAAACGTTTGTTACTTAAAAAAAAATAAGCTTTATTTTTTTAACAGTAAACTTTCCTAAATTTTTTTTTTTAGATCTGACATCCCCTTGCCTATTAACCCTTTGAAAAATTTGATCAATGTGATTTATTTTTATGATCCCCCCCCCCCCCCCAAGACTGTATTGGGGTTCAAAAGTTTGCAAATTTCAGACCTTGCTATAGGTTTTACAAATGCCCTGTTAACCCCACCCAGGTACATTTGCCCATCCCTACTAAAGAAGAAGGAAAGTGAGCGAGATAAGGTTGATGTTATACATTTAATGTCAACTGCCTTTTTCCCAGGATCTACTTATCATTTGGTTATGTGGTTTTCTCTAAAGGCAATTTCTCTTGATTTGCTTAGATTTGTGATAGATTTACTTTAGTGCATGGAAATAAAAAGCTGTAAACAAGTCACAGTGGGTCTAAGCTTTCTCCTGCCTTAATTTTATACAATTTTATACAAATTGTATACAGAGTGCAAACAGTTAGATATACTTCCATTGTAATACAAGTAACTAGATATTGAATGCAAACACTATGTATTAAACAGAAAAGCTTTGTTGCATGAAGACATTATGGGCCTTTCGAGAAACCATAATAAAAAAAAATCATGTAATGGAAAAAGTAGATTTCCTTTCTTCAGTACATATCCCATGAATGTTTCATGCACTTGTTTTGATAAGTTGTTTCTGGAACATGGCCTGCTCTCTTCTGTAACCAACACTCTTCCCAAAGGAGTTAAATCATTTAAAAGCATTTGTGTGTGTACCGTGATTTTCCTGTGTGAAGAAATAAAGTTAAGCTGTCAAGTGAAAGTTTAGATCTCATGATATTATGGAGGATACAGAACAAAAAGAGGTCTACAGGCTTGTTCACAAAAGTCAAGAAAGATGCTTAGAGTTTAGTTCCAGTACTCTCTTGCATTCTGAACCATTTACCTGAAAGAATTATGCAGCCAGTCAAAAAAAAAAACAAAAAAAAAAACAGAATCACTGAGTTGGAAAAAGGATCACCCCCCCCTTTTGTCATTATTCAATTGACTGACCGTAACACCTTTTTTCATGTGGCCTCAGAATGTGCTTAAGGTGGTCAGATGAGACTAAAATTGTATTATTTGTCCTCAACACCAATATGTCTGGCAGAAATCCAATACAGCTCACCGTCCAAATAACACCATTCCTACAGTAAAGCATGGAGGTTTAATATACTGTTATGGGGGAATTTCTCTGCAGCAGGGACTAGAGCACTTGTCAGGATAGAAGAAAAATGGATGGGGAAAAATACCATCAAATTCTTGAGGAAAATCTGCTGCCCTCTGCCAGAAAAATGTCAATTGGAAGAACATTTACCTTCCAATTTAACAATGACCCAAAACACACAGCAAAAATTACCACACAGTGGTTGAAGGAGAAAAAGGTGAATGTCCTTGCATGGCCTAGTCAGAGCCCAGACTTAAACCCAATTGAAAATCTGTGGAATGACATGAAGACTGCAGTCCACAAATGTTTACCATCAAATTTAACTGAACTTGAGCAGTTCTGCAAAGAAGAGTGGGCAAATATACATACATATACAAATATACAATACATAGGACTACCTAAATTCCAGATTGCACGCCTACAAGTCGTTCAAAACATGGCAGCAAGACTAGTCACAGGAAAAAAACCATGGGAATCCATCTCCCCATCCCTGAGGACCCTCCATTGGCTAACCGTAAAGGATAGGATCACATTCAAGACCCTCTGCCTGACCCACAAATGCACACAAGGAGATGCTCCTCAATACTTATGCGAAAAAATACAACACTACACTCCCAATCGCAACCTCCGATCTAACGACCAAAATCTCCTCCTCGTCCCCAAGTCCCGGTACAAATCAAGGGGAGAACGAAGATTTGCAGTCCAAGGACCACGGCTATGGAACGCTCTACCTACGAACATCCGCTTAGAAAAAGACCATCGGACCTTCAGGAAAAAACTTAAGACCCACCTCTTCTAAGAAGGAATCAACCCAGTTCGGATCAAGCGCCTCGAGGCGATTCAGTTTGCAGTTGCAGCGCTATACAAATCTTTCATTCATTCATTCATTCATTCAAATCTTTCTTTCATTCATTCATTCAATATTGCAAAGTCTAGATGTGCAGAGTTAGTAGAGACATATCCCAACAAACGAAAGGCTAATTAATGCAAAATGTGGTCAAACAAAATATTGAAATAAGGGGGTGATCTTTTTTCCAACTCAGTGATTCATTTTTTTTATTTTTATTTTTTTTATGATATGTTGGTGTTATATCTTTCACTTGTATAAAAAATTAAAAGATTTTGGTGCGCTAGTGAATCTCGCAATATTGTGTAAAACAATAAAATTCAGATCAAGTTACAATGCTACTATTATAATAAAAACTTCTGTGTAAAACAATAAGAACTGCTTTGAGATGTTTCCAGTGATAAATTAATTCATAAATTAAATACTTCCGATGTTGCTTAAATGGTTCAAATATATGCTATATGTGATAAGACCATAAAGTGCTGAAGGTGCGGTTATAAACCAAACATAAAAACAATATTATATCTGTGCCAAAATAAATTAAATATTTGAGTGAGATCCGTGTTCTGAGTGCTGGTATATGTGTTCCAGCTGAGTAACAGAAAAAAACCTTTTTCTATCAATTAATGTGATCTGTTGCAGCCTCTTGCGGATCTGGTTCATCAATTAAAAGGCTATCATATGCTTAGGAAGGCTATCATAAGCTTAAAACGAGATATGGGAAAACAAAAATCACAATAGAAAAAAAAAAAACCTTTTGAGCACCCTCCAACTGCTACATGTACATTAACATCTAGTCCATTTCATGTGCAGATGCTTCTAGGAGATGCCATGCTGATCCCCAGGTGTTTCCTTCCTATATACGCTTTTCCACCTATGTTCTCAGCATATGGGCCATAAACTGAGGAAAAAAGAAAACATAATAGTGTGATTCTATTACAGTACAGGGACCAACAATCGGTTCACCCCAGTAATGTACTCACAAACCGCCACTTGTTAGAGTGCAAAACAGCAGGGGAAAGCCAGTCAGGTAGAGAAGTTTCTCTTCACAGTCCCGCTGTGCGAGCGAGCTGCTGTGGGTGACGTCACTTAGGCTCCTCCTCCCTAGGAGTGACGTCACCCACAGCAGCTCGCTCGCACAGCCCCTGCAAAAATTACCTTTCCTTTTCAATCTGCAGCCGCTGCAAAGCAATATGGCTACATAGAGTTGTACTGTACACAGAATGTGTAGTGACCACTCCCCAGAAACATAATTTCCTGCTTGTGTGATTGGCTCACCAATTTTCCCAGAAGTCTGCACTAAGATACAAGTCAGATTTCAGACATCCCCTGCAACAAAAATTTAATTTTCGGTGAGATATTTCCAATAGGAACACGTCTAAAGAGATGCAGGTCCAGCAGCTTTCCTCATTAGTGCCCTGATGCCGCCATAGCTAACTGATAATTAGACCCACTGGGCCCAGAGGCACAGAGGAACACACATGGATTTCTTTAGAATAACAAAAGGTAGGAATCTGCAACAAAGTTTGTTATAATCCTTGCACTGTACATAGATCACCCTTAGGTGACAGTGTTTTTCTCAACAAAAGTTACGCTTTAACATTCAGTAAACTTATATATATTGTCAATTATGGTTGAGCTAAAAGAATACTTTCAAATTAAATTTTCAATTCAGGGGCTTTAAATAAAACACGTACAAATACAGTTTAATGAGATTGTATAACCAGAGACCTTCAAACTAGGAAATATAAATAACTAGAAAACAACATGGGCATGCAGCCATTTATTTTTCAACATGCAATCAAGGTTACATATTGTTTTACATATTTCTCTTTAAAAAAAGCACTCAGATTTAAATAAATGTTTAAAGTGAGACCGGTATTTGGTCGCACTTGCATGGGAACGTGGCTGCCTGCATAAACTATTACATCTTACTGTTACATATGTTGTATTAGGTAGAATGTATGTCTGGTAGTTTTAGGTGTACTGCCCCTTTTAAATGTTCCCCCATATCTGGGTTGCCCAGGTAAAGTACCCAATTAGGTGTTGTGGAAAATTCTGGAATGCAGGGGGTTTATTATATATAGGCCTGGTGCCTGTCATCAACCAGCAAGTGAGCTCCACTTTTGGTACTGTAGAATATATGAATTTGCTTGATTTTTTTTTTTGATAACTAAACACTTACCATTGTTTACTGTTGTTTTGGTTTGAAGCATGGTTATTTAAAATTTTCTCTAAAACCAAAATGAAGTTCCGCTGCCAAAATGTTTATGCCAGCTCTGGTGTTGAGTGGTTTTCTTTATTAATATTCGAATGGTTGCCTCTGGGGATTATACATTTGGTTAATAAGTTATGTGCAGTCTGCGTCCCCATGGTAAGTAAAGATGAGTGAATCAGGTTGGAATGATCCACAGCAAAAATAGGTGTTTAATGAAGATCACAATTCTCCCAGCCAAACTTATCTGGTATTTTGTAAATTGCCAACACTGCTATCACTTCAGCAGGACACAGATAGTAAAAAAAAAAATAACCTTGTAGGCATTTTAACCATTTTCTACTCTATTCAAAAAAAAAAAAACGAATTTTGGCTATACATATTCTTTAATAAATGTCCTATTGCAGACAGCGCTGTATTTGACAGCAGTATTGATCAACATATCATATTGATCACATGACTTTGTTTACAGATAAGTCGGCTCCGGCACGGAAGGAGTCAGCAGGTTGCAGCAATTAGGCTCCATTCACACTTGTATGACTTCAAAGTTGCGCCGATTTTGGAGTGCAACTTTGGTGCAACTTTGATGCAACTATGACGCAACTTTAGATGGGTGCAACGTGGATACGACTTTGGCTTTGCCAAGTGATAGTGGACAACTGTTGCACACAAGTTACATTGTATAACATTCAGGTATGACTTTTATGCAACTTCTGAGGGTTAACATTGAAGTCTAAGGTCCCCAAGTTGCATAAACGTAGAACCAAAGTAGTGCATGAACTACTTTGAAGTTGCTTTAACTTTAAAGCCCCATACACACTTTCCAATTTTCTGCTGATTTTTGTCTTCAGATTTACCAAAACCATGTAGTGCAAGGGCCTGCCTGATTCCATACAAATTGAAACTCCTAAGGTTTGACCTCATATTATATGGTTTTGGTGAATCTGAAGACAAAAATGTGTATGGGGCTTTAGTTGAGCATATATGAATAGTTATTATTGGAAAACACGGGGAAGACTTGTCATGCAACTTTGATGTCCAAAGTTGCATGACAAGTTGCACAAGTGTGAATGGAGCCTAAAAGAAATAAACCACCCGTAAAATCATAAACAAACTACTTTTGTATTTTATTTTGAAATTTTTGTTGAATTTCCCAGCTCATGGTACGGAAATTTTGCCGGGGTATTTATTAAAACAATGTACCAAATAAAAGCCTTTTATGACCTTAAAAACAAAGTAAAAATATTTAGGTATTCGAATTAGTCATAGAGTTATAGTCAAAGTAACATATGTATGCTGCTGAATTTGGCCTGGGTATTTCTGTGTTAATGTCTTCTGGTCGCAGGCTAAAGAAATTCTTATCAGGACAGTGATGTCACAGGGGATGCCGACATTATTGTACAGTAAATAAAAGTAATATCCCCACCAGATATACACTGATAAATGTCTCTGAGCATAGGAAGCCCTAGTTACAGTAACCAGAAAGGGGCTCATAGAACTCTTAAATAGTTCACTGCATGCTGGACAGAAAATAAACATTATCTTCTTGATAATGTGAATTTTAGATTTCTATGAATAAAATGTTAGAACTTTCAGAAGAATTTTAGCAATGGCGACCCCCATATTTCTCTCATGACAGGTTTATTTTAAGATCTTATGGGATAATATGTTTTAATTTCTAATTAAATGTCAGGCTGATATTGGCAGTACAATTAATATAACCTCTAACCTCAAGGTTTTGTTGGTTAACTGTCAAAAAAAGAATTATAGACACGAAATTTAGAGATACTGCAAATGCATCCCAACATACCTTCATGGCTTTATGGCTTTAGAATGTCAGAGTTATTGGTCTCTAAATTAAGATAATCTCCTATCACATTGAAGCAAATGATCCCAAAAGTCTGATGGTTAACCAAACTCATGGCTCACCAGGTCAAAAAGAAAATGGCAATGGAGAAGCTTAACAGCTATTCTAAGTAAGTCAAGGGGTCATTTTTAATTTAAACGTTTTCAAATTTACATGAGTATGAAATTATGTTTTTTCACTATTATTTACAATATATATTATATTTTTTTTTTTAAGAGAGAGGGCAACCCTCAGATTTGATAAAAAAAATGACACTGTAACAAATCATGTTGCCTTTAAGAGGGGAAAAGAGTTAACAATACTGGAAACAGATTTTATAAAAAAGAAAGTGCCTGGGGCTGCCCCAAGCAGGGAAAATTGGACTATCTTGATACCCAAGGATTGAGCAAGAATAGAATTAATAATAAAATGTATTAATAGAAAAACATTATAAAAACCATGTAGTGAAAGACATATTCACAATTAAGCTTAATTACAATCAATAATTACAGCCGTGCATAATACTTAAAAGTTGGTATAGTAGATCTTGGCAATAATCCTCTACATTTTTCGCAGCATAGGCTGCTTCTTCAGGAGGAGCCAAGCATAGTTATCTACAAGATAAGTCATTTTCATAATTTCATATTCAAATGGTCATAACAAAAGTAGTATAAATACAATAGAAAAGAAAAAAGTTACACTTAAGTTTAATACATAGTATAGAACTAACATATATTATGGGGAATCCATACACTGCTTACCTGGGAAAACCACAGCAGCTAATCAGCTCAACAGAGGCACCCAAAGTTAATTCCCCCCACAGCGGACACAGGAGACACTGAGGAACGCTGGGTTCTAGATTTCAAAGGTTCATAGGTAGTACAGTATATAGAACATTCTCAAAACAGAAAATACATCCATAAAATAAAAGAATTAGGAAAAACAAAGGAGATGAGTATAAGGAAAAAAACAAGAGGGGTACCCACCCCCACCTAAAGATTATTTAAAGCGAGGCATACCCCTAAAAAACGGAAACAGATTTTAATGAGTTCAATACCTATTTCACAACTATCGATGCTTCCCGCTGATGGTGACCATTGTCATTTATACAGCAAGCAGTGAGAAAAAGTTTTAATACATATATATATATATTTTTTTTGTTTCCTATTTTTATATTATATTATATTATATTTATCATACATTTTTTTATTATTTATTATTATTTTTTTATTTTTCATTTTTTTATTTTTCATTTTTTTGTTTTTATTTCATTTTTTATTCAGGGTATTTATTTTCAATCAATCTGTTACACATCATTTAAATACATTTTTATTGCCTTTTTTTCACTGAGCATAAACAGGGGCTTTATGTGTATGTCATGTAGGGATGACTTTCGGGTTTGAATCGAACTCATGTTCGACTCGATGCGGTATCAATACAAATTTTTTTTTTAAAACGGACGTTTTTTCAGAAGCAGTGATTTTAATAATGCTTAAAGTGAAACAATAAAGGTGTAATATTCCTTTAAATTTCGTACCTGGGGGGTGTGTATAGTATGCATATAAAGGGGCGCATGCTTCCCATGCTTAGAACTGTCCCTGCACAAAGGAAAAAAAAAGCTATTTAAAATCACTTGCAGCTATAACGAATTGCCGTCTCCCATAATACAGAGAACAGTAATTGAAAGTCATTGATTAAAAAAAAAAAAAAAAAAAGCGTGGGGGTCCCCCCAAAATTCAATTACCAGGCCCTTCAGGTCTGATATGGATATAAAAGGGAACCCTGGGTCAAATTTTAAAAAAATGACGTGGGGTTCCCCATAAATATCCATACCAGACCCTTCAGGTCTGGCATCGATTTTAAATTTTAAAAAAAATGGCGTGGGGGTCCCCCTTATCAGAATCTGGAAGCCCCCTTTAACAAGGGGACCCCTAGATCCCACCCCCCCTGTTTGAAATGTTAAGGGGGTACAAAAGTACCCCTACCATTTCACAAAGAAAATGTAAAAAATTGTTAAAAAACACACAGGCACAGTTGGGAAAAGTCCTTTATTAAAAAAAAAAAAAATAAAAAAAAGATTCCAGCGGTGGTAATCCACTCTTGCTATCCAGCGACGGGTGGTCTGTTCTCCGGGGTCCAGCGATGGCTGATCTCTTCCGACGTCCAGCGCTGCGCATCCTGCCTCCATGGAGACACTGAGGGAATTCCGTCTGCAGAGGAGGAGCGGGGCACTCCGTCACCTGACCCCGCCCTACTCTGACGCAAAGCAAGGAGGAAGCTGGTATTCCCCTGTGACGTACAGGTGAACCCACCCCCCTCTGATGTAACGGGAACCTGCGTTACATCAGAGGGGGGCGGGGTCACCCGTACGTCACTGTGGAAACCCAGGCTTCCCCAGTGATGTAAGGGTGACCCCGCCCCCTCTGATGTAACGCAGGTTTCCGTTACATCAGAGGGGGGCGGGGTCACCCGTACATCACAGGGAAATACCAGCTTCCCCTTGCGTTGCCTCAGAGGGGGCAGGGTCAGGTGATGGAGTGCCCCGCTCCTCCTCTGCAGACGGAATTCCCTCAGTGTCTCCGTGGAGACAGGACGCGCAGCGCTGGACGTCGGAAGAGATCAGCCATCGATGGACCCCGGAGAATATTTTTTTTATTTTTATTAAAGGACTTTTCCCAACGATGTCTGTGTGTTTTTTAACAATTTTTTTACACATTCTTTGTGAAATGCTAGGGGTACTTTTGTACCCCCTTACCATTTCAAACGGGGGGGCAGGATCTGGGGGTCCCCTTGTTAAAGGGGGCTTCCAGATTCTGATAAGCCCCCCGCCCGCAGACCCCCACAACTACCGGCAAGGGTTGTGGGGAAGAGACCCTTCTCCTCATCAACATGGGGACATGGTGCTTTGAGGGGTCACAGACCCCCAAAGCATCCTCCCAATGTTGAGGGCATGTGGCTGTGTATGGTTCAGGAGGGGGGGCGCTCTCTCGTCCCACCCTCTTTTCCTGCGGCCTGCCAGGTTGCGTGCTCGGATAAGGGTTTGGTATGGATTTTGAGGGGGGCCCCCACGCCATTTTTTTTTAAATTTGACCCGGGGTTCCCCTTAATATCCATACCAGACCTGAAGGGCCTGGTAATTAAATTTGTCAATGGCTTTTTTTTTGTCAATGACTTTCAATGACTGTTTTCTGTATTACGGGAGGCGGCAATTCATTATAGCCGCGAGTGATTTTAAATAGCTTTTTTTCCTTCAAAAATGACACTTTGTGCAGGGACAGTTCTATGCACGGGAAACATGCGCCCCTTTACATGCATACTATAAACACACCCCAGATACGAAATTTAAAGGAATATTACACCTTTATTGTTTTACTTTAAGCATTATTAACCACTTCAGCCCCGGACCAATTTGCAGCCAAAGGACCAGGCTCCTTTTTGCGATTCGGCACTGAGTCGCTTTAACTGACAATTGCGCGGTCGTGCAACGTGGCTCCCAAACAAAATTGGCGTCCTTTTTTCCCACAAATAGAGCTTTCTTTTGGTGGTATTTAATCGCCCCTGCGGTTTTTATTTTTTTGCGCGATAAACAAAAATAGAGCGACAATTTTGAAAAAAATGCAATATTTTTTACTTTTTGCTATAATAAATATCCCCAAAAAATATATAAAAAAACATTTTTTTTCCTCAGTTTAGGCCGATATGTATTCTTCTACATATTTTTGGTAAAAAAAAATCGCAATTAGCGATTATTGATTGGTTTGCGCAAAAGTTATAGCGTTTACAAAATAGGGGATCATTTTATAGCATTTTTATTAATATTTTTTTTTTTTACTAGTAATGGCGACGATCAGCGATTTTTATTGTGACTGCGACATTATGGCGGACACATCGGACATTTTTGACACATTTTTGTGGCCATTGTCATTTATACAGAAATCATTGCTATTTAAATGCACTGATTCCTATGTAAATGACAGTGGCAGTGAAGGAGTTAACCACTAGGGGGCGGGGAGGAGTTAGTGTGACGTGTGTGTGTTTTTTTTTTACAGTAGGGGGCGTGGCTGACGTCTGACATCACTAATCGGCATTACCGATGACAGGGAACAGCCGATCAGTGACAGGCAGTGTAGGAAGCGCGGGGAGAGGTTTGTTTACACAGACCTCTCCCTGTTCTTCAGCTCTGTGACCCGATCGTGGGACACCAGCGGTGATCGGGTCCGCTGGTCCCGCGGCCGTGGTCACAGAGCTCCCGACTGGGTCACGAGTGCACCGTTGGCGGCGCACGCGCGACCCCACGGCTAGGCAATTAAAGGGGACGTATATATTAGAGGTCGACCGATATATCGGCCGGCCGATATATCGGCCGATATTTGGTGTTTTTTAATTAATCGGCATCGGCCGATTCTGCTGCTAAAAAAGGCCGTTTTTTAAACTTCAGCGGGACTTGCAAATGACTTCTGATAGAAGTCAATGCAAGTTGCCTGAAGTTTTCCCTGAAGCGTCTTGTGACTTGTCTGGGCAGACTGCCAAGTGTGAGAAAATATGATACAATGTTTCTTATCAATGAACTCTGTGGAGAAGTTCCCAGTTTAACCATTTAAAGCCTAAATCTTTTCTGACACTTGTTGCTTACAAGTAAAAATCCTGTATTTTCTGCTAGAAAATCACTTAGAACCCCCAAAAATTATATATATTTTTTTAGCAGAGACCCTAGGGAATAAAATAGCGGTTGTTGCAATATTTTATGTCACATGGTATTTGCGCAGCGGTCATTCAAACGCAATTTTTTGGGAAAAAAATACACTAATGATTAAAAAAAAAAACGAAAAAACAGCAAAGTTAGCCCATTTTTTTCGTCAAAGTTAATTTTGATTACCTGTTTTTGTGTATTTAATATATATATTTTTTTTAGTTATCTAAATTATACATATAAGTGAACTGATTGGAGGTTTTGTTTTGTTTAATAAAATGTAAGAATTTTTCTGAATCACTTATTAATTAAGGCTGCTTTCACACTGGAGCGCGCAGGCATTGACGGTAAAACGCTGCTAGTTTTAGCGGTGCTTTACTGTCATTTTAGCGGTGCTATTCGGCTGCTAGCGGGGCGATTATAACCCAGCTAGCGTCCGAGGAAGTGGTTAAATGCACCCATCTGGCGACGCTGCCGAATCGCTTTGCAGGCGCTTTAACAGCAGTGCTCATTAATTTCAATGGGCAGGAGTAGTGGTGTACACCGCTCCATAGGACTTTTTTTTTTAACATCCTGCCAGCGCATCTCCTCAGTGTGAAAGCACTCGGGCTTTCACACTGAGACTGCAGGGGAGCCATTTTGCAGGCACTTTACAGGCGCTATTTTTAGCCCAAAAGCACCTGAAAAACGCTTCAGTGTGAAATTTTAGATTTTTGGAGATGGAGGGGAAAAAAAAAAATCGGCCCAAAAAAAAAAAAAAAATCGGCATCATATATCGGCCATCGGCCGCCGTGATTTCTAAATATCGGCATCGGCATCGGCCAGAGAAAAACCCATATCGGTCGACCTCTAGTATATATACGTGCTTTTGCCTAGCCGTGCCATTCTGCCGACGTATATGTGCAGGAGGCGGTCGGGAAGCGGTTAAAATCACTGCTCCTGAAAAAACTGCGGTTTTGCATTGATACATGTCCCCTGGGGCAGGACCAAGGTCCCCAAACACTTTTTATGACAATAACTTGCATATTAGCCTTTAAAATTAGCTTTTGATTTTGAACGTTCGAGTCCCATAGACTTTAATAGGGTTCTAAAGTTCACACAAGCTTTAGGTCTGTTCGCAGGTTCTGGTGCGAACCAAACAGGGGGTGTGTTCGGCTCATCCCTAATGTCATGTAATGATTTGCAGCCTCTGTTAACATATGCCACAGGCTGGTGAGGACGAGGGGTTAACATCTCTCAGTAGGTTTCTCCCTTCCTTTCCCCTCCTACTCCTTAGCCCAATATCCTTAAATATCCTTAAATTCCCTTGCTGTTGTTGCCTCCGTAGCTTTGACAAAGCGCAGGCGCATAAAACGTCAACTAAGGCATCCCTTCAGCTTGCGGTCCACCCTCATCCACCCTCATTGAACAGCTTCCTGTCCCCGGAAGAGTGCTGACGTCACATGCACGTCCTTGTGCACGCCCAGTTTCATCTGACACTTGTATCTTTCCTGGCTTGGCATTAATTCTTTTACTTGCATACTTTCAACACTTGCAAATAGTCAGGGATTTTGTAGGATCAGAGTCAGGAGTAGGGATGGGCCCGGTGTTCGATTCAAACCCACGTTTGAATCGAGCACCGGGCGTTTGCCCGCTCGGCGAGCCCAGAACTATTTGGGCCGTTCGCATCACATTCGTGTGATGCGAGCGGCCCGCAATGCATTGCGGCCGGCGCAGTGCATTGCTGGCTGATGATTGGCCAAGCATGCACTGTGACCCCGCATGCTTGGCCAATCACAGCGCCGGCAGCGAGGAGAGCAATAATTGGCTACAGGCAGGATGCCTGTAGCCAATTAAAGCTCAGGGGCTTTAGTACACGCCCCACGGTATAGAAGGCTGCCGCGCCGTCGGCCCAGTGCACATGTGTTCCGGCTTTGATAGAGTGAATAGGCAGACTGCTGATTGATTCATTCATTGCTAAACCATTGCTGATTCATTGAATACTGATCATTTCTGCTGATTGCACTGCTGAGTGTGACATTATCTGCTGCTGGGGATTAGTCTGGTGTGTGCGTGCTGTTAGTACAGCATTGCAGTAGCACCCATTGCAGTGCTGTTAGAACAGCATTGCACCCTAACTTTCTGTCCCAACCTTCTGTCCCATCCCAGGCAGGCAGGCTATAGTGTGTTGTCAGCACACATAGGAGCTATAGTGTGTTGTCAGCACACATAGGAGCTATAGTGTGTTGTCAGCACACAGAGGAGCTATAGTGTGTTGTCAGCACACATAGGAGCTATAGTGTGTTGTCAGCACACATAGGAGCTATAGTGTGTTGTCAGCACACATAGGAGCTATAGTGTGTTGTCAGCACACATAGGAGCTATAGTGTGTTGTCAGCACACATAGGAGCTATATTTTTTTGTCAGCACACATAGGAGCTATAGTGTGTTGTCAGCACACATAGGAGCTATAGTGTGTTGTCAGCACACATAGGAGCTATAGTGTGTTGTCAGCACACATAGGAGCTATAGTGTTTGTGTCAGCACACATAGGAGCTATAGTGTGTTGTCAGCACACATAGGAGCTATAGTGTGTTGTCAGCACACATAGGAGCTATATTTTTTTGTCAGCACACATAGGAGCTATAGTGTGTTGTCAGCACACATAGGAGCTATAGTGTGTTGCCAGCACACATAGGAGCTATAGTGTGTTGTCAGCACACATAGGAGCTATATTTTTTTTGTCAGCACACATAGGAGCTATAGTGTGTTGTCAGCACACATAGGAGCTATAGTGTGTTGTCAGCACACATAGGAGCTATAGTGTGTTGTCAGCACACATAGGAGCTATATGTTTTTGTCAGCACACATAGGAGCTATAGTGTGTTGTCAGCACACATAGGAGCTATAGTGTGTTGTCAGCACACATAGGAGGTATAGTGTGTTGTCAGCACACATAAGAGCTATAGTGTTTGTGTCAGCAAACATAGGAGCTATAGTGTGTTGTCAGCACACATAGGAGCTATAGTGTGTTGTCAGCACACATAGGAGCTATAGTGTGTTGTCAGCACACATAGGAGCTATAGTGTGTTGTCAGCACACATAGGAGCTATAGTGTGTTGTCAGCACACATAGGAGCTATATTTTTTTGTCAGCACACATAGGAGCTATAGTGTGTTGTCAGCACACATAGGAGCTATAGTGTGTTGTCAGCACACATAGAAGCTATAGTGTGTTGTCAGCACACATAGGAGCTATATTTTTTTTGTCAGCACACATAGGAGCTATACTGTGTTGTCAGCACACATAGGAGCTATAGTGTGTTGTCAGCACACAGAGGAGCTATAGTGTGTTGTCAGCACAAATATGAGCTATAGTGTGTTGTCAGCACACATAGGAGCTATAGTTTGTGTCAGCACACATAGGAGCTATAGTGTGTTGTCAGCACACATAGGAGCTATAGTGTGTTGTCAGCACACATAGGAGCTATATTTTTTTGTCAGCACACATAGGAGCTATAGTGTGTTGTCAGCACACATAGGAGCTATAGTGTGTTGTCAGCACACATAGGAGCTATAGTGTGTTGTCAGCACACATAGGAGCTATAGTGTTTGTGTCAGCACACATAGGAGCTATAATGTGTTGTCAGCACACATAGGAGCTATAGTGTGTTGTCAGCACACATAGGAGCTATATTTTTTTGTCAGCACACATAGGAGCTATAGTGTGTTGTCAGCACACATAGGAGCTATAGTGTGTTGTCAGCACACATAGGAGCTATAGTGTGTTGTCAGCACACATAGGAGCTATATTTTTTTTGTCAGCACACATAGGAGCTATAGTGTGTTGTCAGCACACATAGGAGCTATAGTGTGTTGTCAGCACACATAGGAGCTATAGTGTGTTGTCAGCACACATAGGAGCTATATGTTTTTGTCAGCACACATAGGAGCTATAGTGTGTTGTCAGCACACATAGGAGCTATAGTGTGTTGTCAGCACACATAGGAGGTATAGTGTGTTGTCAGCACACATAAGAGCTATAGTGTTTGTGTCAGCAAACATAGGAGCTATAGTGTGTTGTCAGCACACATAGGAGCTATAGTGTGTTGTCAGCACACATAGGAGCTATAGTGTGTTGTCAGCACACATAGGAGCTATAGTGTGTTGTCAGCACACATAGGAGCTATATTTTTTTGTCAGCACACATAGGAGCTATAGTGTGTTGTCAGCACACATAGGAGCTATAGTGTGTTGTCAGCACACATAGGAGCTATAGTGTGTTGTCAGCACACATAGGAGCTATATTTTTTTTGTCAGCACACATAGGAGCTATACTGTGTTGTCAGCACACATAGGAGCTATAGTGTGTTGTCAGCACACATAGGAGCTATAGTGTGTTGTCAGCACAAATATGAGCTATAGTGTGTTGTCAGCACACATAGGAGCTATAGTTTGTGTCAGCACACATAGGAGCTATAGTGTGTTGTCAGCACACATAGGAGCTATAGTGTGTTGTCAGCACACATAGGAGCTATATTTTTTTGTCAGCACACATAGGAGCTATAGTGTGTTGTCAGCACACATAGGAGCTATAGTGTGTTGTCAGCACACATAGAAGCTATAGTGTGTTGTCAGCACACATAGGAGCTATATTTTTTTTGTCAGCACACATAGGAGCTATACTGTGTTGTCAGCACACATAGGAGCTATAGTGTGTTGTCAGCACACATAGGAGCTATAGTGTGTTGTTAGCACACATAGGAGCTATAGTGTGTTGTCAGCACACATAGGAGCTATAGTTTGTGTCAGCACACATAGGAGCTATAGTGTGTTGTCAGCACACATAGGAGCTATAGTGTGTTGTCAGCACACATAGGAGTTATATTTTTTTGTCAGCACACATAGGAGCTATAGTGTGTTGTCAGCACACATAGGAGCTATAGTGTGTTGTCAGCACACATAGGAGCTATAGTGTGTTTGTGTCAGCACACATAGGAGCTAGTGTGTGTGTGTCAGCACACATAGGAGCTATAGTGTGTTGTCAGCACACATAGGAGCTATAGTGTGTTGTCAGCACACATAGGAGCTATAGTGTGTTGTCAGCACACATAGGAGCTGTATTTTTTTGTCAGCACACATAGGAGCTATAGTGTGTTGTCAGCACACATAGGAGCTATAGTGTGTTGTCAGCACACATAGGAGCTATAGTGTGTTGTTAGCACACATAGGAGCTATAGTGTGTTGTCAGCACACATAGGAGCTAGTGTGTGTGTCAGCCCAGTTCTTGTCAGCCTCTATCTGCCATAGGGCCCTGTTGCTGTCATCTAAGGCATCCATCTGCAGGAGTTAGTGTGTGTGCTGTGTGACTCCAGCACAATTTACACTACCCACTACAATGCCTGGAAGACCGCAAAGGAGAGGCAAACAGTCCCGAGGCAAGAACACAGGGCAAGCAGGCTCTGTTTCTAGAGACAACAGTGCTGGTCGTGGACGTGGTCGTGCATCGTCATCAGCACGTGGCCATGGGACACGCTTGTCCTTGTTTTCGGCAGCTGGACATGTTGAGCCGCATCATGCCGAAGGCTTGGTAGAATGGATGACCAAGCCCTCCTCATCCTCCTCATCCTCTCTCATCTAGGCTCAGGGTACTGGCAGAGCAGCTGCCAATGCGTACTCAATGGCATCATCAGGCACCCCTTCCCTAGACCCACCATGTCCTCCTGAGGAGTCCCCCGAACTGTTTGAGCACAGTGTTGGGTACATGCTCCAGGAGGATGCCCAACGATTTGAAGGCTCGGATGATGATACCCAGCTTGAGGAAGGCAGTAGTGTGCGCGCAGAGAGAGGGGATGCTGAAGGACACATGTCCAACGAGGCAGGATGCCCCCCGGAGGCCAGCTAGAGACCAGCACACCAACTGAATCACACCGCAGAGCTCCGCCTGTGCAGGGCGCTGCCTCTGCACGTTATCACAAAAGTTCTTTGGTGTGGGTCTTTTTTGAGACGAGTACATCAGATCGCACCACTGCTATTTGCAATATTTGTCTCAAGCGTATCTCGCGTGGCCAAAACATCAGCCGCTTGGGCACCACAAGCATGACCAGACATATGTCGACCTGCCATGCAGCTCGTTGGCAAGCGCACATTAAAGACCCACACCAAAGAACAAAGCGGACCTCTCCTTGCTCCTCATCAACTGGGATCTCCAACCCCACTATATCTTCAGTCCTCTCTGAAAGCTGCTCTGAGAGGACTGAAGGTGTAGAATTAGGTGTGTCACAACCAAGTACTTGCAGTACACCGACGTCCGATTGTAGCAGACAAATTTCCCTGCCCCAGCTGCTGGACCGTCAAAAGAAGTTTACTCCCAGCCATCCACATGCCCAGTGGTTGAATGCTAGCTTGGCTAAATTGCTAGCACTTCAACTGCTGCCTTTTCAGTTGGTAGACTCGGCCCCCTTCCGTGAGTTTGTTCAATGTGCGGTTCCTCAGTGGCAGGTTCCCAAACGCCACTTTTTCTCACGGAAGGCGATTCCGTCTCTCTACCGGCATGTGGAAGGCAATGTCCATGCCTCGCTGGACAGGGCGGTCAGCGGTAAGGTGCATATTACCGCTGACTCATGGTCCAGCAGGCATGGACAGGGACGTTATCTGTCTTTCACGGCCCATTGGGTCACTCTATTGGCAGCTGGGAGGGATGCAGGACAAGGTGCAGTAGTGTTGGAGGTTGTTCCGCCACCACGCCTCCAAAATGCTACTACTGGTTGTGACACACCTCTCTCCTCCACCCCCTCCTCTTCTTCTTCCTCCATGGCCTCTTAGAGCGCTCTGTCCTCGGAACCAGCGGTGCTCCGTAGGCGTACAAGGGGCTACACGAGTACGCAGGCAAAAAGATGCCATGCCGTGCTTGCGCTGGTGTGTTTGGGGGACAGGAGCCACACTGGGGCAGAGGTTCTGGCAGCTGTGCAGGGGCAGGCCGAGAGGTGGTTGACGCCACCCCAGCTTAAGCCAGGAATGGTGGTTTCTGACAATGGCACCAACCTCCTCTCTGTATGGCTCACGTCCTCAACCTGGTGGTGCAGCGGTTCTTGGGCAGGTACCCAGGCTTACAGGATGTCCTGAGGCAGGCCAGGAAAGTCTGTGTGCATTTCCGCCGATCGTATAATGCCAGTGCTCGGCTGGCTGAGCTGCAAAAGGAGTTGAACTTGCCCAAGAACTGCCTAATATGTGACATGCCCACCAGGTGGAACTCAACGTTGGCCATGCTGCAGCGACTGCACACGCAGCAGAGGGCCATCAATGAGTACCTTTGCGACTACGGCACCAGGACAGGGTCAGGGGAGCTTGGATTTTTTTCCCCACGCCAGTGCATGCAGTGCATGCACAGGGATGCATGCACTGTCCTGTCACCATTTGAGGAGGCCACAATGATGGTGAGCAGTGACAGTGCATGCATCAGTGACACTGTACCTCTGGTCCACCTGTTGGAGCAAACGCTGCGTGGGATAATGGACAGGGCACTTGAGGCAGAACAGAGGCAGGAAGAGGAGGACTTCCTTGCCTCTCAAGGCCCCCTTTATCCAGACAGTGTTCCTTCTGTCCCACCCATCACACAGGAAGAGGATGAGGAGGAGGAGGAGGATTGTGTGAGCATGGAGGTGGAGCCTGGCACTCAGCATCAGCAGCAGCAGCAGTCTTTTAGGGATGATGTACAGTCCCAACCAATCAGTGGACTTGTACGTGGCTGCGAGGAGGTGGCTGGGGATCATGTCGTCCTCAGTGACCCAGAAGACTCCGGACCGAATGCCTCAGCTAACCTACGTTGCATGGCCTCCCTGATCCGGCAAATCCTGCGGAAGGATCCTCGTATTCTTCGGATCAAGGAGAGGGACCATTACTGGCTGGCCACTCTCCTTGATCCACGGTACAAGGGTAAGGTTGCGGACCTTATCTTGCCATCGCAGAGGGAGCAGAGGATGAGACATCTCAGGGAGGCCTTGCAGAAAGGTCTGTGCAACGCGTTTCCGGAAACTGGGAGGTTACAAACTCCTGGTCCTGGACGACGAGTTGCTGAGGCTTCGGTCAGTAGCAGAAGGAGCGGTGGGGAAGGTGGACGTCTGACCGATGCGTTCAGACAATTTTTTAGTCCGCAGCCCCAAGGTATGATCGGTTCCAGCAACCATCGCCAGCGTCTGATATACATGGTGCAGGAATACCTAGGGGCAAGGTCAGACTTGGACACCTTTCCCACCGAAAATCCTCTGGCTTACTGGGTCTTGAGGATGGATCACTGGCCAGAGCTTGCACAGTATGCAATTGAGCTACTGGCCTGTCCTGCATCCAGCGTTCTTTCCGAACGCACATTCAGTGCTGCTGGAGGATTTGTCACCGATCACAGGGTGCGCCTGTCCACCGACTCGGTTGATCGACTGACCTTCATAAAGATGAATCAGTCTTGGATCACCACCAGCTACCAGGCACCTGAAGCGGATATAACTGAATAATTTATAATGTCACATCCCTTCAAGACTGCCTATGCTGATGCTGAGTGACTGTCCTGTTATGTTCACTGACTATCTTCTTCCTCCTCCTCAATGATCCATTCCTTGATAGCTTGGAAGAACATTTTTGTTTCTGGGTGCCACCACACCAGTGCCTAAGGCACAATTTTTCAGCCCCTGTATAACAGGGGTGTGTAATTACAATTTTTAAAAAAAATGCTTTGCAACAGGTCTGACTGCTGTGCTCCAAGTACAGTATCTGTGAGGGGTTGCAGTGTTGTGGCACCAGCACCGTTGCCTAAGGCACAATTTTTCAGCCCCTGTTTAACAGGGGCGTGTAATTACAATTTTTTAAGCAATGCTTTGCAACAGGTCTGACTGCTGTGCTCCAAGTACAGTATCTGTGAGGGGTTGCAGTGTTGTGGCACCAGCACCAGTGCCTAAGGCACAATTTTTCCGCCCCTGTTTAACAGGGGCGTGTAATTACAATTTTTCACTTTTCCAAAAACATTTGTCATTGGGACGGAAAGTGAGGTGAAATGTTCTGAACAGATGTGCAAAGACAGCAAATGTTACAGGGGTGATAACCACTCCCTATGTTCTCCAAAAAGCTTAAAAATAGATTTTTTTTGGATGGAGCTACACTTCATAATGTACCTGTTCAGATTCTACTTAAGAACAAACCTACAGTCCCACTCTTGTTTGCACCGCCTATATACTGCTGTTCAGAGTATATAGGGTTGTAGGTATAGGGTTTTATTTTGGGTGCATGGTCCCCCTTAATATCCATACAAGACCCAAAGGGGCTGAGGTGGGGGGGGGGGGATGGGGTAGCCATGCCATTTTTCTCAAGGATTTTCAGCCATATGGCCAGGACAAGACATGACATTAAAGCCGCAAGTGGTTTTAAATGGCTTATTTTTTTCCTTTACAAATGTCATTTTGTGCAGGGACAGTTCTAAACACGGGAAACACATGCCACTTCACAGGCATACTTTAGACACCCCCCATGTACCATATTTAAAGGAATATTTCACTTTTTTTTTTTAACTTTATGCATCATTAAAATGACTGCTCCCGAAAAAACGTTAGTTTTTATAAAAGTTCTTTTTGCATTGATATATGTCCCCTGGGGCAGGACCCGGGTCCCCAAACCTGTTTTATGACATTAACATGCATATTGGCCGTTACAATTAGCAATTTTGATTTCGAACTTTCGCCTTCATTGTAACGAATAGGGTTCGAAAATTTGCGCAAACTTTCGGTCCGTTTGAAGGTTCTGGTGCGAACCGAACCCGGGGGTGTTCGGCTCATCCCTAGTCAGGAGTATGGTTTACCAATTATACTAAGCAGGTGCTAATGATCATCAATTTCATATGTAGGTTGAAACACATTAACTGAAACAGAAACAGCTGTGCAGGAGGCTTAAAGGAACAGACTCATCGAGTCTGTCAAGGATTACTTGACGAGACAGTAGGATATAAGGCAGCCTACATCCACAGAAGATCTGTGGTTAGGTCTCCAAGATGTTTGGAATAACCTATCTGCCAAGTTCCTTCAAAACTGTGGGCAAGTGTACCTGGAAGAATTAATGCTGTTTTGAAGGCAAAGGGTATTTTACAGCAAATATTGATTTGACTTGGATGTCTCTTCTCTCCATTTACTTACAATTTTGTTAGTTGATAAAATAAACTATTAACACTTCTATTTCTGAAAGCATTCTTAATTTACAGCATTTTTACAGCATTTTTTTTCACACCTGCCTATATAACTAAGATCCAAAGTGAAGCGCTATCTCACCAATGAAAAAACACAACTAAAAGTGCCTCAATATATATAATACAGTACTAAAGTACTTGCGATCAACGTGTCTATTCGGTAAATGTTGTATGTATGTATGTATGTTTTTTACCACGTCATTGCCATTCTAATTAACAATATAATGTCTTTCATAGAAGATCCATGTTTACCTGTTACCTTTTGATAAATGCATGGTAGGTTATAATTGATCGATACCCAACAAATTGATACCAGACAAGAAGTAATGTACAGTACCGTGGAATTGTGAAAGCTGTTCCAAAAAAATAAAATAAGTAGAGGTCAGAGGACTAGTCCCCAATACTGCCATGGTCTCTCTGCAGCTGATCTTTTCTTCACCGTGTCTCTCTGTACAGAGGCTGCTTTATGAACATGGATTTATATCATAATGAGAACTGCCTCCCAATGACCATTGATCTGATGACTGGTTGTGGCATATTTATATGGCATATTTAACCACTTCAGCCCTGGAAGGATTTGC
This sequence comes from Lithobates sylvaticus, assembly GCA_028564925.1. NCBI lineage: Eukaryota > Metazoa > Chordata > Amphibia > Anura > Ranidae > Lithobates > Lithobates sylvaticus. The sequence continues at coordinate 561,836,801 of CM053026.1, forward strand.
CCACTTCCTGACCAGGCCATTTTTTGTGATGGCACTCCATCGCTTTTACTGACAATTGCGCGGTCATGCGACATGGTACCCAAACAAAATTAATGTTCTTTTTTCCCACAAATAGAGCTTTCTTTTGGTGGTATTTGATCACCTCTGCAGTTTTTTGATTGCTTTGCGCAAAAGTTATAGCGTCTACAAAATAGGGAATATATTTATGGCATTTTTATTATTTTTTTTGTACTAGTAATGGCGGCGATCTGCGATTTTTATCGGGACTGCAAGATTGCGGCGGACAGATTGGACACTTTTGACACTATTTTGGGACCATTGACATTTATACAGCGATCAGAGCTAAAAATAGCCACTGATTACTGTATAAATGTCACTGGCAGGGGAGGGGCTAACACTAGGGGGCGATCAAGGGGCTGACTGTGTACCCTAGGGTTGTTCTAACTGTAGGGGGATGGGACTGACTAGGGGAGGAGACCGATCAGTGTTCATACTTAGTATGAACACACAATTGGTCTCCTTTCCCCTGAGAGAACAAGGATTTGTGTGTTTACACACACATCCCTGTTCTCGGTCTGTAACGAGCAATTGCTGTTGCCCTGTGGCTCTGGGGACATTCCGCGGGCGCGCGCCTGCTATAGCGTCTTGAAGAGCCAACGTATAGCTACGGCGATTTGCGCAGCCGTGCCAACCTGCCGCAGTATAACTGTGGCAGCTGGTCGGCAAGCTCTTAAAGTGTTTCTAAAGGCACAAGGTTCAATCACAGCCAGTAAGCCAATGAGGAGAAAGCGGAGCCAAGCCATGCTCCATGTGTGAATTTAAAATGTCCATTCACAGGAACTTGGCTTATGAGCAAGCCTGCTCAAATGCCCCCATGGCAAGCGGTTTTCTTTTTGGGGCACTCGGCAGAGGAGAGGAGCCAGGACGATGGGAGCTGTTCTGTGCAAAACCATAGTACAGAGCAGGTAAGCATAACATGTTTGTTAATTAAAAAAAATATTTGAACCTTTGGAACCACTTCAAGAAACAGCAGGAGAGGTAAAGGAAGCAGAGACAGCACATTCCATACATGCATTGGTGTGTTGTAGTGTCATTTATTTTGAAAGGCACCTCAACAATGCACCTGTGCCTCAATGTACTGCAACATACCACAGTACATATGTTGTGGCGTGGAGCATTGTAGCGTATACATGCCCTTAGCTTTTTTAGATATTCTTATAAGATAGCAAATCTTCACTTTTTGAGTTGAGATCCACTATAATTGTAATAACTTTAGATGCTCTGAGAAGTGAAAGTAAAGATACTTGCTCTCGTAGAACTTTCTATCTCTCACAACACAAATAACATATTTACATATTACAAAAGGAATACATGTGAGTTAATTGGAGATTAATGTGATATGTTCCCATATGTTCCATTTTTAATGGAAGGCAGATTTTCAGCTCAGCCCATGGGAAATGTGGACATGAATATTCTATCATGCTTGTGTACATTCCTTTCAGTGAACAAGATAACAAGTAGACAAAACCTAATTTGTTCAAGGATAACACAACATTTTGGCTCTGAACGGTATCCTTCATGCTGATTGCAAAGGTGAAAGGAAAATAAATCAAATGCCAGGCCTTATCACACAGGCTTCAACTCCCTACACTGACACCGCAATGCACTTTACATAGTTGTAATGTTAGGTGGACAAGAACGTTGTCAATGTGCTCCAAAGTGTTAGGCATAATAGGGGCCTGTAATAATCTAATAGATCAAAAGACTTTGTCATATTTTTTTATTGGAATTATTAATTTTGAGAGTTTTAAACCCTGCACCTGCAGCCAAAACATGTTATTTAGTGTAGGACTGAGCAGGGAAGTTTTCCAGTCAAAACATTATATTTAGTTTAGGTTCGAGCAGAGAAGTCAAGTTTTTTTAATAGAGTGAAGAAGTGCTGAACCTTTTCCTGACATTTGTTATTCCTCTCTGAGCCTTCCTATCCAGTAACACTCGATTGGCCAATTTCTTGTAGGGGTGTCACAGGAACAGGCAGTGAAGGGAAATCTTTCCAATGGTGTCACAGATAGAAATAAAACCTGACTGAACTTTTAACTCTTCTCCATGTTGTCCAAAAAGTATAACTAAAACATGTATGGTGACTGTGGTAGGAACCTAATACTGTGTCCTGCTTGTTGTATAAAATAGCAAGTCTTAAAACACTGATAAAGACATAAAGTTAAAAGAAAAGAATACATCTGCGGTGATTTAACGCAGAACTATACCCATCTCTGCTCCAGCGATAAGCTTCCTCACCAGTGCCAACATCTTCTACCTGGCATCTTCTAAGAATTTTTGAGGCCATCTTGATAGGCTGGCCTGATATGACACAACTCTGGACTGTTGCACAAAAATGTAATAATCTTGGTACCTGGCAGATACCAGGATTGCATACTGGGCTGCACATGCACAATGCATAATTTACACAGACAAAAAAAGAATTGGAACAGGAAAGCAAGAATTATTTATTTCAGAATAAACATATTATGTATCTTCTGAAATTAAAAACTTTCATGTTTGCAATATATTAAAGACATTCCACTTTAAGTTCCTTTTTAAACACCATAAAACCCACAATAAGTAATTATAATATGTTTACTCATAAACATTTTACAGTTTTAGTTACTGGTTTCTGTTTCAAATGTATTGTCTTTTGTCCTACTTAAATAAGTGAAAATAAAGAGAAAAGTGACTGGTCTTTATAACACTATATATTTATCCTTTATTATTGAATATTAATTTGGTGATAACTTGTGCAGTCCAGCCAGAACATTGCGTTTTACTTTGAATAGAGCTGCATGAGGATTAGAGTTCCTGTTCGATTTTTATTGCTATCCATTAAACAGATTTTCTCTTACTGAATAATCTTATTGCTCAGCTACCCAGCATGGTTGTGTCCTAAGCTGTGTCTCAGGAACAAGCCATATAATTTGCATATGAATGAGTCAATTGATTTGCAAGGCTTATTCATATGAGTATGGCAGAGGGGAGGATCCTGGTCTGGCAATGGAGAAAGAGCTGGTGGGAGGGAGAAAGGTGAGACGCTGATCACCCACACTATGCACCCAGCACTCACACAGACACCTGGCACTGGGGGTCTTCATTTTAGGATGGATGTGTGTGTGTAAGTGGAACTATAACTTCACTTTCTTACACAAACTTTGGGGAATGTTTTCTCCCACTGACCAATAGTATGCGGCACAATAGGGGTACAATATTAACCTAACACAAAATAAACTACCTTTTGTTTTTTTTGGTTTTGTAGGAGGGTGACCAATACTCCAGCTGCCCTGAGGATCTAGTGGTGGTGCCATTTGAAAAGGATTAGCAGTTATTTATCTCTTGGTGCTTTATTATATTCCCTTTATTTGGGGCGTGATTGGCATGGGTGAGTTCTTTGGCATGTAATGACCACCTAAAACTACCATCTAACCCCATAATTTGTTTGTTGGCATCTCCCCTGTGGTATTGGATATTGTTATTGAGACAGGTCAATACGGTGGCAGAGTTGGTATAATGATAGCCACAGTGGCCAGTAAACCCAATTGGTGATAAACACAGAGAAGTTGCTGGATATTTTGGAATATAAAACCAAGAGTAATTTTTATGTGATGCCCTGGGTCTATTGTATGAAAGAGATCAGTATTTATTGTGGTGCAGGGTTATCACTTTTTTTATTTGTTTTCACCAAAATCAAACCTCTTTTTTTGATGGCACCAAGATCTGTGATTGGGAGTGATTTATATACATCCTCTAATCGCACAATTTGGTTTGGTTGATGCATGGGGTTTTGGGTCCCCATCCTAAACGTGCATGAAAACACATACCTAAGTTTCACCATTTATTTAAAACCTAATAAAGGTTAGGTCATTTGCCCTTCCTTTGGCCTTGGTGCCCGGGTATGCATCCCCCCCCCCCCCCCCCGTTGTTTTTTTAAATACATATTCATGCCATTTAAAGGGAAATCTGTATCTACTAAACAGACAATAGTTTAAGTAACCTGTAAAAATATAAAACATATAAAAAATAATAGCAAAACCCATACAGATACAACAAATCAACTATTTTTAATGAAACAATTCACATTCCACTCAACGTTCATTCCAAATGGACTATATATTTGCAGCTCATAAATCAGCTCAAGACCTCAAGTGTGAATCTGTCTATGGCAATAATCTTTAGGAAGGTTGGGTGAGAGGCATAATGTTGTGAAAGGATGTCATGAAGGATCTATTACATGTGCTGTTAAGGCCTGCGCCTTTACACATTCCACATCTCCAACACCAAAGAAAGCTCTTTAACCTACCAAAAATAGAAATTTCGGGGTGTTGATCAACTGGGTTAGAAGCAATGTGATCCCTCAAGGTCCTAGTTCTACTGAAAATATTATGATTAAAAATAAATGTATAACAACCCTGCTATCTCTATGTCATATCTATGTCTTATCTGTCAAAAGATTGTGTCCACTCTATTAATAAACTAATAAACAACTGTGTCCTGAATTCAATTGTCATAAACATCTATATATTACAAAGCATTTTACTAAACAAATCGTGTGATTTCAAAGTCCATAACTCATCACAAAGTGTCCAGTGCTCCACCATACATTACATGCAGCGCATCAAATAAAGTGAGAAATGGGGATGGCAGAACAATTGAGGCAACTATGGACTTTTATGGTACGGGTAAGGACTCACAAAACAGTGTGTATAGAAAAATATATAAAGATTTATTACAACAACAGAATAATGCAAATTTATACAATGAATGAAAAAAGAGGGCAATTAAAATCAAGAGACAATATTGCGATACAGAATTTTTCCTTATAATTGCACAGTATAGCACATAATTATTGATCCCTGTTATTGGAAGCAATGTGGTGAATTTCAAACTGTCGCAAGATGGCACTCAACATGTTTCGCGGACTAGCCGCTTCTTCAGAAGTATACAATAAGGGGAAGTATATCTGTATGATTGTTTCTAAAAAAAGGGGAGAAGGGAATGGGGTGATTAGTAACATATACATTATGGAAGACAAGCAGTGTACCTGGAGACAGCTAGAGAACGCCATCCTGATTCTGCCAGCAGGAAAGGCGGGAATATGCTGACTCACTATGGTACAAGTCAACAAAAGAGGGTAGTAATATAAAGGTATAGAAAAAAGGCTCAACCTTTTTGGCTGGCTGGCGCTGATTTCAATGGCAGGGGCATTTTGGGAGCGGTGATCCTAAACCGGCCTAAAGAGGCTGCTTGCAGGACATTTTCTAATGTCCTGCAAGCACAAAGCTTCAGTGTGAAAGCACTTGGGCTTTCACACTGGAGTGACAGGAGAGGCGCTTTACAGGCGCTTTTACAAAAAGTTGTCACTAAATGATATATTGCTCAAATATGTCATGGGCATATGTGGAATTACACCCCAAAATACATTCTGTTGCTTCTCCTGAGTACGGGGATACCACATGTGTGAGACTTTTTGGGAGCCTAGCTGCGTACGGGACCCCAAAAACCAAGCACCACCTTCAGGCTTTCTAAGGGTGTAATTTTTTTATTTCACTCCTCACTGCCAATCACAGTTTCGGAGGCCATGGAATGCCCAGATGGCACAACCCCCCCCCCCCAAATGACCCCATTTTGGAAAGTAGACACCCCAAGCTATTTGCTGAGAGGTATGGTGAGTATTTTGCAGATCTCCCTTTTTGTCACAAAGTTTTGAAAATTGAAAAAAGAAAAAAATATTTATTTTTTCTTTACTTTCTTCATTTTCAAAAACAAATGAGAGCTGTAAAATACTCACCATGCCTCTCAACAAATAGCTTGGGGTGTCTACTTTCCAAAATGGGGTCATTTGGGGGGTTTTTGTGCTATTTTGGCATTTTATGGCCTTCGAAACTGTGATAGGTAGTGAGGAGTGAAATCAAAAATTTGCACCCTTAGAAATCCTGAAGGTGGTGATTGGTTTTCGGGGTGCCGTACACGGCTAGGCTTCCAAAAAGTCCCACACATGTGGTATCCTCGTACTCAGGAGAAGCAGCTAAACGTATTTTGGGGTGCCATTCCACATATAACTATGGCATGTGTGAGCAATATATCATTTAGCGACAACTTTTTGTAAAACATTTTTTTTTTGTCTTTATTCAATCACTTGGGACAAAAAAAAAAAAATATTCAATGGGCTCAACATGCCTCTCAGCAAATAGCTTGGGGTGTCTACTTTCCAAAATGGGGTCATTTGGGGGGGGGGGGTTTGTGCCATCTTGGCATTTTATGGCCTTCAAAACTGTGATAGGTAGTGATAGGTAGTGAGGGAAACAAAAATGTATGCCCTTAGAAATCTTGGAGGCGGTGCTTGGTTTTTGGGGTCCCGTATGCGGATAGGCTCCCAAAAAGTCCCACACATGTGGTATCCCCGTACTCAGGAGAAGCCGCAGAATGTATTTTGGGGTGTAATTCTACATATGCCCATGGTATGTGTGGGCAATATATCATTTAGTGACAACTTTGGGCAAAAAAAAAAATGTTTGTAATATTCCCGCAACTTGTGGCAAAATATAAAATATTCCATGGACTCAACATGCCTCTCAGCAAATAGCTTGGGGTGTCTACTTTCCAAAATGGGGTCATTTGGGGGGGTTTTGTGTTATTTTGGCATTTTATGGCCTTCGAAACTGTGATAGGTAGTGAGGAGTGAAATCAAATATTTGCACCCTTAGAAATCCTGAAGGCGGTGATTGGTTTTCGGGGACCCGTACGCGGCTAGGCTCCCAAAAAGTCCCACACATGTGGTATCCCCATACTCAGGAAAAGCACCAAAATGTATTTTGGGGTGCAATTCCACATATAACCATGGCATGTGTGAGCAATATATCATTTAGTGACAACTTTTTTTTTTTTTTGTCTTTATTCAATCACTTGGGACTAAAAAAAATAAATATTCAATGGGCTCAACATGCCTCTCAGCAAAAAGCTTGGGGTGTCTACTTTCCAAAATGGGGTCATTTTTTACTGCTCTGCCATTTTAGCACCTCAAGAAATGAGATAGGCAGTCATAAATTAAAAGCTGTGTAAATTCCAGAAAAATTACTCTAGTTTGTAGACGCTATAACTTTTGCGCAAACCAATAAATATACGTTTATTGGCATTTTTTTTACTAAAGACATGTGGCTGAATACATTTTGGCCCAAATGTTTGACTAAAATAGAGTTTATTAGATTTTTCTTATAACAAAAAGTAGAAAATATCTTTTTTTTTCCAAATTTTCGGTCTTTTTCCGTTTATATCGCAAAAAATAAAAATTTACAGAGGCAATCAAATACCATCAAAAGAAAGCTCTATTTATGGGAAGAAAAGAACGCAAATTTCGTTTGGTTACAACATTGCATGACCGCGCAATTACCAGTTAAAGCAGTGCAGTGCAAAATTGAAAAAAGACCTCTGGTCCTTAAGCTGACAATTGGTCGGGGGCTGAAGTGGTTAAATGCCTCAGTGTGAAAGTGACAGGAGGGGCGCTTCACAGGCGCTTTGCAGGCACCAATTTTATTGGAAAGTGGCCTTAGAGTTAGTGTTCCTAAGTGTCCGGATTAAGCTATGCTATGTAAGTGCAAAATGTTATGCTTTTTTTTAGAATAAAAAGAGGGTTTTATGCAATGGAGCTTCTCTTTACTTTTTGTTTTGGTTCTCCATTGGAGATTAACTAGGAGCTAATGAATAACCTGGATCTGAGCTGATCCATGGATAATATAATAATAAAGGCTTATTTACCCATTCCCTCTGGTGAGTTGCTAGATTGAAAAGGTGGTGGTTACACATGGTTGTGAACACTATAGATGAAGATCTGGTATAGTTGAACAGATGAAGATATATGTACTTTGTTTGGACCACGAGTCACTTTAGTTGATGCACTTTATTTAATGTATGGTTGAGCACAGGACACTTTATAATGATTTATGAACTTTAAAATCACATGATTTTTATTGAAATATATTGTAATATAAAGTTGGATGTGTATTAACGTGTTTATGACACACGAATTTAGGACACAGTTGTTTATTACAAATTTATTTATTGATAGAGTGGGCACAATCTTTTGATTTATGACATAGAGATAGCAGAGATGTCATATATTTATTTTTAATATGCTTAAGTATATTTGTTTTTATATATATATTTTAATGATAGCAGCTGCACAGTTATGGGTCTCACTGTTATTTCTGTGGTACAGATTTGTTAATTATATTAATAATGTTTGGATGTTCAGGAAGAACAGGGCCCAAGACCATATCATGATCTTCCAATGTTCCTGAAACAATTTATTATTCAACGTATGTTGGTTTGAAAAAGTAATGGTGAAAGACCAATCAAAATTTTTATAAGTGACACTTTTGACAGAATTTGAAATTACTGCGTAGTAAAGCAGTAAGTATGTGGATTTGAATGATTCAGGATTGCCTGCAGTTAGCAGAACACCAGGATCCCAAGTGGCATGGTAGACCTGGTCAAGCCCCAGTAGTAAAGGGCACAAAAGATTATTGTCTGGCTAATACATTTAATGACATTTATCTTGTTGTGCCTGCTCTCGGGAGTTTAAAATGGAACACAGGTTTTCTTTTAGGATCACTACATGACAACAAAGTACAAACTGCTAGAAGATTGCTTGAAAATCCTGCGAAGGAAAGGTGATAGCATATGATCTTTACAAATGGCATGTCAAATGCTTTAATGGATTACACAGAACAGAAAATATGTATCTATAGTATATGTGCTTAGATGTATGTGGGATGTTTCCATGCCAGATGGGTTATTTTAAGAGAGATGAGGTTTACACTGCCGTCTGATTATGTTGGAGGTCAAATTTGAATGCTCCTAAAAAGAGCTGCTTATTCAGCAAAATATATATATACACAGTATATATAGAAACCATTAAAATAGAAATTCCAAAGATAAAATGTAGACTGGATTACTACAAGCTCAGAGAGCTGCTTCTCTCCAGCTGTTATTAAACTACAACTCATGTTTGTGCCAAACTTTTGAAGAAGTCACTGCTGATTTCAGAATTTTTATACACAGTCTCCCAAGTGATTCTTCTGAAAATAATATAGGAATTACTGCAAGGGGGCAAACCGAAAATTCCTGCTTACAGATACGGCATTGTTTAGAGTGGGTGGGAATCCATAGCACAAGGGTGTCATTTATTGTCCTGAATTAATACAGTGAGTTGGATAGAGCTGATCAGTTGCAGCAAATACCGCACAGGGCCCCAGGAGTAAATGTGTAGGAGACATACTGTATCTCCTGTTCTGTAATGAGTCAACAGAATACTAGATATATTGGAGCACAAGTGGTCTTGTAGGCAGCAGGATAGCCAAGCAGAAGTATGCTGCTGTTTACAGGGTGATCCAGTGGACAGCAACCCCTGTTTTAGCCTAGGTTCACATTTTTGTGACCCACGTTCTAGGGAAGGGCAGCCCATTCATTGCTTATTACTTTGTTATTACTCCAAATAAATAACTAGAAAAGTTGCATTTTTTTTATTATTACTATTTTTAGGTATGCTGTGTGAATTTCTCAAATTTTCGCAAATTTGGCTGCAAAAATAGGAGGATAAAATGAAAAGCTCAATTAAAAGCTAACATAAAAAACAGGTCTTGCTGTCATTTTTTCTGCTCCAAGAAACTCTCACTTTGATAGCCAACATTATTAAACCCACTTCTTTTGGGCCCAAGTTGTCCTGGACCTGCCCCAGCAGGACAGTGAAAAGAAAACAGGCACAGTAAGGAGCTCACCTCTACGTCACTTTGCTTTATGCTCCTATCAGAATACTTCTTTTTAACATGTGAATTGATTGGTTCCTTGTGCTGAAAGGTAAAATTCAGGTACTTTCACAATTTTCATTTAAAAATACAATAATATCGTATTTAATGATTACAGATCTGCATACATTTGTATCATGTATATCTGCCTAGAGTTCAGCTGTAAGATTTCAAAAATATAGTGGTATTGCATTATTATTTTTTTGTTTTCTTAACGTAATAACACCACTGTCAGTACATTACATAATTATCATTTTTCTATTTTCTTATTTACACAAAATAGCAAGATTTGCATTGTTAAGTCTTTAATGTGAAATGTAGCTTTTCATTATGCATGAAGCATTCTTTTCAAACAGCTACTGCCTTTCAACCAAAGCCGTCACTTGCATTTCGTTCCTTTAATGTCTGTCACCATAATCATCTATGTTTGCATTTTAGTTGTCTTCACAAAAACCTTACATATTTGAAGTTTTAGTAGTAAGGGCTTTAGTCTTCTTTCAAGTATAGGTTACAAAAAAACATGTTTTGTAGCCACATTGATGAGTCACAACCATGCTTTAAATGAAAATGATGTCTTTTAATGTTTGTAACTAAATATAATGACAGTTTCAGCTGCTGCTCTATAAACTTAGATGACTGTTCACTACTATAAAAAAATAAAATAAATGGGTACACTGACACTGAAATGTGTCATTTATCAATGTAAAATGTTTCAACCGGTTTAACCACCATTTAAGATATAAAAAAAACAAAGCTGGCTGTTGGTTTCAAAAGGGCTAATCCAGCCTACCCCTAATGGGTTCAAACTGTAGGCTGGACTAGGCCATCAAGGCTCGATCAAATTCTATACTATATGCCTTCACAGTTTTATTGTATTACAAATGTTGTGTAATATATGCAGCAACTTTAATTGTTATGTTCTTAATTGATAAAATAAAAATGTATTGATAAAAAAACAAAACAAAAGGGCTAATCCGTGAGTAAGTAGCTAATATAGCGCACATATAAAGTATAGAACATCAGATTTGTATTATATAATATTTGTTCATTAAGAACGGAGTTGCATCTCTTTACCAATAAATTATAAGTAAACCCATCCTCTAAAATATCATATTTACTGTATACGTAAACCCAACCACTAAAATTGTATAAATGTTTTAACATGATATTGTCATTTCAAAAGTTATTTGCATTTTTTTTTATAAATCTGTAGTTTTCAATAAAATAGTACTTGTGGTAGTCCTGCCATAAAGATCAATGTTCAGGCACTTCCTGTTATAAGGTAGCAACTCTCTGCCCCTATCTCCCAATTCTGAACCTGCTTTGTTACCCTGTCACATCATCTTCAGATGAAAACTGAGGAATGTACACAGGTAGATAGGAAGTGGCTGCACAAAAGGGAGATGCAACAAAGGATGAAAAAAAAAAAAGATGAAAACTTAAATAAAGTAAATTATTTAAAAATGGCAATTCTTTATTATACTTTATATTTATATCATTTTATCGAATAGCATTTAGTTTTTTTTTTTTTTTTATATGTAAGATGTTACTAGTAGCATATAATCTATGTGTGCTCACGGTTCCTGAGGAGGGTGGGACCCAATGTGTCCTCACACATTGCACATGTGGAGGAGCTGCCGCTGCTCCACCCGTCCTCCAAAATGCCCACTCTTATGTGTCGTCCCCCTCCTGCAGCTGCCAGCTTGTCCTTCTGTCCATTCCCACCTGCTTCAGGTGCAACAGGGGAGCCACAGGAGTATTCACCACTAAAAATAGATCCCCTAGCTGCTCCAACCTCCCCTGTACTGCTTACCCCCATAAACCCCCAGCTCCCCACACAACTGCAGTGGTGGGAGATCAATGTCAGGATGGAGAGTGCAGGGAAGGGCTGGTAAATGTGTCATGTTTACCAGCCTCTTCCAAGATGAACACAGACAGTGATGGATTTATTCAGCACTGAAGCATAGTAAACTGTGTTTACTATGCTTCAGTTTGTGAATGAATAAAAATCCTCTGTACAGAGGCTTCTATTCAGTCCTCTGCAGTGCAGCTGGGGTTACAGGAAAAGAGACTGAGGACTCTATGTCCTCAGCATCTTTCTCTGTTTTAAAAAAAGAGACAGCAGAGGTCTGTTTATACCCTTGATGTTTCACCAAAGCCCCCCCCCCCCCCCCCCCCCCCAGTAAGTAAAACATATTAAAAATAACTTTGTAAAAATATGTTTTAAAAAAACATAGTAAGATCTCATTCGCACAAGGCATACTACAGTGTACACCTGTGCAAGGCCATGTTTATCTGCACATGCATCCCTGTGCAGGTTCTCCCATTTTTGGGAATCAGCGGCTACACTGTCACAGCCACTGCTTTCGATTTGTCATCCATGCGGAAGCAGGCCTTTGTTCCTGAACTCACACTGTGTTTAGGGCTGTGCACCTATACCCACACAGATGTCAGATCGGGAGCATCAACTGTGTCCATGCAGCTGATGCGTCCCAATCGACATAAATGGGACTGCCTGCACAGAACATTGGTGCATCCACTTGTGCATAAACATGACCCTCACATGGACAGGCATTTTAGTATACCCCATGTGAATGGGACCTTAGTAGGAATTTAACAGGAATTTTGTAAGTTATGTTGTGTTTATATGTGCTAATAATGATTTTAGTGTATTTTTTGTGAAAAAAATGATTTCATAAACATTTGCACAACTATTGCAGGCCTAAAAAAATCAACTTATGCCGGGATTGTACTGGGGGACAGACTGACCTGGGGGGGATATACTGAAGACAATGAATAGGGTAAAGTGATCTAGCGCATAAATAAAACACACTCTTACAAGTGTAACAATAGTGCCACCACTAGTGGTAGTGAATTCATAAAGCAATAAAGTGCATCTAATGTGTTAAATAAATAAATAAATGAATAAATATATCAATCAACACAGAAGTCCTGATATTCCTAGATAAATAATGGATAATACAGAAAAAAGTCTCTAATATGATATAATCTAGAGCTAAATGAACGGTGAACAAGGTTGGTCGCTGCGCTGATAACCATAAAACAGGTGCATAAGGTATAAGTTCTAAATTGGATAGTCTCTTAATACAGGTGTATCAAGTATAAGTTCTATGTTGGATAGTCTCTTAATAGATGTCTCCAGGTAGGTACAAAACAACTATCAGCCAACGTGGTGTGTGAAAATCCAACAATGGGCTATCTGGCCTGTCACCTAGTACACACCTATAACAGGTTTGAACCCCTTAGACAACACCAGGACTACCATCATTATGAGAATGCAAACCAACAGTATCAATATGATAGGAATCAATATCAATATGACAGGAACCAACAAGGGGCTTTTTTAGACAGGGAGAGGAGACACAACTCCCCCAGAAGATCTCCGCGGGAATTACATCGCTCGCCGAGGAGGAAACCAGAAGAGGACAGGTCTGCAGACAGTCCAGAAACAAGAGAGGCTGCAGAGCGGGAAAGAGAGTCCAAGAGAAAAAGAGAGTAGTTGGAGAAGGAGTTATCAATATAAGTGGCAAACCCATTTCGACAGATGAATTAGCTGTACTAGATAAAGGGCTTAAACATGCCCCTGCCAAAAACCTAAATAAATTTGATGCATATATTGGGATTCAAAAGTATATTAGAAAATTAAATATCAAGAAGTATATCATGAGTAACCCATTTAAATCTAGAACCATCACTGAAAGGAATGCTGAATCACCCATACAAAGTACTTTGCGCAACAATTCTATATATAATCCAAAAGTCACTAACAACCAACACGTTGAGGTTTTTAAAAGATTAGTGATGGAAGACTTACAATCTCTCGAGATTAAGAAAGTCTCTGACCCTATCCACATAAAGAATGGCATAAAGTCATTAAAACAACGGAAGGACATCGTCATAAGACCAGCGGATAAGGGAGGAGCAGTAGTCATACAATCAAAGGAGCAATACCTACACGAACTAGAAAGACAATTAAATGATGAGAAGACGTACATTAAACTGTTAGGAAATCCCACTAATGCCTATAAGAAGGAGCTTGAATTAGTAGTCAACTTAGGAATAAAAAAAGATATTCTAAACAAGAAAGAAGCCAAGTATTTAATCCCAGAGGCTTGTAGAACTCCAATAATTTATACTATCCCAAAGATACACAAGGATAAAGAATTACCTCCAGGTAGACCGATAGTAAATGGCATTGACTCTCTCACTTCAAGAACAGGAGAATATATAGATCATTTCATACAGCCAGCAGTCCAAAACACAAAGGCTTATTTGAAAGACACCAAGCATGTGTTACAATTATTAAATACAGTACCAGTCTTGGAAGGTCGCACATTATTGGCGACTGCTGATGTGTCTTCTCTATATACGATAGTTGCACATCACGAAGCATGTACAGCTACAAAATGGTTGCTGAGGGCACATAGCACTTTGGGATGTAAACAGAGAAAATTTCTGATTAAATGCCTGGACTTTTGTTTGAAACACAGCTATTTCTGGCACAATCAATGTTATTACAGGCAAGCCATTGGTATTGCAATGGGGGCCAAATTTGCCCCAAGTGTGGCTAACGCGTTCATGGCCCACTGGGAGGAGGAAGCAGTATATCGGAACATGCCAGCAGAGCTAACGTTATATAGAAGATATATTGATGATTTAATTATTTTATGGAACGGTAGCAAACTATCTTTGGAGGAGTTCTTGAGAAATCTAAACATTAATGACAAAAACATAAATTTAGTGTGGAAGATTGATGAGAAAGCTATAGATTTCCTCGACTTGAATATATCTATTGAGGGCAACAAGATAATCACGAAAACGCATTTTAAAAATGTGGATGCTAACAGTTACCTGTCTATCAACAGCTGCCATTTTAAACCCTGGCTCTTTAATATACCTAAAGGCCAGCTGGTAAGGATACGAAGAAATTGCACTAAACCGGGTGATTTTATAAAACAAGCAGACCTCATAGGAAATAGGTTTAAAGAAAAAGGATATAAAGATGTTTGGATAAAGAGACAAATAATGCAAGTAAAAGACATGGATAGAACAACAATGCTGCAAACTAAACCAAAGGATATAAATAGAATCCATAATCAAGCACCATGCCTTATACTTGACTATAATATCCAACACAAAGAGGTTACCAAATTGATTAAACGACATTGGCATATACTAACAAACGATAAAGATCTTAAAACTATTTTACCGATGAATCCTAACATCATTTTTAAAAGGGCACCCACTCTGAGAGATCTAGTAGTGAAATCGGTCATAGAGCCACCTACTAAACCAGGCTATACATTTTTTTCAGGTACAGGATTCTATCCTTGTAAAAATTGCTTTGCGTGTTGCAAAGCAAGGAAATTTCAAGGAAAAAGGACCGAATTCACATCAACCAGCACGGGACAAACCCATAAAATACGTGACTTTATAGGGTGTCACACAGAGGGGGTTGTCTACTGTATACAGTGCAGCTGCAATTTGCAGTATATAGGGAGGACAAAAAGACAACTGAAGGTTAGGATCAAAGAACATGTCAAAAACATTATTAATGGATTCCCTAAGCACAACTTATCTAAACATTTTGACCTAGTACACAACAGAGACCCTTCTCAGCTGCAGTTTTGGGGAATAGAAAAGTATAAACCGTCATGGAGGGGCAGCCATAAGATACGCACAATTAGTCAAAAAGAATCCATGTGGATTTTTACCATGAGGACTTTAGTTCCTGAAGGGTTAAATGTGGAATTTGACTTAAATTGTTTTTTGAGTAATTTTTAATCTTTCCCTGAACTGTATAAAAGAAATCCATATATGAGATATCAGGTCATTTCCGGTACATCCTTTTCATCTGACGTTTCCTCTTTTAATAGCAATATATATTGTGGTTATAATATGCATTATCATTTTTTATAATATTTTTCTAATTGGGCCATTAATTATTACAGGAAAATCTTTTATGTCCTAATTGATCTATTTTATCATCGTAGGTGACTTTAATATATATATTTAATCTGTTTTTAAATATATTAATTTTCTCTATTTTTAATACTTGGAACATGATTATTTATTTGTTTACCACGGAATTTCTGGGATTTTCTGAAACCCAAACTTTTATTAGTTAAAAACAATTTTTTATATTAGCGTATTGATGGGGACATACACACTAGTCCCCTCTATTGTTCATTATATACGCGTTTTTGAGTCTTAAAAGTACTTATCTAGTTATTCATTTATTATAATATAAGGTTTTTTAAAAATCAGTCTCTAAGAGGTTTTTAATGATATTTATATGACGTTGTTTTGATTTTAGAATTTTATACAAGCTTTGAGTCATGTGACTGAAGCTGGCTTCCTTCATTTAGACGGACTGAATTAGAACTGTCAGCAAAGCATGTCTAGATGAGTAACCAATATGCTGTCACATATAGCGGTCTATTCCAAAATGGACGATTTGAACTGACACAACGGGCCACTAAAAAATGGCCGCGGGGGTGCCTCCTATACAATGTATAATATTACCTAGCCTTCATTGCACTATCTGCACGGAATGGCTACAATAACACAACAGGCCACCAGAAAATGGCCGTGGGGTGTTATATACATTAAATAGACTGTATAGTTGAATTTTTGGAAAGCTGCGCTAAGACATATATCTTAGCACCCACATTGCACACAAGCGAATAAGACATATTGGCTTGCTGCAACACATTATTTAAGCTCGGTTACACTATCTCAAATTGTAATATAATTTACATGGACATTGTCTCATTCCTAATATTAGAAGGAAAAGAAAGATGCATCCATGCAGTAGAGCATAAATAATCTATTTATTGATAAATAGAATGACAACTCTCTTACGTTGTCAGAACATCTCCATGGAACTAAAGATTGGCAGAGCCCGTTCTGTATAACGGACTACAACAAAATGGCCGCCATACAATTTCCGTTTTTTTGATATATAAACAATGAGGGTTAACCAATCCGGTTCCCCTGATGAAGTCACATGACGTAACGCGTAGGGAGGGATCGGAAACAGTCACCCTTTGAACCGGAAGTGACGTGAGATCGGCGTTCAGACGCCATTGTGCTTGATTTTTTGCTTGATCTGTTTTTAAGATTGTAAGAGTCCATTTTAGCTATATATTTTATCCTTTTCTTGATCAATAAAGTCGCCTTGTTTAAACCTACTTCACCATTGGAGGCACTCCTTTTCTGCTTTTACTTTTTCCCACCTGTATCGGTTTGGCGGTGTATGCACTTGGAGAGCGCCCACATCTACCCATCCGGAGCCTGGTAGCCTGAGGGATAGTGATTCCAGAGACGGCGTTCGATACAGCATACCGGGATAGGAATCTCAAGAGCAGAGGAGGATCGGAGTTGGTTGATTATACGCTGAATAAAGAACCTATGAGGTGAGAGGCCAGATAGCCCATTGTTGGATTTTCACACACCACGTTGGCTGATAGTTGTTTTGTACCTACCTGGAGACATCTATTAAGAGACTATCCAACATAGAACTTATACTTGATACACCTGTATTAAGAGACTATCCAATTTAGAACTTATACCTTATGCACCTGTTTTATGGTTATCAGCGCAGCGACCAACCTTGTTCACCGTTCATTTAGCTCTAGATTATATCATATTAGAGACTTTTTTCTGTATTATCCATTATTTATCTAGGAATATCAGGACATCTGTGTTGATTGATATATTTATTCATTTATTTATTTATTTAACACATTAGATGCACTTTATTGCTTTATGAATTCACTACCACTAGTGGTGGCACTATTGTTACACTTGTAAGAGTGTGTTTTATTTATGCGCTAGATCACTTTACCCTATTCATTTGCTTATGTGTTTGTGAACACTATTAGGTTTGGCTGCTTTTTTATTCCAAGGAAGATTTTATCTCCATTGGACAACACACCATAGATTGTTTTCTGTTTTATTATATCATGGGATATTTTTGCACATGCACTTATTAATACTTATTTATTGCACACGTGTGGAACATTACATTCCACCATCCAATAATACAGCGCGGAGGTCACCTTCATTTATATACTGAAGACAGACTGACCTGGGGGGGGGGGATATACTGAAGACAGAATGACCTGGGGGGGAATATACTGAAAACAGACTATCCTGGGGGGGAATACTGGGGGACAGTCTCACCTGGGGTGGGTTATACGGGGGGGCAGACTAACCTGGGGGAGATTATATTGGGGACAAATTGACCTGGGGGGAAGTATTATAGTGGGTGACAGACTGACCTTGGTAGGGGGAGGGAGAAGGATTATACTAGGGACAGCTTGACCTAGGGGGAGGATTATACTGGTGGACAGACTGACCCGGGGGTTATACTGGGGGGCAGATTAACCTGGGGGGAAGGATTGTTTTGGGGGACAGGGAGGGATTATACTGGGGAACAAATTGACCTGGGGGAATATTATAGTGGGTGACAGACTGACCTTGTATTGGGGGATGGGGGGGATTATACTGGGTGACAAATTGACCATAGGGGAAGTATTATAGTGGGTGACAGACTGTCCTTGGTGGGGGAGGGAGAAGGATTATACTAGTGGCAGATTGACCTGGGGGGAGGATTATACTGATGGACAGACTGACCTGGGGGACAAATTGCCCTGGGGGGATTGTATTGGGAGAAAGACTGACATGGGGGAATTATACTGGGGGACTGACTGACCTGGGGGGGGGGGGGGTTATGCTAAGGGACAGATGGCCTGAAAGGGAGGAAGAATTATGCTGGGAGAAAGACTGACCTTGGGGGAATTATACAGGGGGACAGATTGACCTGGGGGAAAGCATTGTACTGGGGGACAGACGGAACTCAGGTGGATTGTACTGGACAGGCTGACAATGTTTGACCCCCAAAATAACAATGGCTGTCTTTTAGCATAATAACAATAAATTGAATTGGGCTCTTTTATCTTTTAGTCTGTTACTCCATCCATGTATGCATGTTTCTTTCTGGTATCTCCAGAGGCAGCAAACCAATTTTCCTCTGAATTGGCAATTCACGGTCTGGTTTCTCCCAAAATGACTTTCTGTGGAGCTCGCATCCTGCCCATTTACAAAAGTAGACCTAATAAGATGTGGACCTGCCAAAATGTCAGTAAACCTCAGATGTTGATGTTCTTGGTCCAGTCTGTGGTTTGGCCCCTCCTTCCGGTGTTCAGAGTGCTTCTCCATGCAAACCTGAAACCCATACCAGTTATCTTTGTCAGAGAAAACCTCAGCAATAGAAAACTGTGTAACACAGTGGAACACACAGAGGGCACAAGACCTTAAAATAGGAGATTTTAGAGTGAGACTACAAACATGTCCATATCTCTTTATCGCTATTATATGGCAGGGGCAGGACAAAATGCTAGTTTACAGAAGATAGCTAGGAAGGAATATATTCCTTGGTGTAGCACTAGTCCAGCTGCATTACATTGTATTTGAAGAAGACAAAAATGTACTGTACTAAAAAAAAAAAATTCTTATGCAAAGATTTTTATTAACATTTAAATAGAAGGAAATGATCCCTTATGTTATAGTTTATTCACATTATTAAGCATTTTGTTGGGCTAGCAATTAATCACACAGTAAAGCTGCAAGGTATGGCTGTAAAAAGATGCTTAGCGTCCTCACTGGAATGGACAAAATCTGTAGAAAAAAAAAAAACAACAAAGTAATGCCAAGAAACTGAGTAATGTCTGCAGAAAATGTTTCCTATTCGAAGGGAAAGAAAGCCTTGGAGACTTCACAGCTAAATGACGATTGTCTAAATGTCAAGATGAGCTTTGCTAAGGATGGCAGAACACATAAAGCTTAGCGGGCTTGATATATTCTGGCCAGGAGATTAAATTAAAGGCTAGAGTTAATGGAGTGATTTATTGCATACATGTATAATTAACAGCAGAGGGTGCCTACTGAAACTTCTGTTTGTTTAAATGTTGTGTTTGCCATGGTTACTGGAAATGAGCACTTTAAAAGTGATGAAAAACATCACAACCTTTGGTGAACAGGACACGTATCTTATCCTTAGCGTTGGTACCAAGGAATTCCTGCGTACGCACCACATGCTAAGACAACGGGAGTCTTTGTATTCTCATATGGACGGTTACAGCGAATAAAATATAATTTTCCTGTTTTCCCATGCTTGCAAGCAATTACATTTGTTAACTCACTAAAACATAAGGGTAGGCAGCCTTAAAAGATCAGTGACCTTATAACACATGTTTCTTTAAAGAGCTTATTAACCACTTGACGATCAGCCGCCATCATTATACTGCTACATTAAATTGCTGTAGGTGTACGTTGGCTTCTTTAAGAGCTACAGCAGGTGTGCGCGCTGCACGGCAGGGGAGTCGATGCGCGTGGCCGGCAGCCGCAATGTTGGCTGGCCACCCGCGATCACTCCACAGAGAGCCAGAACGGGGATCTGTCGATGTAAACAAACAGATCCCTGTTCTGACAGTGGAGTAGAGAGAGATCTGCTGTCCCTAGTGATCAGGAACAGCGATCTCTCTCTACTCTCAGTCAGTACACTCCTCCTACAGTTAGAAACACCTCCCAGGTAGGGATGAACCGAACACCCCCCTGTTCGGTTCGCACCAGATCCTGCAAACAGACCTAAAGCTCGTGTGAACTTTAGAACCCTATTAAAGTCTATGGGACTCGAACGTTCAAAATCAAAAGTGCTAATTTTAAAGGCTAATATGCAAGTTATTGTCATAAAAAGTGTTTGGGGACCTGGGTCCTGCCCCAGGGGACATGTATCAATGCAAATAAAAAGTTTTAAAAACAGCCGTTTTTTCAGGAGCAGTGATTTTAATAATGCTTGAAGTGAAACAATAAAAGTGTAATATTCCTTTAAATTTCGTACCTGGGGGGTGTGTATAGTATGCCTGTGAAGAGGCGCATGTTTCCCGTGCTTAGAGCTGTCCCTGCACAAAGTGTCATTTTTGCAGGAAAAAAAGCTATTTAAAATCACTTGCGGCTATAATTAATTGCCGGCTCCCGTAATACAGAGAACAGGGACGTCATGGGGACTTCCCTATGGCTTTCCCCATGACGTCAGAGGGGGCGGGGATGGCCCCCGCCCCCCTCTGATGTCATTCAGAAACCATAGGGAAGTCCCCATGACGTCCCTGTGCATCAGAGGGGGGCGGGGTCACCAGGTGGCCACACCCTCTGTTATAAAAGAACTGTCAGATGGAGCGAAGCCTCACACAGCGGGAGCCTCCCATTGAGCGGAGCGGCCCGACACAGAAGAAGAGAGGCCAACACCATGGAAGAAGATGCCGGACGAGAAGACCAGAGCAAAAAGAAGCGGATCGGAGGAAGAAGAAGATGGAAGAAGATAGAAGAAGAAGATGAAAGAAGATGAAAGAAGAATTTAACAAAGGAATTGTCAAAGACCGTCTCCTGTCATTTTTAACATTTTTGTCACTTTTTTTGGGTGAAATGGTAGGGGTACTTTTGTACCCCCTTACCATTTCACACAGGGGGGGGAGGCCGGGATCTGGGGGTCCCCTTGTTAAAGGGGGCTTCCAGATTCCGATAAGCCCCCCGCCCGCAGACCCCCACAACCAATGGCCAGGGTTGTGGGGACGAGGCCTTTGTCCCCATCAACATGGGGACATGGTGCTTTGAAGGGGTCACAGACCCCCAAAGCACCCTCCCAATGTGAGGGCATGTGGCCTGGTACGTTCAGGAGGGAGGGGGGCGCTATCGTCCCCCCTCTTTTCCTGCGGCCTGCCAGGTTGCATGCTTGGATAAGGGTCTGGTATGGATTTTGAGGGGGACCCCACGCCATTTTATTTTTTTGGTCCGGGGTTCCCCTTAAAATCCATCCCAGACCTGAAGGGTCTGGTATGGATATTTAGGGGGAACCCCACATCATTTTTTTTTTTATTTGACGCAGGGTTCCCCTTAATATCCATAGCAGACCTGAAGGGCCTGGTAATTGAATTTGGGGGAACCCCCACGCTTTTTTTTTTATTTTTTTTATCAATGACTTTCAATGAATGACTGTTCTCTGTATTACGGGAGCCGGCAATTCATTATAGCCACGAGTGATTTTAAATAGCTTTTTTTTCCTGCAAAAATGACACTTTGTGCAGGGACAGTTCTAAGCACGGAAACATGCGCCCTTTTACAGGCATACTATACACACCCCCCAGGTACGAAATTTAAAGGAATATTACACGTTTATGGTTTCACTTTAAGCATTATTAAAATCACTGCTCCTGAAAAAACGTCAGTTTTTAAAACTTTTTTTTGCATTGATACATGTCCCCTGGGGCAGGGCCCAGGTCCCCAAACACTTTTTATGACAATAACTTGCATATAGGCTTTTAAAATTAGCACTTGAGATTTCTCCCATAGACTTTTACAGGGTTCTTGCGGCTTTTCGAATTTGCCGCGAACACCCCAAATTGTTCGCTGTTCGCTGAACAGGCGAACAGGCAATGTTCGAGTCGAACATGAGTTTAACACGAACTCGAAGCTCATCCCTACTCTGGACTATGGGATTTGTAGTGTGCATTAGGTAGTGCACATGACCCCAACTAACGTGATGGGGAAATGGAGATGTTTAGGAGCTCACAGAGGACATTGCAAGGAGACAGAAAAGGGCAGTAAGAAATTATTTCATGAAGAATAGGTAATACCGTAGATATTTTTGAAGAATAAAGATATCATTTAGTATGATTTTAATGTCACTGCAGTTTTACAGTTCTCAGACTGTAATATCCAATAAAAATGTAATTGTAGGATGCAATCTTTGTATGTATTCATATACCGCAAAATATCTGTCTCACGGTATGGTAACATATACATGTATAGATGTGTAGCACCCTCTACCCATAGGTAGGTGCTAGTAATAGATTTTTACTAGGAACTGTCAGCACAGGCAAATTTAGGCAGGCCTATGCTGCAAGCTAGGCCTGTCTGTTTTGATCTGGGGGATGGGAGTGGTCAGAGTAGCAGTGGGTGTGACCACCTGTGCTCCAGTTCAGATGGGCACTAATAGCGGCACTGGTGGGCACTGATAGGCGGCACTGGTGGGCACTGATAGGCGGCACGGATAGGCGATACTGATGGGCATTACTGATGGGCATTGATTGACAGCAGTGATGGGCATTAATGGGCAGTGCCCTGATTACATTCCTAGATGTCCCCCTGAGTGGAGATGCCGCTGATTGGCTCTCCTCGCCACACACTCTGTCAGTGTGAGGCAAGGAGAGACGATTACTGGCACTTCCTTGTTTACATGTGACCGGCTGTGATTCGACACAGCCAATCACATGGTTAAAGAGCCACGGACGCAGCTCTTTACAGAGATCGGGGTCGCGCCATGTCCTAGCAACACGGCGCAGCTGCGATCGCCGTACATCCATGGAGAGCAGCCGTTCTCATATGACGGCATCCCAGAACGAGAGCCGCATCGCCCCTCTGTCATTTGACGATGGGCGGGCGGCAAGCAGTTAAAGTGTTCCTAAACCCATAACAATAAAATCAGTCTGTATATGCAGTAAAGCATATTTGTTATACTCACTGTGGAACCTAAGGGGTTTATCCTCCATATTAGGCAAAAAAAAGTCTGTCTGATCCTCCCCTTCTTCCACTGTCCCCAATCCATCTGTGGAGCGGTACCCGTTGTGAGACATTCAGCCTTAATAAAAACACTGTCTGCATGCCGGACACTGGATTAAGGTATATTTATGCACTAGTGATATATGACACTATGAAAATGCGTATCTATCAATGTACTATGAAATATATTGATTCATGTATTTTTTGCAGAAAATCTTTTTTGAGGATAGATAACCCCTGAGGAAGACTTACAAGTTGAAACGCATTGGGATTCCTCAATTGTTGTATTTAAGGATCAGTGTTTGTCATTTATAGTACACATTGCTATATGGAGATGTTTTTATGATGCGATATAACACTCTATGAGTTTTAATGGTTAATAATTAATAAAGATTTGTAATACTTTTTCACTTATTTCGTTGCACATTTTGGTACCGTAAAATCCCAGATCCCCTTTTGCTGGTTCTCCTCTTTTGATTATAATCATTGTTGGGATGTGATACCGCCTTATGCTAATTGGGATATAGGACCACTGGTAATTTAAAATAAAAATATAATTTGTAATATAAAAAATACTCTGCATGGTTTTGGTTCTTTGTAGACCCAAATAATTGGATAACAGCAACCAGGACAGTCAAATTGAAATACTTGTCTTCCAACTTTTTGAAAGTCACCACTTAGGCCCTATGCACGCGAGACGCTGTTAAACGCGTGTTCAGAGGCAGTTGGACACTTTTTTCAACTGCCCCTGAACTCATGCAATGTTATCCTATGTGTCCATGTATACAGTCTTGTTTTTTTCCCATTTTTATGCAGTTGCGTTTAACCTCGTTTTTCCAGAAGCAAAAAAATGGGTTCAGACACTTTCAGAGGGTTAAGCAGGGTTAAGCATGACTGTCATTTGGCCTAGTATTTCAGTACTTATGCACTGATTGCTGAATTCTGGGAGGGCAGAGGGCAAATGCTACATACCTGGAAGCCCTGAGTTTTTCTTGGTGCCCTGCTGGTGAGGGAATGCGGGACAGATGAGCAGGGGCAGCATTTAGTGCCTGCTATGTCATGAACCTTCTCCTAGTAGTGGCACAGTATTACTTTGCTTTACTGTAAATATTGGAACTGCTATTGCTGACACCTCCTTTTGAATGCTATATTCCTTCCTGTAATACTCTTTGACCAGCTTAATTGGCTGCAGGCTTGTTCCAGGTCGGGGATTCAGAAAATACAAAAGCTAGAGACAGCCAGGCAATAGTCTTTTTAGAATGAGTTTAGCCTTCGTATTTCCATCAATATAGTTTCCTTCAAAGGGTTTCTCTGTGTTGCACAAGGCAAATTCACAGTCTTGTATGGCTTGTTCATCAATTTATTGATGGGTTCATGTATGGATAGGCCCATAAAAATCTATGGAGCTGCCTCACATTTACCCACGTGGCTCATGGAAATCTCATAAACAGAGCACTCTAGCTGAGCCAGCTCCCTGAGTACAAGCTTTTGATCTAAAGTCTACATTTCTACTTACTGTGAGTATTTGGGAGGGTGAGAGGAACCTTTCCACACTTATTATACATGAAATTCAGTCCTACTTTAAATAAAAACACGCTTACTACTCTAAATTCGGAATTTCTTATGCTTTTATCAGGGTCATAAAGAAGCACAGGAGGATTGTAACAAATCACAAGAAGTGCAACAGAAGCATTGACCCATGAAACAATTTCTGAGCAACTTGACAGGTTAAGTTCTGCAGTCTGCATTGTAAACATGGATCAGCAATAGGAATCATAAAAGCAGCCAACACTAATTTGAAGAACAGCATATACAGATGATGCAAGAGAGCATATTTCCTACAAAAACGTCCTATTCTGGCATGATTAAATTATATTTTTATGGATAATATTATATTGAAGTGCCAGCTGTTAATCAGTTGCTGTAGATGAACATTGGCCCTTAAAAGGATTTTTGGGTGAATAGATAAGTAAAATATGCCCCCCTTGCACAGTAATTCAAATAGCTCAAGCACACTGTCATTTGTTAAAGTTGATGTAAACCCAACTATTAAAATTGTATACAGTATATGCTTTAACATGGTAATAGCACTTAAAAGGCCAATTTTTTTTTTTGATTACTAGCTTTTATAAAAATAACAGCTAGTGATACTGATAAAGATCCTTGTTTTGAGCATTTTGTGTTATGGATTGACAGCGCTCTGTTCTTTTCTCCCACAAACTCCTGCCTGTAAATCACCCTGACACATGCTCTACCAAAGTAAACTACTGTATAAGCTGCTATAAGGCATTGTAAGATCACTGCTATCACGGTAGTACCAATGGATTCTACAGTGATTGTCAGCTTCCCCAGGGAACCCTCAGGTATGAAATATGCACATCTACATTGGATTAACGTAAGTATGCAATAAAGATCATATCTAGAGTTCAGCTTTAACAGACCAGCCAATGCATACAAGTCGTAAACTAATCTTTCTCTATGGAGGTTGCCAGAGCACTCTCTATGCTTTCCTTATCAGAGATGAAGCACATTGTCAATATGGAGGCTGTGACCTCATCCTTTTATAGTGAAGGGGCTAGCTTATCAAAAAAAAAAACCTTATTGACTACTCTAAGCCAGCTGCCCTAAGATCAAAGGCCAGGCAAAGCATTGTGGTTACAAAAAATTGAGTCTGGTATTTTTTCTGGGATTGCACATCTTGAAGACCTAAGGTTCGCCTCTAACCCTGATTGTGGCAAACCTTAACCTCTTCCCTAATGAACAGCTAGAATGTAAGTGATGTGTTATATATAGTAGTGTAATAATGCCCCCTCCTCCTATGGAATATGATAACTAAATTTAAAGTGGTGTTGCACCCCAAAAAAAATAAAAATGCTTAAAATTTAACTCACCTCTAAATGCCTGTTGCTAGGGGGTCCCTCATAGTCTGCCTCCTTCAGTGCCTGGGCAGGTGACATCACTTCCCCTTGGCGCAGGAAGGGCTCCCTCCCCCTGTCAGTCATCTGGGACACGTGACAGGTCCCAGATGACTGAGCGAGCAATCACGGCGTGCGGCGCCGCTCACGCATGCGCAGTGGTGCCCGGCTGTGAAGCCACAGCCGGGTGCCCACAGTAAGAATGCCGCCGCCGCGCGGAATGGGGAATGAGCGGGGCTTCGTTCCCCCGCATCGCTGGACCCTGGAACAGGTAAGTGTCCGATTAGGGTGCTTTCACACTGGGGCGTTTTTCAGGAGCTACAGCGCTAAAAATAGCGCCTGTGTAGCTCCTGAAAAAAGCCAGTCCTTTCACTCCAGTGTGCGCTAGCAGGACGGTAAAAAAAAAGTCCTGCTAGCAGCATATTTGGAGCGGTGAAGGAGCGGTGTATTCACCGCTCCTATACCGCTCCTACCCATTGAAATCAATGGTACACCGCGGGGATACCGCCGCCGGTGATATATTTCAAGCATTTCTTTCTTTTAATTTTGATGATAATGGCTTACAGCTACTGAAAACCCCAAATTCTGTATCTCAGAAAATTTGAATATTACATAAGACCAATAAAAAAAATAAAAAAAAAGGATTTTTAATACAGAAATGTTGGCTTACTGAAAAGTCTAATAAGATAAAGCAAAAATATAGATATCACTGTGACCTCACCTCAGCTGGAAAAATAAGAGAGGATACCAAAATGGAAAAGAGATACCTCAATATCTATCTCGGACACCGTCACTCCGGTCAGGGCCATTTTTAAGGCAGGGCAAATGGGGCAGCTGCCCTGGGCCCTGTCATTGTTGTTGGGCCCATAGCAGCTGCATCATACTTGCCAACTATCCTGGTTTAAATGCCCTCCTCCCTTGAGGTTTTAGTCCTGTGCTGTGTCCCAATATCTCAGTGTGAAGTGCTGCTACTAATTCTTCCTAGCTCTGCCCTATTGTTGTGTACAGATGACTCACCTGCAGACCCTGTGTTTACATGTAAATTCCTGGCATCCATATGTAAATAGCGGCAGCATTCATATGTAAATAGCGGTGTCCGGCGGCATTGATATGTATATCACCCCCCACCCCCCCCCCCCCCCTGAGGTCATATCCACAGTAATCTCTAGCAACCAATTTTTTTTTTATAATTCAAACTTTATTAAACATTTTCTTTCATCTTACAAGTAATTTACATCATTTGTGTTTGACTTTCAGATATCTTATATTTTATCTCTTTCTAAATTCTTCCATTTGAGGGTTGGCTCCCCTCGCAGCTCTCCTTTCCCTCTACCTCCCTTTTCTTCCCCTCTAGGGGAAGATATTGGGAGGGAGCAACCAATTAACAAGCAGAATTCATGTGCTGTAACCTCTAGCAACTAATTAGTGAGCCATAATGTGTGCTGTAACCTCTAGCAACCAGTCAGTGAGTGGTAATGATACACTGTAACCTCTGGCAACCAATCACAATAGCTGCCTGATCTGATTCAGTAAACAGATTTTGAGTCTAGCTGCTATTTATTGTATGTCTCAGAGCAGGTGGAGAGCAAAACTGCATGGGGGGGGGGGCAAGAAAAGTTTTGCCCAGGGTCCAATCAATATTAAAGAAGACCCTGGCTCTGGTCTCATTAAATTCACACCCATCAAAAAAGTAAGTGGGGTGAATAGGGAAGGAGCGTGATCCTCTAGATTCACACAAGCATATATTGAAAGAGGACTGCAGGTCCCAAGAAATTTGTCAAAGAGGATCAACCAGTCAATTATAATCAGCTTTATTGAAAATACTACTACTCTTTCAAGCTATCACCTTTATATATACCAGAACCCAGGTATGTGCCACAGGTCTCTGCCAGGTCTTCGGTGCATATGCATACGCCACTGCTTTTTGACATCTTTTACCTTGGAGAAAGCATTTTCAATAGTTATCACTATATATTGATCTTCAGCTCACCAATAGCTACACTGTTAATGTCCCTAGCCTGTTTGGCAATAAGGCCACAGGCACATTCATCTAAGGAGGTGAATCTTGTCTCAAGATGTACACAATGGAACGTGGAACACAGTCTTTAGTCTTTTGCATATCTTTCTTAACTTTCTGGGTCTCTCTTTCACAGGGCTAAACACTTAAAAACGTAGAATGTGGCTCCTTGACAGCTGAGTTTCAGATAATATCTCAGTCTTATTATTCAAGTCAGGACAGTATGGAAAGGTTCCTTTGTTACTTACCACTCAGTCAATTACTCAACATCTTTACTATGAGGGGCGACTACAGTTTGCTTTTTCTGGGCCAAGTAAAACATCTGTGGCAGATAGCATCTTCAAGGGTTCCTACCAGTAGGGCTGATCCTTGCAGTACCCCAAATCCCTAGGCCCAAAATAATTTTTAAACATACATTCCTATATTATCTTTCTGTTTAAGAAACTTAGTCCCGGTAGTTCCCTCCAAAAAAAATAAATACTACACTCTTACACAAGAGGCAGGTATCATGTAGAGATGGGAAAAGAGGGTCTGAAAAAAAAGAGTGCAATATAAACTTTAACTGTAAAATCGCATAGAATGTAAAAAATGGATTTTCCTACATACTTACCTGTAAAATCCATTTCTTGGAGTACATCGCAGGACACAGCGCAGGTTATAATTATTACGTTCTGGGTTATGTGCCACCTATAGGTGAATTTACACTGGCAGATCAAACAGGAAGTCCTCCCCTCTATAACCCCTCCTATACAGGGAGTACCTCAGTTTTGTAGCAAGCAATAACTTCCCAGAAAAAGGGACCTCTGTGTCCTGTGATATACTTCAAGAAATGGATTTTACAGGTATGTAGGAAAAATCCAATTTTCTTTATCATACATCACAGGACACAGAGCAGGTTGTAATCAATAGTATCTGGTATGTCCCAAAGCAAAACACTTGAGGGGAGGGAGACACAATCACAGAAATCATCACCTAAGGACCTGATTAACAGCAGGTTGCAGTGACTCCACTTCTTTATTAGTGAAACCGGTGTTCCAGTTTACACGCATCAAGTTTAGCAGATAAATACTTGGCAGCAGACTGAGCAGACTGGTGGAGATCTTCCCACAGAATCTGCAAAACAGGCTCAGGAAGCCCATCATGTTGCACAAGGCCATCAGCCATAAGGCTCAAAAGTATGCCAATGTTGATTAGGTGTTCCCAGCAAGGTAATGCAGGCACAGGACCCTGGATCATTTCATTGCCAGGTTAGGCATGAAAACTGCAGTTCTTGAGACATAGCAAAGGTCCCTGTCTCTCTTCAGTGGTGTACCAACGAGGGGGGGGGTGGTCCACCCCAGGTGCCACACATTGAAGGGAGTATCAGGCCGGCATCTCTTAGGGGTAATACTTAGAACCGGCTGCTGGATTGCCTACGCTGCTCACTAACACAGGAAAGTGGAGCAGAACGGGACTGAAACAGTAGCTCTGAATAGACAGCGAGAGCTTCCGGAGTTAACATTCCAAGTTAACCAGCAGGTGATTGGTTGCTAGGACCACCTAGCAACCAATCACCTGCTGGTTAACTTGGAAACTTGACTCTGACAGCTCCTGCTGTCTATTCAGCACTGCTGTTTCCATCCAGTTCTGCCTACTGCTCCCTGCTCTGCTCTTCTGTGTCTCCCACTCTGAATATCGGAATAAGGTAGGAAGGGGCAGAGCTGTGAGGGGTAGGGGCTGTGTAATGCAAAGGGGTCCAAAGGTGTTGGGGGGCTGTGTAATGTAAAGGGGTCCAGAGGTGTGGGGGTAGCTGTGTAATGTTAAGTGGTCCAGAGGTGTGGGGGCTGTGTAATGTAAAGATGTGCAGAGGTGTGGGGGCTGTGTAATGTAAAGGTGTGCAGAGGTGTGGGGGCTGTGTAATGTAAAGGGGTCCAGAGGTGCGGAGCTGTGTAATGTAAGGGGGTCCAGAGGTGCGGGAGCTGTTTAATGTAAAAGGGTCCAGAGGTGTGGAACTGTGTAATGTAAAGGGGTCCAGAGGTGTGGGGGCTGTGTAACGTGAAGGGGTCCAGAGGTATGGGGGCTGTGTAACGTAAAGGGGTCCAGAGGTACAGGGGCTGTGTAATGTAAAGTGGGTCTTCCTATATTTTACCCGCAGTTATAACTGCAGTCCTATAGATTTCTATTAGGGCCATTCTGCATTTTCTGAAAGCACACCAAAAGTCCAAAATGCTGCATCTTTGGTGCACTTTCAGACAACATGAAAATATATTTTTTTTGGGGGGGGGGGGGGGTGACAGTCACACCATGTTTTACTGCACCAGGTGACACCAACCATAGTGACGCTACTGGTAGTAGCACATAGTAAGTGTGCCAATGCCAGTTACATCTATTTCTATCTAGCACCCGATGACAATCCTCAGGTGGGTTTCTGCAGAAAAGGAGGAGGGGCCTGGTGCGAGGGGAAGCAGAGGGAGGAGGATTCTACTGGGGTTCTGGGCTGCAGTGCGCAGAGGCACTACACGTAACGTTACTTGATGCCTATGTCAGCAAGTCGACGTGCTGTGCGACGTCTGCCCACCTGGGGGGGGGGGGCCAGATATAGGATCCGCTCTGAGTGCCAAATTCTCTAGGTACACCCCTGCTCTAAATCAATAGTTTCTTGGTGACTTACAGTATGTCCTCAATATGTCATTCAACACAGTAGAGTGACATCTTGTGGCAGAAGAGGTCCTGAGAGGGGCAGCTCTGGATTGAAGATAAGCTTCTTTTTTTAACATTACCTGGAGGGCCATATAAAAATATAGTTTGGTGTTGGGCTTTAGGAATATATAAATACCTAAATGTCCAAGTCACAGGTTAATTGTTTAAAAGAATGTATGTCCCAATAAAGGGGAATATGTATGTCCCTCTTCAAAATTGAACATTTAATAATGTTCAGTGCAGCCTAGTGACAATATGTTGATTGAAGGGGACAATTTTAATATTATCACCAGGACAAACATAGAAAGTAAATCAATCCAATAGGGACACAGACAGCAATACCCGAACTTGACAAAAATCCAATTCCTTTTCTACTAAAATAAAAAAAAATAAAGTTCCATTTTAATGTAACTGAATATTGCTGTTCAGCTCAAAAAGCATGATACTATTAACATCAATTTTAAGTTCCTTAACTTAGAAATGTTTTTGCTGTATTCCCAAAACTTGGCACTCATTCTGCAAAAATTCAGCCAGCAACTGAGGTAATTGTAGCTTATGTCTTCTTGGCCTTCCTGGAGTATAAATCCAAGGAAAGAGAAATGGATGACTTTTTCCCTCACAGCACATTCACTAAAAACTCTCAATGACGTTGCAAAGTGTAGATTCACACACACATGGCACAGTGCTAATGAGTGTAGCATGATTGCTACACTAACCAGAGTCATGAATATGTTTTTCCCCCTGGCCAACCAGTGTGAGTTTCCTTTGTCCTGGTGCATCCTGAGAGAGGGTATACATATGCATGGTGTGGCGTCAGTCTGTTCTCCCCTGGGCCCCCTGCCTGGGGGAGGGGTGTGTTTTTGTTGCTGAAACCCTAAGGCCTGAGAGGGTGACCGTGTGGCTGGATAGAAGCTTGGATTTGGGGCCTAGACTGTGGTGCCTGGGGTTTGAGGAGCCATGGAAGACCTCCAGATGTCTTGAGGGCCTGGGAGAAGCTTGGATATAGAGCTTAGACCTCACTGGAGTATGGTGTCTTCTACCCATTTTGTTGACAGCTGATCTAACAAGTACTTTACAGTCAGGAGCTACAATCACAGAATGTCAAGTCAGCTTCAAAGTTCTTTATCTGTTAAGACTGTGAGCAATATTGTTTCTTGTGAAGTCTGTTAGTCTGCTAGTTTATGAGTGCCCTGTGCCATATCCCTTTCTCCTTGGAGTTTTGAATGAAAGTCAATAAACTCCTTTTTTGTTTGTACCTTAAAGTGATTGGCACCCATCTGTTCACATCCCACTACTGCCTAAGTAATCCACACCCTGAGGGGAAATGTCAGCCCACTCTGTCTCTGGGGGTTGCCACCATGCTTCCAGGGGGTCACACATTCAACCGAGACCTTTCAGTTAAAAATAATTATACAAGCATACGATAATAATCACGTTAGTATGACATTATTTAATTTTAAAAAAAGGACCCCCCAGTTTTTCTTAAAAATATATATATTTCTATTTTCCTAGACATTCCTGGAGCATTTACTGTATTTGTTCATTTGGCATGAGTTCATTAGTCTTTCGCCATTGAATATAAACATATTTACAAAAATAAAACTGCCATCTTTGATCATTTTATCCTGAGACGCTTGAGATGTAATGCTTAATCTGCATATATATATATAAATTCAAATCCAAAGGCGAATTGAATAAGATATTTATACTGTCAAGAAAGCCTAAGCATGTGTGATTTCAATACTCTATAGAATCAACTATTGCTGACACTGAAAATAATGAAATCGTTTATCATTGTATATTCAGTTTTAACAAGTCAGATAAGCAGTTCGTACTGGGTAAAGGTTACTGGTCCATAAAACCTTTAAAATGGATCACTGATTAAATTGCAGGATATTGTTATAAAATTTATATTACTAATAATACTAATGAAAATATGTATCCAATGTTTGAGAAAGACTTTAAAATAAAATAAAACCCTAACTGAATGACATTTGAGTTTGCTAAAACATCATCATAATCAATTATCATAAGCAATTGCAATGTTTTTCTTTTGGTTTGTTTTGTTTATCACAAGACTTTTTGTCTTCATTTTTGAATTAGTATTGCTGATCTTTTCAGCCACTTCCTGCACCCTTGTCCTCATATTAAAAAATTATTATTTTAAATTTGAGTTTTATAGGCAGTGATTTAACTTTTGGAAGTGATGAGCTTAACAACCACACATCTTACTCACCGGGACCTAAAATTTTACTTTTTCACCTGCAGAGAGCAAATAGGAAAAATAGAAAAAATATTCTAGCTATACTGGCTGCAAATACATTTCTCTCTCAATAACATTTTTTGCTGCAACCTTCTATGAGTCTCAGCCTAATATATCTAGTGCTTCTATAATGAAGTGGAAAAAAGTGGTAAGTGTTAGTAAAGTGCTGCAAAACCCAACAACCTTTGTCCTAAAGGGGTTGTAAAGGCAGAAAGTATGTTATCTTAATGCATTCTATGCATTAAGATAAAAAAAACCTTCTGTGTGTAGCAGCCCCCTAATACTTACCTGAGCCCCATATCTATCTAGCGTTGTTCATGGGTACCTCAGCCCTCCGGGACTCTCCCTCCTGATTGGCTGAGACACAGCAGCGGCGCCATTGGCTGTCAGCCAAAGTCAGTTAGCCAATCAGGAGAGAGAGTGGTGGGGCCGAACCACCGCTCCATGTCTGAATATGTCTACAGAGCTTCAGCTTGGCTCGGGTGCCCCATAGCAAACTGCTTGCTGTGGGGGCACTTGACAGGAGGGAGGGACCAGGAGCACTGAAGAGGGACCCCAAAAGAGGAGGATCTGGGCTGTTCTGTGCAAATCCACTGCACAAAGGAGGTAAGTATAACATGTTTGTTATTTTTAAAGAAAAAAAAAAAAAGACTTTAGTATCACTTTAGAAAGAAAAGTTTCATCAAAAGTAGTGGTGTGCTAACAATTAACAAATATATAATGGAGGTCGCTGCTTATATGCCCTCTATATTTAATATCACTGATGTGAATTCAGTATAGCCACCATGTTATGTCCATGCCTTCATCATGATGTCACTATGCCATACCGACACACACTGATGTAATGGTGTCCTGCAATCACTCGCTGTACACCATCCATATGACATGCTCACGTCACCACAACTCCGTAATACATAATTCTTGTCTATTTTTGCCATTAACTCTTGCGACGTCATTAACTTAATCCACCAATATCTGTCTATTTTATATATATATATATATATATTTTATAGATATATATATATTCTATATATATATATATATATATATGTTCTGTATATACTAATTGCTAGTACTTTATCCACATACAGTACATATGTGGTTGGGTATACCTTATCTTGTTAGTATATGTCAATTAAGTAGGTGTTCAAGCTGTCATTAAATTTGGGATGTTCTCATTATATTTACAAACTATTTAAATATATTTACAATACAGCAGAAGCATTTAGGACTCATTTTGTTAAGGAAAGTTCATTTAGCTCGTTGAACAAAAAAAACCTCACAGGGTATACCACGCATTAGATGTACTAGCAAATTTAGATGGACTTGACTAACCAATTAAAGCTGAACACCATATAATACCTTTTTTTTTTTTTTATATCTTTATTTATCAAAATTTTCTGTTACAATTCAGTTTACATTACACTTACACACAAATAAAGAATTGCATCTACTTCATATCGTAACATATATGGTTATCATATTACATCTTAATTATGACTTTATATGCTCCTTCATGTTACTGGCGTCTCAATAATAGTTCTACAACATTCTCTCCTTGCCAATCAATCAGTTCATAAACAAAAAACAAAAAAACAAAAAAAAGGAAGAAGAAAAAAGAGAGGAGAAAGAGAAAAAAAAAAAAAAAGGGGGGGGGGAAGGGGTCCGATGTCTCCACTCTCCCTTTCTATATCTATAACCGCTCTCTCCATCTGGGTTGTTGGATATTAAATTCAATCCATATCTGCCACACATTACTTTGTTCTTTTTTATGCTCTCTTTCCAATTCCCATCTTGTTTCTATTGCACACATTTCGTTCATTTCCATCTCCCAATCTTTTATATCCGGGCTTACACTATTTTTCCATTTTCTAGCTATTATGGTACGTGCTGCGGTGATAAAACATCTAAGAATACTTTTCTTAACTTTTTTTATCGATCCCATATTCATAGATAATATTGACATTAAGATATCTGGTTCGGTTTCTATTCCTGTCATTACTGTATATATTTTATATACTTGTTCCCAGAATCTATAAACTCCGGGGCAGTAGTACCAGATGTGTGACATTGTTCCGATATCTTTTTGGCATCTCCAACATGTTTCTTCATTTTCTGAATTTATTTTGTGCATGTCTGTTGGGCATCTGTACCACCTGACCAAGAGCTTATAGTTTCTTTCCTGATGTCTGCTAGATTTTGATGATTTATGTATTGTTCCGAATGCTTCCTTCCATTTATGTTTAGGGATCTCTATTCCTATTTCTTCTTCCCATTTTTTGGTGTATGTTATCTCTTGTGTATTACTATTCCTCATTAAGTATTTGTATATGTTCGACAGGTTATGTGTTGGTTTTTCTTTCTGTATCAGAGTTTGTTCAAGACTTGTCAGGGGTCTATTAAGTATCTCTTCTTTAGCTATGGAGGATATATATTTATGTAATTGCCAATATTGTATCCAGTTATTTTTATATTCTATGCCAATGGCTTCTAAGGGTATTAATTTATTGTGTTCAGTTATCTCCCCAACTCTAATGTCTTGCTTTTTATTCCATTTCAAGAAGGTTCCTATTTTCATGGCTGGTGGGAATCCTGGGTTGTCAAATAAAGGGGTCATAGGGCCTATATATGAAAATCCCTGGCCTTTTCTTGCCAGCCCATCCCACACCTTCATAGTCCGAGCTACAAAAAATGGGGTTTCACCATCCGAGGGGCGCTCTTCTTTCCTAACCCATGGTAATGATTTCAATCTAATGGCCGTGATATCTTCCTCCAAGCTAACCCATTGTTTGGAGTCCTTATTTTGGAACCAGTCTACAATCCTTGTTATTAGAGCCGCTTTTAGGTATATCGTAAAATCTGGTAGTGCTAGTCCTCCCTCTTCTTTAATACGGACTAGTGTTGATCTGCTTATTCTTGCGGGTTTCCCTGCCCAGACAAAACTTCCAATCACTTTCTTTAACTGATTTAACATATTCTTTGCCGGGAACAATGGGGTAGCTTGGAATATATATAATATTTTAGGTAATATATCCATTTTTACTATATTTATTCTTCCCATCCAGGTGTGAATCCCCTTTGTGTATTGCTGAAGCGTTTTCGTTATTTTAGTTATAATTGGGAGATAATTAAGCTCGTATAATTTATCTAGTTCCTTAGGAATATGTATTCCTAGATATTTAACTGCTACTGATTGCCATCTGAAGGGGAAGTTAGTCTTAATCAACTCTATTTTCTCTGTAGGGAGTGAGATATCCATCATCTCAGATTTATTATAGTTTACTTTAAAGTAACTTACTCCTGCAAACCTCTCGAACTCATGTATCAAATTGGGGAGTGTTATCATAGGGTTGGTAATATAAACCATAAGATCGTCCGCATAGATAGAGATTTTGTATTCAGTTTGCTGTATTCTCAGTCCTTGTATGTCGAGGTTATTTCTAATGGCTATTGCCAAATGTTCCATAACCAGGACATACAGTAGGGGAGACAGGGGACACCCCTGTCTAGTTCCGTTGGTTATTTTAATCGGCTCAGATACTTCTCCCGCCATTCTTATTCTGGCAATGGGTTTTCGGTATAGCACCATGATTTTTTCTAGTAGAACTGGGCCTATTCCCCATTGTTTAAGTGTTTCTTCGAGGAAACACCATCCCACCCTGTCGAATGCCTTCTCGGCATCCACTGCCAGGAGACAGGATGGGATGGTGTGTCTCTGCGCATATTCAATCAGTGTTATCGTCTTTAGAGTGTTATCTCTGGCCTCTCTCCCCTTTACAAATCCTGTTTGATCCAAATGAATATATTTTGGGAGTATGGGAGTGAGTCTGTTTGATATGACCTTTGAGTAGATTCTGAGATCCACGTTTGTTAATGAAATGGGGCGGTAATTTCCGCATAGAGTGTGATCCTTTTCGGGTTTGGGTATAAGGGAAATGAATGCTTGCATCCCTTGTGGGACAAAAGGTTGTTCCCTTGACACCCCATTGAATAAATATCTCATAATTGGGATTAATAATTCTTTGAAATGTTTATAGAATCGAGGGGTAAAACCGTCTGGTCCTGGACTTTTCCCTATTGCTAGTCCGTCTATTACCCCTTTAATTTCCTGTTCAGTGAACTCATCCTCTAATTGTGTTTTATCTGTTTCTGTTAGGGTCGGTAGCGGGGTCTCTTTTATATATTCCTGTACTTTATGTCTAAAGATTTCGGGGTTCTTTTGGGCTGATTCCTTCGGGATATTGTAAAGCCTAGAGTAAAAGCTCCGGAAAGTCTCCACTATACCCTTTGGATCTTGGGCATATGTGCCCTGTTCAGTTTTAATTTTAGTAATAGGTGTAAGATTTGTGCGTTGACGTAGTGTATTTGCCAGTACTTTACCTGGTTTGTTGCCTTGATGGTAGTATAATGATCTCATTTTATCTCTAATTTGTAAAGTTTGTTCGTCTAGTAATACTCTAAGTTCTGTTTTCTGTTTATTTAATTGTTTTAGTGTTTCTTGTAAGGGGTTTATTTTATGTTGCTTTTCTAATTTTTTAATCTCATTTGTTAATTGTATTGTCTGATTTCCCTTTAACTTTTTTAATCTCGCCCCGTGTTTTATAAATAACCCCCGTAGGATACATTTCAGGGTTTCCCATTGATTAGGGAGAGACGTGGTATCGCCTGTGTGATCTATTATAAAGTTGGATATTGCTGACCTAATTTCTGTTGTGCATATTTCGTCAAATAATAGGTTATCATTTAGTATCCAGGACCCTCTAGTCTTTTTTATGTTATCTATTGTTAGTGTTATATAAATGGGTGTATGGTCTGACCAAACTGCGCTACCTATTTCAGATGAAGTTATCTCGGCCATTCCTGATTGATTTATCAGGAAATAATCGAGTCGGTGATAGGTTCCGTGCACTTTTGACAGAAAAGTATAATCCTTTTCAAGGGGATGATCGATTCTCCATATGTCAACTAATTGGTGTTTATTCATCATTTCTGTAAATCTTTTTCTCATATTTTTCTTACTTTTAATTAAGGGAGCTGTCGTATCTAGTTCTATGTCAAAGACGAAATTGAAATCTCCACCTATTACTATAGTCCCTTCTGCCCTTTCCATTAACTTTGATATTAGTTGTGTCCCAAACTCAATCTGGTCCTGGTTGGGCAGGTATACATTTATAAAGGTGTATTTCTTACCAAAAATAGAGACTTTCAGTAATACTCCTCTTCCGTCTTGGTTTCTATAGCACTCTAAAACTTGATGTGGTATTGATTTATGTATTCCAATGGAGGCTCCCCTAGACTTTGAATATGGGAAAGAATCATGATACCATGTTGGATAGTATCCTGTTTGGATATTAGGTATGTGATCTGAACGAAAGTGTGTTTCCTGACAGACTCCATGGCAGCCTACGTATGGGTTAATCCCGCCTCTCCTACCTCATAGGACCCCACTCCCATAAATCTTTGCTCCTAGCCAGGTACCGTGTTCCTTTTTTGTCCTCCTCCTTAGGACTAAAGAGGTAGTTCTTACCTTAAGGAGTAGTTGATCCAGGCCTGGCGTTTCCCCTTGCGTTGGCGATGGAAGAATGGCGGTGTTGCAGTCCAGTTACCCAGCTATTAGCAGGGTGGATACGGGTGATGTTGTGGTGCCCTGAAGAGCTTACTATCCAGTCATTGACTGGCAAGCGGCAGTTTGGCCAATCGTCCTCGCTATTAGCAGGAGGCCTCCCCCCCCCCCCCATCGATACCCGGTCGTGGTCGCCTAGGAGGCGCTTGGAGGGTCAGGTCGGATCATCTTCGTGCTGGATGGGTATCGTATATTCACTTGTTTCTCCATGGCAGCCTGTGTGTATTCTGTGTGTGTTTGTGTCTTCCTGGTATGGCGGCTGGAGCGCATCTGCGTTCCAGTCCGCCGCTGCTCGTTCCTACTGCGCGTGCGCACGGCCTCGATCCAGATCGAGGCTTGGTTTGCGCCTGCGCGGTTCGACGGGTCAGCGGTGGCCGCGCATGCGCGCGGACGTCGGGGGGCGGCGTGCGACGACGCTCGGAGCGCCGTGATGTCATCCAGGCGGCAAATTCAAATAGCTGTCAGATACAGCTATGCCCTGGCTTCATACAGACACTGCAGACGCCGGTTCTTGTACTGACAATACTTGTGGAAGGTAGGCTGGGTGCTTTCTATTCATATGTCTATGAGTTTCTGTGGTTATGCTGTTCTTGAATGTTTATGGCCTATATCTCACCTGCAGTCTCTGCTGTTCTGTTGCCATGGATGTGTCGTCGCCGCCTAGTGGTCAGCCCTTATGCCGCAGGTAGGACGGAATATTTTTTCCCTCTGCCTGTTTTGCATGGGTTTTTAAGGATTGGGGAATTATAAAGTATTTTTCTTTTCCTGTTGTTTTCCTCAGCCCTTCTAGGTCCGATCATCATTCAGTAGCACGTGAAGAAAAATCTAGGTCACAGCGTGACCAATCAAAATCAAAGTCTTCTTCTAGACATCATACGGATAGGTCAAGGTCCGGATCTAAACGTGATTCCCACCGCCATTCTGGTCGCTCAGAGAAAAAAGCCTGCTGGGGGTGTAGGGCTCATGTCCCGGAGGACAAATCCCTATGTGAAGCATGCTACTCCAAGGCTGTGAAGGAGAGAGGTGCAGGAGACCAGCAGGTGGAAGCACTGGTTAGAAAGGTTGTACAGGAATCTCTGAATAGGACGGATTCAGCCCACACAGCCATTCCTCCCTCAGCACCAGCCTCAGCCGCGGACGTAGTGGATCTTGAAGTTCCAGGTCCTTCTCACGACAATTTTTCATCAAATGGATCCTCCGATAGTGAGGTTGAGGTGGATGAATATGGAGCGGGGTTCGACTTCTCCCAGGTTCCTCATCTGGTCAGGGCAGTTAAAGACGCGCTGAAATGGGAAGACCCAATAGAGATGCCCTCTAAACAGAAAAAGTATTTCAAGCATCTGAAAAAAGAGCGCCCGAGTTTCCCCTTCTTGGGTGAGCTAGGTGAAATCATATCTGATGAATGGGGGAAGGTTGAAAGAAAGAACTCTTTAATCACCAAAGTAGCGAAAATGTACCCATTCAGGAGTGAGGAGGTGAAATACCTGGATTCAGCCCCCCTCATTGATGCTGCACTGATGAGATTGGTGAGACATGTTACGCTTCCACTGGAAGACACAGTGTCATTCAGAGACGGTCTGGAAAGGAAGATCGATACTGATCTCAAACGAGTATATATCACCGCAGGGATGGCCTGCAAACCGGCCTTGGCTCTTGCGGCCTTGTCAAAAGCCATGGAAACCTGGACAGATGACGTGGGTGCAATCCTGGGAAGTATATCCGAAGATGTGGTCAGGAATTCTCCAGTACATGAATTAAGGATGGCATCGGCTTTTCTGGGGGAAGCATCCCTGGACATTATCCGGTTAGTATCGCGTGTCATGCTATCTTCGGTCACAGCTAAACGTGCTCTATGGTTACGTCCATGGGCAGCGGATCCTGCCTCCAAACAGGCATGGTGCAAGATTCCCTTTGAGGGTTCTTCCCTCTTTGGGAACAAGCTGGACTCGGCCATCACAAGCGCTACTGGGGGTAAGTCGGGTTTTCTACCCCAGGATCGTCGTCTCTTGAGCCAGAGAAGAACTCAACCCAGACAGGATCAGGAGCGTGCTAGGGACGCACGGCGATACAGACCTGGTAGGGAATTCAGGAAAAACTGGAAAAGAAACCAACCTTCAGGACAGAAGTCCACAAAGGCCACGTCTTCCGGGGGGTCGTGATGCGACTAAGTCCTTTTGATATGGAGCCTGTCCAGGTGGAGCAGGTAGGAGCACGGTTACTCCATTTCCAGCACGTCTGGGCAGCCTCGGTCCAAGATTATTGGACAATCAAAACCATCTCTACAGGTCACACCTGGACTTTCACCAACCCACCCACACACCGCTTCATTCCCACAGTTCTACCGAAATCAGAAGAGAAAAAAGAAATTCTCTTATCCTATACAGACTCCCTGATATCTCAAGGGCCGTCATTCCGGTACCAGTGGAGGAAAAATTTCAGGGAGTATATTCCCCCCTCTTCATG
The DNA here is from genome assembly GCA_028564925.1 of Lithobates sylvaticus. Taxonomy (NCBI): domain Eukaryota; kingdom Metazoa; phylum Chordata; class Amphibia; order Anura; family Ranidae; genus Lithobates; species Lithobates sylvaticus. The sequence continues at coordinate 561,878,250 of CM053026.1, forward strand.
GTTCTCAAAAAGAACGGGTCATGGAGGCCAGTCATCGACCTAACATATTTGAACTCCTTCATCCAGAAGGAAAGATTCAAGATGGAGACTCTCTTGACCATAAGTCAAACAATTCAGCCAGGCGATTGGATGGTCTCAGTGGACCTGAAGGACGCATATTTTCATGTGCCAATCGCGAGGAATTTTCAGCAATATCTCAGGTTCGCAGTGGAGCAGAGACATCTCCAGTTCAACTGTCTTCCTTTCGGGCTGACAACATCGCCTCGAGTGTTCTCAAAAGTATTACTGGCAGTGGTAGCCCTAATCAGGGTCAAGGGTGTCCGGTTACACCACTACCTGGACGATCTACTCCTGCTCTCGCAAGACAGAGAGCAGCTTCTTTTACATCGGGACCAAGTCATCTCGGTCTTGACGGAGTTCGGCTGGTTGTTGAACAGGGAGAAGAGTCAGTTGGATCCAACCCAGTCCTTGATATTCCTTGGGGCACAGTTCGACACGGTAAGAAGTACCATTTCCTTACCCATGGAGAAGATCCCAGTAATCCAAGACAGAATCCGTCTTGCCTTGGCATGTCCTCGCCTCAGGGCATCATATTGCCTCAGGGTTATCGGCACCATGGTATCCACAGCTCCCATGGTAAAATGGGCACAGTGGAAGATGCGGCCCTTCCAAAAGGGTTTTCTTCAGCAATGGGTCCCAGAGTCACAGGATCACTTTATCAGAATGACCCCGTCCATGAAGGAGAGTCTTTCTTGGTGGCTTCATCAGGAGAATCTCCTCAAGTGCCATTCCATTGCGCCAATCTCCTGGATCACAGTGACGACGGATGCCAGCAACAGCGGCTGGGGAGCCCTCTGTCTGTCAGAAGTAGCCCAGGGGAAATGGGATTTCCCATCTCAAGGTATAGTGTCAAATGTCTTGGAGCTCCGAGCTGCCTTTCAAGCTCTTCAAGCCTTCCGTCACCTGATATCAGGAGCCTCGGTTCTGTTGAGGCTAGACAACACGACTGCGGTGGCATACATCAAGAGACAAGGGGGCACACGCAGTCTCGACCTGCTAAAGGAGGTCAGTCCGATTATGGTCTGGGCCCAGGCGAATCTGTCAAATCTATCGGCAGTCTATCTCCCCGGAGTCCAGAATGTCCAGGCGGACTTCCTCTCAAGAGTATCCCTGGACAACAACGAATGGTCCCTCCACACGGAAGTGTTCAGTTGGATTCTGTCCCTGGGAGTAACACCGGAGGTGGACCTCTTCGCATCACCCTGCAATGCGAAACTCGAGAAATATTACACGAGGAATCGTTGTCCCCAGGCTTACGGGATAGATGCGTTGACGGACCAGTGGAGGTTTCTCAGGGCGTATGCCTTTCCCCCAGTTCCGGTCATTCTCCGTTTTCTATCAAGACTCCGCTGGGAAGAAGCCGAAATAATAGCGGTAATTCCATACTGGCCCAACAGGCCATGGTTTCCTCTCCTGATGCAGCTCAGTTGTCGGGACCCAGTCCCCCTTCCTTCCAGACCGGATCTCCTGCTACAGGGAGCGTCGCTTCACCCATGTCCATCCCATCTCCACCTGATGGTTTGGTGGTTGAAAGGGAAAGGTTAACAGCTCTGGGGTGTCCGAACACAGCAATTGAGACCCTGATGAGTGCCAGGAGAGAGGGTACTAATAGGGTATACCAAAGAATCTGGGCAAGATTCGTGAGTTTCATCTCTACTGTTGGGGGCTCATTCAAAGACCCAAAAATATCGGACATTCTGGGTTTCCTGCAGTCAGGCCTAGAGTTGCCCTTGGCCGTTAGCTCTCTTAGAGTTCAAGTCTCCGCGATTTCTGCATTTTCAGGCGTTGCCTGGGCAAAACATCCTCTCGTCAGGCAATTCTTCAAGGGTGCAACAAGACTTAGACCTCAAAGGAGGCCAAGGTTCTCCAAGTGGGATCTTCCCCTCGTTTTGGACTTCTTTTCAGGAGAAGAATTTCAGCAAATGGATCAATTGTCCATCAAAGACCTTTTTCTCAAGACAGTATTCCTGGTGGCCATAACATCTGCCAAGAGGGTATCTGAGATCAGCTCTCTGGGTTTCAAAGAACCATTTATCACCTTTTTTCCTGATAGAGTGGTCTTGATCCCCCCATGCTGGGATCAAACCCCAAAGTGACGTCCGTCTTTCATGAGAATCAAGAAATAGTACTCCCAACATTCCATTCAACTGACAATTCTAGCATCCATCCTCTCGATGTCGGAGAAATCTTAAAATTCTATTTGGAAACGACGGCTCCTTTCCGGAAATCGGATTACCTTTTTATCTACTTCCAAGGGAAGAACAGAGGATTACGTGCTTCCTCCAGATCCATCTCAGCCTGGATCGTCCAGGCTATTCAAAGGGCGTATACGGCTAAGGGTCTGGTTCCTCCGGAGGCAGTGACGGCTCACTCAACTAGGAGTGTCTCAACGTCTTGGGCAGCTTCCCGTCACGTGTCGGCAGAAGTGATTTGCAAAGCAGCCTCGTGGTCATCGATAAATACATTTATGACACACTATTGTGTTGAGCCAGCGGCTCTTTCCTCAGTTAATTTTGGTTTGAATGTCTTATCTGTTGACGGTGCCAATTAAACCTTTTTTCTTTAAACCAGCAATATTTCCCACCCGGGAGTGTATGGCTAGTTATTTCCCATACGTAGGCTGCCATGGAGTCTGTCAGGAAAATGGAAAATTTATATCAAATACTTACCGTAATTTTCCTTTCCTGATGGACTCCATGGCAGCAGGAGTTCCCTCCCATTGCTGGAGTAGGCTAAGTTATGGAACACGGTACCTGGCTAGGAGCAAAGATTTATGGGAGTGGGGTCCTATGAGGTAGGAGAGGCGGGATTAACCCATACGTAGGCTGCCATGGAGTCCATCAGGAAAGAAAATTACGGTAAGTATTTGATATAAATTTTCCATTTTCCTGAAACATAATAACACCCACATTTTGTTTGTGGAGGGAGTATAGAATCTGAGATCTTTTAGAGGGTATGTTTAATCCTCTAACATTGTATGAGCATATTTTTATCATCCTGAGGGTTCAGGAGAAAGAGCAAGAGGAGACAAAAAAGGGAGAGAGAGAGAGGAAGGGGGGGGGGAAGGTGAAAAAGTTTAGGGTCAAAGGGTCCGCGTTATATTTGCAGATTCTTTGTTCCTCAAGCATTCACATTCATACCATTCTTACGCCATACTTTTGTGTTATCTATCTATGACTAAATTAAGTCTACCCTTACGTGTAAGGTCCCTAATTGGGGTGTATGAAGCTACCCCTCGCAAGACGGTGCCCTCCCCAGTCCCTCAGCTACACCCATAAGTTTTGTATTTGGTTCCTTTCCTAATAATGTGTTTTCAAAACAAGACGACCGAGAGTTTATACAGAGACTCATGGGTCCGTCTGTGGGATTATTGGGGGGGGGGGGGGGGGAGGGAAGGGATGGCAGGGGCAGAGAGGGGGAAAGAGAAAAAAAAATGAAAATAAAATAAAAAAAATAAAAAAGGAGAAAACAGAAGGAATATAAAAATTAGTGCACGTGTTTCTAATGTGCTATATATTGTCCATTTAAAAGGGGTTTAACTTTCTTGTCTTCCTATTACCCATTATTAACCCAGCAGTAGAAGGAAAAATCATCATGCATCTATTATATAATATACTTCACATTTATCCCCCTGTACATATGCAACAAACAATATCCATATATATACTTTAACCATGTGTAAACATGAGATGCTGGGTACATATTATATATACATATATTAAATTAAAAAAAATAAATAAATAAATAAAAAAAATTAGTGCACGTGATTTTTGTGTTGTTAATATTGTCCATTTTGGACAGTGAGGGTGCTTCTGTTTATGATTCTTGTTACTCAAATTTATCATGCGTGTAATCAAACAATATCCATTTTAGCTTTTAAAAAAATACACATAAATTCACATTGTTGTATGTGTGCCAAAGTGTGCAATGGTGTAAAAAAAAAAATAAAAATAAAAAAAAAGGGTGGTAAAAGACAAAAAAAAAAGGGTGGTAAAAAATAAATAAAAAAAATACAAAAAAAAAACACCACAAGGACTATAGAGATTGGTGCACGTGTTTCTAGTGTGCTATATATTGTCTATTTAGGACAGTTTAGAAAAAAAATAAAATAAATAAATAAAAAAAACGTTTTTTTTTTTTTTGGAGATATAAAAAATTAGTGCACATATTTCTTAATATATTGCGTGTTGTCCATTTAGGACAGAGAGGGAGAAAAAATAAAATAAGATTAAAAAAAATGAAAAAAAAAAAAAAAAAAATACAATTTGTGAAAGGGAAAAAAATAAAAAGCGAGATATAAAAATTAGTGCACGTGATTTTTGTGTTGTTAATATTGTCCATTTTGGACAGTGAAGGTGCTTCTGTTTATGGTTCTTGTTACTCAAATTTATCATGCGTGTAATCAAACAATATCCATTTTAGCTTTTAAAAAAATACACATAAATTCACATTGTTGTATGTGTGCCAACGTGTGCAATGGTGTAAAAAAAATAAAAAAATAAAAAATAAAAAAAGGGTGGTAAAATAAACAAAAAAAAAGGGTGGTAAAAAAATAAAAATAAATAAAAACACCACAAGGACTATAGAGATTGGTGCATGTGTTTCTAGTGTGCTATATATTGTCCATTTAGGACAGTTTGGAAAAAAAAAAAAAAGGTGGTAAAAAAAAAAAGAATAAAACAAAAAAAAAAATTTGTTTTCCTTTTCTTTTCTGTATAGCTTCTCCACCCCCCCCTCTCCCCCCCCCCATCTCCCCGGGAGTCTTTCTATCCCATGCAGTCTATCTTCTTCTATACAATCCCTTCGAGATGTCCGAATATAATTGTGGCCACATTGGTAGATCTATTGGGGGTAAATTCAGGTTTTTCAAGAAATCTGGAAGATCTTTCAAGTCCTGACATGTGTTTTTTTGACCATTTTGATGGACAATTAGCTGAAACGGAGAGCCCCATTTATATAAGATGTGCTTTTCTCTTAACATGTCCAATAATGGTTTCATTGCTTTTCTCTTAATCAGAGTATATTTGGACAAGTCCTGTAAAAAAATCAATGGGGTACCCTCGTATTCAAAATTTCTTTGCTTCTTTGCCTCCATCATGATATTCTCTTTAATCTGAAAAAAGTGTATCCTACAGATTACATCTCTTGGTTTTGTTGGGTCCTTATCTTTGAGTCCCTGTGCTCTATGAGCTCGATCTATTTCAATAGGTATGGTTTTTAATCGATTCAATATTGTGTTAAATATTTCTTGTAGCGTGTTTTTTAGTTCGTCTGATGCTATTGATTCCGGCAATCCTCTGACCCTAATATTGTTACGCCTGGTTCTATTTTCCAATTCGTCGTTTATATTTAGTAGTTGGACCAAATAACTGTCTGATTTTTGGTTCCTTTCTTCCAGGTCTAATATTTTTTGGTTTATATCTTCCATATTGGTGCTTATGGTTTCTACTCTATTTTGGGTGTCTATTACCGATGCTTTTATTATTTGTATTTCGGTCTTGTATGACGTCTCTAGCCTGTATACGTATTTGTCCATGTCTTCTCTTGTGGGTAGTGATTTGATGTATGATTCCATATCCCAGTTTCGTCCTCCCACCCCTCCTTCCATATGCGTTGTGCTATGTAGAATATTACTTTCTGGGCTATTATTTACTATTGCTTCTGGGTCCTTTCGAGTGCTCCCAAGTTCCTGTTCAGACATCATTGAACTCTCCAGATGTATTTGCGGGTTTGGGTTTTTTAAAAAATCCCGTAATGTCTGTTTTCGGTATAGGGCTTGATTTTACTTCATTCGAGGAATTTTTTGTAGTTCCCCCTATTGATCCTCTTCTCACTTTTGGTGCGTGGGTGTTTTTAGGTGGCATTTCCAACGAGGGGAGATGAGTGGGGTAGAGAGGAATATATCTCGCTAGTGTGTTTTAGGGTTTATGAGTTAGGTAGGGTACAGGGATCTGTATGGATTGTCCGGGGAGATATAATGGTGTGTTTTCGGCTGTTTTTCTCTCCTCTCACCTTTCTCTTCCCTCTCCTCCCTGACCCACTTATCGTTTGTTCCTCTCTAATAAGATAGTGCTTGGTGTTGTATAAGTCCACCTGAGATAGTTTGGGGGGACTTGCCATTGATTATACCAGACACAGATAAGTCTATTATGCTCTTGCTGTAGTTAGAGCTAGGTATGCGACAGCTTATGTAGACCATATACAAATAGATGCATCCAATAGGTATTTATAAACAAGACAGAAAAAAAAATAAAAAAAATAAATGGGTTCAGACCTAGTTTTCAGGGCGATTCGGTCCTCTAGATTTCCTCATGCATTCAGTGTACTTATTGTCCCTTAGAGGTAGCCAACCTGGCGCAGATAAATATGGGGTTCATAATGTGCATTCAGGTGTATTACCTTTTGTTGCTTGTGTGTTCCGAGGCTCTCCAAGTTTCCGTGCCGCTGTGTAGCGCGGTCCTCCTGCCGCAATATGGTGTCGTGCCTTCCCGGATGTCTCCGCACAACGGCGGTATCTCTCGGCTGTTTTCAGGCAGGGCGCGGGGTTGATATCGAGGCTTCGCTAGCCTCCGACGGGTGAGTGTCTCCTGGGCTGTCGTTTCTCTCCCACGCTACGGTTGGTTTAATACAAGGGTGCGCGTTCAGACCGCAGCACAGGGCCGTGGGATGGGACCGTACGATCGGGCCCGGTATCTTCCTCTATCGAGGCGCAGGTTTTTGTGGTCCCCTCAGGTGGCTAGGTCCAGTCAAAGCAAGTGAGGTCAAAAGGTGTATTTGTCTGCATCTAGATATGGCTGGAGTAGTTGCCCATCTGCTACGGGATCGCTTTGTCTTCACTGCTATGCTGTGATTACTGGGGCTTCAGTCTGAGGATTGCAGGCCTTTCTCGTCCATTCTCATTAGTTCATCAGGGCTTACAGCTGATTGACTGGGGAGGAGGAAGAGCAGAGCTCAACACACGTCTGCTTGGGTCGGCATCCTCCCCCCCCCATATAATACCTTTTAAGCTGTTAAAGCAAGCTGTTTTTTTTTTTCTTCTGGGATAAAGGTTTTACATAAATGAGCAAAAGCTGACCATTGCAAACACCCCTGTTAGTCCTGGACAGATTGGTCTGTTAGTGCTGGACAGCTTGTTCTGTTAAACGAAGGCTTACTGGCTGGATCATCGGGTTTAAATAAAGGGAAAAAAATAAAATGGGTATTTGGAGTGGTTTTCTTTTTGAGGTTTCAGGAAAATTGTAAAAATTGGGAATGCAGCTAATAGCAAAACCAATAAGTACCAGCCTCTTTACAATCTGTCTGCACCAACATTGTTCACATCTACATGCTGCCTATAATCAAAATTAATACAGATCCAAGCAGGGAAATTTCCCTTTGCACTATGGAAGCTGAGCTGCTTTACAGCTTTGAAGGCAGGCTTTAATTGGAGATTACACAGTGATTATGCTATGTTGCAAATGTTAGTACAATTAGTGCTTAGCAGAGTTCTTCTTTAAACAAGGACCAAAATGTTTAAAGAAAATTAAAATAATTTCCTACTTTCAAGATAAAAAGGTAAACTGAATTACTAAAGCTTGACAATGTACATTATGCATGCAGAAATAGATTCAGAAAACTATTTCTATCGTTGTTGCAGATAATACTGTCGAAACAATTTCATTTATCCTCTCCAGTTCTCATTTACACTTAGATTGCTTTGCTGCATGCTTCATTACACACACAGCCATAGCAGTCTTTTGTGACTCCAGAAAGAACAATATTGTTAGGCCATCATAAATTCCCTCTTTCCTATCACAACAATAGTTGCCACTCATTTATGTGCATTTATTTAATTGTAAGTTTACTAAAATTGAGTAAACTATCATTACTAGGAAATGTTTATACTTTACTTCCAGGATTACAACATAATGACACCTACATTGTAAAAGCATGCCAAAAACTTTTAGTTTTGGGGTGAAATAATAAAAGTTTGTTCCCCTGCTGAGCCCTAAAATGTAACTGTTCTTTGCACATTCATGGCAAAGTAACAGGTTCACTTTATAGCACACCATTGTACAGCTAATAGTTTCCTTCCCCGTTCTCCCTCACCGCCTTGTTTACCTTCTGGAGCTCCATCATATATCCAGCACTTCCATAGACTGTGGAAGCACCTGGTTGATTTGGGGGTTTGGACAACATTACTGCAGAAAGAGAATATCGGCGTATAACACGCACAGGTGTATAACACGTAAAAAACTTTACACAGCCCCCAGCATAATACACAGACCCCCTGCATATTACCCAGACCCCCTGCATAGTACAAAGTCCCCTGCACTACACAAAGCCCCCTGCACATTACACAGACCCCTGCATAATACATAGTCCCCTGCACAACACATAGTCCCCTGCACAACACACAGCCCCCTGCACATTACACAGACCCCTGCACAACACACAGCCCCCTGCACATTACACAGACCCCTGCACAACACACAGTCCCCTGCACATTACACAGACCCCTGCACAACACACAGCTCCCCTGCACATTACACAGACCCCTGCACAACACACAGCTCCCCTGCACATTACACAGACCCCTGCACAACACACAGCTCCCCTGCACATTACACAGACCCCTGCACAACACACAGCTCCCCTGCATAGTACACAGACCCCTGCACAACACACAGCCCCCTTTCATTATAAAGACCCCCCTGCACTCCCAAGAGACGCCCAGTCTCCTGGGACAGCGCTGCCAGCATACTCTAAGGTTGAGAAAACTTCACACTGTCAGCCCCTTCTCATACATCGCTCCTTCTGTGTCACTCACATTTTAAATCAAAGCTTCTAAATACCTCCATTAACGCCGGACCTAGTCATGTGACTGCTCTTTCATTGACGGTCACGTGACTGCTCTCCTCCTCCAATCAAAAACTACACACGAGGATGAGGTGGAGCGGGAGGAGGAGAATAGCCACAACGAGTGTCGTTAATTGAGGGATTCAGAGGCTTAGATTTACATTGAGAGTGACACAAGAGGAGCAGTATATGAGAAAGGGCTGGCAGCAATGTTTTCTGAAATTTAAAGTTTACTGGCAGCGCTGTCCCAGGGCCAGGAAATGCAGGGCGGCCGGCCTGACACTCTCCCAATGGGTGGCACCCAGGGCGGACCACCCAATCTTCGCTCCCTGTTGGTAAAATAACAGATATGGGCGTATAACACACAGGCACAGTTTACCCTCTATTTTCAGGGTAAAAAAGTGGATGTTATATGCCAATAAATATGATAGTTATAACGTAAAACTCAAATCCAGCAACCAAGTATAACGCCTTCTTTCTAAAGTAATTGAAGAAGAGAACAGGGCAGCATTTTTGACCTGCTGTTGTATATGGAAGTTGTCTCCTAATGTTTGGGCCTGGTAGAGACTTGACAAGAACAGCTCATGGGATTGTACGCCCCATTAACACCCATCATACCATAAGAACATACTTAAAATATAAAATAAACACACAACAAGGACTGTGGAAAAGTTTAGGCCGCAGCCATTTTATTGGGTTTAAAACAATTTTAATTATGAAATTAACTTTAACCTTTAACACCAAACAGAACCGCTGTTAACCATTAAAAGACCGACATGCTTAGTCACTAAGACTCAAACAGCAATATCTTATGCCAATCAAATAACAGTTTACCAACCACTGTCCATCCACAAAGTGGGCGACATTACCCAAAAAAAAGGACCTTCAATATCAAACAGAACTGCTGTTAACCACTTCAATACCAGGCACTTAGACACCTTCCCGCCCAAGACAATTTTCAGCTTTCAGTGCTGTCGCAATTTGAATGACAATTGCGCAGTCATGCTACACTGTACCCAAACAAATTTTTTATCATTTTGTTCCAACAAATAGCGCTTTCTTTTGGTGGTATTTGATCACCTCTGCGATTTTTATTTTTTGCGCAACAAACAAAAATACCGAAAATTTTGCAAAAAAACAAGTTTTTCTTTGTCACTGTTAATTTTTTTTGTAAATAAGTGCGTTTTCTTCTTCAATGACGGGCACTGATAAGGCGGCACTAATGGGCACTGATAAGGGGCACTGATGGGCACCAATGAGGTGGCACAGATGAGGTGGCACCGATGAGGTGGCACCGATTATGGGCACTGATAAGCGGCACTGATGGGCACTGTTAGGTGGCACTGATGGGCATTGATAGGTGGCACTGGTATGTGGCACTGATGGGCACTCAGGTGGCACTGATGGGCACTCATAGGCGGCACTGATGGGCACTCATAGGCGGCACTGATGGGCACTCATAGGCGGCACTGACGGGTACTTATGGGTGGCACTGATGCACACATATAGGTGGCACTGATAGGTGGCATGGATGGGCACTGATAGGTGGGCATGGGTGGGCACGGATGGGCACTGATAGGTGGCACTGATGGATGCTGATGAGTGGCATTGCTGGGCATCCCTTTTTTAAACATTTTTTTTTAATAAATATGATGTGCCAATCAGTGCCCATCTGTGGGCACTGATTGGCATATTTTTTGCATTTTTTTTAACATGTGGATGGCCATGGGGGATGTACCTGGCCATCCACATGCTGGGGGCTTCCCTGATGGTCCTGGGGGCTTCCCAGGTGGTCTAGTGTGGGCATCTGAGGGGGGGCTGCACTGATAAACAATCAGCGCATACCCCCCTGTCAGGAGAGCCGCCGATCGGCTCTCCTCTACTCGCGTCTCGGACGCGAGTGAGGAAAAGCCGATCAACGGCTCTTGCTGTTTACATCGTGATCAGCCGTGATTGGACACGGCTGATCACGTGGATCGGAGGCTCTTTACCGAGATCAGTGTAGCAGTGTGTCAGACTGACACACCGCTCCACCGATCGCCGCGATGCGCGCCCCCACGTGCGCACGGCGGCTGTTATCCTGAAGGACGACATATGACGCCCAGTCAGGATAACAAAACCACTTCCCGGACGTCAATCTGCTATTGACCGGGCGGGAAGTGGTTAACCAATAACAGACCAACATGCTTAGTCACTAAGACTCAAGCAGCAATATCTTATGCCAACCAAATAACAGCATACCTACCACTGTCTACCCACAAAGTGGGAGACATTGCCCACATAAAGGTGGACCGCGACAAGGGGATATAACAAAGGGGGATGGAGGGTGGGAGAGCAGGTCAAAAGATCCAGAAGGAAGGCTGAGGAGAATCCAGTGGTGAGTCCAGCTGAAAGACAGGAGAGGATAGAACTAAAAGTTACACTCATTGGCTAGATGTTTCCCACCAAAAGATTTGTCACCAATCCAGTGCTCAGCAGCTGAGGTAAATCTTCCTAGCAACAGTAGGCAGCTTGTTACCTGAAACACAAAACAGAAAGCAGCCATGGAAAGACATGTACTTAACAATCAATTATAGCCCTCTATTAAGAGTAACACTTATTTTTAACACAAATGGGTGACAAACCCATCGGGCCACTTCTCATTTTATTATTTTGTGGCGCTGACATGGGTGTTGGTTTACACACTCACTGAGAGGCTGTGGTGACTTTGGACAATTAGTCCCTGTGTCTAGAAAAATGACCCAGAAGGCTTAACCCCACTGTGTGTCTCTTTCACTAAAGTAGGGGAGGAAACCATGCCCCATGTGTCATCCGAAAAAATGGACAGCAGAAACTGAGCTGGAAAGTCTTTGGCTGTGAGTGTTGGAGGGAGTTGTCGGGGCCCTGTGTTTTTGGAAATTGTGTGACCCCTCCATACTGAATGTTGTGTACAGTAGAGATGGAAGCACCCTTAAGGTCCTTTCACATGGGGCGGACTCTGCCTGCAATCAACGTGCTCAGCAAGGGATCTGTCCTTGGGTCTCCACTTAGCAGGCGGATGACAGGTTTGTGTCCACTCAGTTTATGCAGAGCAGGCAAGGACCCAGCCCAGCTCTCCTCTGGGGGCAGTTGGATGTAAATGGACCGTCTGTCTGTCTGTTTATACCCGACTGCCATCCGATCTGCTGGATGGAAAGGGAATGGATCCCCATCCATTTTTAGCAGGCCATATTGGATTGGTTATTTACACCCGTAGCTCCTAGAGCAGAATGGAGGTTCCAATTCGATCCACCTGAAAAATGGACAGGGGGACCTAATTGAATTGTTCGTGTGAAAGGGGCCTTACAGTATCACCCTTCTCCATATTGTGTGACTTCAGCCCCATAGCAGATTCAAATTTAAGGGATTATGCTCTCATCATTTTAAGCCATAGTAGAGCCTTGGCTATCTCAATGAGATGAGAGGAATTTCCCTGCCAGATAATGGACAGCAATAGAAGTGAATAACGCCTTTTGTTTTCTGTCAAATCCCCCAAAAAATTGGTGGAGTTTTACTTAAAATATTTACACTCTCCATACATACGTATGTGTTAATCTATAATAATGCTGGGTGTAAAGAATACTGATTAGAATGTGCAGATATTTTCAAATCCAAGAAATTCACTTTAAAGAGACCGGTAACTATAAGACGCATTAAAAAATGTTCTGCTGAGCATCCAAATAAATGGAAGATAGCTTCTAACTATTCATTCTAGTCAAGAATAAGGTCACTAGGCTATCTCTACCACTGTACTGCCTCCAGTTTCCTAATCATACCAATTCATTTTCTTAGTACACTGGTAACGCTCAGTCACACTACCGCCTTCCATTAATGAGAACAGGGCTGTAATAAACATTTTTTTCCATGATTATCTATATAGACTGTTGGTTTACACAATAATTACTAAAGGTTTCCCCATTAACAAATGGTTTATTAGTGTTATTGAGCATGAGCGTCAGACTGCATTTGGATGTCACAAGCTGAATTCGAATTTCAGTGTTTTTTTTTTTTGGCAGTTCGGATTACCACAAGGTATCTAGAAGAAAGGTAGAGAGGACTTCTTCAAAGGTTGTTTCTGTCTTATATCTGCTTCTACTGTTGCCTGAGCACCCTAGCCTGATTGCAGTGTCACCAGGCCCCTCTAATTTTTGGATCTTGGTTTGGATTTCTGTTGACTTCAAAGTGACTTCAAGTTCCAAAATTAGAAAAAAAAAAGTAAGGTTTACAAAATTGTTAAAAGTTCAGCCAAGCCACAACTGATCAATTATTTTTTTAGACCATTGCTCATCTCTACTAAGGAATGAATTCCTATGTGGGTAGTTCATATCTATGTACTGCAGCCTAAGGTGTTTTTATTATATAGGACATTGTGCATTTGTGTGTGGTAAAAATAGAAAAAACACCTGTATCATGCAGTGGCTGTTGCTCAATGTTTATGATTTTTTTTAGCTGCCTTTAGTTGGATTAGTCCAACCCAAATCAGTATTTACGTAGGTTTTAAATAGGTTTTGAGTTTTGTTAATGCTAGGTCTCTCAACTTAAATTTCCAGCCTCTCCCACTGCCTCATCTCTTTTATTGTTTCTCTTTATAAAGAACTCAGCAGAAGAGGTGAGACTCCTTGCTGGGTAAATGGTGGTCATCCAGTGAGCAAATGCAAGAATTATTGTGGAAAGATATTGCAACTGTTAGAAAGACATTGATAAATTCAATGCTCCGGCATTCGTTCAAGCTTTGGGTGGGTTTTATTTGCATCAGAATAAGCAACTTGCATTGCATAGTGGATACTGTCTCTGCGGCTTGTGTTGTTTTTTATTTTTATTATTAATCCAAATTTTACTACAAATGTATTCATCTTTACATGCCCCATGAGAACATAGCAGTAGGGTTCAACTACTAAAGAAACTAGAAAGAAAATAAGCAATACTGAATATACAAACATTGATTGAAATTAGGATTGGGTACATTTGCCCAGATTTGGTTTGGGAACTGTTTCGCAAATTTTGCTCAAAGTTCACAAACATTCATGTGAATCTTGTTATTTAATTCTGGACATTTGAAGGGCTAATAATCATACTATTGTCAAACAAAAGGCAAGAGAAGCCATGGGGCTACTCTGAAAAAATCCTTTAACCACTCCCGCTCCGGAAGGTTTTACCCCCTTCATCACCAGTCCATTTTTTGCGATATGGCACTGCATTACTTTAACAATTGCGCAGTCATGCGACACTGTACCCAAATAAAATTGATGTATTTTTTTTCCCACAAATAGAGCTTTCTTTTGGTGGTATTTGATCACCTCTGCAGTTTTTATTTGTTGTGCTATAAACAAAAAAAGACCGACAATTTTGAAAAAAAAAATATATATATATATATATATTTTTTTTACTTTCTGCAATAAAAAAATGTAAAAAATTAAATGTCTTCATCAATTTATGTCAATATGTATTCTGTTACATGTTTTGGTAAAAAAAAATCTCAATAAGCGTATATTGATTGGTTTGCACAAAAGTTATAGCGTCTAAAAACTATGGGATAGATTTAGGGACTTTTTTTTATTTTTTATATTTTTTACTAGTAATGGCAGTGATCAGCAATTTTTTAGCGTGACTACGACATTGTGGCGGACAAATCTAAAAGGAAGTGACACTTTTTGACGACCAGTGACACCAATACAGTGATCCGTGATAAAAGAAATGCACTATCACTGTACTAATGACACTGGCAGGGAATGGGTTAACACCATGGGGCAATAAAAGGGTTAAATGTGTCCCTAGGGGGTGTTTTCTAACTGTGTGGGGGATGCTTTGACTAAAGGAAAACAGAGATCCATGTTCCTACTTAGAAGAAACACAAGATCTCCATTTTGGCACAGTGGTCTGCTTTGTTTACATAGGTAGACATCCGTTCTGCCTCTTTTCGAATGATTGCCGTGCTCTCCGGGGATCGATGGACCCACTGATGGGCTCCTGCTGTGTCCAAACACAGCAGGAGCGGGCCTCCGGTGGAGCGTGCATGCGCCCCCAGACCCGGAAGAAGGAATCACGTACTGGTACATGATTTTGCACTTAAGGTCACAGTATATGTACGTGGGGCGGTCCTTAAGCGGTTAAATTACAGGCTTGGACATGCCTTAAATCTGTACATGGTGTTACGGATTAGCACAATTTTCACAGAAAGCTGCAGTGAAATTCTGGCAGCATATATTTGGCTGTAGAATTGATTTTATACTTTTACATCTAGCTCGCTTACATGCAGCAGCACCCCAATCTGATTCATTTTACCTTGAAATAAGTATTTTTACAGGTAGTTATAGAAGCAACCTATGTTCTTACTCAATCGGAAAAAGGCCTACTTTCACAGGGTGATAAAAAATTGGCCAGTTTGCAAAGAATGTCCCCGTTTTTACTAATGCAAAACTTTCCTGCTGTTGGCCCATTTTTATTAAAATCTCCTTAGGAATTAGGATGACTATGGATGAAGCAACAATGTAAATTTGTCCAGCAGCAGCACATTTTAATGAAGGGGAATTGACCAAAATGTACTAGAAACATAGTACAGTCAGAGAAATAGAGATGAGCCAATGGTTCGGTTCAAACGTTGGCTGTGCAGGTGTTTACCCCCCTCTATTCGGCAGGATCCAAACATCATATATACGGTATTTCTATGGCTTCTATGTATGACAGCCTCCCACTGTCAATGGTTGCTAAGAAAGTAGTGGGTCTTTGCACCCGCTGCGTCCCTAGGAACCACTGACATCACCAGGAATCTCCACCACTTAAGCAAAAGGGCAGGGACAGCTGTGCCAAACATGTTACTGGCCATATTTGATTAATTATGTCACCATTATCAGTGCCCCTTTCCTTATATATCTGAAGACAGCTAGGGGGGCCGAGTACCCCCTTAAACTGCATACCAGACCCAAATTATGCTAAGGCAATTGTGGCAAAAATTATACAGTTTAAATTGCCAGCAAATTAAACTTCATTGTGGTTGTGCGTCCTCGCCTGTTGGCATTCCAATCTATTTCACAGCTGTGTTGGCGCTCTGCTATCACTAAATCTATGCTTTTGGCCTAGGCACAGGTGTCCCTATCAGAGATTGTCGGCTTCCTTACTGTGTGACCCAGTAGTGTTCCAACATCCATCTGCTACTTTAACCCCTATGAGCACATTTTTTGCGATTTTAAATAACAATTCTGTATTTAACTTACTAAACTATGCAGGTTTTGCACTGTCTTTTCTCTCCTATCTTAGATGGAGCTCCCCCTCCAGCTCACCCGGCAACATTCCATGCTTAGTTAGATCAGTCTTTTCTTAATTAATGCTGGGCTACCCATACACCGGTGTGTTCTCAAGTTGTGTTAATTTATGATCCAATTGACTACCTGTTACATTCATTGGGGGGTATTTACTAAAACTGGAGTGTGCAAAATCTAGTGCAGCTGTGCATGGTAACCAATCCGCTTCTTGGTTTTATTGTCAGAGCGTAATTAACCAAGCTGAAGTTAGAAGCTGATTGGCTGCCATGCACAGCTGCACCAGATTCTGAGTGCTCCAGTTTTAGTAAATCTCTCCCATTGTGTTATATTTTAAAGTCTATCTTATGACATGGTTGGGCAGCTTTCTGAGATAGCTGGTATGATCAACGCTATTGATCCCGTAGAAATTATCACAGGATTATACTTTCGTTAGCTTATTTTTTAAGGGAAATAAAATTTGCCAGTGCTTTAAAAAGCATTACTATTCCGGCCGAATGGAATAAAACTTTTTTTTTTTTTGTCTTGGTGTATGTTCTCCATGGTATTTTTTTTTTTTTTTTTACACCCCCTTGCCTATTAACCCAGAAGATGGGCATTTTTAATTTGACAGGTTTCAATCCCATTGATTTCAATAGAGTTCAGTTTCAGAATCTGAACGTCATTGACGTTTGCCAAACACTGCTTGAACCATGCCCAGTGCAGTTCAGCTCATCTCTAATGTGCAAAACCAGGCTTAAATGTGCTAGATATCAAACAGAAAAAGCAGGAATTTTACTGGGCTGGTAAATGTAAGTGATACACTGTAATTTGAGGTGGTTTAGATGTACTCAGTTCTTGGATTTAGTGTTTTTTTTTCTTTTATGCAGTTGTGTGCATAAAACTGAAGGCAACTCCAACAATAGATAGTAACAAGTGAATTCTTAACTTAAAAAGTACAATGCGTAAAATAAACAATAAATCCCTAAAAGAAATGAGAGCCCCACAATACCACCACCCTGAAACAAATCCTTGTAGAAAGCAGTTTAGAGTAGAAACAGTGTTGGAGGTAGAAGAAGCAGCAGAGGAGCATTTGTTTCCTTTCTGGTTATACCGTATGAGTGCATAAGGAAGACTTGGCCCATCCTTTGTTTGAGGCTGCCAGCACTGACCGGTATTACTACATTGAGCTAGTCAAGGTATGGAGGGATCATCTCCCATTATGGCCAGGAGTAAGAGGCTTGGAAGTTCCATCTCATTGGTGTAGATACACCACAAGCCTTGGCGACTCATTGGGTGTATGCATTTCTGAGTGCATATTTTCCGGTAGCCTTCTCAAAGCTGGGTGTGGTTGTCTTCTTTACACATGCGATCTCTATGTGATCCTTGCTGATACCATAAGGATTTGCCCTACTTTTTTGGATGCACTTATTTTGCACCTATGTGGACTTATTTTGATTTTGTAGTTTAGCCAAACAAAAATCCATATCAACATAAAAAAAAAAAATCATAATAAAAACAAGTATATGCCTAAAATAAATGGAGAACCCAAAATACTACCCCCAGAAAAAGCCTACTTTTTATTTTATTTTTTAATTGCTATGGACAGGACATCAGGTAAAAGCGGCCACTGACCTCAAATCAAACACAAAATAAATTAAAGACAAAAAGCCAGTAATATTATTATTAATAATAATAATAATAATAATAATAATAAAGCAACAAAGGTGTTGTCACCTTTGCCTAACCTTTCCCTCCAACAGCTTAGATGCACAATAACTGTTACCCTATTCAGTGTTATATATAGACTGGTTGTAAACCGTTATATATACCCAGTGAAGTAACTAGCCTCAGGTGATATACAAAATGAAACAAATCCTCCTATATAAGTTGTACCTGTTTTTTTCTGCAGCCATTTCTTCTGTGAATTATTCTAAAACACACAGATGAAAGGATTTTTATCGGCAGCACAAAGCAGGGGGTGGGGATCTGATGTCACACACCCACCCTACAGAGCTTGAGCACAGAGTTCCCTGATATCAGATAGCTGAGTGGTGGGATGGGACACACTAGCCTCTAACAGGCTCATGGATAACATACAGAACTGAGGCTTTGAGTCACCTGTTGTTTGCTGGAGAGACAAGGGACATCTTCCTGGGAAGCTTTTGTATTGGCTTAGAGTTCTATCAGAGACTCATTCAGATAGCAGAGGGATCACAGAGGAGCCATACTCAGTGCTTTAGATTCATGCTACTACACACTATGATGCAATGTGCTTTGTTCATTTTTAAGTCTGAGGTTTACAACCACTTTAAGTGGATTTGTAACTCTGTGAAGTTTGCTCATTGTATGTACATAGAACAGAAATGAGGTGGACAAAAGTGCATAGTTTGAACATAAGTTACAATAAAATCATTATAAATGTTTTCTTATATTGCATGCTTTGTTAATGTGGTTGTTGCTAGGTTGTTGTTGTTGCTATTGATGATCGCTTACTATCTGTTGTTAGTACTTGAGTGATTTTTTATTTGCTGACCAGGTGTTGGGAGGGTTCAATCACCAATAAATACTACAAAGCCTTCTTTCAAAGGAGATGTATATTAAGCCAATCAAGGTAATTATCCAAACACCATAAGAGATTGAATTAATCCATATTCATATGCCATATTTAAATTATGGTATCATAGGGCCTTCAAAATTCCAGCAACCCGGAATCACACACACACTGTACTGGAGATACACCCCAATGGTTTTCCTCTGTTTGTCAGACAGCAATGACCTGTGTCCCAGATGGCAGCTCACCGCCGCTCCCATGCTGCACATCCACCTGGGAATTTGGCTTTGGTACTGCTCTCTGTGCTTCCGCCTTTCATTTTTTGAGTCTATACACATGTGTTTTTTTTATAAAAAGCTCCTGAAGAAGTGCATGGGCATGAAACATGTTGGGCCAAGCGGTCCTGGGACACGGAATTTGCCAATTCCACACCTTTACAAACTTATTCTATGGTTATTAATTTTAAGTGAATCTGACCCATATGGAGCTTTATTACTTTTTAGTCTGTGCTACTTATTGTCTTCAGACATGTTTTATATATGGAAAAGTTTTAAATGTACTGAATACAATTATGAGATTTTATTCTATGTTTTAGTGTTGGTGCCTAAAACGCCCAAATTCTTCCAGCCCAATCCTATATTCTTCCTGTTGTCACTCTTCTGTATGTTTCTAGCTTCCTTCCAAAGATTACAAAATTATAATTTTCTTCTGTAAGACTTGTATTGATTTTTTGTCTTCTCTGGAACATCTCCCCTTAACTTTATATTTTGCCTTCTGGACAGGAAATGAGGATAATTTCTCTAACGGGACCCTATAAAGACAATAATAGTATTTGAGTAGAATGGAAAAAGGTTACAGACTATCAGGTATGTGCAACTCTGTTCCCACTAGGGAGATTTCCCTCATTGCCTGTTGTCTGACCAGGGCAGAAAGTTGTAGGAAATTTCTTGAACAGGAACAAAAACCTTGCAGAGGTTTTAACTCTTTGTCTCCCTTCAAAACATATGCACCTGCTCTTTCATTGTAAAGAAATGCTCCTGCTCTTTCATTGCACTCTAACACACAGATGTGAATGGCATGCTTTGCTGCCATAAAATAGTACAAACCCTATTTTCTGCATTGAGACTCATTAAAGCGGTTCTGCACTCGTTTTTTTTTTTTTTTGGGGGGGACTTACCTGTTTCATCTTCCATCTCGATCGCCGCCGGTTTTCCTCCGATAAAATTCTTCATCTTCTTCTTGTCTGCTGGGGTCCATCTTGCCTGTGGGCATGTGAAACCCCACAGGCACTTTAGATGGCCCAGCATGCACCGCCGTTACTCGCGCGTGCGCAGTAACGGCACATCTGCCGACATCTCACGAGATTTCGGAAGATGTGGCCGAAATCTCGCGAGATTTCGGAAGATGTGGCCGAAATCTCGCGAGATTTCGGAAGATGTAGCCGAAATCTCGCGAGATTTCGGAAGATGCCCGCACTGACTCCTGGGATCAATGACACCAGATCCCAGGAGACAGTGCGGCGTGACGAGGATCCCCGCACAGACCCCGCCCACCCCCGAAGAGACAGAAGACAGGAAGTCATCAATTACAAGGTAAGTAAAAAAAAAAAAACACATTTCATTTAGTACCCTTTGCCTGATTTGGAAGGCAAAGAGATTTACTAAATGAAATGTGTGCAGAACCGCTTTAAGGGCCACTCAAGTCAATGGACTATCTTAACACACAAGGCATTGGTGTTAAAGGACTTAAAATTGGCTGGAGTTCAATAGATAACATTTGTAACAAAGGGAAACTACCTAGCCTGCTCTTGCTTTCATTCGGTTTCTTCATAGTAATTAATATTTAGTATAAAACTGAATTTTCTGCAATACCACAGTTATCAAATAATTCTTTTAAATAAAGCTGACTGCAAACTCTGGTATGAGATTTTAGTTTTAGCAGCAGTAAAACGAAGTCTTCCTTTGCCTCCAGTACACCTACAGGCACAAATGAAACATCAAATGTAATAATCTAACTTCTAAATGAAATCAAAAAGAACCTTTTTTTATTTCACCTTTTATAAAGTACGCTGGTATTCTGAGATAGCAAGTTCTATTTAAATTGTTCAGACTGTAGAACAGGAAACCTTGTAAGGCTGCCAAGCACTCCCAGAGATATCAAACAAAAGGCAATATCTTTGTTAGAGAAACGTAACTAATCAATACACCATCAAGGTTTTTTCTTCATGACGGGAAACGTCTCAACAAATTACTTAAAGAAATCTTATATAACCTTAAAATAGAAAACATGTACAGTTTTGTATCCAAAATTGGGAGAAGTAAAAATGGCCAGTAATACCACACCAGAAGGCAATGGACTGTATTTAAAGCTTAACTCTATGGTTTGTATCACATAATTACCTTGGTCCAGCTCATAGGCTTGCGCAGGGCTGGACTGGGACAAAAATATGTCACTGGACTTCATCCAGCCTGGACCACTTTAAATTTGAGTGTCCCCCATCAGAGCCCCCCTTGCATCAGAGAGTCCCCCATCAGAATCCCCTTTGCATCAGAGTGTCCACCATCAGAGTCCCCCTTGCACCAGAGTGTCCCCCATCAGAGCCCCCCCCTTGCATCAGAGTGTCCCCCACCAGAGTCCCCCTTGCATCAGAGAGTCCCTCATCAGAGTCCCCCTTGCATCAGAGTGCCCCCCCATCAGAATGTCCCCCATCAGCATCCACCTTGCATCAGAGTGTCCCCCATCAGAGTCCCCCTTGCATCAGAATGTCCCCCATCAGAGTCCCCCTTGGATCAGAGAGTCCCCCTTGCATCAGTGTGTCCCCCATCAGAATCCCCCTTGCATCAGAGAGTCCCCCTTGCATCAGAGTGTCCCTTCTCAGAATCCCCCTTGCATCAGAGTCCTCCTTTCATCAGAGTGTCCCCCATCTCCTCCCTCTCCCACGTGTACTCATAGCTCTCTAGAATGAAGGCAACTTCTCTTCCTCTCTCCAGTCATGTGATAAGTGACAAGTGATAAGGGAAGGGAGCAGGAGCAGAAAGCCTGATCCTCTCTCCAACAAGTGTCGGCAGCTGCTCCTTGGTGACAGGAATGAAATCGCGATCATTCCTTACAGTGAGGAGCGGCTGACCGGCCCACTGAGCCATCGGCCCATCAGGAATCTCCCAGTAGTCCCGATGGCCATGTAAATGTAGGCAACCGCAAATAGGTTGTCTCAACCCCGCGCTTGGTGAAAAAACTCTACACTTAAAAAATATAAAATTTAATATTATAATATTAGTACTTAGACTAAAGATTATTGGGTGCGGTTGTATTGTTTAGATACTAAAGCGGCTCCCTTTGAAATCCTTGGATTTGATGGATGGTGTGGTTTTGTAAATCGGGGCGCTACTAAATCTACAAAAAATATATCTAAATATAATTGTAAGATAATATATTCTGGTAAATTCGATCTCTCGAGTGAATAATGAGTGCCTCTATTTTGGTGTAGGTGTCCCTATTATGGAAACCATGTGAGTTGAAATCTGTATTAGTAACCATCTATTGTGTCATATTAAAATTGGTAACTACTAAAGTGTATAATTCACCTAAATAGTGTCAATTCCAGTGAGCCTATCAAAACAAGTTATGCTCCGCTGTGTATAATACAATAATATGAAACTTGGATATCTAGGTATCACCAACGTTACCCAATTAACTCAATAGGTGCAAAATAAAAATAATGTGCTTGCATATATACATATATTAAACAGTGATATGTGCTCCCGCATAGGATACCATATCCTTCAATATAATTAACATAACAATCAACACCAGTGTACCACCGCTGCAATTGTACCACTCATAAAGTTTCTTAATCTTAAAATTCTCAATTAATCAAAACTCCTTCTTTTAGAGTCCAATGTGCATATCACCAAAAAAATATTTAATATTGAAAAATATATATACACAAAAAAGAAAGTTCATAAAGCAATTGTTTTAAGTTGAATGTTGAATTCACTCTTATCCTAAGAGGTGTGAGTCCCTTCACCACATTGGATCTCTTCCTTCACCCCAAACGTGATAATACAGATTATAGCTGGTGGCCGCTTACCAGAAGTTGTTGATTGCTTTAATTAAAAAACAATCAAACGCACTTGTTACAGGACCTAGCCTGTTCTCAGATACACCAAAAACTTTTATGACAGCTCTTCCTCCTCACAGATCAGTTCAGGTCAAACCATGGATGGATACATAGGTGGGATCAAAGAAAAGCACTTCATAGTGTAATCTTGCTTATTTTATTTTTAAAATATAAATCAGAACGGCATAAGCCAAATGGCCACTCACATTTCCCGGTGCCCGCCCGGCACTGGGGCTGCTCGCCTTTACAGTCAGTGGTGTGGTTTAAAATCTCTCTCCCTGTGATAGATTCCCGCTGTGGAACGGCGTGCGTATCACCTGCTCTTGCCGTCAACCAGACAGACCGGAAATCCAGGGACGTTAGCGCTTGGTTTGTGATCAGGTACCGCCTCCAGGCGCTAACGTCCCTGGATTTCCAGTCTGTCTGGTTGACGGCAAGAGCAGGTGATACGCACGCCGTTCCACAGCGGGAATCTATCACAGGGAGAGGGATTTTAAACCACACCACTGACTGTAAAGGCGAGCAGCCCCAGTGCCGGGCGGGCACCGGGAAATGTGAGTGGCCATTTGGCTTATGTCATTCTGATTTATATTTTAAAAATAAAATAAGCAAGATTACACTATGAAGTGCTTTTCTTTGATCCCACCTATGTATCCATCCATGGTTTGACCTGAACTGATCTGTGAGGAGGAAGAGCTGTCATAAAAGTTTTTGGTGTATCTGAGAACAGGCTAGGTCCTGTAACAAGTGCGTTTGATTGTTTTTTAATTAAAGCAATCAACAACTTCTGGTAAGCGGCCACCAGCTATAATCTGTATTATCACGTTTGGGGTGAAGGAAGAAATACAATGTGGTGAAGGGACTCACACCTCTTAGGATAAGAGTGAATTCAACATTCAACTTAAAACAATTGCTTTATGAACTTTCTTTTTTGTGTATATATATTTTTCAATATTATATATTTTTTTGGTGATATGCACATTGGACTCTTAAAGAAGGAGTTTTGATTAATTGAGAATTTTAAGATTAGGAAACTTTATGAGTGGTACAATTGCAGCGGTGGTACACTGGTGTTGATTGTTATGTTAATTATATTGAAGGATATGGTATCCTATGCGGGAGCACATATCACTGTTTAATATATGTATATATGCAAGCACATTATTTTTATTTTGCACCTATTGAGTTAATTGGGTAACGTTGGTGATACCTAGATATCCAAGTTTCATATTATTGTATTATACACAGCGGAGCATAACTTGTTTTGATAGGCTCACTGGAATTGACACTATTTAGGTGAATTATACACTTTAGTAGTTACCAATTTTAATATGACACAATAGATGGTTACTAATACAGATTTCAACTCACATGGTTTCCATAATAGGGACACCTACACCAAATTAGAGGCACTCATTATTCACTCGAGAGATCGAATTTACCAGAATATATTATCTTACAATTATATTTAGATATATTTTTTGTAGATTTAGTAGCGCCCCGATTTACAAAACCACAACAGTCCCGATGGCCAGTACACACCTGGGCATGCACAGCCTATTCCATTACGGTGTGCACCCCAAAGCTCAAACACACATACGTGTATATATATATATATATATATATATATATATATATATATATATATATATATATATATACACACTCACAGTATCTCACAAAAGTGAGTACACCCCTCACTTTTTTGTAAATGTTTTATTACATCTTTTCATATGACAACACTGAAGAAATTACACATTGCTACAATGTAAAGTAGTGATTGTACAAATTTGATGTCCCCTCAAAATAACTCAACACACAGCCATTAATGTCTAAATCGCTGGCAACAAAAGTGAGTACACCCCTAAGTGAAAATGTACAAATTGGGCCCAAAGTGGAAAAATTTTGTGTGGCCACCATTATTTTCCAGCACTGCCTTAACCCTCATGGGCATGGAGTTCACCAGAGCTTCACAGGTTGCCACTGGAGTCCTCTTCCACTCCTCCATGAGGACATCACGGAGCTGGTGGATGTTAGAGACCTTGTGCTCCTCCACCTTCCGTTTGAGGATGCCCCACAGAAGCTCAATAGGGTTTAGGTCTGGAGACATGCTTGGCCAGTCCATCACCTTTATCCGCAGCTACTTTAGCAAGGCAGTGGTCGTCTTGGAGGTGTGTTTGGGGTCGTTATGTTGAAATACTACCCTGCGGCCCAGTCTCCGAAGGGAAGGGAACATGCTCTGCTTCAGTATCTCACAGTATATTTTGGCATTCATGGTTCCCTCAATGAACTGTAGCTCCCCAGTGCCAGCAGCACTCATGCACCCCCAGACCATGACACTCCCACCACCATGCCTGACTGTAGGAAAGACACACTTGTCTTTATACTCCTCAACTGGTTGCCGCCACACACGCTTGACACCATCTGAACCAAAATAAGTTTATCTTGGTCTCATCAGACCACAGGACATGGTTCCAGTAATCCTTGTCCTTAATGTCCTTGTTTTCAGCAAACTGTTTGCGGGCATTCTTGTGCATTATCTTTAGAAGAGGCTTCCTTCTGGGACAACAGCCATGCAGACCAATTTGATGCAGTGTGAGGCGTATCGTCTAAGCACTGACAGGCTGACCCCCCACCCCTTCAAACTCTGCAGCAATGCTGGCAGCACTCATACGTCTATTTCCCAAAGACAACCTCTGGATACATGCGCTCAACTTCTGTGGTCGACCATGGCGAGGCCTGTTCTGAGTGGAACCCGTTCTGTTAAACCCCTGTATGGTCTTGGCCACTGTGCTGCAACTCAGTTTCAGGTTCTTGGCAATCTTCTTATAGCCTAGGCCATCTTTATGTAGAGCAAAAAATCTTTTTTTCAGATCCTCAGAGAGTTCTTTGCCATGAGGTGCCATGTTGAACTTCCAGTGACCAGTATGAGCGAATGAGAGCGATAACACCAAATTTAACACACCTGCTCCCTATTCGCACCTGAGACCTTGTAACGCTAACGAGTCACATGACACAGAGCAGGGAAAATGGCTTATTGGGCCCAATTTGACTTAGGGGTGTACTCACTTTTGTTGCTAGTGGTTTAGACATTAATAGCTGTGTGAGTTATTCTGAGGGGGCAGCAAATTTACACTGTTATACAAGCTGTACACTCACTACTTTACATTGTAACAAAGTGTCATTTCTTCAGTGTTGTCACATGAAATGATATAATTAAATATTTACAAAAATTTGAGGGGTGTACTCACTTTTGTGATATATATATATATATATATATATATATATATATACATACACACACACACTATATTGTAAAAAGTATTGGGACGCCTGCCTTTACACGGACATGAACTTTAATGGCATCCCAGTCTTAGTCCGTAGGGTTCAGCTAGAACCAGTATAAGTATGCCTATTCCATATCTGTGGGACTGCTGTGGAAGTGGAGAATCAGTCTAGTAGTCACTGCTACTATAGTGATGGCTGCAGTCTTATTGGTCCCACTCTGCAGGATAACCAGAGGGGAGGCTCACTCACTCTGCATGACCGCCATTCATAGAAAGCTTTGCATTTTTCTCAGTCAATGCAAATCATAGTTACATAGTCGGGAAGGCTGAACAAAAACACCAGTCTATCCAGTTCAATCTGTGGTGTGTGAGTGTGCTTGTGTTTATGTCAATAGTACATTGTATACCCCTGTATGTTGTGATCATTAAGGTTCCCATCTAATAGTTTTTTGAAACTATCAATGCTCCCTGCTGATACCACTGCTTGTGGAAGAGAATTCCACATCCTTACTGCTTTGACAGTAAAGAACCCTCTATGCAGTTTAACCACTTACGGACCGCCCACCGTCATTATATGTCAGCATTTTGAAGAGGAGTATTGTTGTTATAGCAGCAGCTAGCTGCCAAAAACCCAGTATCCTCTTCTTCAGTGGGCGGTCCTCTTTCAGATAAAAGTGGTCTCTGCAGCGTATTTGCCGCAAGATCACTTTTATTGCCCCCACCATTTTATTCTCTAAGGTGTTAGAAAAATATATATAATGTTTGGGGGTTCTAAGTAATTTTAGAGTCTGAAAAATAGGCCTGGTCCTTAAGTGGTTAAGGTCGTCCTCTGATTGGATGAGGTGGAGATCCTAACATCACTACCCTGCCTCTCCAACCTGTTCAATCTGAGAACATTTTGCATTCACAGAAAGAATTGTATAGCGTTCTATGAATGGTGGCGGTGCACAGGATCCAGAAGTCCACAGTGATCACTGTAGTAGCAGCAGCGACTGATTTTCCACTTCCACAGCAGCCCCACAGGTAAAGAATACAAGCTGGACCAATGTAACTATGCAATACAAAACCATTCCTGGAGTTCAGCTTTAATATGACATATAATAGCATCCAAAATAAAGTAATAGTAGATGACCATTTTCTGACTTGGCAGAGACCACAGGCAGCTTAAAGTGGTTCTAAAGCCTTAAGGTTTTGTTTAAGGTAAAAAAATACATTCTGAGCTGCAGGATCCCCCCAGCCCCCCTTATACCTTACCTATGCCCAATCCAGCGATGTGTGCGATAGCAGCGGCTCTCGCCACAGTCTCCCTCTCTACTGGACATTTCTGTCAATCAAATGCTGTGACGAGGGAGCGGGGGGGAAGGGCAGGGCCTAGCCATCTGGTCTATGTCAATGGCCAAAGACAGGATGGCTTGGGAACTAGCTCGCACAAGTGCCCCCATAGACATCGGCTTTCTATGGGGGCACTTGCTGAAAAGGAGGAGCCTAGAGCGCTAGCGGGGGACCCATAAAAGAAGAAGATCGGAGCTGCTCTATGCAAAACTATTGGACAGAGCAGGTAAGTATAGCACATTTATTATTTTAATTGAAATAAAATGAAGGTTTCATGTTACTTTAAGGCTGAACTCCAGGAATTATCTGTATTGCAGTATTAAATACTTTTGTATAAATTGGTCCAGCTTGGCACAATGTTAGTATCTCATAGCTGATGGGCTGCTGTGGAAGCTGAAAAGCACTGCAGTAGGCACTTAGCCTGGGCACATTAACCACAGGGGGTTATTCGCTTGGCACTGCCACCAGTCATAGAAGAACCCTGGAATTTTTTGGAAGAGGTGGAGATTGTGACACCACCTCCTCTTCATTTCCAGCTTGTCCAATCAGAGAATGCCTAGTATAAATTGAAAAATAAATGTTCTATGAATGGCAGCAGTACCAAGTGAGTGACTCCCTATCAGTGTTTAGCAGGGAAGCCACCAAATCTAAGCAGGACCTGGAAGATCACAGCTTTCACTGTAGTAAGGCTGACTACTACAGGGCGTTTCAGCTACTTCAGTGGCACATTATTAATTATGTATATTATGTATATTATCACATTATGTATACTTACAATGTATGCAATGCATATCAATCCTGGAGTTCAGCTTTAACTTCAATAAGACACAGAAGTTAAATTCATTGTAAATTTACTTTGAAGTGTAAGAAAACATTGCATTTCGAACGCCCTGTATAGAATTTAAAATGTTTTGGGGGAATTTGATAGGGCAGAGAGAGTTTAGAACACTTGTCAGGGTTTTATTGCTGTTTATGTCCCCGTTGGGGAGATTCACCCTCTCTATTTCTCCTTGTGATTGCTATCAGCGAGAGTGAAAGTGAAAGAAAATTCTAAATTCTGAGTTTTCCCAAGAACAGGAATAGAGGGGAAATCTTTGTTCTGGTGACCTTGGTGACTACCAGAAATGTCCCCAATTTGGAAAAATTTCCTCTCACTTCCTATTGTAGCTAGAGTCAGGAAGTGAAAGGAAATCTCCCCAATAGGACAAAACAACAAAAAAACTCCATTATTCTATTCAAAATGAAAAAAGTCTTTGCTTTAGTTACGCTTTAAGGGATATATTTACTTCAAGAAATATTGGGGCTGTCATTAATGCCTTCGTATGCTGCAAATGCTTGCTGCCTCGCTGTCATGTTACTTTCAATACCCCGAGTCACTGACCTATAACAAGTATGCAATTAACCAATTCTCATTTTGCTTTCACTATCCACACTTCCCAAGCATACTTGTTTCAGGCTAGTGACCTTAAGATTGTAGCCAATAAGCTAGAAGGGTAGTGATGGAAGTAATGGTAGCCTTCATGTTTTTTTTTTAGAGTACAGACTTCTTTTTAACTCCAGGCAAACAAATAGACCAGCAAATAAAGATGTAGAACAGGGAACATTGACGTCTTTCTTATACGTATATGCCACATGTCATTAGCTATGTGTTTATCTCCATATACCACCTGCTGAATGCTAATCTTTGCTAGAATGACCAATAAAACATACGGTATAACTAATAGCTGTGACTTCCCCAATCTGCACGGATCATTCATATCCAGCGGTGGCCCGGCCATTAGGGGTGCACGGGCGCTGCCCCCCTATCCATGTGTCTGGCCCTCTGATCTACATACAGGGCACTGGACGCATGGATTCCAATGGCGTGTATATGTTTTTTTGAAGCACGTGATTAGAGCCAGAGGCTCTAATAGTCTTCAAAAAAGGGTGGGTGTGACAGTAGCAAATAAATATTTGCTATCGCCACACTGATCCTGCTCGCGGCCAAACAGGAAGCGGGTCTTGGGACCCGTCATCTGAATGGCTGAAAGAACAGGCAATCCTATTGAACGTCTAGGAAAAGGAGGGAGGAGCTGCACTGCGGAAGACGCTGTGATGCAGAGATCACACAGGGGCCAATGTTTGCTGCCCATAGGAGCCCCGAACCCGTCCACTGCCCACCGCCGGTAGGAGCCCATAACCAGCCCCTTGCCCATAACCAGGAGCCTGCACACCTGCCAGTAGGAGCCCGCAAACCCTGCCGCAATTGGTGGGATAAGTGTCGGGAGGGTGCCGCTGACCAACCAACCGGGGGGTTGGTTGGTCAGCTCAGTAATGATGTCACTGTTACTTTTACAAGGTAATATTTGGATTTACAAAGGCATTTTGTAGGCTTCAAAAAAGGGTGGTTGTGACAATAGCGAATAAATATTCACTATCGCCACACTGATCCTCCTCGCGGCCAATCAGGAAGCGGGTCTTGGGACCCATCACCTGATTGGCTGAAAGAGGAGGGAGCCGTCGTGATGCAGAGAGGACACAGGATCCGCTGCTTGCCACCCATAGGAGGAGTCCGCAGCCCGTCCACAGCCAGCTGACTGTAGGAGCCCATAACCAGCCTCTTGCCTGCTGCCCATAGGAGCCTGCATACCTGCCCATAGGAGCCCGCAACCCAGCCACTACCCTTAGGAGCCCACCTGCAACTGATGGGGTAAGTGCTGGGGGGGTGTCGCCGACCAAACAACCAGGGGGTTTGTTGGTCAGCTAAATAATGATGTCACTGTTACTTTTACAAGGTAATATTTGGGTTTGCAAAGGCATTTTGTGCAGTAGCTTTACTGTATATCCTTTTTGACCATTGGGTAATGTATTAAAATGACATATTTGTGCCTGACATTCAGCTTTAATTAAGGTCATGCATTTTATATATTGAAAAATCAACATGAATGCAGGTTATTTTAAAGTCTTGATGTAGAGCAATGGTAACTGTTTTTATATCTTAATGCAACATAACATTAAACCATCATTTTATAGATTCTGTTTATAAACTTTAGCTTGTTCAATTAAGCTTTGACAAAAGAAAAACATGGAAGCTGATTGGTTCCTATACAGAGCTGCACCAGATTTTGCACTCTTCAGTTTTAGTAAATAAACCCCTTTGTTTTTTGGCCAGAGTTCAGCTTTAAACTACTAAAGTCCCAAAAAGCATGGGATTATAGAGTTAACAGCAAATGATGCTTCAAGCTGAAGCTTGCTGACCTATTCAATATAATAGCTGTAGAAGTGTTCCTGATCAATACCAGGCATGTTTCATCCCTAGACAGAGCAGCGGCCTCTTCCAGAATGGCCTTGCTAATTGCCAAGTTGTTGTTTTTTTTTTACAATATTTCACTTTCAGAGTACCTCAGCATTAACCCGAGAAGCCCAGGAACACAGCAGTGTAATGGAGAGATTTCTTTGGAACAAAAAAGGTAATTTCCTCTAAATGGCGACACCAAATTGCAGATATGGCATAGATGTGTTTTAGTGCTGTCTGCCTAGGCAACATATTAAAGACCTAACAAAGGGTCAATGAACTTCCTATGGAAGTTTAAGGCACAAAGGAATGCTACACAAGTTGGGGTGGCAGCGCACATTTTTCTAACCCTCTTCTCCCACCAGAAGAACATAGCTGAATTTTCAACTAAAGAGTACTGCATAAAGAAAAACAAAGCTGTCACCCCATGTGGAAGATAAGTAATCTTGATGGACCGTTAACCTGAGATGCTAGAGTTGGTACTCTCTAATTGTTAAATCCCAGATATCATTGTTATCCCTGGTAAAAGCCATTACGCAGCACAGAAATCTACCATCCATGTAAATACTTCATTAGATTCAAGGACACCAGAAGGGAGTGTCTGAGGGGACTTGTGTGTTACAAATAGCATAGTGTGGAAGAACTAGTGCCCCAAAGATCTAATGAGAGAGGTCTCGTAATGTGTCTTTACCTTTTACTGTCATTTAACACCAAAGACAACTACACAGAGATAAAGGCCATTGGGCTGTGTTGTGTAGAGGGAAAGGAAATGGCTTGCCATAGTTGTGAGTTCAGTGCATTAGATGCCACCATGGTCTATAGACCCCCAATGATGGTATGTTAGTTAGAATGCTTTCCCACCACTGACACTCCTGCCCTAATTGCTTCTCAGGTTAGAATTAGCAGGTTTCCTTGACTCTCTTAGCTCTCTACTGGCCAAGAAAGACTGGGTATGTGGACCTTATGTGTCTGCTGGATTTTCCAGACCTTCTTTTGCAAGGTCTAATCTTGCACCTTGTTTGTAAGTTGCTGTTTTTACCAGCATAACCATTGAAGTTCTCAGAGCCAGACTTGGCTCAGCCGATTGTCCTTGCAATGTCAAAAGTGTGCAAGTGGATCCTGATAGAGTAAATGGAAATAGTCACGCTAATAAAAGTGCACAAAACTTAAATCAAAAAGCAAACAAACTATAATACATTGAGATGCTATATGGTGTATAAATCATATATAAAAAAAAATAAAAAGAGACACATACAATAAAGTCTCTGTATAGTGAAAAAGTGAATAAAAGTAACTTTGTGAAATAAAGTCTCTAAAGAAATGAAAGGTGTATCAGGTTCTGCAGTGATACGAATCTGAGGGGGGAAGAATTCTCTGACTGCCACCAAGTGATGAATCCCTCTGTGGAGCATGGGTCAGAAGAAATAAACACTCTTACCAGAAGATGTGGACCTCCTATTATACAAGGTCATATTCGCAAGCAGATATAGCCCACTGCAGGCCAGGGTCTAAGGTGGATCCTGGACCAAGATATATAGATGAGCCACGGACGTCCTCCTCAATTACTGGCCACCATCCGCCCACTTTCTTCAAAAATGTAATCTCCCAAAAAGAGCATGGAGTAAGTAAAAAGAATAAAGGCTTCAATGGTGCATTATCATTTTTAAACACCGCTCATTTATTGTAAAAAAGTTATCCATAAATCATAGAAAAACAGCATAAAAGCAATTGCCGGCAATAAAATTACAAACAAACACCCGCACTTCCGGGGTCATGTAAGGCGTCCGACATGTTTTGTAATATGTGACGTCTTCCTGGGGCACGGGCGACGCGCTGAGCCATCACCTTATATACACGAAACGGGCAACCAAGCCTTGTTTTCATGTGGCGGCCATATTGAAAGAAAGGGTGGATCCAAGCCTCACTTGGAGAGGAAACCAAGCCTCTCCTCCACATGGCGGCCATATCATAGAACAGGAAGAGAACAGAAACTCATTCTCTATTAGTGGCCATCTAGCAGATACATAGAGAACAGAACCCAAGCCCTTTTCACCCATGATAGCTATATCAGGACACATAAAAAGAACATTCAAATACGACATACATTTACTAACCAACATCTAAGTTACATATGTACGTAGTTTATACAAAAAGAGGGTATATCTCAATGTGACTTTCGGACTTGCCTACCGCATTAGTCATAGAAATAAGAAATTTTGTGAAGACTATTTAAATAGATAGATTGTGTCAAATGAAAGATAATGATCACTAGTCTCCTATTTTTGTTCTAACTATATAATGTGAGCCAGTCGTCACTTTGAAATGTCGACCTCTAGTGGACATAAATAAGAGTAAAAACTCAAAGTAGACTAAAAAATAAATAAATAAAATAATAAAATAAAAATTCTTACATACAATTTAATATGCAAATCAGGCATTGTCAATAAAGGCATTGATTTTGACGTCTGCATTCAAGCCCAAAGGTCTCAAACATTTAACACGATATATCCAACTCATTTCCATTTTGGAAATAGCACGTCTCTTGGGTCCCCCTCTCCAGTGTGTTCTAAGTTTATCAATTCCCAAGAATGATGTGCCCCTTGGATTTTATTTTAAATTCTTATTTGGAATTCTTGGGAGGTATTGTTGGAAACAAAGTTAGTCGTTTTTCTATCTCGGATATTGTTGATACTGCATACAGCACATCTTTTACATTTATGATATCCTACCAGATTTTGAAAGAACATCAATCTAGTAGATGGAAGGTCACAGTCACCAGGGGCCTATGAGTCTTTCAAGGAGGTAACTCCTCTGAAAACTACCTGTGGTTGTTCAGGAAGAATAGGGCCCAATATTAAATAATTTTTTATTATGTGTCAATGTTTGCGTAACAATTTATTGATCAGATAATGCTGATGTGAATAACCCGTGACGAAAGGCCAAGCAAAATTGCTCTGTTTGCCACCCCTTACGGGCTTTTCAACCAGAAGCTCACCTCTATCCAGTTGTTCAACCTCCATTACTCTCTGTTCAAGAGCTTGGGCTGAATAACCCTTCTCTAAAAATCTATTGGTCAAAACGTTAGGCTGCCTCGTAAAATGTTAGTACAGTTGTGCCTTAAGTGCGTATATTAGCTTTTAGGAACAAAATCTAGCCAATAATGATGATGACAACTGTCATGGGAAATGAAGGCGTTCCTATCAGTAGGTCTAAAATAGGTGGAAGTAAGGAGCTGGCCCTCCTCCACTCGTATTTGTAAATCCAAAAAATGTATAGTATATTGCCTCATATTTAAATTCTATGCCCCTATTGTTATTATTCATAAACTCCATGAAGGTGTGTACAGACTCCCTGGAGCCATTCCATAGGAGGAGAATGTTGTCAATATACCTAGCCCACAGAACCAATTCTGGTCTGCGGTTGGCAAAGACGACGTCCTGCTGCCATTTGCCCATAAACAGGTTAGTTAGGATGGGGGCAAATTTTTCCCCCATAGCCACGCCCCTGTTCTGTAGGTAGAATTTGTTATTGAACCAAAAGAAGTTGTGCATGGTTGCAAACCTAAGAAGCTCCATGATGAACCTCCTCTGTTTACTCGGTAGTTGGAAATGAGTTGGATATAGCGTGTTAAATGTTTGAGACCTTTGGGCTTGAATGCAGACGTCAAAATCAATGCTTTTATTGACAATGCTGGATTTGTATGAAAAAAGATAAATTTCCCGTCTCTGTACAACTAGGTGCCAACAAAACTGAGCATGCTCACACCTGCAAACAGCTCTAATTTTAGCTCCTGTGGCTTTTTTACAAGGTGCTATAGTAAATATCAAAATTAACGCTGGGCTAAAATGCATTTTTGAGAATGAAAATTGGCGCTATTATAGTCCAATGCAAGTTTCAGCCATTGATTCTAATGGTACAATTGTAACTTCCCAAAATAAATACTTTTTAAAATAACAAACATGTCATACTTACCTCCACTGTGTAGCTCGTTTTGCACAAAGTGGCCCCAAACATCCTCTTCTGGGGACCCCCGGTGGCTATCGCGGCTCCTCCCTGCATCCTGCAACCCCCTAGGATAAGCGATCCCCCGAGGGGGTTACCT
This sequence comes from Lithobates sylvaticus, assembly GCA_028564925.1. Classification (NCBI taxonomy): domain Eukaryota; kingdom Metazoa; phylum Chordata; class Amphibia; order Anura; family Ranidae; genus Lithobates; species Lithobates sylvaticus. The sequence continues at coordinate 561,913,070 of CM053026.1, forward strand.
TGCTGGGCGGCCCCGACACCCGCATCATTGGATTTGAATGACAGCAGCGTGAGCCAATGGCTGCGCTACTATCAATCTATCCAAGAGCTGGGACCCAATGGAGAAAGGGACAGCGTGTCCCAGACGAAGAGATGAAAGGGCTCAGGTAAGTAAAACGAGGGGGGCAGTGACTGCCAGGTGTTTTTTCACCTTAATGCATTAAGGTGAAAAAACACAAGGGTTTACAACCCCTTTAATGTTGAGATGAAATGTATCTTTCTCTGAAATAAATGTTCCTTGCAACAATGTTGCTGCTTCTATTTTGTTTTTTATCATCTATTTTGTTTTTAAGAATGCTAGAATGTGGAATGTTTTGGTAAAATATATTTTTCTCTGTTACTTTCACTGGTTACTCTCCATCTCACAACAATCTTTACCCAAACTCACACAGGTGTCTTTACAAACCAAAAAATGGATCACAATTTTGTGTGCTTTATATTATTTCCAAATAATCATAATTTGAGCCAAAAAAATGTGATATGTTCACCAACATCAGAAATCAAAATGTAATTCCCAAAAATTAGAGGGTAACATCACTATTCTACACTGACCCATAAAGAACCACCAGAATATATCAAGAAGAATAACTCTTGTGTAATGTAATTCCACCACCTGTATGTCCAAAGAAATGCAGTATATGTGTATATAGGTGTAGGAGGTTTCAACATGTGGTGGCTCTGTGGCTTAGAGGTTAGAACTTCTGCTTAGCATCTCGGAGGGTCTGGGTTTGAATCCCAAGCATGCCTCTTCATGTAAAGAAGTTGTTTCCCTATGTTGTTAAACATAACTTCTGACTCAGGTCCTAAAACTTTGTCTAAATGTATTATTTATGTGTAGGAGAGTTCCACCACCATTCTAAATCTTACCAGATACACTATCTAGCCAAAAGTAACTCCCTCATTCATATCTTTATGGACCTTGCTTTTTGCACTGGTGTGCAGTCATGTTGGAACAGGAAAGGGCCATCCCCAAACTGTTCCACAAAGTTGGGAGCATGAAATTGTCCAAAATGTCTTGGTATGCTGATGCCTTAAGAGATCCCTTCACTGGAACTAAGAGGCCAAGCTCAACCCCTGAAAAAGAACCCCACATCATAATCCCCCCTCCACCAAATGATTTGGACCAGTGCACAAAGCAAGGTCCATAAAGACATGGATGAGTGAGTTTGGGGTGGAGGAACTTGACTGGCCTGCACACAACAGAACACCTTGGGGATGAATTAGAGCAGAGGATGTAAGCCAGGCCCTCTCGTCCAACATCAGTGCCTGACCTCACAAATGCACTTCTGGAAGAATGGTCAAACAATCCCATAGACACACTCTTAAACCTTGTGGACAGCCTTCCCAGAAGAGTTGAATCTGTTATAGCTGCAAAGGGTGGGCCAAATAAATTTTGAACCCTACGGACTAAGACTGGGATGCCATTACAGTTCATGTGTGTATAAAGGCAGGCGTCCCAATACTTCAGACAATATAATGTATATTGCTTGTAACACTGAGCATGGCTGGTTCACACCACAGAGATGCAGACAACATGTCTGAGGCTGCCCGCTGGCTAAATGGGTAGCAATTGCAACTAGCAGCTCTGGGGTTGCTGGTTCAATTCCCCAACATGCTAATGCTTATGTTGAAGTTTATATGTTCTCCCTGTGTGGGTTTCTCACCACAATCCAAACACACGCTGGCATTTTATTTGTCTCCTGTCAAAATAGTCTCTAATGTAAGAAAGTTAGTTTTGGACTTTAGATTGGAAGCTCATTGCAGCCAGGGACTGATGTTAATGTTTGTTAGTAGACATGTGCATTAGTTTTCATTCGAATGCATTTTCGTCAGAATTTCAGGTATTTTTGTTATCGTTTTAACAAACGATAACGAACATGCAGGATCCGAAAACCGAAAGATCCGACATAAACAAATGCTTTATTTTCATTTACGTTGCAACAGTTCGATATAGATAGGAGATTCGACATGACGATGACAATAGTGATCTGTGTCCATAGAACCTGTGGTCGAATGTGCCTAACCTTAGCTCTATTAGTTCAAGATTATTCTACAGAGAGAGAAAAGATTCGACATAGAGAGAAAAGGTTCAACATTATAGAGACAATAGCAAAAAAGGTCAAATGTGCCTAACCTAACTATTAGTCCAAGATTATTCGACATAGAGAGAAAAGATTCGACATGAAGATTCGGCGAAGCAGTCGCTGCGAGCGGACATTTATGGTCACATGCTCCGCCCATAGGCTATAGAAGAGTTCTAATGTTGGTTGACTAGTAATAATAATAAATATAATTATTACTAGTGTCATACAACATTAGAATTCTACTATAGCTTGTAAGCGGAACATTCGACTGGAATGCAGCGTCGTACAGTTTAGCTGCTCCGTCGAATCTTCTTAGAACATTCGACAGACACTATAAGCCTTCAATGACAGATTCGACCTTAATTATTTCGGATTTTCAGACGAATGTATTTTTTTAACAAAATTAAATAAATAAAATGAATTTCGGGAGTAACTAAATCAATTTATCTTTCGTACGAAAAAGAAATTCTGAAACAAAATATTTCAGTGTGCACATGTCTATTTGTTAGCACTAATCATGCCAAGGGACTTGGACATTTAAAATTGTAGGGTTTACACTGCAAAGGTACATATGCTTATAAAACTGTTGCTTTGTTTATATGCATGCAAATAGCCTTCGATCTTTGGCCTGTAGTTGGAGATTTGATGCACATAGCCAAGGGCTTACACAGTTGTAAATAGTATTATGTGTTCCTGCTCATCAGGTGCAATCACTTTAGACATACATGAAGCGACAGATTTAAAGATACCGGTGGGCGTGTACTTCTATTGGGCGTGTGTCAGTGTGCTAACAATACAACCTATTTTATATAAAGGGCTGCAGTAGGGGGGTTCATTTGGCCTGAGAAGCGGCCAGGTTTTTTGCTGTGATTTGTGGGGGAGAAGGAATGATATTGTGCATATTGACAAATGCCCAACTAGGGCTGTTTGTGTGCTGACATTTTTGTGCATTTTTTCCATCAAAAGTGGGTTTATGTAGCCATGCTGTCAGTTTTGTGTGTGTATTCCTGTCTGACCATACATATATGGTTTGGAGCATCTGCTGACCTTCTACTCTTTGATCTCATTGCTTAATAATGTACACAGAAATGCAGCTTCCAGCAGAACATACTCCCCAATGTATGTGTGTGGATTGTGGGGTGGTGGTGGGTGTGTGCCTTTTTTAATATTATGTTGGAATGCTTTGTAAGAATGACTGTTAAGTATGTTTCTATAATCTTGCAGATAAAAATGTGATGTGATACCCATTATACACTGAAAGTAAAGCTGTGTCCACTCTAAGGTTTAGACAAATTTTAGATTGTATGCTCCTATGAGCAGGGCCCTTAAAACCCAATTGCTAACTGTTTTGCTATATAGCCATATATCCTGTAGAATATATATATATATTTTTTTTTTATGCTAGTAAATGTACATAATTGTGTTACTGCTGGCAAAATAAAAGTACATTATTGAGCTTGTTTTGTTCCTTTTTCTTCTTAATTCGTTTTGGGGGTGGTGATTTTGGGGAAGTGCAATATCTTTCTTATACCCATAGAAATTATAAGATATAATTGTGTACAAAAAAAAACAAATCTCTTCAGCACACCTGCATGTAAATGATAAAGGTGTTTAGGTGGAGTCTTTGTTTATAACAGCTGTGGAGAATCACAGGTAATTAATTCAGCTGGTGTATAGGCAGTGTTGTATGTGTCAGCCCTGATTCACATTGGTGCAATTTGACATGTCAAATCGCATGCCAAATCGACGGCAATTGCACCATCCTTATCGGTTCAGCACTGCAATTTCCAAAAGTAGTTTCTGTACTACTTTTGGCGACTTCGGGGTGCAATTTTCATTGACATCAGTGCATAAACCTGCACAGATGTCTCTGAAATTCCCCCTGCAGTCGGGAATGAAATCGTGTGAGTTCAGCTAAACTTGCACGATTTCCTCCTGCTGTCAGTGTGAACTAGGGCTCAAACTGGGCCTTTGTCTTTGTAATTCACCTGCTGCAATCCCAGGGACACCATTTATTATCAAACGCCTTTAAGTTTGCCTTTAAATATTGTTACATGTAGAAATACAGATTTGCATATCTGCAAAAAAACAACAATAAAAAATACTAATCGTGGTTGCGATCAAATATTTGCAGCTGCGATCAAACTAGAGTGGTTTCACCTTCTGACCCGGAAATGAGTCATTGTAATCACCCGGAGGTGCCTGTGCTGGTCAGGATCTTCATCTACGTAGACATAGTGAGGTCCCTCTTTAGCAAATAGGAGGTGCTGTTCATTTGCCGGGTAAGAGTAGGATATGTACTTGTGCTTACTCAATGTGGGGGTGGATGTGGTAGTTAGATTTGGTGTGGGTGGGGTTTATTGATTTGTTTGGCATCACCACCCATTTGCTTCCTGCCCATGTGCACACATCACTTCCTGCACTTGTTCTGCTGATGTAAATCAATAAAGTCTATGCAAATATAAATGAGAGCTCCTTTTATTAAAACATATATATATATGGCTTGTTTCACACTTGGGTGACTTTTTTAGCAGATTTGGACCTCTGAGTTGTATGACACCCCATGTTTCTCAATGATAACCATTCATATCTGTGCTACTTCAAGTCACATCAACTTCAAAGTAGTCTCTGTACTACTTTGGTATGACTTTCATGCGACTTGAGGTACATAGGTCGCTTTATTACACAGGCATGCCCAGAAATTGGGCCAAGTTGCAGCAGCAAGGTGGCAGCAGAATAGTGTGTCTTTCAGGTCGCAGCAGTGTGAATGAGATTCATGGATAACACCTTTGAATTTGGCTCTATTGTCACTTGTACATCCTGAAAGTGGGGCAAATCCGTCCCTGCACTACCTTTTGACTTTGGTGCGATTTGAGGTCCATACACCACAAGATTACACAGGCATTGCTTCAAGTCACAGCAAAACTGTGCAATTTTAAGGTCACACGAGTGCAAATAGGGCCTAATTTAAAGGTGTTATCAATTAATCTCATTAGATTACTTTCACAGTTGGGTGACTTTTCATGCAGCTTTGGACCTCAGAGTCGCATGAAAAGTTGCCACCCATGATTTCCATTCACATCTATGCAACTTCACCCATGTTCACATAGCGCTGAATGGACAGGTCAAATTGCAGGCCAAATCGGTGCCTATTGATGGCAATGGAACTGTCCGAATTGGTGCGATGCCGCACAGATTCCCAAAAGTAGTTCCTGCACTACTTTCAGCGACTTCAGGGGGCGATTTCTTACCTCCAGACTTTTTGAGAAGGGTATAAGGGACACCTATTAGAAAAGTATGTAGGCATAGGACACACATCATAAAACACCTCTTTAAAGGGGAATTATTCCAGAAAAAAAAATTCTTAGTTAAACCCCCAAGTGCTTTTTTTACCAATAATATTCCTTTAGATTGGCTTTGGACATTTAAAAACAAAGCAATTTAGAAATTAGATGAAAGGTTTAGCGCTGGGAAACCCTTTTTGAAATATAAAAAGTGCATTTTATATACAACTGAATAGATCAGAACAAAATGAGGGACAAATGAGGAGGAAAGAGGGACCAAGGGACTTTGTTTCAAATCAGGGACAGTTGGGACCTATGCAATTTCACTAGACATCTGTGCAGGAAAGTGCACTGATGTCTCTGAAATCACTCACAAAGTTGGGCTGAGGCCCCTTTCACACTTGTGTGACTTTTCCTGTGACTTTGGACATCAGAGTCGCATGACAAGTCATACCCCATGATTTTCAATGAGTACCATTCATATCTGTACGACTTCAAGTCACACCCACTACAAAGTAGTCCCTGTACTACTTTGGTCCAACTTTGATGCGAGTTGAGGTCCATAGACCTCAAGATTACACAGACATTGCTGAAAGTCGCATCAAAATTCACAAGTGTGAAAGGGGCCTAAGTCACTGTGCTGAGTGCTATTATACCTAGAATATAAAGTAGTCCCACCATCAAACACTAGTAAACGTATGTTCTCAATATAATTGTGCTCAAATGGCTGAAAATCGCACAGATGGTATCACCTACTGAAAGCTTGCATTGTACTTAGCAGCATATGCTGAAAAGAGGCGAGCGCCTATTAGCCAATGCCACATCAGCATGAGCATGGTTGTTACTATAATATTATTGCCTGAAATGCAAAACATTATTGTATAGAATCAAACATTAGTAAATGTATTTTCTAGGTAGGTATGTGCTCAGCTCTGTAGCGTAGTGGTATGCCCTGCTACCTTCAAAGGTTCAAGGCATGAGTTCAAAGCCCACTGACAGTATCACCTCCTGAAAAATGTGCATTGTACTCAGCAGCATAATTAGCCAATGCACATCAGTTTGGTTTATTACATATTTTAACTCTTCAAATGCATGCAATGGTAGGTACTTATTAGCGGTTACCCGCAAATTATAAAAAAAGCCGCTCTTCTTCTGTGGTCGTCTTCCTCCACTGTGTTGTCACCCGCTGTGTGGCGTCTCTTACATAGCCATGGGGCGGGCTCTCTGGGTGACGTCATTGGATGGCCACAGAAGACCGCCACAGAAGAAGAGTGGCTTTTTTTTTATTAGCAGGTAACTGTCTGCGTGGAAGAACACAGCAGCGGGAGAAGACATCAGCGGCATGAGAGACGGCTCAGGGAGAAGACAGATCGGGGAGAAGAAACATCAAACACTAGTAAATGTATTTTCTATGTATGATTTTGCTAAGCCCAATAGGCTAGTGGCCAGCCCTTCTACCTTGAAAACCTCAGGCTTTGAAGGACTCATGTGTTCAAATCCCACAGAGAGATACTAAACGATTGCATTGGTGAAAAAAAGGCTAACGACTATTAGCCAATTAACAAAAAAAGCATATGCTGAAAATAGGCAAATGGCAATTAGCCAATGCACTTAATATGGCAACTATCATGTTCATGGGCACAGTAATCGTTGTAGGAAACATTGTTCATTCGCCCACTTAGAAGTTTTTGGCAGATACAGGTTAACTACATTTGTTCAGGCCTATTTGTATTAAAATAAGTTTGTTGTCTAGATGGGTTTGTAACTAGAATGAAATGCAAACTTGATTCAGTGTAAGGAGAGGACACTCAGCAGCTGTTTACACATCTGGATGCAGGAGCACTAGTGTGGGACACTTTTTAGGGTGTCCCACACAGATGCTCCAGTGGCTACTAGGGGTCAGTGGCGTCTCCAGCTTTCATATTTAGGGGGGGCACATGGGGGGACAGGGACAAAAGTAGGGGGCAACTATAAAATGCAATTTTACTACGATCCCCAGGGTGGCAGAAAACAAGAGATATATGTCACCAGCATACCAAGAAAATATAAGGGTCCAAAGCAGTGGGAGAACTATCAGGGTTGCAAAGGTTGTCTTGCCACGGGCCTTGGTGTTCTGCCACTGTGGTGTTCCCCAGCCTCCTCTTGCTGTCCTGCCCCTGCTATTGACAGTGCTGGTCTGGCATCTGTCTCCTTGGCAGTGGCAGCAGTCTATTAGGACCTAGTGCTGGTGACATTATGGGTGCATGCAGGGGAAGGCTGGCACTATTGGTTGTAGAGAGCCGAGCCCCAGCTGGTCACCTAGCAGCAGTAATGTTGTATAACCTTCTCTGTTGACATGCTGATCGGGATGTGATCCAGGTGATGCTCCCAGTCAGATCTAATAAACACAGTATTTATTAGCATCAAGAGTACAACCACATCAACCATATGTTCAGCAGCCATGTGGGCTCTATGCCTGTAAGGTGTGGGCTCTATGCCTGTAAGGTGTGGGCTCTATGCCTGTAAGGTGTGGGCTCTATGCCTGTAAGGTGTGGGCTCTATGCCTGTAAGGTGTGGGCTATATGCCTGTAAGATGTGGGCTCTATGCCTGTAAGGTGTGGGCTCTATGCCTGTAAGGTGTGGGCTCTATGCCTGTAAGGTGTGGGCTATATGCCTGTAAGATGTGGGCTCTATGCCTGTAAGGTGTGGGCTCTATGCCTGTAAGGTGTGGGCTCTATGCCTGTAAGGTGTGGGCTCTATGCCTGTAAGATGTGGGCTCTATGCCTGTAAGGTGTGGGCTCTATGCCTGTAAGGTGTGGGCTCTATGCCTGTAAGATGTGGGCTCTATGCCTGTAAGGTGTGGGCTCTATGCCTGTAAGGTGTGGGCTCTATGCCTGTAAGGTGTGGGCTCTATGCCTGTAAGGTGTGGGCTCTATGCCTGTAAGGTGTGGGCTCTATGCCTGTAAGATGTGGGCTCTATGCCTGTAAGATGTGGGCTCTATGCCTGTAAGGTGTGGGCTTTGATCAATAAAATCACTATGATATTTAACACTAGGATTTGACTAGGAGCATCACCCGGATTGCATCACGATCAGCATGTCAGAGAAGGCTGCACTGCTGCTAAGCAACCTGCAGGGAGGTCAACTGTCTACTCTACAACCATTAGAGATGGGCTCGGGTGTGTTTGAAATCCCACATGCCCAATCCCGCCAGGAAGCCGACACTGCACACGGCTAATCGCAGGCAGTGAGACATTCCTGATCTGTGCAGCTGCGGACCAGGAAATGTCTCACTGCTTGTGCTTAGCGCCGTGCAGTGTGGGCTTCCTGACGGGCTCGGGCATGTGGGATTTTGAACATGCCCTGCCCATCTCTAACAACAAATTGTGCTGGCTCTCCTGTACATTAGCCCCATAAAGTAACCAGCACCGGGTTCCAATGTGCCACTGCTGCCATGGAGACAGAGACCAGCGCTGTGAATAGCCGGGACAGGACAGCAACCCTGGTAGTTCCACCACTGGTCCACACTGCAAGGATTCCCCCATCCACCTATAATGTGTATATGGGAGAATTGGATCATTTCTTTTTTTTTTCATGCAACCTACTAGTTAAATGAAAAAAGTGATCAATGTATGGGCTGCCTAAGTGCTAAGACCAGCCATAGGCAGTTTAAATCTCAGCTGGTTGAGGTTTGAACCATTAATGAGCAGGCTGAATGTACCAAGTTGATCGATCAAATTGGGAACAACCAGCCTGACAGATACTCTTATGATTATCACTAGTGGTTGCTATAGCCACTAGTGATAATGACTGTTTGTTGGGAGAATACAATTGCTGGGCAGGAAGGATATTCCCCTGTCACCACTGTCTGTGTTAATGGGTGAATCATGCAAGTTTCTTTCCTGCACTCTGTGGATGCAGGAAAGAAATTTGCATAGTCTATTACCTGCCTAACTGAAAGTGAAAGTAAGTTGTGAAGGTCTTGAAAGAACAGGAGAGGGGGAGCGACAGATGGGGGAGAGAAGGGATGGAGATAATGCAGTTCAGTGATTACAGTGTACTGCAGTGCACACACTTACCCACGCGTCCAGGCTAGAAGAATACTCCCCCTCTCAATAGAGACTGTGTTACTCCAGCGGCAGCCTGAGTAAGATGTGGCGCATTCGCTACGGATGCAAACAAAAAGACATTGCCTTTTTGGTGTTTTTTTTTTGGGGGGGCACATGGTGGGGCACAGCATCATTTTGGGGGGGTCAGGGCCCCCTCTGCCCCCCCCCCCTAGGGACGCCACTGCTAGGGGTCTCTACATGTGTGATACTTTAACAAAAAAGGGAAGTATTCCAGCTTTAGAAAGGAAATAACATTTTCTTCAGCTTGGAACTCTGCCAAAACAGACAATTGTACGACACTTCCAAGCAATGTTTCATATTCCTATTTCTGCCCTCAAATATCTGTGTGCTAAGTATACCTATTTTTTTATTCACATAGGGGAGAAAAGACTCGGGACATCTGAGGACACCATGAAGCCCCCACCTACTAAAGAAGGGGAAATCCCAAAACCACAAGCAGAGGATGAGGAGGGAGACGTTTATCAGCAATCGTGATTTAGAAAATATACAGGAAAACATCAATGATGTTCAACAAAAAAGAACATCATTGATGTTTTAGGCAGAATATAAAACACACAAAAATTGTACTGTTTTCTTGTGTATATTTGCTTTTAAAAACAAAAACTTTTAAAGTATTTTAAAAGCCAAATTTTGAAGATGCACACGGTGTGTCAACATGTGCTATCTGCCATCACGGGATATCAATGTACATGTTTTGTGGGTCCAACCCCTTCTCGCAAATCAAGTAGGCGAGAGGAAGCTGTTGCACCCCAAAAACACGTCCATTGATCCCCCATGATAGGAGCTAGCACATGTTGACATTAGGCATGGGATCAGAAGGGAAATCGCACTGAAAGAACGCACAGAAAATCAAATACGTAATATAAATACGTACCCACAAGCACAAACTGAAGAGCAGTAATGATCGGAAAAGCACGAGGCTGAAAAGCGCGAATCGTCTGTCACCAAACTTCTACTAACACAAGATTAGCAGAAGGAGCCCAAAGGGTGGCGTACTTGGTATTGAACTTCCTCTTTCTAGTGCTGTCGTACGTGTTGTACGTCACTGCGCTCTTGACGTTCAGAATTTCCGACCAACTTTGTGTGACCGTGTGTATGCAAGACAAGTTTGAGCCAACATCTGTCGGAAAAAAAACATGGATTTTATTGTTGGAATGTGCGATCGTGTGTACAGGGCATAAGTGAGAAAAAATCCTTGCTAATTAAGGGAATCCCTAGGGGATGTCCCCATTGGAAGCTCAACATGTAGGAGTTTTCTTTTACTTTTGCTTTCAATGGTAATTGGTAAACCACACAAATAGAAAGGGTGAATCTCCCTAAAGGGGGCACAGACAGCAATCACAACTGACAGTTGTTCTAATCCATCTCCACTCTATCCAAAACTAAAAAAATGTATTTACTTTAATTGTACTTTAAACAAACATTCATGGATATCCTCCTAACTTTCTTAAATTGGTTAAACAGTGACTTAGACCATGTTCATGCATCCTCCTAGTGCTGACATCCTCCCTGCTTCAGATTTGGAACACTTCCTCACCATCCTTAATTCCCTACTGACCTAACCTGAACTGTTTTCCTAAGATGAGCTGTTCACAGCCCTTCTCCTGTATGCTAGGCTCTTGCCACAGATGGCTTCAAAACCCCTAGTTGAACTTATCTCTGACCTACAGTCTTTCTCTGGGCGTTGGCTTTACTATTTTCTATGGTGACACTTATGAACATTCCAAAACCTAGGGCCCAAAACACAGGCATCTTACCCTCTTTGAACATGTGTCAGCAAGCCACTGATAATGTACATATAATATCCACACGTTACTAAATGCTACTACTGTATCTTATGCCTTTTCTCATCGTCCATTCTACATGGGGAACTGGGAGACAGAGCTGAGCTGTGCCCCCTCATTGGATTATTGGAACAATTGCTTCCTTTTAACCCACAAAACTTTGGTATCCAGCACAGTACAGAAACAAAAATGTATAGCCATACACACTGGCACAGTTGTGTAGCTGCACTTCATGAAATATTCCCTTCAGTCCCCAACCTGGTTTGACAATGTGGAGAGACTGGAGAAACAATGACACACATCTGGTCATCCTGCTAAGAAATCCATCCTTTTAGGAACACCATTTTTCAAACCTATGCACATCTGACATACAGTACAGACCCCTTCAGCCCTCACCTGAAATGTTTTTTTTTTCCCCCTCTGTTGAACTAGATCAGTGGTTCTCAACTCCTGTCATCATGAACAACTAACAGGCCAGGTTTGCAAGATAACTGAAATACATCACAAGTGATATAATTTGCTACTCAGTGATTGCAGTGTTCTAGTCTGCATTTCCCCAAGGTAATACTTAAAAACTGGCCTGTTAGTGGGTCCTGAGGACAGGAGTTGAGAACCACTGAACTAGATGGACTTGTGTCTTTTTTCAACATGATTAACTATGTAACTATGTAACTATGAAATCACCTTGCTCTCCATACTATCAGGGTTACTTAGTGATAACAACCCCCTCAGTTAAAAGAGGGGTAATCAGTTAATACACCTGGAGTAACGCATGGCTTAAGTATACAACAGATATTGAAAATTGATTGAGACCTGGAGTGTTTAGATTGCTTTTATCTGCTCCAGACATCTTTGCACTGGGTTGAACTTGACTTGAAGGATGAGACTACTATGCATAGGTGGCACAAGCCCCTGCCAGACTCATTTGTAACCCGACCACTGCCCTGCATTTCATCCCCACTTTCCCATGCCCTATTCACTGCAGTTATTTCTGCCTTTTCTCACTCCTGTTTTTTTTTTTTTTTTAACACGAGTACAGGTATTGCTAAATCCCTTAGACCTGCATTACAATGTTTCCCGGACCACTTCAATGCATGATCTCTGACACTATTTCTTGCCCATACTCACTATAGTTTTCTAAACATACCCATACAAAATTTAACTTTTCTGGCTGTAATATACCATTGTACATATGAAAATGTTAAGTCTCTTACTCCAGACAGCAGGCACCTTAGATGCCTGTATTCCAGCTTTGATGCCTTAGAAAGCACCTGGGAACCCTTGAAACCTGGAACACTATAAAGAGCAGCTAGCGACCATCCTGCATGGTTGCTGGATTCCACTTCCAGTGGTTTCCCAGGTGGATAAATTACGGAAAATTGTTATCAAATACTAACTGTAATTTTCCTTTCCTGGCCCATCCTCACATCAGCACACAACGGGTTAACACCTCCTCCGGAACCCCACATGACCACCTGGACCTAGCTGAATAAAATACAGCCCCTCCCCCAACTAAGATGTTCAATAACTAAGCCTGCGACAGACCACTAGGGAGGGAGTTATGTGTTGACGTGAGAATGGGCCAGGAAAGGAAAATTACAGTAAATATTTGATAATAATTTTCCGTTTTCCTGGCCCACCTCACATCAGCACACAGCGGGATATACCAAAGCTAATATAGGGCGTGAGAGAACAAATGAAAAGAGAGACTGTTAGTAATTTGACCATGTGTAAGAAAGTCTCCCTGCTGTGCATGCAGTGACTCTCACATGAAAACCCAAAGGGACTACTTCCCAGTTTTTCTGGAAACTGGATACCACTTCAAAATTGAACTTTGGAGATAAAAGAAAAAAAAAAAGACACCAAAGGGCCTATGCAGGAAAGTGTTGCAATCTTCAACATCCTTCTGTCTGAATTAGTTGCAGCCAGGAGAACTAGTGAGGTACTTCAATGGAAATTAAACCACTGGAGCAAAGGGTGCTCTCAGATCCAAGCCTAAGTCCCACAGAGGAAACAAGGATTTCCCTCAAGGTCATATATAGATTGTCATCTGGAAGAAGCATCTGGTCACTGGCTTTTGCACCCATCTGCAGCCTGTAAAAAGATAGCATTTTTTTCAGCTTCTGGCAAAGTTTAAATCAGGAATGCACAGTAGCAGCCAAACCTAATAGCCATTTTTTCCTCTTATCATATTTATAAATTCCCATTAAACTCTCTTCCTGACTAGTATATTATATTACATTAAACAGAACATTAATACAAAGTAAATACACTATTTAGAACTTAACCCCTTTGCTGTAAAAAATATTGAAGCTTAGAAGTCATTTTTTCTAGATGGTTTACTTCCCTCCAACCATCCAAATAGGACAAGTAAATAGTAAGTAACCACTAATCATTGGCACCAGCATGCTGGATGGTATATCTGTTGTAGCGTCACCTTTTTTAATGACAATAATTAAATTAAATGGGTTATTGCTTTCTATAGAGAGCGGTGGGATATGATCACCCACAAGGGCATTTACTGTAGGCTATTTTAGACATACACTGCATATTTGTTCATGAAATCCTAGGATAGGAATTAAGTCTGTAAAGTGGTAGCATTTGTTCATGTGTATGTTTACCAGGGATGAGCTTTACCAGGTTGGGGTCCACCATGAGGTTCTATTTGAACTGAAGTCTTTTCCAAGCTCATGAAAATGACAAAATAGCAAACAATTACCAGTAATGCACATTCTGCCCTTCGAAATGGGAGCAGGGTGCTTAGAAGGGCAAGGGGCCAGGGTTGTTTAATGCACCAGTGCCCTCCCTATAAAAGTAAGGGTTTCCAGCACCCTTTTGTCAGTGCATGCAGAAATCTGAAGTAGATAAGAACAGTTGATGGTGTATTTTAAGTGAGAGATAGTTTCTGCTGTATCTAGCTACACAGTGCTATATTGCATTGTGTACAATTAAAGTATTGCGCTACATTAAAGTGAATCTCAGTGTGGTAGGCTATATATTATTGTATATAAACAAAGAAACGGCGCTGGAATAGACGTGTGCAATATTGAACGAGAAAAAGAAAACACAAAAAATGTGCAGCTGCTGATAAGAAAGTGCTATAACCTTCAGAAACTTATTTTAAAATTAAAATTGAAATTAAAGTAATTTGGGACAAATCAATTACTTTAATTTCAATTTTAATTTTAAAATAAGTTTTTAAGGGATAATATATTATACTGCAAGTTCAAATTCCTAATCCTGGGATTATGTTCTTATATATATGTAATTCTAATTACATTTTATATATATATTTTTTAACAATTTTGCTTATTTACGGCATATTGTATATTGTATACACTATGTGTTATTTGTTTTTACTGTACATTGTAATTGTTGGGGTTTACCCCCCCTTTTTTTATCGCCAGCTTATTAAAGGCTTTATGCAAACTCATATGATGATCATGCAGGACAATAAGTGATCTTATCCCCTCTGATCATGTTTTGGCATTTAGCTCCACCTGTTAAAAGGAGGGGTTTTCTGCTCTCCATCTAGCTCCACCTGTTAAAAGGAGGGGTTTTCTGCTCTCCATCTAGTATAAATATCACGTCCCTTTGGCCGGAAGTGATGTCTTTTGATGACGCCCTGGAGGAGGGGCGAAACGCGTCGATGTAATTTCCGGCCAAGGATCTAACCACTGACGCCAATTCCTGTTCCCGTGGAGCGCACGCTAAACCAGCTGCAACCGCGGAAGTATCGGAGAAGTTTGCCTTCCTTTATGCATCCTGTAAGTAGCGCAGAGCGCGCATTTTAAAAATCCTTCTACAACACTTTAAAATTTGCTCTCTTCTATTATCGGTACAATATCTCCAAGAACATCACTGTGCCTTGTGTGCATGCATCGCTCCCTGGATCCTCTCATCCCACTGGCTTGTTTATTCAGCTCTGCTTTTGTGCCTACTTGCCGAACCACAGTTTGTCTGCATATCTGCCCTCTGCTTTGCTGCTCTGTCTGTCTGCTAGCCCGGTGAGTCTATTCCAAGAAGGAGCTCATATGTACATTTATTTTGGTTCTTGTTTTTTTGGGACAATAACTGGACTTACTCACATTCATTTTTATTTATATATTTTCTTACCACATTTAGGTTGTGGTTTATCACTTATTCAATTTTGCTATCTATGAAATAATTTTATGGTTATTATTCAATCATGTCACTTATGTAATAATTTATCACACATATTATTTGATGCTAGTTTATTTTTTATGGGATTGGTTTGTGTCAGACATGTAACCACTTCACACACATTATTGATGTTTGTCAATTTTGTGGGATCATTTATTACTTTGTCACAATTTTTGTTTGCCAGCGCTGTTTTATTGGTTTGAGTATATATTATTGTGTACCCTAACACACACACTTTTCACAGTGCATGGACCCAACAGTCTTTTCACAGTCAGCAACAATTTCAGTTAATCTTTTGCTGCTAAATGCCCTTGTATTTTAGGTGTTTTTATTTCATTTTATCTTGATTTGTCATTACTTTCAATTAGATTTTACAAAAACACAGAACAATAATTAGAAAAGGGATTGGACTTTAGTATTTTAATGTTGGGGATTTAATGTTTCCTTTTTTTGGAGGGAGGTCATTATTATTTTGAATTTAAATATCACAAACTTGTTCCTGACACATGCAAAGCTGCCCTTTGTTTGCAGCACTACATAACTACATACTAGCATGGTACAGTCTTGTGCACAAGTCACCACATACTTGAGTGCACCAAAGCACCACATCCTCAATACCCCTATTGCCACATTCATCATGTTTGGGAAAGTCAAAGGTTGCAGCTAATTCTACACAAGACAAAGCAGTGGTCAAGTTGTACCTATATGAGGCATCTGCCATGTGATTTCTGTCAGTGACAGTGGGTCTGCTACATAGGTAAATCACGTAGAGAAGGTTATAAAATGGTTCAACAAGCCTTCCTCATACACCTCCTCCCAGGTGCAGAACATCACATTTCACTACCAGTTGCAAATGCACATCTTCTTCCGCCTCTACAGCTAATTGCGCTATTGCACCGCAATTGAGCACAGAGTTAGCTGAATAATTTGAGTACAGCATCAGTAACTTGCTGCAGTAGGATGCGTAGGAAATAATTGTACCTGATGTGCCAGGAGCACAGAATTAGGGGACAACAGGCAAGAAGCAACATCTGCCATTGATGCTCTTGGGGCTTCAGCTTACTGCCAAGTGAGGTGCACTGACTGTGCATGTGGCCAGGGCTGCAGATCTGCTCCCGGGACACCAGATTCTTCTTGCTCTTGCAATCCTGCCTCCCTATGCTATTATGTTTAAAAGTGAGTTCTGATTCAGTTTTTTTTTTTTATAACTAAATGTGCAAAACACTATTATACTTTTGCAATGCTATGTGTTTTTTTTTTACATGTCTGTTCAGAAGCCCCTACTCCTCTCCACGCCCCACTGTCAGGATTTGGTGTATTTGGTGAGAGTTTAAATCTCTTTTTACTGCCTCCTGTAGGAAATCAGACCTTTGTGCTGCATGAGGGCTCCTGCAAGTGACTCTCTGCCTCTCGCTCCTCCATTGCTAGATAAATCAGATATGTCTTTGTTAAAGCCTATAGTCTGAAGGATAGGGTTAAGACACACTCCACTAGGTCTGTTAGTGCTTCTTGGGCTTTTTAGCATCCGACATTTGTTTGCCAGAATTGCAAGGTTACCAGGTGGATATTCAAGCTTACTTATCTCTTCAACTGGGCCTCAGCTGTAATGTCTATAGTTTTGCTGCAGGATAAATCATGTTCTGTATCTCCTTGTTTGTTGACTATTCCACTAATTCAAACTGTCATTCTTGATTAAAACTTGCCTGGTCTCTTCCTGTGAATATGCAGCTTATTGGTTAATTTTGTTATTAAAAGCTCTTTGGTGTCTCTCCTGTTCAAAATATGTACTATATGTGGAACAGTACAACATTTAGCAGTTTGTTTCTGTGAAATAACTACACTCTCATGTTGATTTTTGATTAAAAGCTATCTGTTGTCTCTCTTTCAAAATGTGGCATAGTACAAGTGTTTAAAGTTGAACTTCAGTTCTATCTTCTCCACACTTGTAGTAAGTCCCCTCCTGTGCTCTCAATTCTCTCCAAGCTTGCATCTCCACAATATAACCCCTTTAAAGTTGCTTCAGTTGATCTGAGCTCACCTTAATTTCCTCTATAAATGTTAAAAATTAAAGAACATCTCCTCATCATCCCTTGATGAATCAACTAATCAGTAGACTATGCAGCTAAAGTCTGCACCACCCAGTTTCCAGCATTGAGGAGCAGGCATGCCTAAAGTCATTCCAGGGATGTTTTTTTCTAGGCCTTTTGCACATTGGAGTAAAAAAAACTTCAGTTTTTTACTGATCTGGATATAGAAGCTTTGTTTTCTATGGAACCATACACACATCTGTGTAAAGATGAGTACTAGAGCAATGAGTACAGAGGTATAGAGCAAAAATGTTAAACTGGAGTTCAGTAATTTATACGCATGAACGTGTTTATATACCTATACCTGTATATGGCAATACTGGCATTACGCACCTTTACGCAAGGTCTTTACAGTACAGTTTCCCCAGGGTCTGTCCCTTTGTCAACAAAACCCTGAGTACAAACATTACATTTTTACGGCTGCATGCAACTGGCCATTATAATTTTGAAAAAATCGGAGTTGAATGCTGTGACATTTACAAGAGCCAGCCGAAACCACTTTCCAGACTTGGAAAAAAGAGCAGCAGAGATACCCAACGATGGGTTTTAAGAGAGGTAAGATATGCATACACACTTCACTTCAGGTTTAAATACTATAGAGTGTGGTGTCCTGTTTCTGTGAATTATATACACGTTAATGTGGATTTTTTGGATGAAAAGCTACATGCTGTGCTTTTTCTTCATAATACAGCCTCCAAGTGCCGACTCCAAGTGCTTAAAAACTGCATACAGAGTCTGTACAACATCTGTGAAATATATGCACTTCAGCAAAGATTTGTTTGGACAAAAAGCTGCATACTGTGTCATTTTCAAAATGTAGCTTACTTGAAATGCTTAAATACTGTATATAGAGTCTGTAATATATTTATGGCTGTTGTTTTTGAAATAATACTCCATTTATTATTTCACGATAAACCCTGAGCAGTCTTTTTCTCTGAAATTGCAGCCTAGTAAAGATGCTGACATTGGGGTTCATTTACAATAGAGCCGAAAAAGGATCCTGCAGTCGCGGAAAATAGGCCAATTAAGACTTCAACTCTCAGAAACTGGGCGCTATTGCAATATTTGAAAGCAGCGCTATTGTCGGCGAACATGCCTGTCAGATCACATATGCGGGAATAGTGGAAGTCAATGGGGCTCGAACCTGCAAGGCTTATATGCAAGTTCTTTACCATAAAAAGTGTATGGGGGACCCGGGTCCTGCCCCAGGAGACATGTATCAATTGGAAAAAAATGTTTTTTAAATGGTTGTTTTTTCAGTAGCAGTGATTTTAATAATGCTTAAAGTGAAATAATAAAAATTCCTTTAAATATCGTGCCTGGGGGGTGTCTATAGTATGCCTGTAAAGTAGCACATCTTTCCCATGTTTATTACCGTACCGCAGCAAAATGACATTTCTAAAGGAAAAAATGTCATTTAAAATTGCTTGCGGCTGTAATGAATTGCTGATTCCCGGCAATATAGAGTAAAAATGTAAGAAAAAAACGGCGTGGGTCCATAACAGGTCCTTCGAGTATAGTATGGATATTAAGGGAACTCCACACCAAAATTTAAAAAAAAAAATGGCATGGGGTCCAGCCAAAATCCACACCAGACCCTTATCCGAGCACGCAACCTGGCAGGTCAGGAAAGGGAGGGGGCGAGCGAGCGCCCCCCCCCCCCTCCTGAACCATACCAGGCCACATGCCCTCAACATGGGAGGGCACAAGGGCCTCATCCCCGCAACCCTTGTCTGGTGGTTGTGGGGGGTCTGCTGGCGGGGGGGCTTTTTGGAATCTGTAAGCCCCCTCAGATCCCGCCCCCCCCCATGTGAATGGGTATCGGGTACATTGTTAATGTCCATACCAGATCTGAAGGGCCTGGTATTCACTGGGGGGGACCATATGCTGTTTTTTCCTTGACTTTTGTATAGCTGGATTTTTGGAATTCCACACCATAATATTATTGAATAATTACATACCATTGCATGCATTTGAAGAGTTAAAATGATGGAATAAACAAAACTGATGTGCATTTGCTAATTATGCTGCTGAGTATAATGGACGAATTAGAGCAGAGACTGCAAGTCAGGCCTTCTCATCCAACATCAGTGCCTGGCCTCACAAATGCACTTCTAAAAGAATGGTCAAACATTCCCATAGACACACTTTGTGGACAGCCATCCTAGCTTTCCCAGAAGCTGTTTTAGCTGGGCCAAATCAATGTTTAACCCTACGAACTAAGACTGGGCTGCCATTAAAGTTCATGTGTGTATAAAGGCAGGTGTCCCAATACTTTTGGCTAGATAGTGTACCTGGCAAGATTTACAATAGTGTTGGAATCCTCCTACACATAAATACTACATTTAGACATCATTTTAGGACCTGGGAGATGAGACAACTTCTCTACATGAAGTAGCATGTTTGGGATTTGAACCCAGACGCTCAGGGATAAGTAGAAGTTCTAACCTCTAAACCACAGAGCTGCCACATGTGAAAAAAAGCATGCCCCGGGACTTGACGTCATAAGGGGTGGGGTCACCGTGTGACATCACTCGGTGACAAAGCCCCATGCCTATATAAGTCGTTGCGCATGTCGCACGTGGCATTACAGCGAGAGAGAGCGTTGTGTCAACATCAGAAGAAGAGAGAAGAGGGAAGAAGGACGGAGAAGACTGGGCCAACGCTAGTAAAAGAGCTGGAAGAAGATAGCGGAGGAGCCCGGCAGAAGAACCGGAGAGCAGGAGAAGAACCAAAGACCAGAAGAAGAGGCTGGAGAGAGCGGAGGAGTCAGAAGAGACCCCCCCCCCGAAGTCGGAAGAAGACCCCAGGAGCTGCCTAATAAATTACTTTAAAAACCTGTCTAGTGTGTTTTTTTATTGACACTTTTTTTCCCTCAGGTGACATAGGGTGGGGGGGCCAGGATCTGGGGGCCCCATTATTAAAGGGGGCTCCCAGATTCCAATAAGCTCCCCGCCCACAGACCCTGACAACCAACGGCCAGGGTTGTCAGGAAGAGGCCCTTGTCCTCATCAACATGGGGACAAGGTGCTTTGGAGTGCTGGGACTCCCCCTTCTCCAAAGCACCCAACCCTCCATGTTGAGGGCATGAGGCCTGGTACGGTTCAGGAGGGGGGCTGCTCGCTCGTCCCCACCCCCTTTTCTGACCGTCCGGGCTGCGTGCACGGATAGGGGTCTGGTATGGATTTTGGGGGGACCCCATGCTGTTTTTTCGGCGTAGGGGTTCCCCTTAAAATCCATATCCAAATTAAGGGCCTGGTTTGCCCATGGAGGGGAACCCATGCCAGTTTTTATTATTAGAGAGGCGACATTGTCGCTTCAATATAGATGGAGATCCAACTTGAAGGTGACTTCCATTTAATTATATGGGTACAAGTCACCTAGAAGTAGTACAGGAACCTTTTCTGAAGTCAGAGCGGCTGCAGTAGTGTGCATTAAGACGGATCCATTCACTTACATAGATTTTTTCATGTAGGGCGACTTGAGGCGACTAGGGGCGACTTGAAGTCGGATCTAAAGTTGCCCCTGTGTGAATGGAAAAGGATTTATTTGGGGAAGTTACAATTGTACCATTGGAATAAATGGCTAAACTTGCATTGGACTATAATAGCGCCGGCTTTCACTACCAAAAAATGCTCTTTAACACAGCGCTCATTTGGGTATTTACTATAGCGCCCTGTAAAAAAGACATTGGAGCTAAAATGAGAGCTATTTGCAGGTCTGAGCATGCTCAGTTGTGTTGGCACCTAGTTGTACAAAAACTGGGAATTTATCTCTTCTTAGGCTTTTAAAGATATTTCAGTGTAGAAATATCTTTTTCACACAGTTTAAAAGTAGATAATATTTAAACAATATAGCGCATATTTCAGTACCATTTAGGCAATTATATCTTGCTCTAAACATTATTTCCATATGCACTACTCCAGGTTTTAGCAGAGTAAGGGTTTGGGCACTATTTGGTTTCAGGAAACTATAGTAAATTTGATTTTGGGAGTATTTTTTTGCCAGCGATATAGTGAATACAGTTTTAGCACTAATAACCGTGATTAGCACTAATTACTGCTGCAGCGCTATAGTAAATGACTCCCACAGTGTGCATGTGGCCTGTGCAATTTTTCCTTTTTTTTTGTCTCAGAAATAATACATTGTAAATTTTATTTCACTGTTCATGGATTCTGTACACTATTTTTACATGTCTTGTGAAATAATGTATATACATTGTAATGTGTATTTTTGGAGGAAAAGTTGCATACTGTGTAATTTTTAAAATACAGCCTACGCCAAATGCCTAAATACTATAGAGTCTGCAATATATTTCTGGCTGTAGTCTCTAAAGTAACACTCTATGGGGGTTATTTACGAAAGGCAAATCCACTTTGCACTACAAGTGCAAAGTGCACTTGAAATTGCACTGAAAGTGCACTTGGAAGTGCAGTCGCTGTAAATCTGAGGGGTAGATCTGAAATAAGGGGAAGCTCTGCTGATTTTATTATCCAATCATGTGCAAGCTAAAATGCTGTTTTTTATTTTCCTTGCACGTCCCCCTTGGATCTACAGTGAGTGCACTTTCAGTGCAATTTCAAGTGCACTTTGCACTTGTAGTTTGCACTTGTAGTGCAAAGTGGATTTTCCTTTAGTAAATAACCCCTATGTTTTATTTCATGACGAAACTAAACCAGTCTTCATCTCTGAAATTGTGGCCTAGTAAATGGAAAGATGAAAAAATGACTGAAGTTCCACTTTAAGGCTCCTTTTACATTAGGGCATCTCCAAAGTTGCATGATTTCCAGTGCGACTTTGGAACGCGACTTTGATCTGATTTTACATTCTCTGGACCAAATTCGGTGCAGCGCCGGCACAGCAGTTCACTAGCAAGTGAGGAGGGAAGCGACAGGCGCCCCCACGACGGCTGAGTTGACTCTGGCCAGAGTGACTGCCCAGGTTGTCTACGTATCCGTAGGGTAACTTGCAAAGGCGGAGCTTAATGCTCTGCCTACCCTCCTCTGCGCAGCTGCTCAATCTTCTCCCCGGAGCGGGGTCTCCCGGGTCTGTGTGATGCCACGTGACCGTGACGTGACGGTGAGGACTCTGGAAGAGAACCTGGAGGCTGGAGAAGCGAACACTAGAGAGAACGCACGTCACTAGAGAGATGAGAAAAAATTGGAACCCCCAGGCAGCAGCACCTAGAAGGATTAGCACTGCAGCCTAGCAGCAGGTACTAGTACAGTACTTAAGTCACCAGTCAGTCACCACAAGCTCGGGATGGATTTTCAGAACCAAAAGCCAGACTCTGGATCGCATCGCAGGATCCAGGAAGAGCTTACTTACCTTGTGCCCAGGATCCTGCGATGTCTCCCCGCAGTGTGAGCGGCTCGTCCTCCGCTCGATTCGTCATGGAGCCGGGGGTCCGTTCCCTACGAGCATTGCGACACACGGGGACAGATAACGGTGCCCAATTCAAAAAGTGAAACACACACTATAAATACAGTATACTGTAATCTTACAGATTACATTACTGTATGAAATCATTTCACATCCTTTTTGTCCCTAGTGCTTTGTCCTGTGCCCTGCATGCAGTTTTATATTATAAAAACTGTTCTTTCTGGAGATTGTCCATAGCAACCAAAACCGTCCCTTTACATCAAAAGCAGTTTTAGACCAGCTAGAAAACAGCAATAATAAATTAGAATAACTCGCAGAATTGAGTGATAGTGATTTGTGGGGAAATCCTTCATCAAACACTGAAAAGTAATGACAGTGACAATTCTGCAACTGAGCAAATTTCAGTGTTTTTAAGATTTAATTACATGATTAAATCATTTTTTTATTATTATATTATTATTAGCTATAATTATCTATAGTTATTTATTATATTATAATTTATGATTTCGTGTTTCAAACTTTATCATACCCGAGATGTCTACCAGACTCTTGTTTGGACAGATTTAAGTGAGTTATTCCTAAGAATTACAGGCCTACAATATAAAACTCCAAACTTCCATGCAAAATAATGGTACCGCTTTCAGCACCAAAAATCTGAAATAATCATACCACCAGGGAGGTTAAATAAATATGCTTAGCCATAGATATTATAAAATGTTACACTTTATTTATGATATCTATGGCTAAGCATATTTATTTAATACATATTGAACACTATATTTGATTGGCTGCTTGCTTCTGCTTGGGCCTGGCACACACACACAATCGCACATGACAAGGACTTAAAGTCATCATGTGCAATTCTGCGTGTGTGCCAAGCAGACAGGGCCGGCGCTACCACTAGGAAAACTAGGCAGCTGCCTGGGGCACCCACCTGCTGGTGATCCTACTCCCTCTCTACCTCTGTATAGTGTCAGAGGCGCTGGAGCAGCATTTTTGGGTGCTGGTGAGGCCGCATTTAAGGCTGCTGATGTTACTGCATTTATGGATGCTGATGTTACTGCATTTATGGATGCTGATGTTACTGCATTTTTGGGTGCTGGTGAGGCCACATTTATGGATGCTGATGTTACTGCATTTTTGGGTGCTGGTGAGGCCGCATTTATGGGTGCTGATGTTACTGCATTTATGGCTGCTGATGCTACTGCATTTTTGGTAAGGTGTTGGTAAGGCCGCAAATGTTTTGACAGGAGCGCAGTTTCAGTGCTTTCCATAGGCGCCATTTTCACTAGATACGCCTCTGGCTCCAGAGCTTAGTAAATGTGCAGAAACTCTCCTGACTTCCATCATCCAATCACGTGCAAGCAAAAATGCTGTCTTTTTTTGTTTTTCTTTCCTTGGTTCTGGATGAGTTCTGACACAGCATCTCTCATTCTGTTCAGTCTCCAATACAGCAGTACTATCTCAGCATCCTATCTCTATTTCTGCCGGTGTCTTGCCGAAAAAGTTCCCCTGACTGATAAGGACCCCCCTGTACTGCACAGGCGCAGCGCTTGCGCAGTACGAAGCACAACAGAGTCTCCGAAAATAGCCGAAGGTGAACACATTCAGTCAGCTGTACACAGCACCTGCACACTACATTCTAACCTATGTCCAGGTTCGAGCCCCACCATCCAAGTGGACATAGAGTTAGAATAAAAATATGCCGAGCGCAGCGAGGCCGTGTCCGAAGCGTGGCGAGTGAAGTGAGCCCGCGAGGGGCCCTGTTAAAGGCGCCGTGTACAGCTGACTCACTGTGTTCAGCTTCGGCTATTTTTGGAGACTTCGTTGTGCTTAGTACTGCGCAAGCGATGCACCTGCACAGTACAGGGAGGTCCTTATCCGCCGGGGCGGAACTTTCTCGGCAGTACACCGGCTTGATTGATAAGATAGCTTTGCATCTGTATTCATGACCTGAAGTAGGAAGGGAGTTGTTTCACTTGTGATATGACCTGAGCAAGTAATTTTATTGTTAGTGCAATTTTAGCTTCATTATATTTATAAAAATGTATTTATCTGCATCATTTATTGTGCACAGTTTTCTACATTGTATATTTCGTTATTTTGTCTTTGTTCTTATACAGAGCTGGCAATGATGAGTTTACCTAGGCACTAGTGAGGCGGGCTAAATTTTAATATTTTACCTTTAAACTATTGTTATCATAACAAATCCTGTTTTGTGTGTGGGGTTCCGCTCAACTGGAGAAAAATGTGTCCTTAGAAATACAGAAAGGATATGCTAGAATTATAACTTTACTGATATAGCGTATGATCTAGAGACTAAATAACTGGCTATGATATAAAAAATACAAAGAGCAACCTCAAACCCTCTAATGAAATTCATCTTAGACATACTTCATAATTATTCATGCAAGCACAGCATAGAAGAGGTAGATAAGATTGGGATACAATTGATAATTGTCCCAATTGCTGTTCTGGGCTATGTTCCCTTCCCCTTGAAATAAAAAAGATCACTGTTTGCACAGTTCTCATTCACAACCTACTCATTTACTTTACTTCTAAACTTAAGTTCTTCAGATTCCTGAGTCATAGAAAAGCACATTTTGCTAACACAGCCACTCATTATTAAACTTCTAGAATACAGTGGCGTCTAAAGCAGAACAAACTGGTGCTCATTAAATACTTGATATCTGATGCCCATACAAATAGTGTTATCAGTAGCAAAACCCTTGCACAAGAATTGCTTTTGTAATTAGCAAAACATTCTGAATAAAGGCTTATTTATAGGGTTGAATAAGCTTGCTACAAGAGAAGGAGCTTAAAGTCTGGTAGTATGATAAGTCTTAGCACTTGCAGATCGATCATACAGTTCTCTGATAAATGGATTTTTCCACAGGTTACCGCTTCTGTGCACTTTAGTGAAGCATAAACCTTATTTCTGATTTGGACTACTGCAGAATAATATGCTCCCTGTAATTGTGAATAGTATCTTCCTGGCCCAGGTTGAGGCAGATTAACAAACTATATTATAAAGATATACAGTTATGACCAAAAATATTGGCAACCCTGCATTTCTCTCAGATAATGCACTACTTCGCCCAGAAAATTGTTGTGATTGAAAATGTTTAGGCATTCTCATGTTTATTTAATTTGTTTGTATTGGTATGACACAAAAAAAGTAGAGAAACAAAAAGCCAAATCTGATACATTCCATGGAAAACTCTAACAATGGACTGGATAAAATTATTGGCACCGTCTCAAAATTGTAAGAAACAATTGCAGTCCAAGTTTGTGATGCTCCTGTAATTTGTAATTAAACTCACCTGTAACAATTAACAGGTGCTGACAATATAGGAATCACACAAGCAACCAATTAAAATAGTGAAAAAATGACTCAACCTTTCTGTTGTGTGTCTTTGTGTGCCACACGGAGCATGGAGAAGAGAAAGAGCAGCAAAGAATTGTCTGAGGATTTGAGAACAAAAATTGTGGAAAAGCATGGACAATCGCAAGGTTACAAGTCCATCTCCAGAGATGTTAATGTTGCTGTGTCCACTGTGCGAAACATTGTCAATAAGTTTGCAGCCCATGGCACTGTAGCTAATCTCCCTGGACATGGACGAAAGAGAAAAAATGATCAAAGATTGTTTGAATGGTGGATAAAGAACCTTGATCAACTTCCAGACAAATTCAAGCTGACCTTCAGGCACAGGGTATAACTCGCTCGCACTATGTGCCACCATCTGAATGAAAAGGGACGCTATGGTAGGAGACCCACAGAAACATAAAAAAGCCAGATTGGAGTTTTCCAAAACTTACCCGAGGAAGCCAAAATCCTATTGGGAGAATGTGCTGTGGACAGACGAAACAAAATTACAACTTTTTGGTAAAGCCCATCATTCTCCTTTTTTCGGAAAAAGAAATGAGGCCTTTAAAGAATAGAATACAGTCCCTACAGTCAAACATGGTGGAGGTTCACTGATGTTTTGGGGTTGCTTTGCTGCTTCAGGCACTGGATGCCTTGACTGTGTGCATGGCATTATGAAATCTGAAGACTACCACAGAATTCTGAGGTGCAATGTAAGGCCCAGTGTCAGAAAGTTGGGTCTCCATCAGAGGTCATGGGTCTTACAGCAGAACAATGACCCAAAACACATCAAAAAGCACCAAGAAATGGTTTAAGACAAAGCGATGGAGAATACTGAACAATGAGCCAGCAATGAGTCCAGATCTTAATCCATAGAACAGTGGTCATCAACCCTGTCCTCAGGGCCCACTAACAGGTCAGGTTTTATGTATTACCTTGGGGAGATGCAGACTAAAATACAGCAATCACTGAGCAGCAAATGATATCACCTGTGATGTTTTTTAGCTATCTTGCAAACCTGGCCTGTTAGTGGGCCCTGAAGAAAGGGTTGAGGACCACTGCCATAGAACACCTGTGGAGAGATCTAAAAACAGCAGTTAGGCTGGCTTCACACTGGGGCGGTGCGGGGCGGCGACGGTAAAGCAGCGCTATATTTAGCGCTGCTTTACCATCGTTTTAGCCGCGGTATGCGGCCGCTAGCGGGGTGGTTTTAACCCCCGCTAGCGCCGCAAAAGGGTTAAAAACCTCCGCAAAGCGCCGCTGCAGCGGCGGTTTGCGGGCGGTATCCCCGCGGTTTCCCATTGATTTCAATGGGAAGGAGCGGTATAGGAGCGGTGAACACACCGCTCCTTCACCGCTCCAAAGATGCTGCTAGCAGGACTTTTGTTGCGGTCCTGCTAGCGCACCGCTCCAGTGTGAAAGCCCGCCGGCTTTCACACTGGAGTGAATGGGGCCGGTTTTTTCAGGCGGTATACAGGCGCTATTTTTAGCGCCGTACCGCCTGAAAACCGCCCCAGTGTGAAAGGGGCCTTAGGAAAAAGGAATCCTTCCAATCTGAGTGACCTGGAGCAGTTGGCAAAAGAAGAATGGTCCAAAATTCCAGTAGAGAGGTTTAAGAAACTCATTGATGGTTACAGGAAGCAATTGATTTCAGTACATTTTTCCAAGGGGTGCACTACCAAATTAAATTGAGGGTGCCAATAATTTTGGCCATTTCTGGAGTTGTGCGTGGAATGTGTCAGATTTGGCTTTTTGTTTCTCCACTTTTTTGTGTCATACCAATACAAACAAAAGAAATAAACATGAAAATGCCTAAACATTTGTAATTGCAACAATTTTGCAATCTTGGCGAAGTGGTGCATTATCTGAGAGAAATGCAGAGGTGCCAATATTTTTGTGCATGACTGTATGCTAAAGAGGAACTCTAGACAAACCGATAAAATACACCTGACTAAGATTTTGTAATTCAAGCCAGTCATTTTTGATATCCAGTCATATATCAGCTAGTCAGTAAAATCATTCTGCTACTCCCTGGTCTGGTATTATTGCTTTATCACTTCACAGATCAGATTATGCTCACTAAAAAGAGATGATGATACTAATTGTCCCTTGAATAATGAAAAATGCTATTTTTTTCAACTAGCATCTTTGAGTACATTTTTGTCACCTTAGAGCAAGCGCTACAGTACTTAACTAGAAGAAGTCATTGGTTCAGGTGAAACATTTCAGAAATATGATACTGGCAATACAGAAAGTTTTGCTCCTTACAATTCTCTCGTGTTTCTGGCTATAGAACCAAAACCTGGAACCAGGGTTACAACCTATCGTGCTGTGAAAAAGTATTTATTCCTTCCTGATTTTTTATTTAAATGATTCAGATCAAACACATTTTATTTTTATACAAAGATAACTCGAGTAAATACAAATTGCAGTTTTTAAATGATGATTTCATTTATTAAGGGAAAAAAGCTGTCCAAACCTGCCTAGCCCTATGTGAAAAAGTAATTGCCCCCTAAACCCAATAACTGGTTGTGCCACCCTTGGTGGCAACAACTGCAATCAAGTGTTTGTGATTACTGGCAATGAGTCTTTCACATTGCTGTGGAGGAATTTTGGCCCACTCTTCTTTGCAGAATTTTTTAATTTAGCCACTTTGGAGGGTTTTCGAGCATTAACGGCTTGTTTAAGGTCATGCCACAGCATCTCAGTCGGATCTAAGTCCGGACTTTGACTAGGCCACTCCAAAGCCTTCATTTTGTTATATTTTAGCCATTCAGAGGTGGACTTGCTGGTGTGTTTTGGATCATTGTCCTGCTGCCTAACCCAAGTACACTTGAGCTTGAAGTCACAAACTGATGGCTGGATATTCTCCTTCAGGATTTTCTGATAGAGCGCACAATTCACAGTTCCATCAATTATGGCAAGTCATCCAGGTTCTGGAGCTGCAAAGCAGCCCCAGACCATTACAATACCACCATCATGTGTGACTGTTGATATGATGTCCTTTTTTTTAAAATGCTGTGTTAGTTTTACACCAAATGCAATGAGACGCACACCTTCCAAAAAGTTCAACTTTTGTCTCATCAGTTCACAGAATATTTACCCAAAATTCTTGGATATAATCAAGATGTTTTTTGGCAAATGTGAGACCAGTCTTTGTGTTCTTTTTGGTCAGCAGTGGCTTTCGCCTTGGAACTCTCTCTTGGATGCCATTTATGCCCAGTCACTTATTGTTGAATCATGAACACTGACCTTAAATGAGACCTGCAGTTCTTTAGTTGTTGTTTGGGTTCTTTTATGACATCCTCGATAAATCGTCGTTTTGCTCTTGGAGTCATTTTGGTAGACCAGCCACTCCTGGGAAGGGTTTCTATTGTTTTCTCTAATTGTGAATAATGTCTCTCACTGTGGTTAGCTGGAGTCCTAAAGCCTTAGAAATGGCTTTCCAGACTGATACATGTCAATTACTTTGTTTCTCACCTGTTCTTGAATTTCTTTAGATCGCAGCATGATGTATTTTTGAGATCTTTTAGCATGCTTCACTTTGTCAGACAGCTTCTACTTAAAGCGGAGCTCCACCCAAAAGGAGAAGCTCCACTTATTTGCCTCCACCCCCCACTCCACTGCCACATTTGGCACCTTTTGGAGGGGGGCGTGTACCTGGCTTTGCTAGGTACCTGCTCCCACTCCCGGCTGACTTTGCTGCGGCAAACTCATCCGGAAGTTTGGACCCCCTCCTCCTTCCCCTTTTAGCATGCTTCACTTTGTCAGACAGCTTCTACTTAAAGCGGAGCTCCACCCAAAAGAGGAAGCTCCACTTATTTTCCTCCTCCCCCCACTCCGCTGCCACATTTGGCACCTTTTGGAGGGGGGCGTGTACCTTTTCCCCTTAGTAAACAAAATTATAATTTAAAAACTGAATTTTGTATTTACTCAGGTTATCTTTGTGTAATATTAAAATTCGTTTGATGATCTGAATCATTTAGGTGTGACAAATATGGAAAAAAAAAAAATCTGAAAGGGGCAAATACTTTATCAAAGCACTGTACATAGATTAACCAAGAAATTTTAAATCCCTGCTGCACTATTCGAATATTTTCGAGCTGGGGTCATCAACCCATAGATCAAAAGTTACCTGTCGATCGCGGGAAGGTAGATCTCTATCAGGACTGTGTGCTGATGGTTCCTCCTGTCACCGCCGGCATTGCTCTCCCTCTCGGGAGTGGGAACTGCTTTAGTTACCTTTGCAAGTTTACTAGCAGATGATTGGTTGCTAGGCGGTCCTAGCAACCAATCATCATCTTGTTAACATAAAAAGTTAACTAAAGCAGCTCCCGGTCCCGCCCTACATTCAGCACCGTGCAGCCTCTCCCTTCTCTGTGATGTACAAACGTTGTAAGGTAGGAGAGAGCTACCTACAGCTGGGTGTTGGGAGTGACAGGGGAAACAGCTATAAAGGGGCAGAGGACACTACTGGGGGGATAGAAGCAGAGGATAGTGCTATGAAGGGGGAGCAGAGGAGAGGACACTAATGTGGGGGGAGGGGGGTCGCAGAGAAAACTGCTATGGGGGAGGTAGAGGACACTACTGGGGGGTTTGGTGCAGAAGATATTGCTATGGGGTGGCAGAGGGCACTATGGGGGGGCATAGGAAACTAATGTGGAGGGTAGGGGGCTGCAGAGGACACTGCTGTAGGGGGCACTACAGAGGGGGCAGAGGACACTATTGTGTGTGTGTGTGTGGGGGGGGGGGGGGTGCAGCGGACACTGCTATAGGGGAAAGAGGGCACTACAGTGGAGGGGGCTGGCAGAGGACACTGCTATTGGGGGGGGGGCACAAGACACTACTGTTGAGGGGTCAGAAAACACTACCGTGTGGGGAGGGGGGGGCTGAATTTTCATCGTACAGACATTGCATGTGATTTGCACAGCAGTGCAGTGCATATCGCATGCGATGTCTGACATTGCAGCGGTGGGAACCAGTCCTTTTTTATTGAATACTTTATTTTTTTTTCAAGGACGATGCCAATGCTCCAACCCCCCCTCCTGCCGATGGAAGTAGGACTGGTGTCACAGGGCAAAGTAGGATGACAGTCATACAACAGTGGTGTCGTACGAGTGTGAACCCGGCCTTATTAAAACTAAACTTTGTGTGTTGTGCAGGGGTATGTGTACTATGCAGGGGCTGTGTGTTGTGCAAGGATCTGTGTACTATGCAGGGGACTGTGTGTTGTGCAGGGGTCTGTGTACTATGCAGAAAGCTGTGTGTTGTGCAGGGGGCTGTGTGTTGTGCAGAGGTCTGTGTACTATGCAGGGGGCTGTGTGTTGTGCAGGGGTCAATGTACTTTGCCGGGGGCTGTGTGTTGAGCAGGGGTCTGTGTAATGTGCAGGTGGCTGTGTGTTGTGCAGGGGTCTGTGTAATGTGCTGGTGGCTGTGTGTTGTGCAGGGGTCTATGTAATGTGCAGGGGGTCTGTGTATTATGCTGGGGGGGCTGTGTAAAGTTTTTTTGCTGAAACTTCCCTCTTCAAGTTAAGGTGTGTGTTATATGCCGATAAATATTGTATATCCCTCTTTTGCCTTATATCACTACACCCAAAGTGCATCAATTTATTATGATGTTATATCAATTTACACTTTATTTGAAGAGTAGTACAATTTATATATACTGTACCCTCTTACTGCAAATTACATTTTTTAATTGATGTACTGTGGGTGTAGAGATATAAGGCAAAGCCTTTTCAAAAAATCATAATAAATCTACTATTGCCATAACATTTATTTTCAGTGATGACCCTCTGTTTAATTAACAAATATGTACTATCATCATAAATATTACTATTTATTTGTTTTCAGACGGGGGGCAGGCATTTAGTCTGCCCTTACCTGCTGGCGCCAGTGGAACAGATTTAGGAATGGCGTAAGTAACATCCTCCTTTTACTGGCTGCCCTCCTGTGTTTCCAGGAGCCTGTGCTGGCGTGCAACCAAACTTAAAAGGGTACTGCCGCACAGGCATAACACTAGGGAAGCCTGACATTTGCATTGCCAGGCTTCCATAAGGGCCGTACGTCGGCATGCGCCCTAAGGTAAAAGGGCACAACCACGCAGTCCCAGACTTCCGTAAGAACCCTGCATCGGTGTGTGCAGCGCAGGCCAAACACAACCTTATGAAAGCAGGATACCAGGCTTCTGTTAGGACTGCCCGCTCGGCAGTGGCATGAAGTCATCAAGCAACCGGGGTGAAGATAGCACCTCTGACCTTCCCTGTCATGAGGAGTCCCCCTTTACATCAGGTGTCCCCAGTAGAGTCCCCCTTTACATCAGGAGTCCCATTTACATCAAGTGTTCCTATGCTTCCGAGTTGTTGCCCCCCTCCCCTTTCCCCCTTGTACTGGCAGATCGGTACTCACAGCATCTCCTTCCTCTCTCCAGTCATGTGACATGTCACATGACGGGGGGTGAGAGGAAGTAAGACACAGTCTGTACTTTCCTCAGCAGCATTGCGCTGAGTCTGAAGACAGTTCTCTGTCTCAGCGCCGGCTCTTTCCACCCAATGCAGGCTGGAGGGAGGAGATAGCTGAAATCCTCCCTCCAGCAGCAGCTAGTGTGTGCAGAATGCAGGGCTGGTCAGGGGAGATCGCTCCTTGCCAGCCCATTGCTTTCCATGCATGGCCTGTTCTTTTTCAGCAGCTGGGCCTATATTAAGGTAGGTGCCTGGAGCTGCCGCTCCAATAGCCCCTACATTAATTCAACCCTGCTGGCCTGGACGTATAATATGACCGCTCTCAAGCACAGGGAAAGAAAAGGCACAAGTAATAGATTATACTTTGCAACGTCCCCTCAGACAACTTTACAATTTAGCAATCCCTTGATCTCTTTGTTATGTTGTAATACGGTGTGTATTACCAACTGAAAAAATAGCAGTTAAGTGGAATAGAACAGTAGTTCAGAATTTGTGACATCACTGTTAGTGTTAGTCGCCACTCACTGAGACTACACATCCCATCATTCCCTTGGATTTAGAATATGGGTGGACTGGACTGTGAACAAGTGTGCTTCGGAGCAGTGTGCTACTCATAGGCTTCTGACTCCACCCACCTGCCTTACTGTGCCCTACTCTGCTCTCCTTTTTCATTTTATGCCAGAACTTTGTACATTGTTTCCTCACAGTGTACCATTTGATGTAGATGTGATGAGGGGTGCTTTTACTGAGCTGTGCCCATCCTGGTCTGTCAGTGAAATTGTGAGGTCATAGGAGGTCTGAGACTTCTGGGTCCACCCACTGCAGTGAGCAGCAACGTGATTACCAGTGGCGGCTGGTGCTCAAAATTTTTGGGGGGGCGCAAATAAACAGAAAAAAAAAAGCCCATCAAATGCAGCCACTGTACCAAACGCAGCCAGTTTGCCCATCAAAACGCAGCCAGTTTGCCCATCAAAACGCAGCCAGTTTGCCCATCAAAACGCAGCCAGTTTGCCCATCAAAGCGCAGCCACTTTGCCATCAAAACGCAGCCACTTTGCCATCAAATACGCAGCCACTTTGCCATCAAATACGCAGCCACTTTGCCATCAAATACGCAGCCACTTTGCCATCAAATACGCAGCCACTTTGCCATAAAATACGCAGCCACTTTGCCATAAAATACGCAGCCACTTTGCCATAAAATACGCAGCCACTTTGCCATAAAATACACAGCCACTTTGCCATAAAATACACAGCCACTTTGCCATAAAATACACAGCCACTTTGCCATAAAGCTGTCCCTGCAAAGAAGCTGCCACTGTGCCCCCCCCCCCCCCCCCCCTGCACTTACCTTGTCTCAGGTGACGGCGGCATTGGTGTCCTCCATTTCCTCTCCTGCCCGCTCCTCCTATCACCCTCTCATCCTCTGCTATGATTGGACGCCTGATAGGAGCCCAATCACAGCGCCTGTCGTTTCAGCCAATCAGGGCACAGGTAACACAGACCTGTGCTCCTGATTGGCTAAGGGGCGGTACAATGTTAGCAAACCAAATTCCTTCGGTTTGCTAACATACTGCTGCTGAGTGACAAGGAACGCACAGCGTTGCGCCCGCTTGTCACATTTTTGGACGCCTATTAGCGCCTATGGCGCTAGTCAGGGGTTTCCAAAAAACACCCCCACCGCTGTAATTCAGGCGCCCGGTAACCGAAAAGGGGCCGGACACCTGAATAGGGGGTGTCAGCAGCGACCATAGATAGATTCATGCAATGCATGAATCTATCTATGGAGTATAGTGAGTGACAGGAGAGGGGGGGCGGCGCTCCTGCGCCCTTTATGGACACACCGCCGCTGGTGATTACGCCTCCCCTGCCTTTACAAAAAACCACAGTGGGGATTGTATAAGATCAGTACCTGAGGGGATACAAAGGCTAACAGTTTTGTTAACATGGCTTTTTACTGAACAACAAATTTCTCACAGGCAGGAGGACTGTGCTCTGTAAGACCAATAAATTATTTAAATGTATGGAAGCACCTCTACACATAGATTATAACATTTCTGCATGGAGTTTAGCTTTACCAAACGTACGAACAGAAGACCAGGTGACAACATTACAAAACTGAGAAAAAGATGTCAGGTGCAAAAAAGTCCATGAAGCAGTAACGGATCTGGTAGAGTGCGCCCTAATGCCCCGTACCCACGAGCAGATTTTCCGTCGGAAAAATCTTGGATGTTTTTTCCGACGGAATTCCGCTCAAGCTTGGCTTGCATACACACGGTCACACAAAAGTTCGCTGAACTTTCGACCGTCAAGAACGCAGTGACGTACAACACTATGACGAGCCGAGGAAATTAAGTTCAATGCTTCCGAGCATGCGTC
The DNA here is from genome assembly GCA_028564925.1 of Lithobates sylvaticus. Lineage (NCBI taxonomy): Eukaryota > Metazoa > Chordata > Amphibia > Anura > Ranidae > Lithobates > Lithobates sylvaticus. The sequence continues at coordinate 561,948,207 of CM053026.1, forward strand.
AAATTGTTTCTAAGCATGCGCAGGAATTTTGCGTGTCGGAATTGCTACAGACGATCGGAATTTCCGATCAAAACTTTTTATGACCGAAAAATTGAGAACATGCTCTTAATCTTTTTCTGGCTGGAATTCGCCCAGCAAAAGTCTGATGGAGCATACACACGGTCTCATTTTCCGACCAAAAGCTCTCATCGGTCTTTTCCTGGCCGAATTTCCGATCGTGTGTACGCGGCATAACAGGGAAGGGAAGAAAAGAAAAGCCCAAAGCTAAAAAATTATACTTTAGGCCAGAATCGGCACTTGGCTACCAGTGCTCAATTATTTATAATTAGTTACACAGATGATATTGTTAAAAATAAACAAATGAGCAGCTAATGAGAGCTTGAGCTAAAGAAGAAAAAACACGTCCTGTGATCCTGGACACCAGGTGGACTATACAATCCATCAGCCATTGACTCTGGGAGTGAGGAAGCCAAGGCACATCCTGCAAGCTGGGCAGTCCAAGCAGTTCCCCATCCAGCAGCCGGCAGCACAGTGATCCGGACTCTGTCTATAGTAGCTCATCCATACATCCTGCTATATATACACCTTTTAATGTATTTCTATTAAAATCCTATGGAACCTATTACTCTAGTGTGGTTGCGGACCTTCGATATAGACAAAGAAGGAATTTGATTGTGGGGGAAAAAAAGCTTTAGCCAAGAGGTAGACTCTCACAGGGTGTACCATGTCTAGACAGGGGAAAGATTTTGGAGCAGGACATAAGAAAGGGAGGGCAATATCCCTGTTGGGGTGGGAGTGGGAAACCACCTTCGGACTTCCTTGTACTTGTGTAACACTAGGAAAGACTCTTTACAGGATAAGGCTGATAACTCAGGTTCAATAGGGGTCAGACAAGGGAATATCTAGACTAGACTGGAGAAAGGAAAGAAATAAGTCACAGAGTAACACCTAGGATGGAGTTTCCTACCATCACAACATGCAAAGTAGGCTTTCTAGGTGCAATGGTAGACTTTGCGAGAAGTCGACCTCCTAGCCTTCAGTAGGGTATAGATGACCAAATCAAATTAAAGTGCCTGTCCCTCAAAACCTAGGTTTCAGCAGCCATTCAGTTAATGCCAGCAGTAGAGAAGCAGGATGATAGACCAGTCCCTTGAGACAGAATGCCCATGGAGAGTCCAACAAGAGCCTGATTATGTCGAAGTACAAGATATGTCTTGGCTAGTTCAGTGCAATTATAATTTCTGGAACATCCAGAGTGTATATTTTGTGGGCCCGAGAGTTGCTGGCGACAAAGCTTGTTCAGTTTATTGCTCAATGTGAACATTACATCCCACACTTTTGGCAAACGGCTTAGAATACTCTGGCAGCTGATAAAATTGACCTGCCAAGTTCCCACTCCTGGGATGTGGACGGCAGACTGGACAGGAAGTATGTTTCTATTTAAGCAGCTCAATCTATGGTGCTTCCTTGATGGTTAACACAGGCCACTCCTGTGGTGGTGTTCGACTGGATTATGGTCGGGTGACTTTGTACCAAAAGGATCCAGTGTCAGGTTGGAAATCTACCACATCAGGGAAAGTCTGGCCTTGTAGGTCAGAAGCATGAGGCAGTCTAAGAACTTTCTTGTCCCAAGCTGGCAGAATGTTTAGATGGAATAGTCTGGAGTGAAACTGGGTGTACGGTACTGCCTCAAAGGAAGCTACTATAAGATTCAGGACCCTCATTCATGCAAGAATAGTTTGAGGACCTGCACACAAGAGTGGAGAACAAAAGCTTGTAACCTGGGCAGAAGATCCTGGACAGGGCAGTAGTTGACAACAGGCCCACTTAAAGAATATGTAAACATAATTTCATATTTCTTATGTGCCTGCTGTACCATGTATTTGTATGAAAAAGTATCCTGTTCTCTTTGTATTGCTTCCTTTGTAAGAAATCCCAGGAGTTTCTGCCACTCCCTCTGCTTTCTTATTAAAGCGGAGTTCCACCCATAAAATTAACTTTACATTATTCAGCAGCAATAAACATAACCAACGATGTTTGAAAAAAAGAAAAAATGTTGTTACTTACTTTTTTATACCTGTTGCTATGTGGTCCCTTGTAATCTGCCCCTTCCTCTCCGCAGCGCCTGACATCATTTCTCTCAGTGCCTGTGCTCCTGGGAGATGTGTGTCATTATTTCCTAGGAGTCAGTGGGCAGCGAAGAGGGCTAGAATCGCGGTAATTCAAAACCGGAAGTGACGCAGGCAAGGGCAGATTACCTTCGTTGCCCGACAACTCCACCCATTGTGATGGCAACCTGCGTAGTTTCCTGCGCTGCTATGTGCTCTTACTGTGCATGCACGAGAACAGGCGGTGCATGCTGGGAATACAGCAGCCCCGTATCCCAGAAGTTTATGCTTGTGGGCTTCACCTGCCCACAAGTAAGATGGGAATGCCCGAGCAGGATGGATAAAAGGTAACTTTTTAAATAAAATATTAATAAATGCCGCACTAATGACAAGACTAACCAAAGGTAAATATACATTATGTAATAGTAAGATACTGTATATTTAAAAAAAACAAAAACATGTGGTTGGAGCTCCGCTTTAAATACTAACCACGCTGTGGTCAGTTCTCTAGCTGTGCTCCCACGCCCAGCTTTTATGCAGCTGAGAACAGAGGGAGTGTGATCACTTATTAAAAAAAAAGGGGGTACAAATATATTTATAATGTTTTTCTTTTATATCTATACACAGATGTTTTGATCTTCATTTCCATTTTAAATTGAATGGGTTGTTTTACAAGGTGATTGTTCACAATCAGTTTAATCTAATTGGTTCCAACCATCTAAACATCTTAAAGATCCAACCAAACCTCTGTAGAGTCTGTACAGTCCGCTGGACATTGGCCATCAGGGTTGGGAAGGACTGGTTCTTTAACAGGAGCGGTTAGCTGCATCTGAGGCAGTGAGACTATCTGACCCCTTGCCGCTGAACCCATGATCTGCCAGGTGTAGTGCAAAATGTCTCCCAGAGGGGTCCTCACAACTTTTACTGCTGCTGAGATGGAAAACCTTCTGTGCCAGGCATTGTAGACTGCTGAACCCATGAAGCATCCAAGGATCTCTGCGCTATGTAATGAGGGAGCTGGGAATCCAGGTGATGACTGAGAAAACCATGAGGAAACAAAATGCCTTGCACATGCCTAGTGGAGCTACTGAAATTAAGGCTGCACAGGTACAGTAGTGGTCACAGTGACAGACATGAGTCAGACAATGCTGAGAAAATGGCGCCAATTTAGAAAAGCTCTCACTCCCACTCCATGACTGAGACACATATGAAGTGCCGTAGCCTTCACACAACTATATATATATATCACACACAGTGGATATACGTGTACACACCCCTGTTAAAATGTCAGGTTTCTGTGATGTAAAAAAAAATGAGACCTTTTTCCACCTTTAATGTGACCTATAAACTGTACAATAAAAATAATGTGGTTGCATAAGTGTGCACACACCCTCTTATAACTGGGGATGTAGCGGTGTTCAGAATTAAGCAATCACATTCAAACTCAGTCAGTACACGTGCCTCTGATTAACCCGAAATAAAGTTCCGCTGTTCTAGTAGGTCTTTCTTGACATTTTCCTAGTCACATCCTACAACAAAAGCCACGGTCCGCAGAGAAATTCCAAAGCATCAGAGGGATCTCATTGTTAAAAGGTATCAGTCAGGAGAAGTGTACAAAAGGATTTCCAAGGCATTAGATATACCATGGAACACAATGAAGACAGACATCATCAAGTGGAGAAAATATGGCACAACAGTGACATTACCAAGAACTGGACGTCCCTCCAAAATTGATGAAAAGACGAGAATAAAACTGGTCAGGGAGACTGCCAAGAGGCCTATAGCAACATTAAAGGAGCTGCAGGAATATCTGGCAAGTACTGGCCGTGTGGTACATGTGACAACAATCTCTCATTCTTCATATGTCTGGGCTATGAGATATAGTGGCAAGACAGAAGCCTTTTCTTACAAAGAAAAACATCCAAGACCAGCTACATTTTGCAAAAACACATATGAAGTCTCCCAAAAGCATGTGGGAAAATGTGTTAGGGTCTGTTGAACCCAAGGTTGAACTTTTTGGCCATAATGCCAAAACATATGTTTGGAGCAAAAACAACACTGCACATCAGCAAAAGAACACCATACTCACAGTGCAGCATGGTGGTGGCAGCATCATGCTTTGGGGCTGTTTGTCTTTAGATGGAACAGAGACCTTAGTCAAGGTAGGGGGAATTTTTTAACAGTTCCAACTACCAGTCAATAATGGCACAAAAGCTTCAGGCTTCTGCAAGAAAACTTCATCTTTCAGCATGAATATGACTCAAAGCATACATCCAAATCAACAAAGGAATGGCTTCACCAGAAGAAGATTAACCGCTTCAGCCCCGGAAGATTTGACCCCCTTCCTGACCAGAGCACTTTTTACAATTTGGCACTGTGTCGCTTTAACTGACAATTGCGCGGTCGTTTGACGCTGTAGCCAAACGAAATTTACATCCTTTTTCCCCCCCACTAATAGAGCTTTCTTTTGGTGGTATTTGATCACATCTGCGGTTTTTATTTTTTGCTCTATAAACAAAAAAAGAACGACAATTTTGTAAAAAAAAAAAAAAACAATATTTATAACTTTTTGCTATAATAAATAGCCCCAAAAGTTTTTTTTTTTAATTTCTTTATGAGATTAGGCCAATATAAATTCTTCTACATTTTTTTTACCAAAAATAATCGCAATAAGTGTATATTGATTGGATTGCACAAAATTTATAGCGTCTGCAAACTATGAAAAAGATTTATGGCATTTTTTTTTTTTTACTACCCTGTTTCCCCGAAAATAAGACCTAGCGTGATTGTCGGTGATGGCTGCAATATAAGCCCTACCCCCCAAATAAGCTCTAGTTAAAGTCCTTGTAGGTCTTATTTGCGGGGTAGGGCTTATTTTCGGGGAAATAGGGTAGGGTTTATTTGGGGGGTAGGGCTTATATTGCAGCCATCACCGACAATCACGCTAGGTCTTATTTTGGGGGAAACAGGGTAGTAATGGCGGGGATCTGTGATTTTTATCGGTACTGCAACATTGCGACGGACAGATCGGAGACTTTTGACACATTTTTGGAACCATTGGCATTTATACAGTGATCAGTGCTATAAAAATGCACTGATTAATGTGTAAATGTCACTGGCAGGGAAGGGGTTAACAGGGGGCGGTCAAGGGGTTAAATGTGTGTTTCAGCATGTTCCAACTGTGTGGGGATGGGAGTGACTAGGAGAGGAGCCATATCATTTTTCCTACTTAGAAGGAAGAATCTAAATGGCTCCTCCCCTCTCACAGCACAGGTATGTGCGTTTACACACACAAATCCCCGTGCTGGCATTCGCGCATGTGATTGCGCGTGACCGGCAGCGATCGTGCCTTCCGGTCATGCGCATCGGGTCCCCCGCCGCGCAGCAAGCGTGCAGGAGCCCTCTGGTTCCAAAAACAGGTAGGACATACCCGTAAGGGATTTCGCCCAGGAGTGCCATTGTGCTGCAGTACATCTGCTTGGCACGGTCGGCAAGTGGTTAGGTTTTGGAATGGCCCAGCAAGAGCCCAGACATGAATCCGATCTAAATGAAAATCTGTGGGGTGATCTGAAGAGGGCTGTGCGCAGGAGATGCCCTCGCAATCTGACAGATTGAGTGTTTTTGCAAAAAAAAGAGTCCAAAACACAAAACAAGCACTGCTCAAGCCATCAAGGTGCAATATCTCCCCAGGTGCTCACCCTGGCTCACCACCGTTGCTGAAGTATGTAGAAAGGAGAGTGGCCGCACACAGGAACAAGATGTTTGTTTAGAAGGAATCGTTATTGTTGCATGCCAGACAGACAATACAGGACCAAGGTTAACGCTTCACATGGGTATACCATGCTTGGTCACAAAAGAAGAGTGGGCATATATTGCCAAGTCAAGCAGTGTCATGCTGATTAGTTTGAGTTGTACAGTTTATAGGTCACATTAAAAGGTGGAAAAAGTTCTGAAATGATTTATCTTTGTCAAATTTTTTTACATCACAGAAACCTGACATTTTAACAGGGGTGTTTAGACTTTTTTTTATTCACTGTATATTCATTGATGCTACAAAACAAAGTCAGTGCTTTGGTAACAAACACAGGCTGCTAGCAACAATAAGGATGGATATATAAATCTTGATGGGTATGTATAAAATAAATAATTGCAGCACCAGCAAAATAATAATTTTGGTGGAGCTGCAATTAAATATTTATACAAATATATTCACTCTACATTAACGCTCCCACTCCATGCTTGGGGAAGATTTAAAATGTCACAGACTGTGCTCTGCTATACCATTTAGACACCAGCACACTGGGTCAGATAAGGGTGCAAGGCCTTAGGCACTAACCAAAGCAGAAGTCTTCCACTCTGGGCAGGATAATAGGGACATTATGGCTTTACCCTCAACAAGAGCCATACCCTCGAAGGAGTCTTCAGGGATATGGCTCCACCTCAGGCGGACCACAGCCCTGGACCTTTATAGCACCCTGCAGCTAACACAATGCACCACATATCAAGGTGAGCAAACAGGATTTTGCACGTGGACAAAAACAAGCCATCACTGACCTCTAACTGGCTGTCCTGTGGAGTAAATTTTTCTCAGAGATTACAACAAAGACTCTCAAACCAGGTTTTCAGTCAGTTTCAAACAGCTTAGAAACACATTAAAGAGATGCCAAGCTGCCAAGATTCTGTTGGAACATAAAGTAAAAGGAAAAGAGCCAAGATTTCAGTGTCAATGTTGTGACCTTTTAATATGAACTCCTCCAAAAAGCCTAAAGCTACTCAAGTGAATGAATGCTTGTCTCAAAGTGCTTTTGCCACTTGTTCAAAATATGTTAATACCTTTGTGTGCAATGTCTGGGTACAGGTGTTAACAGCAGCACAGAAGGCTATCAGTTCAGTGCATTCAGCTGAGCATTATTGTTCTGCACATTCAAAAAATATTTTTGTGTATCAAGCAGTTTAATTTTTTTACTTTGTGATGCAGAGTTTAAGATGTTGCAGCCTTGGATCTGCATCTACTGGAATGAAGAAAGGAACTTCCAGTTCTACTACATTCTTCTTTAATTACTTACCATGTTTGCATTAGAAGAACCTTTTTCTTCTAGCTCGATGCAGCAGCACGCCTCAATGTGAGGGACAAAAAATACTGACAGACATGTATTAAACTAGAAAGAAAAAAATAAGATTGAGCAAACCTAAAAACACATCATTAAGTAATCATGCAAAAACACATAACGTGTGAGTGAATCTGTCCGCGTGAATCAATTATTGTTAATGTGTAAAAAAGTCCCAAAAAATAATTTTTTTTTGTAATATGTAACAATTAAAAAAAAAAAAAAAAAACTTCTAGTTAGTTGGTTATAAAAGTCCCAAATCAAACAAAAAAAAATGAAGGAACAATGAAGGCAACTTTGGGTGCAGCACTTCGAAATCTGCAATGGCAACTCGTCAGTATTTTATATCCCAGCGAAGAAGTAAGCTAAAAAAGCCAGATGGCCTCTTACCGGACACAATGGACCCCAAGGTATAGAGATCAAGCTTGCCTGATATGCACAGTAATCAGCTGTGATGTTCCATTTGGTCCACTCCAAACACTAGCCACTTTCCAACGTCATGGACAACAGGATGTTTATAAAAAAATAATTCCACCTTCCAGTCACTCTGCCCGACACTCATCCACTAAGTATAAGGGATTTAGAAAAAGGAACTTCATGGTGCAGTAAGTAATGGTAGTTTATTCCATAAAATTTTCTTAAGCACAGCAAAGAAATATCATACAAAGACACAACCACAGGTTTTTCAGACTGCCAGCTGGTGCGTGGCGACGTCACAAGGTTCTCTCCAACCGACGCGTTTCCCTGTAACAAGCAGACTGGGAACAGTGATAACTTTTTAGCTTACTTCTTCGCTGGGATATAAAGTACTGACCAGTTGCCATTGCAGATTTCTAGGTACTGCACCCGAAGTTGCCTTCATTTTTTTTTCGTGCGATTTGGGACTTATAACCAATTAACTAGAAGTTGTTTTTAATTGTTACATTTTACAACAAAAATGTTTTTATTGGGACTTTACACATTAACAATTGATTCACATGGACAGATTCACTCACATGTTATGTGTTTTTGCATGATCACTTAATGTGTTTTTAGGTTTGCACAATCTTCTTTTTTCTTTCTATATACGTTGAATTAAGTATTTAATTCTTGGAGATAGCAGCAAACTTTTACACATATTTTTTTTTTATTTTTTCACTTGAATATCATATTTTATATAATATTGATATCATTAAAATCGGCGAGAGCAGAATAACTAAACTATATGTATTAAACTAGTACAACTTGGTCATGGTTCAAGAACAAATTGTTGCTAAACTCAATGACAAAACTGAGCAATTCAGGGACATTTGGGAACCTTGGGCGACACTTTGTAATATCTCCCTCATTCCTGGCGTACCCCCGGGAGCTATGAACTTCCGAAGCTCTAATAGATGAGTATGGCTTTGCTTTCCTTCCTTCTTTTCTATCCCCTCACACATTTTTCTCCCCCCCCCCTTTTCTTTTTAATCGCCTCTTTTGGCGAGTGCATTCACCTTCATGCTATCTTATGGATTGGACTCTCAACACTTTATCTGAATCTGTAGCTTTATGGTGAATATTAAACCACCACTTCCGCTCTGACATGGACCCAGGGTTAATTTTGCATGGGATAGCTCTGTGTCCTCGACTCCTGGGCTGCAGCAGGATCCCAATTGGGGCTCCTAGGAACACGGGGTTCTCAGGGTTCTTCTAGGTCTGGCTCACGGTCACGGAAGGTTGGGGTACAATGGATCTTTACTTATTGGTCTGCAGGGACGGATACCCATTGATTGAGATGACATCCACGGTTACTTTATCAAGCTGATGTGATACTTTTATTTATCTGTTCAATGGCTCACCTGTATACTTTTTTTTATTGTTGTATACGTTACACTTGTTCCTTCTTTGTTATGTACATGATAAACCATAATAAAAATTTTCAAACGATAAACTAGTACAACTTAAAAAAGTAGAAAAAAGAACAAAGTAAATTTACAACTCAAAAATGTTTTGCTTGAGCAGCTTTCAAAAACTGATAAATATGTTCCACATGTGAAACATTAGTTATCAAATGCAAATTGTTAGCATATAGCTGATATCATTTTGTATGTCCTATGCTTTCATGGCCAAGTTAAAAGGGTTTAAGTACAATAGGTTAGGTGTAATAATAGTATGAAGTTAGTGCCATCCACCTAATTTTCTGTGATTAAGGAACATCTAGATTCGATCATGGGAAACAACTTTGCAGAACCAATATTATAGTGGTGAGAGACATGTGGCTTTTTTCTTTTTTACACCACAGCATAACTATAAAAAAACAGCTCCGAGTCATCAACAGCCTCTGTGATGCTTTGGGCAGACACTTAGAACTGCTGATCAGCAAGGATATATGAGCGATGCCTCATCCTTATTTCATTACTTAGCAAGTTACCAACCTGGAACAAAAGTGGGAGATCTGACGCTACTCGCTGTCTTGTACCATATTGGCAAATTATTACAGTGATAAGGATGTCAGCTTTGCAACCTGTATTTTTTCTATGTAATTAATCGTTTTTTTTTTTTTGTAAGGTTCTGGCTAGGTGTTTACTCGGTTTGTCACCCCATATGTATCTTTCCTTCGCTATTCTATTATAAAACTTTTGTGTTTCTTGCTCCATAAGTTCTTTTAGTTGTTCTCTTATTGCCACTAATTTAAGGTATAGGTTTCTGTCCTCCTCCGGAGAAGCTTTATGTTCCTGTTCGACCCGATTTAGTTCCTCTATTAGTTCTTTTAGTTTCTTTGTTCTCTCTTTTTTTTAGCCATGTCCCTTTTGCAATTAGGATCCCTCTAATAAATGCTTTATGAGCATCCCAAAGCGATGCTCCGCTTACTTCTCCATTGTCATTCTGTTTAAAAAAGTGCTCCAATTCCTCTTTTACGTATTCCACAACCTCTTTATTACGAAGTAGGGATTCGTTTAATCTCCAAGTAGGGGGCAAACTACCGCCTTCCGAGATATCTAAAGTCATGGCAACAGGGGCATGGTCAGACAGTGACAATACCTCGATGTTCGTACTGATGATTCTGTCCAGGAGTCCGTGATCTACCAGGGCATAGTCAGTTTTAGCTGTTTCCTATCCATCCCCCCAGCACCGGACGACGAATCCAGCCCCGGGTCCAGGCCGAAGTTTAAGTCTCCCATCAGTATAACGTACCCTTCCCTAAAGTCCCTTAGTTTATTAAGAATCTCACGTAAATATTTCATAGGGTTAATATTTGGAGAATATATATTGGCTAGAGTGAATTCCCCCCCCTATAGTTCCCTTCAGGAAAAGATACCTCCCCAATGGGTCTACCAATCGATCCTCTAGGCCAAAAGCAATATTTTTAGAAAAGCCAATCGCCACTCCCCTAGCCCTAACCTAATATGGCCCACTTCGTAACTCCTACCTTCCCAGGTGAGGTGGGGCTCAGTCCCCTAGGGCTTTTTTCCCCCCCTCCCAATCTCCCCCCCTTTTTATACCCCCCCCTTCTGTTCCGTCCCTCCCTATCTCCATGTCCTACTCCCCCCCTCCCCCCTCCCCCCCAGCTATATTTGATATTTGCAGCGCGCATCACCTCCAATAAGGGTTTTTGTAACCTTCTTCTTTCCAGTGTCTGTGGGGCCAAGTCAGCATATATCTGTATATCTACATCTTTATATTTTAAAGGTGTTTTTCCATATATATTTGCCCAGATCTCTGCTTTCTCGTCGTAGTGACGAAATCTTATGATAACATCGCGTGGTCTTCCAGCATCTGTTGCATTAGGTCTTCCAACTCGATGAACTCTTTCACTGATCTCCCTGAGATCCTCACCTCTTTGCTCAGGAATCGCACGCAACCTTAGGTTTTGTCTGCGATTCCTGTTTTCTTGGTCCTTGATCTTGTATTGAGTTTCCCTTAGAGTTGTTTGAAGTAGTTTGATCTTCTCATCCAATTTGTTTATATCTTGGTCTTGTTTTTCTACTCTCTCCTCCACTGACTCCACCCGGGTGAGTAATGATCCCATCCCCTGTGGGGGGGTCCTCTTTCTCCCCCGCCTTTTTCTCCTTCCCCCTCCTTCTCTCCATAGTGGGATTTTGTGTCTGATCCAAGCGATTAGAATGTGGGCTTATTCCTGTTTTCAGGTATTGTTTTATTGTACTTGAAGCTGTTTTAGGGGTCTTTGGTAGCCCTTTTTTTGGGGCTTGACTCATATTAGTTTTGCGAGGCCCTCTGATCCTTTTCCCCAGTTTGCTACTTTACTCCCACTCTTGGGGAGAGATGGTTCAAGGGGAGATAGCGACGGCCCACCTATCCCTCTGTCGAGGAGGTTTATAGTCCCCTCCTGGGGACGTCTACTTTCTGTTATGGGAAAATAGGATTTAATCTAAATGTAGCAAGCCACACTGGCGAGATCAAGCTATGCAACCTGTGACTCCTGTTTGAATAGCCTATTTTCGTCTACCCCCTATAGATAAAAGGAGGGGAGAGGTACAGGGAAGGAGGGAGGTCCAGTATAATAGAGGATGGTTTTGCTACAGAACGTACATAGGGCTTATTCCCTTATATTGGGAATCCCCTGATGTTTATCCAGGGCTCCTTCGTTCAACCCTCTCAGTAGCTTCTCCCCACCCTGTCTCCTGTTCCTCAGATTTTATGCCTTCCCCTTTATGGGGAAACTACGTAAGCCTGAGTAAAAAAACATGGGGGTATGTAAAACAATGGGAGACCAGCTTGCGCCTTCTATTGGAGCAATATTCTGGCTACAGATATATCAAACGAATAAAATTTTCACAGTGGCGTTGGGTTTTATAGCGTATGAGGTCCTTCACCCCAAAGACATGGGGGTATGTAAAACATTCATGCCGTCAATATAGTCTATGCTCAGTGTAGGGGCCCGAGCTGGTCCGCAGATTCTGGCTACAGATATATCAAACGAATAAAATTTTCACAGTGGCGCACCTCCTTGGGTTATCCGTAGTGTTTTTCAAAAAAAAAAAAGTCAGTGAATTGTAAATAATTCTGGTAGAGTCTCAAATATGCCCTGGATGAACCTGCAAAGCAAGATGCTTTTGCCCATCGATGCAAGCCCTGGCTTAAAATTGATGCTAAAACCATGTCGTAAAAAAAAAAAAAACTCTCAAATGCTGTATTACATGCTATTCATACTCAGTCACTAGGAGATTCCTTTTCTGCATTATGCAAAAAATAAAAATAATAAAATAAAACCCTGGTTGATCATGCTGTCCTCTACCTACCCCCCCCCTTTCTGTCCAAGTCTACAATTTAGCTGGGGGTTTTGCAGAGCAGTGTTGGCAACTCTGCACAAGCTCGGTTTACAGTGAGTTGTTATGCTGAGCCTTTCCTCCCCTATCACACCTGAGCAGCCCATATAGAGTCACACATGTGAATGTATACTAGAGCTGCACAATTCTGGCTAAAATGAGAATCACAATTTTTTTGCTTAGAAGATAGATCACGATTCTCGAAGCGCAACATCATCTTTCACATTAAAACAAAAAAAATTGGGCTAACTTTACTGTTTCTTTTTTTTTTTTATTAATTGAAGTGTATTTTTTCCCAAAAAATTGCGTTTGAAAGACTGCTGGGCAAATACAGTGTGACATAAAATATTGCAGCAATTGACATTTTATTCCCTAGGGTCTCTGCTAAAATATAATGTTTGGGGGTTCCAAGTCATTTTCTAGCAAAAAAGATTTTAACTTAAGAAACAAGTGTCAGAAAAAGATTTAGACTAAGTGGTTAAACTTCCTGCATTTACACGTTGTTTAAAAACTTGGCAGACTGCCTGGATTTATTTTTTTCATGCAGAAGGTTAACTCTTTGATCCAAGAAGGAAGAGTTAGTTACAATGTTTCATGTTAAAAACTTGGCAGACTGCTGGGGTGTTTTTTTTTTGACAGCTGAGTGAGCAGATAAGGCTCTCCACTTGTTATATGAAATAAATGGGCAAGGGATCGTCAGGGATCGTCAGGGGGTTTGAATCGAGATCGCAATTTTTTAATGATTAAATTGTGCAGCTCTAGTGTATACAGTGTTAAATGACAGCCCTCCTCCGTGCCCACTAGACAGATAAACACAATGATGGCGGGATATTACATGTAGATTATTTGAGGCTTCACCTCCCCTTTATTCTAAAATACAGGCTGGGAGGAGTGTGACAGAGCCTGTGACTGTCAGAAATCCAACACCACCATGTTATTTCCAAAAAAATATATATTGATTTGAAATATATATTTGTATGACAATTTACAACAATGTATTGATATATTTTACTCTGTATCCCAAAGGCTGTTTGTTTATTATTATTATTATTATTTTGAACATGTGACCAGCAGAGGAGTAGAAGCTCCTCCTGGTCATGTTTCCCTGCAGACAGGCTGAAAAAGATCTGGGTCATGTGACAGCTGTATAGTGATTTGGATAAAAAAGTACTTTGATTTTTTTTATTAAAATAATTACAGTGCCATCCATATACAGAAAAAGTGTGCGTTTAGTATCACTCTAAAAAGTTACCAATGACAGCAATCTATATTTATATCATGACAGATTTCTGGGGTAAATTTCAGATGCATCATTTACTACATGAAGCCAAAATGGGCCAACTAATGAGAAGTACCCATGAGGCATTCTACAGTGGGAAATCCATTCATGACTGGTGGATTCTTTATTTTCGCTAATCCATTATTCTTTTTTAAATTACACGTATGATTGTTTGTTAAAATTGGCTAAATCAGTATGCATACGTTCATGCAAATGTTTATTTCTACCTCTGAATAGGATACATGTGGACTGCTACAGTTTAATTCTGTTGTGAGCATGAGCCTAAAACAATTCCAAAGACAAACAATATGCTAACAGAAAAAAAAAGCTAATTACGTTATGATATTCAAAAATAGAGATATCAAATGAAAAGCAAATATATTTATTATGCACTTTCATATACAGTAATTTGCTGAATATTATACAAGGAATAAAATAAAAAGAAATTTACATGTTTAATTCAATTTACATTAGATATTTACAATTGAAAACAGGAAAAATAAAAAAAATAAATGAAAATGTTTTCATTGACGATGGAGCAAAATACATTTGCATAGCAGAGTAAATGATCTGGGAAGTAATATTGTACAAACGACAAATTAAATACTGCTGAGAGTAGAACAAAACCAGTCAAAAATGTTGTAACTTTGAAGTAATGAAAAGCAATGTTTACATGTTCACTGATTCAAAGAGATGCTACTATATTCACTTCATTCTTCAGAGACAGCTTTAATGGCATATTGAGAAAGAATACAAAGTTAGTGGTTTTACAACTCATTTACCAGTCTGTATGTGTGCTTATACCCCTCTAAGTGTGTGTCTATGTATACATTATATACATATTAATACATACACACACTTCTATAAGGCTTCATTAAAAGGAGGATGTGCATCCCATGGTTCCTCACAGTCCCTCTACTCTTTGCTCACATTGCCATGCAACATTTTACCATTTCACCATTTCACAATAGGTCATTTCAAAAGGAAGAAATAAATAATTGCAGGGCTACTTGTAGTCCAAATCCAACCAACTGACCCTCCCCAAGCACTGAAAGAAATTCTAGCATAGAGCCAGACTGCAGTTGGGCTCTTTTTTTGTATTACTTATTCACCCAAAACCACATTTATGGTTTCTTAAAGACTATTTTTATTTTTTTATTTAGAAAGGGCTTGTAGGTTTTGCTAGATTTTTACTTGTCCCACATGCCTTGTATCTATATGGGAAGTTGATATCCATCATTCCTCCTGCCTCTTTCAGAGGCCAAGAAAAGGCCAGGCATTTTGGAAAACAGTGCCGTAAAGTAGTAGTCCTGGGCTCCCAGACACTAGTGAAAAATGGATACTCATGCAGAAATGGATGACCAATGCTCTTCCATCACTGCAAAAGTATCCATTTCCTCTCAGAGGGCATGCACAGAAACCATACCAACCTTTCTCTCACAATTCCAGTCTAGGGCTTTTGTAGATATATGTCCATCCACACACATTAGCCATAGCTGTTTTGTAACAGCGACCGTTTTATCAAATCCCATGAATGCCGCTAATAACTCCCTGCTTAAGTCATGTATGCTTAAAATGTGTAACCACCTCTAAGCAGCAAATGGTTTGTGACATAGGTTTTTTTTTTTTTACCCAAAATACACATTTTTCTCATACGAAACACAGAATAAATGTATAGCCCAGTTATACCGGGAAACAGCAGATATTGCAGCATTCAAAAGATTAACAAAACTAGAAGCAATGAAAGATTTGTTTTGGAACAATACAGCAAAACATACTTCCAGGACTTGAGGAACAGTTTGCATTCTTAAAGCGGAATTCCACCCTAAAGTGGAACTTCCGCTCATCGGAACCCTCCCCCCTCAGGTGTCACATTTGGCACCTTTCAGGGGGGGGGGGGGGGGGGGGGGGGAGAGATACCACCCACTTCTGGGTCCCAGAGAAAGCGTGGACAATTCTCATTGCACTGCGTGACTCGCGCATGCGCAGTAGGGAACCGGAAAGTCAAGCGGCAACGCTTCACTTCCTGATTCCCTGACAGAGAATGGCGTCGGCAGCAGCAGAGAGCCGAGCGATTGATCGGCCTCTGCTGCCAACATCGCTGGACCCTGGAAGAGGTAAGTGTCCATTTATTAAAAGTCAGCAGCTGCAGTATTTGTAGCTGCTGGCTTAAAAAAAAAAAAAAAAAAAAAAAAATCAGGTGCAACCCCTCTTTAAGGCTTTTTTTTTTTAAGGAGAACCTGTTATAATTGTGATTATGGAAAACATCTTAATTTTAAAGAAAAGACTATTTACAAAGCTTTACAATGTTGCCCGACCACTGCGTTTAGTAATGCAGCAGACAGTTTGTAATAAATAGCAGCTTATATACTTTTTTTTTCCATGTTTCTAGCAGTTCACTGAGCAGCTGCTGTTATTGGTGGTACAAAAAATACCGGAGTAGAAAAAAGGTATTTACAATGGTATTTACTACAGTCTGCAGTATAACTAAATGCAGTGCAGGAAAGGTTTAAAAAACATAAAAATAAAACTTAGTAGAGAGTCTTTTCTTCTTTTTATGTCTAAATTTATTATATCTGTGCAGGTTTAATTAGTTAACGTGTACATCTGCTCCTTATTTACCTATAGTGATGGTTAAAGTGTAAGTCCAGGCAAAAACTAACACTAAACCTGCTCTCTGCCACATTCTAAACCTAATCTAGCTAACCCTGTACAGCAAAAATCGCTGTACTTCTATATTTTGCAGCCGATCCAGTCCAGTTTCCAGCAGTGGAAAAGCAGGAGAAAACCGACAATTGCTGGGAAATGCCTGGGAAGTGACATCACCCATAGACTTACTATGGGGCTTCCGTTGTTGGCTGCCTCTCCTGCACCTGCCTCCATACTGAAGCCACCACTGACAGCTGATGCTGGGACTGGATCGGAGCAGCTGCAGAATAGGCAAGTACACCGATTTTTGCTTTACAGGATTAGATAGGATTCGGTTTAGAATGTGGCAGAGAGCAGGTTTAGCGTTTGTTTTGCGTGAACTTGGCAATAAACTAAAATATTTTTTTTCTTCATTCAGCCTGTGTACTGAATGAAAAAATAAATAAATCAGATTCCTGCATCCATGCAATAGAGAGTGTGGATGTAATAATCTGCAGTGCAAGCTATTGTATTCTGACAGGAGGGAGTAACTGTCAGAATATCTGAACAGCCGTTGCAATTTTCCACCCAGCTCCTTTGACTTTTAAATCGAAGGATGCTGGGTGGAAGGGTGCCGACAGGACCATCCACAAGTAGAATTTTGGCCGGTTATACTGATGAGCCGGTTGAAATTCGTCCAGCGAAAGGCCAAGCTATATTGGAACTTTAGTCAGAAAATTAAATCCTGCTAGCTCATTTCAGGCTGGCCCCTTTTGTAGTTATAGCTATGTAAAATATTAAAAATAAGTGCCTATACTGTTTAAAATCCAGTAATACACTGTCATACCCTGCTCTGCACATGCTCAGTTGCTCTCTATTCTCTATTTTGTGCTGAAAATGTAGAGGCCAATCTGCTGACAGCCTAAATATTTACTGCTGCTCAGGGGGCTCTGGGATTTAGCAATAAGGCAGCCTCCAGCAAGAAGAAACAGGAACAATGCTAGAGGCATTTTATAGCACACACTAATTTCAGTAGCATAATTATTAATGTGGAATGTATGTTCCTTGCTAAAGAACATTACTTTTTATTGAGTTGTTATAGGTAAAGTTCCACTTTAAGATGTCCTCTCATATTTGAGAGTAGCTGTCCTGTCAACTGCCTGACTATTATCAGTCTACATTCATTTTTAAACTACGTCGCTCTATTTGGCACTGTTCTTCAGTCTAAGGTCAGGCAGATGATACAGCAGAAGACACCAGCTATCAAGCCAGCGAGGATAAATAAAGGGAGAATAAAAAGGTTTCATACATATATCTCCACAATTATAATTAAACACATACTATTCAGAATTTTTCAGAAGCCCAATTATGGCTGTTTTTCTTTAAGAATTTATTTGAATATATCCAAGTATATGTCCCACAGGGACAAGAAATTTGAAACTTTGATAATGTGTTGTAGCTCTTCAGCAGAGGCTTTAGTACTATTACCACTATATGCTACATGTGTAAAATAAATATGCCATTACAGTTACAGGAAAAAAATGGGAACCTTTGTCATTTGTACATGTCCACATGTCTGACACAAACAAGTTAACTACATATTTTCTCTAACTGGACGAAAACATAACAGGTTACGAAGTTCATTTAAATAAAGTTTTGACAATGCTAACACCAGAAAAATACTTAACACTGAGATACTGAGATCATCAGTGGCAGATAAATATGCACTTTTGAAAGATTTTTGTATTTTGCAAAGTTGAGCATAATACATTCAACTCCACAGCAAAAAAAGGCGGAAAAGGAATTTGTTGGACTCTTGACTGTGCAAGGCATGTCTGGGCATGATACAAGAGTTGTTGCATTCAATAAGTAAATACTGCAGAGGACTAGGCTGTGCGTGTGTCTTTTTCCTCGTACATTTCTGGCCTTCAAAGTGTTAAGATACTTTGTAGGTTTGCAAGTCTACAGAGCTGTATTATTTCAAATGCTGTCAAGACCTGACTTATTAAACACACAAAAATGAATACATTTCTGCTGCTTGTCTCATTTCTGAACAGCAGATTTGAGAAGAGTCATACAGTTCACAGCAGGACATGCATACTTATGCTCCCGTTTCATATAAAAAGCTTCAAATAGCACTATTTTTTTGGGGGGAGGGGGGGGAGGGGAATTTTAGGTGCAGTCACAAAGTGCATTTTGTGCACATTTTCAAGAACACAATTTTTTTTTTTCCTTTTGTAAATTTGCCTAGAATTAGGCATATTTAATATCCAGTCAACCCAAAATTGGCATTTCAGTTTTTGGTAACTGCTGGAGAGTTAACTTGTCTTATACATGTGCGAGTCTGGTGGTAAGATCATTGCAGTTGATGCACATCTTGCATAAAAAGGGCATGCGACAATCTCAGTCAGATTTCTGGATGAAAAATAAAAAGGAATTACCTAGGGTGAGCTAAATGAAACACAAAAAAATAACATATATTGATTGGAAACTTTGACAGGAACTATAGCTGGGAATCTTGCTGCTTAAGTCCCCTAGATGCTTAAGATGCCAAAAATGTGACCTGACCCAGCACATACCACCAATAACTGAAATATCACATTTGAATGGACTGTCCTTTTAAAATAATAACCAGTTGACTTTTATGATCAGCAAAAAAAATTAAGATTTGCAGTTTTAGGTGTCTTCTAGTATGTTACAGTCTTGTGCTTGTTCAACCTGTGAAATGTGAAGAAAAAACATTTATTACATAAAATTGATACAATACACATTTTTAAAGATAAACATCAGGCAAACAGCTAAATACAAAGACAGAATCTATATATGCGAGCCATTTTAACCACTACAACAGAGCTTGACAAATCTGATGCTCCAGGTCACCATGCTGACTAGAAACTGCGCCCTGGCGCCTGGGCTTTTATCAGCCCATTCACTGTTGGCAACAGTAGAGAGCATAGGGTTGCCACCTGTACGAGACTGACCCGAACAGGCCGGCTTTTGACACCGACACTTTGCCAGAGTCATCCCTGCTCACCAAAAAGGAATTTGATTATCTGACTGTTTGAATTCCCCCCCCCCCCCCCCCCCCCCCCCCCACCCACCCCCCACCCACACCCACCCACCCACACAAACACACACACACACCCACACTAGGCTGACTGTATGTGTGTATATATAATGAAATACATTGCAGCTAACTGAATCTGTTGCCTACCTGAAGTATATTAGAAAAAGTACACCAGGAACGGACCGCAGTGAGATCTAGCTAAACTGTATGGAGTGGAGATACATACATATATCCACTGCATACAGTTTAGCTTGATCTCACTGCGGTCCGTTCCTGGTGTACTATACTTCAGGCTAGTCAGGAATTTTATAATATATACTTTATTTATTATTATAAATATATATATATATATATAATATAATTATATGATTATCCACTCATATTACCAAGCCTATATCTGACTGCAGGCAGTTACTTTTTTATAAACTTCATGGCAGTTTTGCAATAAATTTTACAGATGTCTAAGGCCATTAGAAGGCAAAGTAAGGCCACTAAAAGGGAAACAGGCGTTCTACAGCGAACATGTCGTCATGACTGGTGGCTGCACTTTATTTTTTCGGCTAGCTCCAGTTTTGATTAAAATGCAGATGATTGTAGAGTGATTTAAAACTAACGTCCTCATTCGTTCACAGTCAGAGTATTTCTCCAAAGCGCATTCATGTCATGTCATCTGTCAATTTCTGATATGCAGAGGAGCCTACAACATTTCAACAGGCTGCTACAGTGCAAAGATCGAAAAGCATCGTTGACTGTGAGGAAGCAGTAAGTACCAAGAGTGCAAAAGATAAAATATCCTCAGTAGATACTGCAGTTTCTCAGTAACAGAGGATTTGAGTCAATTATGCTGATAGGAGAGGAATAGAAAATAACGAGGTAGAAGTCTCCCGCAGTTTAAGTCAGCCACTCGATGACTTCACACGTAAACCAGCAAAAATCGAATCCAAAATTTGAAAAGTTTCTTTGGGTGGGCCTTAATACTTTGCAGCAGATGCATTGTCTGTGAACATATTGTCAACGACAAGAGTGCAAAACAGAGCTGCTGGGCACAATTCTTGACAAAATACCGTCCAAAAATGTTGGAATACTTTGACAACAAGAACAAGCAATTTGTTTACCTTTCATATTCAAATGGGTCTACATATATTACTTCAGTCTCTCAGAACACTTGCATGAGAGAATAAAGTTAGAATAGGTGTGACAAGTCTTGGACAGGTGATGAACACTTTTTCGTTTACAAACCTGCGACACTAAGTTGTGTGAATTAACTATTAAATCTAATGACTACAACGTTCAAAATCAAAAGTAGTAGTCCTGGGCTCCCAGACACTAGTGAAAAATGGATACTCATGCAGAAATGGATGACCAATGCTCTTCCATCACTGCAAAAGTATCCATTTCCTCTCAGAGGGCATGCACAGAAACCATACCAACCTTTCTCTCACAATTCCAGTCTAGGGCTTTTGTAGATATATGTCCATCCACACACATTAGCCATAGCTGTTTTGTAACAGCGACCGTTTTATCAAATCCCATGAATGCCGCTAATAACTCCCTGCTTAAGTCATGTATGCTTAAAATGTGTAACCACCTCTAAGCAGCAAATGGTTTGTGACATAGGTTTTTTTTTTTTTTTACCCAAAATACACATTTTTCTCATACGAAACACAGAATAAATGTATAGCCCAGTTATACCGGGAAACAGCAGATATTGCAGCATTCAAAAGATTAACAAAACTAGAAGCAATGAAAGATTTGTTTTGGAACAATACAGCAAAACATACTTCCAGGGCTTGAGGAACAGTTTGCATTCTTAAAGCGGAATTCCACCCTAAAGTGGAACTTCCGCTCATCGGAACCCTCCCCCCTCAGGTGTCACATTTGGCACCTTTCAGGGGGGGGGGGGGGGGAGAGATACCACCCACTTCTGGGTCCCAGAGAAAGCGTGGACAATTCTCATTGCACTGCGTGACTCGCGCATGCGCAGTAGGGAACCGGAAAGTCAAGCGGCAACGCTTCACTTCCTGATTCCCTGACAGAGAATGGCGTCGGCAGCAGCAGAGAGCCGAGCGATTGATCGGCCTCTGCTGCCAACATCGCTGGACCCTGGAAGAGGTAAGTGTCCATTTATTAAAAGTCAGCAGCTGCAGTATTTGTAGCTGCTGGCTTAAAAAAAAAAAAAAAAAAAAAAAAAAAAATCAGGTGCAACCCCTCTTTAAGGCTTTTTTTTTTTTTAAGGAGAACCTGTTATAATTGTGATTATGGAAAACATCTTAATTTTAAAGAAAAGACTATTTACAAAGCTTTACAATGTTGCCCGACCACTGCGTTTAGTAATGCAGCAGACAGTTTGTAATAAATAGCAGCTTATATACTTTTTTTTTCCATGTTTCTAGCAGTTCACTGAGCAGCTGCTGTTATTGGTGGTACAAAAAATACCGGAGTAGAAAAAAGGTATTTACAATGGTATTTACTACAGTCTGCAGTATAACTAAATGCAGTGCAGGAAAGGTTTAAAAAACATAAAAATAAAACTTAGTAGAGAGTCTTTTCTTCTTTTTATGTCTAAATTTATTATATCTGTGCAGGTTTAATTAGTTAACGTGTACATCTGCTCCTTATTTACCTATAGTGATGGTTAAAGTGTAAGTCCAGGCAAAAACTAACACTAAACCTGCTCTCTGCCACATTCTAAACCTAATCTAGCTAACCCTGTACAGCAAAAATCGCTGTACTTCTATATTTTGCAGCCGATCCAGTCCAGTTTCCAGCAGTGGAAAAGCAGGAGAAAACCGACAATTGCTGGGAAATGCCTGGGAAGTGACATCACCCATAGACTTACTATGGGGCTTCCGTTGTTGGCTGCCTCTCCTGCACCTGCCTCCATACTGAAGCCACCACTGACAGCTGATGCTGGGACTGGATCGGAGCAGCTGCAGAATAGGCAAGTACACCGATTTTTGCTTTACAGGATTAGATAGGATTCGGTTTAGAATGTGGCAGAGAGCAGGTTTAGCGTTCGTTTTGCGTGAACTTGGCAATAAACTAAAATATTTTTTTCTTCATTCAGCCTGTGTACTGAATGAAAAAATAAATAAATCAGATTCCTGCATCCATGCAATAGAGAGTGTGGATGTAATAATCTGCAGTGCAAGCTATTGTATTCTGACAGGAGGGAGTAACTGTCAGAATACCTGAACAGCCGTTGCAATTTTCCACCCAGCTCCTTTGACTTTTAAATCGAAGGATGCTGGGTGGAAGGGTGCCGACAGGACCATCCACAAGTAGAATTTTGGCCGGTTATACTGATGAGCCGGTTGAAATTCGTCCAGCGAAAGGCCAAGCTATATTGGAACTTTAGTCAGAAAATTAAATCCTGCTAGCTCATTTCAGGCTGGCCCCTTTTGTAGTTATAGCTATGTAAAATATTAAAAATAAGTGCCTATACTGTTTAAAATCCAGTAATACACTGTCATACCCTGCTCTGCACATGCTCAGTTGCTCTCTATTCTCTATTTTGTGCTGAAAATGTAGAGGCCAATCTGCTGACAGCCTAAATATTTACTGCTGCTCAGGGGGCTCTGGGATTTAGCAATAAGGCAGCCTCCAGCAAGAAGAAACAGGAACAATGCTAGAGGCATTTTATAGCACACACTAATTTCAGTAGCATAATTATTAATGTGGAATGTATGTTCCTTGCTAAAGAACATTACTTTTTATTGAGTTGTTATAGGTAAAGTTCCACTTTAAGATGTCCTCTCATATTTGAGAGTAGCTGTCCTGTCAACTGCCTGACTATTATCAGTCTACATTAATTTTTAAACTACGTCGCTCTATTTGGCACTGTTCTTCAGTCTAAGGTCAGGCAGATGATACAGCAGAAGACACCAGCTATCAAGCCAGCGAGGATAAATAAAGGGAGAATAAAAAGGTTTCATACATATATCTCCACAATTATAATTAAACACATACTATTCAGAATTTTTCAGAAGCCCAATTATGGCTGTTTTTCTTTAAGAATTTATTTGAATATATCCAAGTATATGTCCCACAGGGACAAGAAATTTGAAACTTTGATAATGTGTTGTAGCTCTTCAGCAGAGGCTTTAGTACTATTACCACTATATGCTACATGTGTAAAATAAATATGCCATTACAGTTACAGGAAAAAAATGGGAACCTTTGTCATTTGTACATGTCCACATGTCTGACACAAACAAGTTAACTACATATTTTCTCTAACTGGACGAAAACATAACAGGTTACGAAGTTCATTTAAATAAAGTTTTGACAATGCTAACACCAGAAAAATACTTAACACTGAGATACTGAGATCATCAGTGGCAGATAAATATGCACTTTTGAAAGATTTTTGTATTTTGCAAAGTTGAGCATAATACATTCAACTCCACAGCAAAAAAAGGCGGAAAAGGAATTTGTTGGACTCTTGACTGTGCAAGGCATGTCTGGGCATGATACAAGAGTTGTTGCATTCAATAAGTAAATACTACAGAGGACTAGGCTGTGCGTGTGTCTTTTTCCTCGTACATTTCTGGCCTTCAAAGTGTTAAGATACTTTGTAGGTTTGCAAGTCTACAGAGCTGTATTATTTCAGATGCTGTCAAGACCTGACTTATTAAACACACAAAAATGAATACATTTCTGCTGCTTGTCTCATTTCTGAACAGCAGATTTGAGAAGAGTCATACAGTTCACAGCAGGACATGCATACTTATGCTCACGTTTCATATAAAAAGCTTCAAATAGCACTATTTTTTGGGGGGGGGGGGGGGGAGGGGAATTTTAGGTGCAGTCACAAAGTGCATTTTGTGCACATTTTCAAGAACACAATTTTTTTTTTTTCCTTTTGTAAATTTGCCTAGAATTAGGCATATTTAATATCCAGTCAACCCAAAATTGGCATTTCAGTTTTTGGTAACTGCTGGAGAGTTAACTTGTCTTATACATGTGCGAGTCTGGTGGTAAGATCATTGCAGTTGATGCACATCTTGCATAAAAAGGGCATGCGAGAATCTCAGTCAGATTTCTGGATGAAAAATAAAAAGGAATTACCTAGGGTGAGCTAAATGAAACACAAAAAAATAACACATATTGATTGGAAACTTTGACAGGAACTATAGCTGGGAATCTTGCTGCTTAAGTCCCCTAGATGCTTAAGATGCCAAAAATGTGACCTGACCCAGCACATACCACCAATAACTGAAATATCACATTTGAATGGACTGTCCTTTTAAAATAATAACCAGTTGACTTTTATGATCAGCAAAAAAAATTAAGATTTGCAGTTTTAGGTGTCTTCTAGTATGTTACAGTCTTGTGCTTTTTCAACCTGTGAAATGTGAAGAAAAAAAACATTTATTACATAAAATTGATACAATACACATTTTTAAAGATAAACATCAGGCAAACAGCTAAATACAAAGACAGAATCTATATATGCGAGCCATTTTAACCACTACAACAGAGCTTGACAAATCTGATGCTCCAGGTCACCATGCTGACTAGAAACTGCGCCCTGGCGCCTGGGCTTTTATCAGCCCATTCACTGTTGGCAACAGTAGAGAGCATAGGGTTGCCACCTGTACTAGACTGACCCGAACAGACCGGGTTTTGACACCGACACTTTGCCAGAGTCATCCCTGCTCACCAAAAAGGAATTTGATTATCTGACTGTTTGAATCCCCCCCCCCCCACACACACACACACACACACACACACACACACACACACACACACACACACACACACACACACACACACACACACACACACACACACACTAGGCTGACTGTATGTGTGTATATATAATGAAATACATTGCAGCTAACTGAATCTGTTGCCTACCTGAAGTATATTAGAAACAGTACACCAGGAACGGACCGCAGTGAGATCTAGCTAAACTGTATGGAGTAGAGATACATACATACATATATCCACTGCATACAGTTTAGCTTGATCTCACTGCGGTCCGTTCCTGGTGTACTATACTTCAGGCAGGCAGGCAATTCAGTGATGGGCAGTGCATAAAAAAAAAAAAAAAAAATATTATATATATATATATATATATATATATACACACACATACATACACATATATACATATACATACATACATACACACACACACATCTCCACTGCATTTTAGCCAAGCCTATATCTGACTGCAGGCCGTGTACTTTTTCTAGTAAACTTCAGGCAGTGTTTTGCAAATAACATTTTTTACAGCATGTCTGGAAGGCCACTAAGGAGAGGCAGACGCTCACAGGCCACTAAAAGAGGGCAAACAGGCTCTGTTTCTACAGCCAACAGTGCTGGTCGTGGACACGGTGCATCCTCAGCACGTGGCCGTGGGGCACGCTTGTCCTTTTTTTCGGCAGCTGGCCGTGTTGATCTACAACATGCAGAAGAGTTGGTAGAGTGGATAACTAAGCCGTCCTCATCCTCTGTCACCCAGGCTCAGAGTAGTTTGCCTGCCAAAGCGGCCTATTCCATCGGCTCAATGTCATCTGTCACTCCTTCCCTAGCCCCACCATCATGCACCGAGGAGTCCCCCGAACTGTTCGACCACAGTGTCGGGTACATGCTGCAGAAGGATGCGCAGCATTTTGAAGGCTCCGATGATGGTACCCAGGTTGAGGAAGGCAGTAACGTGAGCCCAGAGAGAGTGGGTGCCCAAGAAAGACAAGAAACTGGCAGTCATGTTCCTCCAGCTGCAGCATACTGCCAGGTTTGCTCCAGTGACAAGGAGGGAGGGGATGATGAGGTCACTGACTCTACGTGGGTGCCTGATAGGAGGAGGAGGAGTAGGAACATCTCCAACGAGGCTAGAAGCCCTCCAGGGGCCAGCTTAAGGGCAGCCACTCGACTGCTTCACACCGTAGAGCTCCGCATGTGCAGGGCGCTGCCGACTCCCTGCGTATTTTGAAAAGTTCTTTGGGGTGAGCCTTTAATACATGTGCAGCAGATCGCACTGTTGCTGCTTGCAACATATGTCTGAAGCGTATCAAGAGTGGCCAAAACAGCAGCTGCTTGGGCACCACATTCTTGACCAAACATATGACGACCTCCCATGCAGTCCGTTGGCAACAGTACTTAAGACCCACACCAAAGAACAAGGCGGACCTCTCCTTGCTCCTCATCAGCTGGGGTCTACAATCCCACTATACCTTCAGTCCTCTCAGAAACCTGCACTGAGAGGAATGAAGGTGTAGAATTAGGTGTGCCAAGTTCTTGCGACTAGGGATGAGCCAAACACCCCTCTGTTCGGTTCGCACCAGAACCTGCGAACAGACCTAAAGTTCGTGTGAACTTTAGAACCCTATTAAAGTCTATGGGACTCGAACGTTCAAAATCAAAAGTGCTAATTTTAAAGGCTTATATGCAAGTTATTTAATAAAAAGTGTTTGGGGACCTGGGTCCTGCCCCAGGGGACACGTATCAATGCAAAAGAAAAACTTTTAAAAACGGACGTTTTTTCAGGAGCAGTGATTTTAATAATGCTTAAAGTGAAACAATAAAAGTGTAATATTCTTTTAAATTTCGTACCTGGGGGGTGTGTATAGTATGCCTGTAAAAGGGCGCATGCTTCTCGTGCTTGGAACTGTCCCTGCACAAAGTGTAATTTCCGAAAGAAAAAAAAGTCATTTAAAAGCACTCGCAGCTATAAAGAATTGTCGGCTCCCGTAATACAGAGAACAGTCATTGAAAGTTATTGATAAAAAAAAAAAAAAAAATATATATGCGTGGCGTTCTCCCTAAATTCAATTACCAGGCCCTTCAGGTCTGGTATGGATTTTAAGGGGAACTCCATGCCAAATTAAAAAGGAAATGGCGTGGATTTCCCCCAAAAGTCCATACCAGACCCTTTAACCTGGCAGGCCGCAGGAAAAGAGGGGGGGGGGGGGGGCGAGAGAGCGCCCCCCCCCTCCTGAACCGTACCAGGCCACATGCCCTCAACATTGGGGTCTGTGACCCCTCAAACCCCCATGTCGATAGGGACAAGGGCCTTATCCCCACAACCCTGGCCGGTGGTTGTGGGGGTCTGCGGGCGGGGGGCTTATCAAAATCTGGAAGCCCTCTTAAAAAAAAAAAAAACAACACACAACACACACTGACACCGTTGGGAAAAGTCCTTTAGTTTATATATAAAAAAAAGATTCCAGCAGTGGTAATCCACTCTTGCTATCCAGCGATGGCTGATCTCTTCTCCTGGGGTCCAGCGATGGGTGATCTCTCCGATGACGTCCAGCGCAGCGCATCCTGTCTCCACGGAGACACTGCGGGAATCCCAGGTCTTAGCTGAGGAGGACTGGGCCACCCGTCACCTGACCCCGCCCCCCTCTGACGCAAGGGGGAAGCCGGGCTTCCCCAGTGACGTACGGGTGACACCGCCCCCCTCTGATGTAACGGAAACCTGCGGGGGCGGGGTCACCCGTACATCACTGGGGAAGCCTGGGTTTCCCCTTGCGTCAGAGGGGGGCAGGGTCAGGCTTCCCCAGTAACGTACGGGTGACCCCGCCCCCCTCTGACGCAAGGGAAAAGCCGGGCTTCCCCAGTGATGTACAGGTGACCCCGCCACTGTGATGT
The DNA here is from genome assembly GCA_028564925.1 of Lithobates sylvaticus. NCBI lineage: Eukaryota > Metazoa > Chordata > Amphibia > Anura > Ranidae > Lithobates > Lithobates sylvaticus. The sequence goes on from CM053026.1 coordinate 561,976,250, forward strand.
AACGCAGGTTTCCGTTTACATCAGAGGGGGCGGGGTCACCCGTACGTCACTGGGGAAGCCCGGCTTCCCCCTTGCATCAGAGGGGGGCGGGGTCAGGTGACGGGTGGCCCGGTCCTCCTCAGCCAAGACCTGTCAGGCCATCACCGGGATTCCCGCAGTGTCTCCGTGGAGACAGGATGCGCTGCGCTGGACCATCGGGAGAGATCACCCATCGCTGGACCCCGGAGAAGAGATCAGCCATCGCAGGATAGCAAGAGTGGATTACCACCGCCGGAATCTTTTTTTACATTTTTCTTTATTTTTAATAAATGACTTTTCCCAACGGTGTGTTTAACAATTTTTTACACTTTTTGTGAAATGGTAGGGGTACTTTTGTACCCCCTTACCATTTCAAACAGGGGGGCTTCCAGATTCTGATAAGCTCCCCGCAACCACCGGCCAGGGTTGTGGGGATGAGGCCCTTGTCCCTATCAACATGGGGACATGGTGCTTTGAGGGGTCACAGACCCCCAAAGCATCCTCCCAATGTTGAGGGCATGTGGCCTGGTACGGTTGGGGGGGGGGGGCGCTCTCTTGTCCCCCCTCTTTTCCTGCGGCCTGCCAGGTTGCATGCGCGGATAAAGGGTCTGGTATGGATTTTTGTGTGGAACTCCACGCCATTTTTTTTTTTTAAATTTGGCGTGGAGTTCCCCTTAAAAGCCATACCAGACCTGAAGGGTAGACACTGGGGCAGAGATTCTGTCAGCTCTGCAGGGGCAGACTCAGAGGTGGTTGACGCCATGCCAGCTTCAGGCAGGAGTGGTGGTTTGAGACAATGGCACCAACCTCCTCTCCGCCCTCCGACAGGGACACTTGACCCAGGTTTCCTGTTTGGCTCACGTCCTTAATTTGGTGGTGCAGCGGTTCTTGTGCAGGTACCTGGGCTTACAGGATCTCCTGAGGCAGGCCAGCAAAGTCTGTGGGCATTTCCGCCAGTCACATGCCAGTGCTCGGCTGGCTGACCTCCAAAAAAGGAATGCAACCTGCCCAAGAACCGCCTCATTTGTGACATGCCTACCAGGTGGAACTCAATGTTGGCAATGCTACAGCGATGCACACGCAGCAGAGGGCCATCAATGAGTACCTGTGCGAGTATGGCACCAGGAAAGGGTCAGGGGACCTTGGCTTTTTTTCGCCACGCCAGTGGCTACTGATCGAGGATGCATGCACTGTCCTGTCACCATTTGAGGAGGCCACAAGGATGGTGAGCAGTGACAGTGCATGCATCAGTGATACGGTCCCTCTTGTCTTCCTGTTGGAGCACACGCTTCGTGAAATAATGGACAGGGCACTTGAGGCACAACAGAGGGAGGATGAGGAGGACTTCCTCACCTCTCAAGGCCCCCCTTTATACTGACAGTATTCCTGTGGGCCTGACGATCACACCGGAAGAGGAGGAGGAAAATTAGAATTTTGTCAGCATGGAGGTGGAGCCTAGCACTCAGCATCAGCTTTCAAGGGATCGTTTTCAGTCCCCAGAAACCCATGGACTTGTACGTGGCTGGGAGGAGGTGGCTGTGGATCATGTCATCCTTAGTGACCCAAATGACTCCGGATCGAATGCCTCAGCAAACCTTCGCCGCATGGCCTCCCTGATCCTGCAAAGCCTGGGAAAGGACCCTTGGATTTGTGGTATCAAGGAGGGGGGGGGATCATTACTGGCTGGCAACTCTTCTTGATCCACATTACAAGGGCAAGGTTGCGGAACTTATCCAGCCTTCGCAGAGGATGAAACCTCTTCGGGAGGCCTTGCAGAAAGGTTTGTGCAATGTGTTTCCAGAGCCTGGGAGGTTCCAATTTCGTGGTCCTCCTGGACAACGTGTTGCTGAGGCTTCGGTCAGTCACAGAAGGAGCGGTGGAAAAGGTGGCCGTCTGACTGATGCATTCAGACAATTCTTTAGTCCGCAGCCCCAAGGTCTGATCAGTTCCACCAACCATCGCCAGCGTCTGATTAACATGGTGCAGGAATATCTAGGGGCAAGATCAGACTTGGAGACCTTTCCAACCTTAAATCCACTGGGTCTTGCGGATGGATCACTGGCCAGAGCTTACACAATATGCAATTGAGATACTGGTCTGTCCTGCATCCAGCGTGCTTTCTGAACGCACATTCAGTGCTGCTGGAGGCTTTGTAACCGATCGCAGAGTGCACCTGTCCTCAGACTCAGTTGATCGGCTCACCTTCATAAAAATGAATCAGTCTTGGATCACCAGCTACCAAGCACCTGATGCTGAAGTAACCGATACATTTTTCTATGAATGTGAGATCCCTTAAAGACTGCCTATGCTGAGTGACTATCCTATTCCTCCCCAATGTTCCTGTTGATGGCTTCTAAGAACATTTTTGTTTCAGGGCACCACCACCAGTGCCTAAGGCCCAATTTGTCTGCCCCTGTTTAACAGGGGCGTGGAATTCCAATTTTTGCTGTAATATTTCGCAGCGGGGCTCGTTCTTGCGCTCAACTAGAGTATCTGTGAGTGGTTGCAGTGTTGTGGCACCACTACCAGTGCCTAAAGCCCAATTTTTGCTGTAATATTTTGCAGCGGGGCTCGTTCTTGCGCTCAACTAGAGTATCTGTGAGTGGTTGCAGTGTTGTGGCACCACTACCCGTGCCTAAAGCCCAATTTTTCTGCTCCTGTTTAACAGGGGCGTGTAATTAAATATTTGCTCTAATATTTTGCAGCAGGGCCCGTTACAGCACCTACCAAGAGTAACTGAGGGCTTACAGTGTATAGGGCAGGCTTTATAGTATATACAGGCGGTCATCTATTTTCAAAGATCGAAATTACAAGCGACTCCTACTTATAAAACGGAGGGAGACAACAGGAAGAGAGGAAATTCTCTCCTGCAAGAGCTAATATGGGAAAAAGGTGTCTCCACTGATGCTTTATCACCAATCCTTGTTTCTACAACAACCCAACATTTTCAAAATCCAATTGTCATTGGGACAGAAAGTGAGGTGAAATCTTCTGAACAGGGGCACAGACAGCAAAACAAATGTTACAGGGGTGATGATAACCCTTCCCTATGTTATCCAAAAATCTTTTAAATAGATTTTTTGTCTGGAGCTACACTTGTAAATGTACCTGTTCCAAATTACAAACAGATTCAACTTAAGGGGGCAAAATTCCATTACAGCCGTAAGCAGTTTTAAATGATTTTTTTCCTTTAGAAATGCAATTTTGTGCAGGGACTGTTGTGCAGGGACTGAACACGGGAAACACGCACCACTTTGCAGGCATACTATAGACACCCTCCCCCCCAGGTACGATATTTAAAGGAATATTTCACTTTTATTGTTTCACTCCAAGCATTAAAATCAGTGCTCCTGAAAAAACAGCAGTTTTTAAAACTTTTTTTAGCATTGATACATGTCCCCTGGGGCAGAACCCGGGCCCCCAAACACTTTTTAGGACATTAACTTGCATATTAGCCTTTAAAATTTGCACTTTTGATTTTTTACGTTCGAGTCCCATAGACTTTAAAACGGGGTTAGCGTGTTCGCACAAATTTTTGCTCTGTTCGCATGTTCCGCTGCAAAACCGGGGGGGGGGGGGGGGGGGGGAGTGTTCCGCTCATCCCTAGTCCTGACTATGATAGCTGGGGTGGAGGTACCAGAGGGTACCATACTTGTCATTATTGACGTGGAGTCCCTTTATACCTCCATCCCCCATCACTGTGGGCTAGCTGCGGTGGCCCAATTTTTTTTAAAACTAAATACCCCTCCATGGCATCACAGAATGAGTTGTTGGAATTTGCCCTCAATCATAACGGTTCTCAGTTTTTTGGGGCAAATTATCAGCAAATAAGGGGTACATCCATGGGGGCACCGGCATACGCTTGTCTCCATCTTAGGTGGTGGGAGGAGGCCCTTGTTTACCAGTCGCCGATGTGCCTTGGCCACATAAGTCTGTGGCTAAGGTACATCGACGATATCATGATGGTCTGGAATAGTGGGATCCAGGAGCTGCATGATTTTATATCTGAGCTTAATATTAATGATAAAAAAAAAAAAAAAAAAAAACTTACATATTACATAGGATCTTAAAACCTTATCTTTCCTTGACCTCCTGATCACCACCAATGGTGGTGATTTGGAGACTAGAACATTTAGAAAAGCCACTGCGGCAAATACACTACTTCAGGCCTCCAGCCATCATCCGCCACCGCTTATTAGGGGGCTCCCAACTGAACAGTGCCTCCGTATTCGCAGGAACTGCTCCAGTGAGCCTGCCTATAAGTCTAAGTCACATGAACTTTATCAGAGATTTAGACAGAAGGGCCACAAAACTATCAGAAATACGCACAGGAGGGCCTCCTCAACCAAAAACGAGGGGACTTTAACACACCTGCTCCACATTCACACCAGAGACCTTGCAATACTAGCGAGTCACATGACACCAGGAAAATGGGGAATTGGGCCCAGTTTCACCATTTTTGTTAAGGGGTGTATTCACTTTTGTTGCCAGCAGTTTAGGCATTAATGGCTATGTGTTGAGTTATTTTGGAGGGGACAGCTAATTTACACTGTTATACAAGCTGTACACCCACTACTTTACATTGTAGCAAAGTGTCATTTCTTCAGGGTTGTCACATGAAATGATATAATAAAATATTTTACAAAAATGTGAGGGGTGTACTCACTTTTGTGAGATACTGTACATATTCTCCTACATATACTCAACTTGTGTTATTTGTTCACTTGCACATAGAATAAAATATGGTTTTGCCATGTAGAACCAAGTTTATCTGTGGTTGTCTGTGGCAAGAAATTATGCTCTGCTTGAATATGAGCTGATCGATATATTGTTGATGTAAATTAACCATGTCAGTTCACTAGTACTGACAACGGCTTTCATCAAACAGGAGTGACTGTGCAGAAATTAAAAATATTGTATAATGATGGTCAGACCGAAAGAGACCAGTGTGAGAAGTAGTTATTTCAAAAGCTAGGCTGCACTGCAGCAAAAAAGGCTGCATAGCTTTCAGTGGTGGTAACCCTATAGCTTTGCAACATAGTTACAAAAAACATAAAAGGACCAGCAGTGGTAGAGGTACTACCACCAGTTATAACTGCCTATAAACCTTTTAAAATATAATAACCATATATTACTAATATATTTAAAGAGCCCTCATCACCTCACACATGAAGGAAAAGTGACAGAATCTTATACTAGTGCTTCCAAGGATGGAGAATAGGGGTGCAACGGATCGTCGCCGATCCGTGATCCGAACGGGCCACCCCGTTCGGATCGGCACACCCCGCGATCCGTGGCCTCGGCCTTAGGAAAGGCCGCGGCTTCGGCCTAGCTCCGGAGCGGCGGCGGCCATTTTTGTACACCCGGCGGCCTTAGGAAAGGCCGCGGCTTCGGCCTAGCTGCGGAGCGGCGGCCATCTTGGTACACCCGGCCACTGTTTACAATGTGATCGCTCCGTCAAATGACGGAGCGATCACTTGTAAACATACTCTGCATTTACTCTGCATTTACTCTGCATTACCCAGCCAATACTCTGCATTACCTAGCCAATACTCTGCGATACTCTGCATTACCCAGCCAATACTCTGCGATACTCTGCATTACCCAGCCAATACTCTGCGATACTCTGCATTACCCAGCCAATACTCTGCGATACCCAGCCAATATTACAGTGGGGGAGATGACGTGGATATTACAGTGGGGGAGATGATGTGGATATTACAGTGGGGAGATGATGTGGATATTACAGTGGGGACTATATGGTGGCGGAATTTTCACAGGTTTTTGCAAATAAAATTATTATTTGCTGATCCGAAAAATGATCCGATCCGTGACTCCTGATCCGAGGATCGTTCCGATCCGTGAGTTTTTTGATCCGTTGCACCCCTAATGGAGAAGCATGTGACCTCTTTCCAGGTTTGCCAGGCCTGAGAAATTTTACCAGATGAAAAGGAGGATGTCATCATCCCTGCGTAATCGCCAACACCATACTCCTTGGAGTCTACACAGAGTGAAGAATGGTGAAGGAGGTAAGAATATGTGGTTCAGTTGGTAGGGTAGTAAGATCTGTGCTCTGAAGTTGCTTTAAACATAAAAAGACTACAAAAAAATGTTGATTTTAAAGTAAATGTATTTAAAATTACAAAAAAACATTTCTTACCAGTTATAGTGGAGTTTCCTTTTTGTAGTTAAAGCTAGGATCAGTTCCTTCAATTTGAAGTTTAAGTGACTGTTTAAGGCCCAAGTCTGTTTCTGTTGAAGGATATCCTTCTAGAACTTCCGGATGCCCACGACCTTGCAGAGAACGAGGCACAGAAACTCTACTAAGAAAAACCTGATTCCCTTGAAGGTGATAATTGGGATTGGTCATTATGCCATTCCTTTTCTTTTGATCTGCACTCTGCTGTTGAACTGAAGAGATCTGAATTTTTGAAGGGTCCGTAGGGATTTGCTTTAGTGGTACATTCACTCCAGGGCCAGAACTGGGAACATGCACTCTTTTGTCAAATTGTGTCATTTCATATTCCAAAACCTTAGACTGGGAAGAGCTACTTTGCTTGGTTTTCTTTGTTATGGAGCTAGATTTGTTTGAGGATTCTCCTTTGCCCCCTTTACTTGTCTTTGTGGATTTTAAACTCGGTTTGATTTGGCTCCATTCAAATTCACTTGTTGGTGAATTGTTCTGCCCTAAAGACTGTGTTGTGGAAGAGGGGGATACTACTGACTGTCTACTTCTGCTACGTGGAAGTGAATGCTGTTGAATTTGTTCTGTGAAAGAAAGGCAATGGAAGCTATCAATAGGCACTGTTTGAGCAGTTGCTGTAGATGAAGTTGTACGAAGTGAAGAGTTTTTAGAACTTTTAAGTGAATTGTTTGAAAGAGAAGACTTATGTCTATCAACTGTAGAATCTGGGGATTCTGAGGGAGAACTGAAAGCATGAGAGGGTCCATTACACAATCCACGCATAGTTGGGTGAACATCACCACCTCCAGTGCTGGATGAGCTATTAGATTTAACTGTTAAAGACTGTACTTTTGTTGATGGTATATTTAAGTTTTTTTGTTCCATTGTATGAACAGGCGATGGATTGCATCCATTGAGAGTTGATGCTCCATATTTTTCAAGCAACTTAATTATTTGTGTATGTCCATTTTTAGCAGCAACACGCATAGCTGTCCTCCCAAATTGATCTGCATGATTTGGATCTGCACCATGTTCCAATAAAACCTGCACAACTTCAGTGTGGCCTTCCTGGGCAGCAATGCAAAGTGCAGTAGCACCTTGGTTACATGTATGATCGACCAGAGCACCATTATCAATTAATAGCTGCACTACTTTTACATGCCCTTGCCAGGCAGCAGACTGTAAGGCAGAACGTTTCTCATTGTCAGATGCATTAACATCAGCCCGGTAGGAAATCAGGGTCTGAACCATCTCTAAATGTCCCTGCCAGCAGGAAACATGAAGAGCTGTTCTCCCTTCAGTATCACTAGCTTCCACATTAGCTCCATTTTCCAAAAAATATTCAGCCATTGTTAACTGATTTTCCAGGGATAGAATGTAAAGTGTAGGACGTCCATCAGCATCTTTTGAGTTGATGTCAGCATCAATGCTCAAAAGCAATTCAACTATGTCTCTATGCCCTTCCAAGGAGGCAACACGGAGAGCATTGCGACCATCATATCCTTTTTGATCAACAGGAGATTTATTTTCCAAAAGAGTCTGTACACAATCATAATGTCCTTCCTGGGCAGCTAGAATTAAAGGTATTCTGCCATCATTATCAATTTCACTTGTTCGAGCACCTTGTTCAATTAATGCTTCACAGATTAGTCTGTGACCCTCAAAAGCAGCCATATGAAGTGGAGTCCATCCAGCATCATCTCTATGGTTTTCATCTAGGCCTCTATCCAGAAGTGTCCTTACTACTTCAACATTTCCTTGAGCGGATGCTATGCTAAGAACAGTACGACCTTCGCTGTCAATGCTATCTACAGCAGCACCCCAGAAAAGTAATGTATTAACAACAGATGCATGCCCCATAGAAGCTGCAGCAAGGAGGGGGGTACGTCCATTGTTATCAGTGTGATCAACATCTGCACCCCCTTCTAGGAGAAGATCAACCACATCCACATGTCCCTCATATGCAGCTACAAGTAGGGGAGTCATTCCATCCTTATCGCAATGGTCTACCTCTGCTCCTCTCTCAATCAAGAGACTGACCACAGATGCATGACCTTTACTTGCTGGAACACAAAGAGCTGCTACTGATAGGGCAGTTCTTCCATCCACATCTTCATGATTGACTTCTGCACCATGATTTAACAGATGCTCTACTATTTCCCTATGCCCCATGTATGCTGCTGCAATCAAAGCAGTTCTGCCTTCATTGTCAGCTTTGTTAACTTCAGCTCCATGCTGTAGTAAATTCAGTACGATATCTTCATGCCCTCCCCATGCTGCTGCTCTTAAAGCTGTTCGACTGTCAGCGTCTGCACAATCAACTTTGGCTCCAGCATATAAAAGTGCAGACACAACCTCAGTGTGCCCACCCCATGCTGCAGATCTTAATGCTGTCCAACCATCATGATCACAATGATTTATATTTGTGCCACATCCAATTAAACAATTCACAACCTTCACGTGGCCTTGGCGGGCTGCCAAAGTAAGTGCTGTTTGCCCATTGGCATCTTCAATTTCAAGATCAGATCCTCTTGAGACTAGCAAGTTGACCACATCTAGATTACCACTATATGCAGCATTAGCCAACAGAGTTCTTCCATTTGAATCACACTGATTAACAGATGCACCATTATCGAGGAGTGTACGGATTGAATCTTCTCTTTCCAAAGCTTGCCGTACAATGCAACACGTTCTGTCATCCTCACTGTCAACATGGGCACCGGCTTTCACTAGTAATTGCAGCACCTCTTGTTCCTTTGGTATTAACGTACATAAGGAGTCTTTTACACACGTTCCATTCCAGATCATCCACAAAGCCAATTCTGAATTTGTTAACTGTAAATTTGAATGTATTAGATGTAATGCAAATTCCTGAACCTCTACTGGTGTCAGTTCTTTTGCTCGGCATGTATAACTCATTGCAATCATCCTATGTCCCTCTGCTGCATTGCATAAATATTTCTGGGTGCAGTGCTTTACATCAAGCAGCCACTCAGCAAAACTGTAGTGGAACAAGATTTTAGTATTTCCTAGTCCATCAACAAGTACTTTCGACAGAGCATCCATCTTACGCTGAAAATCCTCCATGGTTAATGACATGCTTTTGGTCCAAACTGCATGAAACAGTTCAATAGTTGTTAGTGGTCGACAAGCAGCTAGGATAACATTTAAAATTGGTTGGACCTTAGCAAACTGTTTTCTTACAAACAGCCTCTGACACAGCCAGAGGTATAAACCATTTAAAGTTCCAGGAATATCACGAATTTCACGAAGCATGATGAAGTTTTCAACAACGCCATCTAATACACGCTCCAGATAAAGAAAGCACCCGCTGCTTTTAATGTGAAGCTGATTTAACATCTCTGCAGTCTCCTTTGTTAAATGTTGTCTCAGTGCTTCTTCTTGGTCTAAACGATGAAGAATATATTGCTGGACGTCTTTAACTATGTAGGCCTTTCGAAGATCATCTAAACTGATCTTCCGGAAACCTGCAAATAAAAAGAGAGAATAATTAGTAAATATAGTACCGATGGACATCAATATATAAGATTTACAACAAAAATTTTAGAGTGGGTGGGGTCAATTTACTAAAAAGCTTAATTGATCAAGTGGACGTTAGAAGCCGATTGGCTACCATGCAGAGCTGCACCAGATTTTGCACTCTCCTGTTTTAGTAAATCAAAACGACTGTGGCAGTTTGGAACACAGGATGTGTTTTCATAATTTGTTGAGATCCTTCAAGCTGGCAAACTTCATTCTTTACTCTGATAAGGAAAAGCAGTTCCCACTTATATTACATTCCAGCAACAATAGAAAAGAAAAAAAACTGCACTTCCTGTGTTTATTTTTTTAGAAAATTCCAAATATACTGCTGAAGAAACCGCAATAAAATGTTCACATAAAAAAACTGGCTTTACAAAAATCATTAGGGAATTCTACATTACTTCTGCATGCCAATTTCACATGCAAATCTTGATTTTTCTCTAAAAAAATGCAAATAAGTTAAAACTGTATTGACATATCATGGTATATAATTTATACCGTCAGGTATGATTAACACGTTAATGAGCGTTTTCATGTAGAGCCATTGTAATCAATAGGCCCTTTAGCACTAAAAGCGGACATGAACTTTCTGGTCTAACACAAGTTGCATAGATGTGATAGTACCATATAAAACAAACAATTTCAAACCTGTGTACATGCTTTAAAATGGCATTTGAACACTCTTCTGGGGGCAGTCATTCAGAGTCACATGTTCAGGAACCCAAGTCCTTAATGCAAGAAATTCTGCATTTGGGCATAAAGCCCTGAATTGCAAGTGCCACTCAGAACAGCATACAGCTACTGCATTTTTCAGCCTTTGATTTTAGCAGGGCTGCTATCAGCGGGATGTATGCTACATATGTGCCTCCTGGGCTCTGGGATACGCTTTTTTGTTTAGACTATATGGTTGGGTTCACATATGTACGAATTGAATGTGGGTTTTTCTGCATCCAAATTCGCATAACATGCGAGTGTGACCAGCTCCTAATGGAGCCGGTTCACACATGTTCTGGGTTTGGCCACGGCCCACATTCCAAACGGGTCCTGTGCATATTTGGGCCTGGTTCAGGTGCAAATTCAGGCCACAATTTTTACCCAATTCACACCCGAACCAGTGAACAGGAACGCACTGGACCCCATGCTGGGAACTGCCGCCGCACATATGTGAACCCGGCCTAAGGCTTCATGCGCAGCTCCTAAACTTGGGTTCGCCATTTTTTTGCCAAAGCTCTAAAACTCAACTCCATAAATCCTATGTGTCAATGTACACATAGGCTTTTAGCAGACTTTAGGAGCTGCCATGTTTAGGTGAGGTTAAATCTCCCTCTCCTGAATGCAGGAGTAGCATGTTCAGGATAGGAACGTTTTGACTGCCGGCCACGGGACAACGCAAGTTGTGACGAAATGGTGTTAAAAAAAAAAAGAAAATGAAAAAAAACGCGGTTTGCATTTTTTACACGTTTTGTATTTTCTCGCAGTCGCGGTCAGGGTTTACATGTAGCCTTAGGGCAAAAAAAGTTTCCAAGTCTTTAGGCTGACATATTTGTATTCATCACTGAACTCATAGCGAACTGTGCCTCACAGTGCAAGCAATAACCTAATGATGGATGTATACTTATATGGCTAACAGACATGTCTAAAAACACTTGTATCCTCCAAATTTACATATTCACATCTGTAGAGAATAGTAAAAAGAAAAAACACTAGCAGTATTTCTTTCTTTTGGATTTTGTTATTAAAAACGCTACCTTAGTCTAGAATTCTTTAAGGGCTAACATTGACAAACACATTTTGTTTGAATAGGACAATGATGAGTGACCCAAGAATGCTGGTCTACTGTACGTAAATGCCACTACTTCTGCATGCACATAGCTTGGGGTTATTAGCTTTACATCACCAATAAAGTAAATACATAACAAACACATAAACAAGGCAAAGGACCAAAAGTTTAAATTGAAATACTTTATAAGTTTGCCTGGAGAGGAGATTTTAGGCCTCATGCACACGAGACGCTGTTAAACGCGCGTTCAGAGGCAGTTGGACACTTTTTTCAACTGCACCTGAACGCATGCAATGTTATCCTATGTGTCCATGCACACAGTCTATTTTTTTCCCCGTTTTTATGCAGTTGCGTTTAACCTCGTTTTTCCAGAAGCAAAAAAAAAATGCGTTCAGACACTTTGCTTTTCTGCTTTTCAGATGCAAAACGCAGCTAAACGCGGCTAAACGCAGGCACCTGCGTTTAGCCGCGTATGCGTTTATAAGCCTTTTTAAAGAAACCCAATTTTTTGGAGCAGAAAACTCAGAAATATGATGGTAAACCATAAAAAAATACTAGAAAAGTTTAAAATGTCGTAATTAGTTTAGATAGTTCATAGAGCATATATACTCACTAATGCACACATGTTTGTGAAATGCATACATGTTTGTGAAATATCCAACGGACATTCGCTGTGCCATCAACGGATGGGTCCAATATCGACGAGCTCTGATTCTGGACCTCTCATGCAAATTTGCGACGACATTGCTGCCGCAACAAGAGCGACATCAGGAGCATTTCCTGACATATATTCAATATGGGATCCATTTAAAAAAAAAAAACACAGAAAGAGAGGCAAATGCAAGTGTACAACTGATCTCTCTGCTGCTGCTGCTCACTCTGATCAAATTGGCAGAAATAGTTAATAATGCATGCTTTCTGAGCTTGGGGAGGGTCTATATGATGTTATCTTTACAAATGCTTATAGACGCAAACGCGTCTAAACGCGTCTAAACGCGGCATGAAAACACAGCAAAACGCGCGTTTTTAAATGCAGGTTTCTGCTTTTTAAAACACCCGTTCAGCAGAGTTTGCATCTGCGTCTCGTGTGCATGGGGCCTAAAGTCTTCTGAAAAAAAGCAGGATTAAAAAAAAAAAAAAAAAAAAAAGTCAATGTACTAGTGCTACACTAATCTTGAAACCATTTCTGCAGTTACTGTATGTACACAAAACACAAAGATTCTGTACTGTAGCGTTACAAACCTGATTCAAACATATCCCACTTGCCGCAAACAAAACATGAGATCACTACTAAAGATGTGGGTTTTTGATCTTTGCATTCAGGAGCTTATACAAGTTTCTAAGTGATGTGCCACAGGAATGCAGCTTGTTACTGGAATGCATCTACATTGTGGCGTCTGGACAATTTACTGTAGTAATCAATGTCAACGAAATGTATTTTAATGTGCTTATTTAACCACCTAAATCCCACAGCCTTCCTCCTTTTTCACCCTTAAAAGCGGTTGTATACCTCGCACTTCTAAAAAAAAAAAAAAAACCCTGCAAGGCAAAAGGCATAATGAGCTAGTGCACCGCATACTAGCTCATTATAATACTTACCTTAGAACGAAGCCCACCACATCTAATGATTGGTAAATTATAATACCTCAATTGTTTGGTATTGGGTTTACCGCTTTAAACTGTTAGCATAACATATTATCAAGTTGGGTTTGCACAGGCAGAAATCATCTCTAATGGTCACATTTTAACAGGTCTGAGATCACTACAAAATTCCAGTTTCATTTTGCACTCTTAAGCCCCATACACACGGTCGGACTTTTTCATGGATTCTGTCCGATCGGACAATGTTGTTGAAAAATCAGCCTCTTACTCTACGTAGTCCCGTCGTAGGCAACAAACGTCACCACGTTCAGAATGATCGGATTTTCCGACAACTTTGTCCGACCGTGTGTACGCAAAACCAACATCAGACAAAGTATGACGGACATGATCCGACCGACCTGGTCCGCGGATTGTCCGACCGTGTGTATGGGGCTTTAGACATTCATTCAGTAAACACAAATGCCATTCTGAGAATCCTATTTGTTGAAACCTCAGGATTAAAACAGATTTCTACTGGTTGATTTCACCTTTACAATTTGGGCTTATGGTGATGGAAGGAGGTCGGAATCAGGACAGGGAAAGACCCAATTCATTCCCCCCTTCCCTATCCAATTCTACATCAGTTCCCTTTTCACAGCATTCTATTACTCGCCATTATCAGCAGCACCAAATCAATATTTAAAACCAAAATGTGGCGCTGTGATAGTGAAACTTAATACAAAAAAGTCTATAAGTGTGGAGGCAATGATCCAGAAATTTTTTTTGTATTAAGTTTCACTATCACAGCGCCACATTTTGGTTTTATATATTATTTTTGTTTGCTGATCACAAACTGTGTTGGCTGCTTATTGTTTGTTGTTTTTTTATTTTATAATTAGCGCAGTTATTGTGCACCCTGGTTTTTCACCAAATCAATATTGCATGTGATCTGTTCCTACAGAAGAAGGTAGAGCTAAAGGCTTGTATACACAATGGGAATTTCAGACAAATGATCGCACATTGTTTTTTGCATGCTAGTCTCATATCGAAAAATTAAGAGAGTTTACTAAAGTTACAAAAATTCGCGGACAGAACACAACTTTGGAAGTGATGTAATGTACTGTATTCCTTAATTTCCGAGCATGCGTGGTCTTGCTCTTTTTTGTATGAAAACTGTACAGATTAAAGTGAAAATCGTACAATCTGGTATTGTATAACAAAAATGTTAGCATTTGTCCCTTCAAATAATTTCAGATTAACTGTCGCGATCGGCTCTCGAAGGCTATGTACCAGCGACCAGATTATCGTACAATCGATTAGAAGGGGGTCTTTTTCGTCCGATTTTCTGATCATGTGCACTAGGCTTTAACCCGCCTTGTTCGATTTAAAAAACAGCTGCTAGAGCTCACAAATGTGATGGTGCCAGTAATGAGCTTTAAAAGGATATTTTCACCTTTTGTTACATGTTACACCCTGAAGATGGTTTTAACATGTTACGAATGGACCGGCCCATGCACCTCCCTGATCCCAGCTGTGACAGCTAGCAGGGTTCTGCTCCCTCCCCGCTAGCTGTCACAATAAAAAAAACAAACACGTGGCCCAGTGGGGCTCCGCCCACGTCACTGATTGACAGGGCTTTGTGCATGGAAAACTACAAGGTCCAGCAGCCTTTGCGGCTGTCGGCTTGTAGTTTTCAATGAACTAGTTCATCATGCTTCCTGTCAGATTGTATCTGTACTTTATTGTATTTTGCAAGCCCTGGAGTGCATCGATTCAGCTCCCCAGCCAGAATCCAGCAGAACAGCTGCGACTAGGTGCAGTTCAGAAATGCCATAGGATTATCAAATATAATCCCAGCACCTGTTCAAAAATTACATTTTTGACTAAAATACTCAATGGGACAGTTTCACTTTACAATTTGTGCCATGAAGGAAAGACAGTTTACAGTTTTAGAATGCTGCTGGTCCTAACGATAATTTACCAGCAGAATATTCTCTAATAATTTATTGTCCAAGCGCCAATTTATTCTATTTAATTTATTTATTATTTTCCAAAAAGGAACTTAAAGTGGAGCTTTTGTTAAAGCTGAACTACAGGTATGATCTTTATTGCAAACATTTTTGGCACAAGTATGCATATCTCATACCTGATGGGCCTCTTAGTATGTGGACAATCACTGAAGACACTGGGTGTCGCTCACTCAGCAATATCACCTTATATGTTTTCAATAAATGCAAGGTATACTCTGATTGGATGCGGTGGAGAGGAGGGCCTAGGATTTTATGATCTCCACCTTGTAAAATCAGAGTAGGACTTGTATTATTTAAAAAAAAAATACAAGATGGTATTTGAATGATGACAGTGCCAAGTAAGTGAACCTCCATGGTCAGAATGTGGAGGGGAAGCTGCTCACACATGATGCAGAACAATCACCACTATCACTTTAGTAGTGCCTACTACAGTGATTGTCAGCTTTCCCAGCAGCCCCTCAAGTATGAGATATGCATACTTACATAATGCCAAGCTGGACCAATGCAAGTATACAATAAAAGATCATACCTGGGAGTTGAGCTTTAACCACTTAAGGACCAAGCCTATTTTTCAAACTTGGTATTTACAAGTCAAAATCTGTTCTTTTTTTGCTAGAAAAATTACTTTAGAACCCGCAAAACATGTATATTTTTCCCGAGACACCCTAGAAAATAAAATGGCGGTCATTGCAATACTTTATGTCACGCAATATTTGAGCAACGGTCTTACAAGTGCAATTCTTTGGGAAAAAAATACACTTTTTTGAATTAAATAAAAAAAAAAAAAAAAAAAAAGACAACAGTATTGTTAGCCCAATAGTTTTTTTTATATTGTAAAAGATAATATTACGCAGAGTAAATTGATACCCAACAAGTCATAATCAAATACATTTATTTTTTTCCAAAAAAATAAATACAATTTCCCCTTTAAGACCATTGGGGAGAAGTCCCGTTTGACGTTGCTTCCGTTGTACTGTCCATACTGTACCCTGCCGGATAGTGTCCGCCCTGTACTGCGCTTGCATGGTGGGGCTTAAACCTGGACTCAGGGCAGAAGGTACTAGCAAGTGTGCAGGCGTCGTTCATCTTTGGAGACTTTTGGTCCTTGTCCTCCGTACTGCGCAAGTGCTGTGCCTGCGCAGTACGGGGCGGACACTATCCGATGGGGGGACAGTTCTCGGCAGAACACCGTCATCCAATGTTATGGAGCAGGGGGCATCTTTCCCTCACTTGGCTGCATGCTTCAGAGGGGAGAGGACCTGATCGGCTCCGCCGCTACCGACTGCTCCGGTAATCGGCGGAGACGACTGGAGCATGGCGAGGGAGGGGGGAGCCAGGGACAGAAGAGCAGGGTTGGGGGCCGAGCCCCACTCTGTGTGTCTTAAGGACAGGCAGAGCAAGGCTTGGGACCAAGCATGTACGAGTGCCCCCATAGCAAGAGGCTTTTGGAAGAGGGGGGGTGGGTGTTGTCTGGGAGCCAGGAGTGCCAGCATGGAGGAGGATTGGGGCTGTCCTGTGCAAAACCATTGAACAGAACAAGTATAGCAGGTTTGTTATTTTAATAATAAAAATAAATAAGACAAAACCAACAAAGCTTTACAATACTACACAGCTATACAGGTACACAGCTATTCCAAATCCTCCACTACAGTAGGCTAAGTGCCCAGGAGTGACATGGGGCCATGAGCACGCTCTGCTTCTCCTGTGCGCGCACTGGAGTCACCCCTAGAGCGAAGTTTGTCCTGCGACGCTGCCTGGCCAAGGGGAGTGTACAGGTGGGCGGGGAATCTGGTGATATCACGACCCCGCCCACTGAATCCAAAGTTTTGCAGGGCTCCAAATAGAGAAGGGGGGAGATATATCAAAAAGGTAGCATACATGCAGGAGGCATGTATATACAGTACCTAGAGATTAGCACTATGCCATTACTTTGGAAACCATGAGAGTGGGTTTACATCCACTTTAAGGTTTACATGTCACATGAATCATCACATTTGACATCAGTCATTAGAACATGTGTCAGCATTACCAATATTGTTTTCAATCAAATAAACCCGGTCTACAAGAAACAGCAAGAAATGACACGGAGTAGAGTCTACAAATAATGAATAATATGCCTGTCTCCATGAATTTATTAAATAAAAAAATGATTATCTTCTATTAAATATCCCAGTGATGTAAGCATCTGCTGATCTCCTCAAACTCTCATTCAACATCTCCTTATGCTGCATCCCAAACACAGAAATGACACAAGGCACCTACTACAAAGGTTAATGAATGAGCTTCTTATCTTGGAGAAGAAGATCATAAAACACTACTTTCTTTGAAAGTTCCAGAAGTCTTATGGGAAAATAAATGATTTTCTAAAGGAAATTCTGCACCTGGGATTAGAAAAGCACAGGTAAGCATGTTTCGCAGTAAAATAAAGGGTACAGAAAAAAGGCGGCTGCACCTGGTACAACACCTGCTGCCTACAGAACTACCCAACGTGAAGACCAAAGCTACCCTTATGACTAACTGGTGTGGCATTCACGATTTAAACCCTGTTGAATAATCTCGAAGGATTACATTTCACAATGTTATACTTAACACATTTAAAAATAAACCACATGGGAAAATAAAATGCTGCACGAGTTTCAAAAACATTGAAGGAAGGCGTTTCCATATACAACACAACATTAACCCATTTATTTCTGTAGCACGTCAAACTAGGATGGAAATGTATCTAAACACTGCCCGAAGTAGTACATGCGCATCGGATTAATCTAGTGGAAAAAGCGGTGATGCACATGCAAGTAGTATGTGCTTTGTTAATAACACAATTGTTTTATATTTGCTTGTCAGGTCATTTTAAAATGTCTATCTTCATCTAGCAGCTCGACCTCTGGACTCTTTGCAGGCTAATCTTAAAGTAGAACTATAGGCGAACCTTTTTTTTGTTCTCTCATTTTGGACAGAGCAAGCGAGGGTTATAACCCGTCAGTTTTTTTTTCCGCCATTTGTGTCCCATTGCAGTAATTTCCCTTCACTTCCTGTCCCATAGCCAAACAGGAAGTGAAAGGAAACACCTCCAAATTGAGGACATTTTTTGGGCATGCCCTAGTGTCCCCTCTATTACTTTTCTGGGGACAGATCAAAATGTAGGATTTTCTTTTACTTTCAAGGATAATGGTAAACAGGACAGATAGAGAGCATGCCTTTAGCTATACTTTAAGGCTGGGTTCACACATGTCTGGCGCGTTTCTGTTCACCAGTTCAGGTGCAAATTTTTACCCGAATTCGCACCTGAACCGGACCCAAAAACGCAAAGGACCCTGTTCAAAACCGCACCGCGGCCGCCCCAGACATGTGTGAGCCGGCTCCATTGAGAGCCAGTCACATTAATGTTATGCGAATTGGATGCGGTTAAAAACACATCCAATTTGCATATATGTGAACCAAGCCTAAAAGGTGAAGTTGATTTAAAATAAATAAATGCATATATTTTTTGCAAAACTTGCATTTATTTTAAATTTTTCTGGATTCTGCAGAGCATTGCACCCACAATCAGTAGATTGCACGCGCAATGTCAGACCCCTTGAAGAATCTCAACATAGCTGTGTGGGCAGACAGTTACTGGAGAGCAGGAAGATTGGCGAACTAGGAGAGCGCTCACCAGCACCCTTGCAGTTCATTGAGAACTACAAGCCGTCTACCACGGTGGAAGACGCTAGTTGTAGTTCGCTGTAAATGAATGATGCAAGCTGTGGGGGGCGTGCTCTTTTAAAGTTGTGACAGCGTGTGTGCGGAGAAGGCACAGGCTCTTTGGCAACATGTTAAACCCTAAATACGGTTGTAACATGTAATCAAAAGGTGAACTTAGAAGCTCATTGGTTACTTTGGAGAGCTGCACCAGATTCTTCATGCTCCAGTTTTAGTAAATCTCCTCCACCATTGTAGTCTCTTCAGGATTAAAAAGCCTGCCTGTTCGCAAATTTTTATTCTGTGAGTGAAGTTCCAGTTTAAAATTCAAAGCAGAGTTCCATCCAGACATGGAACTCTTGCTTATATGCTCCCCCCACCCCCACCCCCCTTCCGATGCCACATTTGGCACCTTTCGGGGGGGGCGACGACAACCTGTTTTTGACATGTCCCTTTCCCCACTTCGAGGGCCGCGGCCCAATCTCCTGGAAGTTTGGCCCCCCTCCTCCTCCCTCCACCGGGCCAATTAGGAAGCGCAGCGCGCTTCAGGCATGCGCAGTAGGGAACCAGCTGTGAAGCCAAAAAGGCTTCACTGCCGTGTTCCCTTACCAGGAATGGCGGCGGCAGCACCAGGGAGTCGATCCGAAGATCGGCTGGGGTGCCGACATGCCGGGCTCCCAGGACAGGCAAGTGCCCTAGTATTAAAAAGTCAGCAGCTACAGCATTTGTGAATTTTTTTCACCCAGTCTGGGCCTCCTCTTTAAGTTTACCTTTTCACAAAAATTAAAAGGTGAACACCCTACAACCATCACCATCCCCCACCCCCTCCCAGCTCCCCACTACACATACCTTTGTGGTTGATTTGCTGTCACTGCCCAGGCAGCCAATGCAGCGCTCTGAGGATTTAATATTCCCACTCTTTTCCCATTCTTCCCTCACAGCTTCCAGGACAGCTCAGAGTGATTCTAATTGGTCAGTGGTCAGTGTGAAGGGTGTTCGTTCACATTTAAATTTTTTTGTGAAAAATTTTACTTAAAATTTTAAACTGGAACTTTACTCACAGAAAAAAAAAAATTGCAAACAGGCAGGCTTTATAAACGCAGAAGAATCTGGTGCAGCTCTACAAACCAAATTGGCTTCTAGGTTTTTCATTTTCAAAGCCTAACTGAAAAAGATTAAGTTGGATGCCTATTGGTTACTAGGGATGCGCCGAAACATATCAGCTGAAAATGGTCTTTTCGGCAAAATGCCAAACAGGAACTCACGGCGATAACGGCGCTGAAAATGGTGCCACCCAGTATGGGGGTGTCATTCTGGAGCGTCCCTATCCAGCCCCAGTCCTCTCCTCTCCTCCCTCCTCGAGGAGCTGGCTGAAAGCCAAGAACAGTGCTTTATCTATGGAGGAAAGCTGTCAGCACACAGAATTAAGGAGCAGCTTGCCAGTATGATCAGCAGGAGGAGCATTAATAGTTTGCAGCACCGCGGGGGTTAAGTGTGCAGGGCTTGTTGTTTGACATGCTGTTAGAAACAGTATGCCTGCTCGGTGAAGCGAGCAGGCTCACTGTTTCTAACAGCATTTCAAACAAGTCCTGCACACTTAAACCCTGCGGTGCTGCACACTATTAATGCTCCTCCTGCTGATCATACTGACAAGCTGCTCCTTAATGCCGTGTGCCGACAGCTTTCCTCCATAGATAAAGCACTGTTCTTGGCTTTCCCCTGCTAACAACTGCCCTGTCCTGATCCTGTCTGACATACTAAGGCAGGCTGCATGATAGGCACTGGTAGGCTGCTGGGCACTGGTGAGGCACAGGCAGGCTGCAAAGTATGGGCACTGGTCGGCTGCTGGGCACTGGCAGGCTGCATTGATCTCCTGTACCATGTCTGCAGACTGACCATCTCCTGTATTACGTCTGCAGTCTCTGACCATCTCCTGTACCACGTCTGCAGTCTCTGACCATCTCCTGTACCACGTCTGCAGTCTCTGACCATCTCCTGTACCACGTCTGCAGTCTCTGACCATCTCCTGTACCTTGTCTGCAGTCTCTGACCATCTCCTGTACCACGTCTGCAGTCTCTGACCATCTCCTGTACCACGTCTGCAGTCTCTGACCATCTCCTGTACCACGTCTGCAGTCTCTGACCATCTCCTGTACCACGTCTGCAGTCTCTGACCATCTCCTGTACCACGTCTGCAGTCTCTGACCATCTCCTGTACCACGTCTGCAGTCTCTGACCATCTCCTGTACCACGTCTGCAGTCTCTGACCATCTCCTGTACTGTCTGCAGTCTCTGACCATCTCCTATATAAAAATATTTTTTAAAAACGGTAATTTTCGGTATCGCTTTTCAGCCTAGTGTAGTTTTCATTTTCGGTATCGGCACCAAAAAAAAAAATATTCGGTGCACCCCTATTACTATGCACAGCTGCAGCAGATTCTGTGTGCTCCATTTCTAGTAACCCCCCCCCCCCACAGGTCTCTTCTGTATTAAATAATTTTTACCTGCGTATTCAGAATGTACACTGAACTGTGCATGCATTGCTCAGTGCACAACTTTGGCATCTGACAAGATTAACAAACTCTCACATCATCCCAGGATGGCCATTCAAAATGGTCAAACCCAGAAGACAACAAGCCGAAGATGTCAGCTGCGGGCAAGGGACCCAAGAAATAAAAATTTAAATATTGCACCTTACCAGCCCCAATACAAGTGGTGGCTGCATTCATTTTCTTTCTTTAGGCTTTTATTTTCACCTGGTTATCCCACCAATAACACTCTTTCCTAGGATAATGCTCATGCGCTGTACTGAATCTATAGAGAAACAGCACTGTCACTCCTGATTTCAACTGCAGAACACTTCTCCTGGCTCCACAATATAGGAGGAGGTGTTCTGTAGTCCAGAGAAGAAAACTGAAGCCAATAACACTACTTCCGATTTCAATAGACTTCGGGTAGGACGCCAGATACTTTTTTGTACTTGCCCCATTGGATTTTTATTGCTGTATGTATCCCCTTTGAAGAAATGGACTCAAATTTAATAAGGGACGCAAAAGGAGACAAGCACAGATCGCACCGAAAAGGACACGCGCACACACACACACACACACACACACACACACACACACACCAGCAAAAAGCTGACAGGAGGTTCTTCTACTGCTTCTCTGTGCATGGTTTCATGTCACTGTGCACCCATTAAAGAGATTCATGACCCTCGGGCCACAATAGAAAGTGAAGCAAAATCAAGTGGCAATAACCGACAGAGGATTGGAGACCTTCCCCACCGCGACACAAAAAATGTTTGGGTTGGTTTTGCTTCAATTGAATCGCAAACAAAAAACAAGACAAAAAGCAGCTGATTATGTAATTTCACACACAGCTGAATAGGTCAAAGCAGCAACCATTCTTTAGTCCTCTTTGCTCAGGTGTACTCTGCATTCAATTTGTATTTGCAAAATAAAGATTTAAAATAGATATTGAAAAGTAAATACATTTTTTTTTAAAATGTTTAATAGTTTGCAAATAAAACGTGAAAATAAAAAAAAATTGACCATTTCATTGCAATCCAAACACTACATATAATTTTCTTAACCTTCCAAAAAAAAAATAAAAAATCAATGTCTCTTCCATGACAACACTGAGGTATATAGCAGGCAGACCCCCACAGTAAAGCTGGCCATACACGGTTAGAAAATCGATCGGAAATACGTCGGTAACGCTCGATCGATCGTCTTTCTAAACGTTAGTGGCTACATTTTGATTCTCGACATTCAAATTTCGAGTAAAAAAAAAAATCCAACATGTTTTTTTTTTTTTTCGGGAAAACGATTGATTTTCGAAAGATTAGTAGTGTTCTCGAACGAAAAGAGTTCGAAAAATCGACAGCGCATGCGCATGTTACACTGCTTATATAATCGATCGAGGAAAATTGTACTATATATGTTGTTACCGATCGATAATATGTTGAATATTGTTCGGCATCTATTGATACGATGTTGGCGTTCTCGCATGCACGTTCGAAAATTTTCACATTTTCGAAGGTTTTTTCCGATCGATTTTCTAACCGTGTATGGCCAGCTTTAGAGCCGGTTCACACTGGGACGACTTCTCAGGCGACTTAATTAAGACTTCATTGCTAGTTCATCAGCTGAAGAAAGCAGTGATGAGACAAAGAAACGTGAATCTGTGCTGTTGGGGTGGAAGACATAAAAAGGGAGTGTATAGCAAAGTTTCTTTTTTTTTTTTTTGACATTTGGATAGAGAAGGGAAGAGTTAGGCCCCTTTCACACGGGACGGATCCGTATTGATCCGCTGCTCAGCGGGGATCGCTCAGCTGATCCCTGCTGAGCCGGCGGATGACAGGGCGGTCCCTGCACACTGTGCAGGGACCGCCTTGTCAGATCTCCGCTCTCCCCTATGGGGGATCGGATGAACACGGACCGTCTGTCCGTGTTCATCCGATCTGCAGAGGGATGGAAAAATAGGGTTTTCCTCCGTATGCAGAATCGGACAATAGCGGAGGCGGACGATAGCGGATGAGCATCCGCTGACACCCGCTATCCCATAGGGGTGCATGTATGTCCGTTTTTCATCCGAAAACGGACAGATGAAAAACGGACATACGGTCCGCACGTGTGAAAGGGGCCTTAGAACCACCATCAGGTTTGTATTCCTTACCATGTTCCCGCTAGATAGATTCGCCCTGTGTCCCGGTGGCCATTGTCGGACAGACAGCAAGTGATGGGAAATCTAAAATTTTACACCAGAACCATGTTCTGTCTGAGCAGTAACCAATAAAGTTTCTTGTGGAGGAAAGCAGTGTTGTGCGGTCCTCCTTTTCAGACTTGTATCATCTGCTACAGGAGTGCGAGTGGGCTCCGTGCCGGTCTGCACCTGTCCTTCACAACTTAAAGTTATTACTAAAACCAGTAATAATCGAATACAGAGGAAATTTTTTAATATGATAAAAGATGATACATTTTTATAGTCTTACAGATACAACCTGCCCTTTTAGGTTAACCATAATGCGGCCCACAATGAAACAGAGCTGGACACCCCTGCTTTATAGTCAACCTGCTGCTCTGCCCTGCATGAACAAGGCAAAGGTTTGCTACAAGTCTGGCTCACTGAACAATACATTTCTACAACTTTGACTTAAAACTACAAATAGGAAAAGTATAACCCTCATTACAAGTTCAATTTAGTCCAATGATGAGGAAACACTGCTCAAAGTCTGAGTGCTGCAAGTCTAGTGTTGCTTCCAAAGCAGAGGTGGCCGCTTAGCTCGGCTCCAAGATCAACAGGGAAAAAATGGATGAACGG
This sequence comes from Lithobates sylvaticus, assembly GCA_028564925.1. Taxonomy (NCBI): domain Eukaryota; kingdom Metazoa; phylum Chordata; class Amphibia; order Anura; family Ranidae; genus Lithobates; species Lithobates sylvaticus. Next base: position 562,000,392 of record CM053026.1, read on the forward strand.
CTGCACACTCCGGAAGGATGCCAAAATCGTTATTATAGTATTCAACAAGTAAAGGCATATACACCAGGAAATACAAATATTAATTTGTTTCATGCAGATAACAGCGCTTAATTATAACACCTTCAAGTTCAATTTAGTTGGATGACTTTTTGCACTGAAAGCGTGCATGCCAGTCAACAAGCTTCCCCCATAACGAAGGTGTTGTCAGGACAGTGCTAGCAGCCCCACTGTACTTGTGTCCTAGAAAACGTACAAAGCAGTGACAGCAAGTGGCAATGCTGAAACGACTACACAAAACAGGGTCAGGAGGACAACTGTATACAAAAAAAAGGTATGCAGCTACACTTATTCTTAGATTTTTACAAGGATTTTTATTTTATTTATTTATTAATTATAGCTGGCTCCTGACGAGCAGGCGCTATTTTTTTTTACAGGTTAATTGTTCTAAAGTTCTGGTCTCTGTACCAGTTCAGCTGGGTTGCACTGGCTTCTCCTTGACCGTAGGTGTCGCTGTCACCGTCGGTGTGTGTAGAAGCGCAGTTGAGCTGGATGTATTGAATGCCACCTATTGCTCGGAACCAGCCCAGTGGGAGTGTTTTCCTGCTGTGAATTCTGGGCGATGGTATTTAAGGTACGGACACCATGTTTGAAAGAAATTACTTTTCGGGGTTCTTCCCTGGCTGTGTGTGGGTTCCGCTGCCCCAAAACCTCAGGGCCCTCCTGGCCTGGGGTGTGCAGCCTGTGCATCCTGTGCCTCGGGACCGGCTGGCCCAAGGCTACGCATCTGAGGGGATAGGTCCGGAAGAGTTTTGGGACTAGGGAAGGTCCGGTGCTCTCTCAAGTGAAGAGAGGCCCAGAAACTGAAGTACCCAGGGGAGGACTTTTTCCAAGGGAGGACCGAGCGCAAGGCTGGTATCTCTGGAGACTCAGTTGGAGGATGCAACCCAGATCACCACCCGTACAGTATTGCTGGTTCGGCTGAAAGAGACTGGTATTGTATGGAATTATTCTTCAATCCCTCAGTGACACTTAAGTTAACCTCACAAGTCTGTGGCAGAGACTGTGTCAAATACCCCACCGGCTGCTAGGTCCAGGGAGAGGGGCTTATCCGGTGGTGGCTGGATCCAGTGAGCGAAACTATTGTCTTCTGGAATTTAAAAGGAGCTTTTAAAAACCCGCAGTACCAGGTGCCGGAACTCACCCTTAATTCACTACCCTTTTATTGAGAGACTTTACTTTTAATAAATAACCATCGAAAAAGAATTAAGCATTGGAAATTCACATTCTTTGGGCCACTTTCCACGGGATCCCCAAGCAGGCGAGGTAACGGTAAGCCCAAATAAAAGCAGCAGCTCTTTCGGGGGTCAGTGCTACATATATATATATATACACACATACATATATATACATACACACACACACACACACACACACACACACACACACACTCTCGAGTATAAGCCAAGTTTTTCAGCACATTTTTTTGTGCTGAAAGTGCCCCCCTCGGCTTATACTCGAGTCAAGCACTTTTCTGCAGAAAAAAATGACATTTTCTGACCCCGACTTTGCGGCCCCGTATCTCTGGGCCACTTGGTGTTAGGAATTATTTATTAGGGATTCCTAGCACCAAGTGGCCCCAAGATACAGGACCCCAAAGTCGGTCAACTGTGTCCATCTGCAGCAATGTCATTTCGGGACCATTTGGGTCCAGAGACCCCAAATTTTGGCTGCAGCTAGGGGGCATCTAGGAACCTACCAAGTTTGAAGTTTAGGAGACCTATGGCTGCAAATGGGCACAGTGAGGCATGCAAATGGGCATTGTTGACCCTCTTTTCCACTTCCAGTAGCTGCGCATTTCTCACCCTAGGCTTATACTCGAGTAAATACGTTTTCCCAGTTTTTTGTGGTAAAATTGGTGCCTCTGCTTATACTCGAGTATATATATATATATATATATATATATATATATATATATATATATATATATATATATATATATATATATATATATATATATATATATATATAAATATTATATATAAAATATTAATAATACACATACACACACTATTTACTAAAATATATACTATATTGAACAAATACATCTACAAGTTGAAATGCGAATGCTTACGAAAATGGAGTATAGTACTTCATAACATTTATCAGTATGATAGAGGGATTACACCTTTAAGAGTTATCGAACATCAAGTTAACAGCTGTTTCTCATTACTACAGAGCCCTTTGTCTAAGCTTTCTTGGAACAAGCTGAGCATTAATCATTAGAAGCATTCCATATAAGCTAACCCTTTCAGTTTCACATCTTCAAATGATATGTATTGGCTCATCCTGAGTCCAGTGACAAAGCCTGTAACCACTGCATTCAATAGGCTTTCTTAGAGGTCTCCTGTAGCCTATTAGAACCAGGTAGTTGATGGAATCATGTCCATTTCACATCATATCATCCGCCATACCTGTTCATTTTACATCTCAGGCATTATCTCTTTAGCCTTAAGAGTCTATGACAGTGATGGCGAACCTATGGCACGCGTGCCACCGCTGGCACGCAGAGCCATCTCTGTGGGCACACGAGAGGGTCCAGGACAGAGCTAGAGGTCTCTCTCTCTCCTCTCAGCCCCCTCCCTCTCTTTCAGCCCCCTCTTTTTCCGTCCCCCCCTCTTTGTGTCCCCCTCTCTCTGTTCCCCCTCTCTCTCTCAGCTCACCCCTCTCTCAGCATCTCTCTCGCACCCCTCTCTCTCTGTCCCTCTTCTCTCTCTCTGTCCCCCTTCCCTTTCTCTGTCCCCCTCTCACACCCCTCTATCTCTGTCCCCCATCTCTCTCTCTGTCCCCCCTCCCTCTCTCTGTTGCCCCTCTCGTTCAGCATTTCTCTCGCACCCCTCTCTCTCTGTCCCTCTTCTCTCTCTCTGTCCCCCTTCTTTTTCTCTGTTCCCCCTCTCTCACACCCCTCTCTCTCTCTGTCCCCCTCTCTCTCTCACTCTCTCTGTCCCCCCTCCCTCTATCTGTTCCTCCTCTCTCTCAGCTCACCTCTCTCTCAGCATTTCTCTCACACCCCTCTCCCTCTCTCTGTTGCCCCTCTCTCTCAGCATATCTCTCACACCCCTCTCTCTCAGCCCCTCTCCCTCTCTCTCAGCCCCCCTCCCTCTCTCTGTCCCCTCGCTCTTTCAGCATATCTCTCACACCCCTCTCTGTCTGCCCCCCCTCTCTCTTAGCCCCCCTCCCTCTCAGCATCTCTCTCATACCCCTCACTCTTGCTGTCCCCTCTCTCTCTCTCTCTCTCCCTCTCTCCTACACACACCCCTCTCTCTCACACAACCCCCCTCTCTCTCTCTCACACAACCCCTCTCTTTCGCTCAGCCCCCCTCTCGCGCAAATTGCCGTGTTGGCACTTTGCAACACAAAACCAATGTATTTATTTCAGTTTGGGCACTCGGGCTCAAAAAGGTTCGCCATCACTGGTCTATGACATGTTTGTGTTGAACATGAAAACACATTTTCATAACCTCAATGAACTGGTTAGATAACAGATGCTTCCTCCCACTGTCCCAGGAATCTTGTGGACCTCCCAGACTACAATAGGAACCATTGGACAGTAAACATTTTAAAGGCAGATTCATTTCAGTAGTTGTGTTTTTATTTTTAAACATTAATGGAAATCCTCAGTTGCCATTCCAAAACCAGAAGATGGCATCACATTCAATTGTGGATTCTCCATGGGAGGTTGAACAAACAACTGTATACAGCAACCAAGCACGCAACACCTTTGTAATGCACTTGAGGGAAGCCTCTCAGAATCCATAGGCAGATTCAACCAATCAGTGCCCAGCCAACAGGTAACACTAGCACTGGGTGGATTTGATCTTTAGATATTTATAATAAATACATTTATAATAGAAAGAATTATCTTTTTTTTTTACAGGTTGTGTCCCATGCTTTTAACCCTAGATATGAGGTTCGACCTGTTCCCCCTCCCCTCTAGTGGTGGCCAATCCAACAACAGATAGGAGGACAAGCATTGGGAACGCCGCTCTCTCACACCCGACCTGTGTAAGATGCATTAATCTGCCTCAGCCAGCGCTACTCCACAGGTGACTAAAGCCCCAGTGGATGGGATGAAATGTATCAGAGGATGCTGTCAGTGCAGTAATGGCCGGATTTACTGGCTGAAACAAATAAAAATGAAAATAAACACTTAATAAAGAAATCTAATACAGCCACCACTTTTAAGGAATAAATGTGTGTTTTAGGGTTTAATGCCATTCTAACTGACATCATCCGCAGATTGAAGTTCATCCCTTTGATTTACAGATGAATAAAAAAACATTACTTTGCATCTCTCTATTTTGGGTCTGAACAGCGTTGATAAATGCCGAGTCAGATGGTTCTTTTTTTTTTTTGACAGCTGCTAGAAGCTACTGAATGAACACAGCAACTCCTTGCTTAATTTTCAGAGCTGAGGATAATCAGCAATAGGGAAGACCAGTGTACTTTGATTACTTTATTTTTGTGTAGCCCCTCCAGTGTCCCCAACTGGTTAAAGCGGAGTTCCACCCAAAAGTGGAACTTCCACTCATTTGTCTTCTCTCCCCCTCCGGTGCCACAATTGGCACCTTTCTGGGGGGAGGGGGGACAGGATACCTGTCCTTGAAAGGTATCCTGTTCCCACAGCCGGGAGTCCGGGCCGCAGTCCGCGATTACACCGCTGGGCTCCCTCTTCCTCCCTCCTCTTCCTCCTCTCCCTATTGCTGGGCCAGTAGGAGAGAGGAGCATGGCCTCGTGCATGCACAGTAGGGTTCCCGGTGTTGCCGACATTGCGGGACTCCAGGATAGGTAAGTGTCCTATTGTTAAAAGCCAGCAGCTGCAGTATGTGTAGCTTCCGGCTTTTAATTATTTTTTTTTTTTTTTGGGCGGAACACCGCTTTGAGTAAAAAAACAAAAAACAAAAAAAAAAAAAACATTACAAAATGTTTTCAGTGTTAAAATGAGGATTAAAATAAACATCTAAGCCTAGTCTAGCATCAACCACAGACATTAGGTGATTATTTTTTTTTTTTTTTATTTAACTAGGAGTGGTTATACAAAAAAATAAAAATAAAAAATGGGATCTTTCCCTCATTCCAATCATAATAAATACATTCTTACAACATTAAGCCCTGGTTCACACTGATGCAAATTCGGATACATTCCAGAATGCATGGAATCGCATGACAAGTGAAAAACAAAATTTCTATGGAAACCATTCATATACATGCAGTGTGATTCCGATGCAATAAAAAAAAAAAAAAAAGGGTGCTGTGCAAGTTTAGTGCAGTGCGATTTGTAGCTACATAGACGTGAACGGAAATCTTAGGACAGATAAGCGATCTGCATGCGATTACATAATTCCAGTACATTTTCGGGAAGAGGGAGAGACCAAGTTTTATTCAAGCTGAAGATAGAAGCCGTTTGGCTACCATACACAGATGCACCAGAGTTTGCACTCTACAGTGTTAGTAAATCAATCCCAGTCTATAGCTCTAAAATTCTCAAAGCACATTACATGTCAGATCTTAAAATCCTGTGCTTTATCTGTAGCACGTACTGTAGTTAATGTTTTGCTGAGCATGTGAACCCCCCCTACTGTGATGACATCACAGCGGGAGTGTGTAACGTAACCAGGTGCACTTGACGAAAATGATGATTTTTCACTTGAAACAAAAGCATGCTAATGTTCTCTAAGGCCCCTTTCACACTGGGGCGGGAGCGGCGTCGGCGGTAAAGTAGTGCTATATTTAGGTTTTAAACCCCGCTAGTGGCCGAAAAAGGGTTAAAACCCCCGCAAAGCGCCGCCGCAGCGGCGCTTTGCCGCGGTATTACCGCGGTGTCCCATTGATTTCAATGGGTAGGAGCGGTAAATACACCGCTCCTTCACCGCTCCAAAGATGCGGCTAGCAGGACTTTTTTGACTGTCCTGCTAGCGCACCGCTCCAGTGTGAAAGCCCTCCGGCTTTCTCACTGGAGTGAATGGGGCCGGATTTTTTCAGGTGCTGTACAGGCGCTATTTTTAGCGCTGTAGCGCCTGAAAAACGCCCCAATGTGAAAGGGGCATAATTCTTTCACATAACTACTGAGAACTTTCACCTCCTCCCTTCAAATTCCAGATGTTTGTAAACACAGGTTCAAGACAATATATTAATGTATAGGTTTTTTTGGCTGCAACACAAGAAACACCAGTAGAACACTATTCAGCATTTCTGTGCTTTGAGAAAAATGAAACTTTTACATTTTTAACTGAAAGTGACCCTGTTACCACAGGTCATTTACAAACAAGATTATAAAGGGGACATTTACCTTTCTGCTGGCCCATGTTTTAAAGGCTAATTCCACCTTTTGCCTGGTTACACCCATATTCAACCCATACAACTGGTCAAATGCCTGCAGCAGCTGAACAGTGAAGAGGAGTTTCCAGATGCAGGCCACCAGAAAGGGAAGAATAGTGCCTCCTTAGAAAGTCTTTTTTCTTTAAGCGCTCGTTTGGGGCTGCTTCACATCGGAACACGTATGTTTTTGTGCATTTTGATTTCAACAGCCTAAATATTTCAATAGGCTGACAAACGCACAGGTAATGCAGGACAGATGCGACTTAAAACCTGTATGGCACCATGCAGTTTGGTAGCCGCAAATGTGGTGTGTTTGCTAGATGTGTTTAGTGCTATTAGCAATTAACTAAGATGGCTTTCACACCAATCTGCGTATAGCGTCGGCGGTAAAACACCGCTATTTTTAACAGCGTTTTACCGTCAGATTTGAGGCGCATTTCGACCGATAGCGGGCGCTTTTACCCCCTGCTAGCGGCCGAGAAAGGATTAAAACTGCCCGCAATAGCGGCGTTTTGCCAGCGGTATTACAGCGCTGCCCCATTGATTTCAATGGGGAGCAGCGGTGGAGGAGCAGTAAACACACCGCTCCTTCACCGCTCCAAAGAAGCTGCTGGCAGGACTTTTCCTGACATCCTGCCAGTGCACCGCTCCAGTGTGAAAGCCCTCGGGCTTTCACACTGCAGACAATGGAGCAGCAGTTTGAGGGCGGATTGCAGGCGCTATTTCTAACGCTATAGCGCCTGCAAAACGCCCTCGGTGTGAAAGGGGTCTTAGTGCTGTGAACAGGCCCTTACACCATATGCTGTTGAACGTGGTTTTTAAGAAACCGTTTTATTCCCTTCATGTCAGGTATGCCGTCACATTTGCTTGTGCTCTCAACCAAACCATCAAATAGCTGGAGTTATGCCTGAACACATGTGCAGCACCATGGCAGTTGCAGATCAAACAGAGGATAAGATGACAGCTTCTTTGGCGGAAAAGGATAGGATGGTTTAGTTCTGCTTTAAATAGAACTAAGGACACTTTAGTTGGTTATCTTAAGCCCTTCATGCAGGCATTACCCCTGTACCATTTTTTTTTTAGATTCAGCTGTTATCCCAAAGAGCGGAGGGAGGGAATGTCCGCGCCCCCCCCCCCCCCCATCGCCTTTGGCGGCTCTCCCGTCCCACCGGGAGGCCCGAGCCACAAGCCGACAACTAAGAATTGGCTTCGATCGGGTCTCAGATCTACTAACCCGGAAGCGATGCCAGGAAATTGCTTCCAGTTTTCTCAGCTACCAATGGCGCTGATTTAAAAATGTTCAATTTTGGCGTTTTGAATACTTTTAAGTTCAAAGGAGGCATTTGGGGGTCTTATACACCCCAGATCCCTCCATAAAGACTACCTGTCACTGACTAATGACTGTCACAAGGGATGTTTAAATTCCTTGTGACAGCAATAAAGATGATCAGAAGTTTTTTTTTTTTTAAAACGACAGTGTAAAAATAAAGTTAAGCGCCCCCTCCATTCATGCACGCAGCATACGGAAGTTGCGCCCCCCCAAATGTAAACAGTGTTTAAACCACGCGTGAGGTATCGCTGCGATCGTTAGAGCGAGAACAATAATTCTAGCACAGGACCTTCTCTGAACCTCTAAACTGGTAACCTGTAGACATTTTTAAAGGGTTGGCTATGGAGATTTTTAAGTACCGTAGTTTATCGCCATTCCACGAGTGTGCGCAATTTCAAAGCATGACATGTTAAGTATCCATTTACTAGGCGTAACATCTTTTATATTATACAAAAAAATTGGGATAAATGTATTTTTTTTTTTTTTTAATTCATGAAAGTCTTTTTTCCAAAAACATTGCGTTTGAAAGACTGGTGATCATGTTACTGCTAGGTCCCTTCTTCTTCCCCATGTTAAAAGGGCTGAGGGCCGAAAATTCAGCAGCTTCCACTCACATCACAAATCCCAACAGCTCAGTAGAGACCCGAGTCATTAAAGCTGAGTAGGTCTGGGCGTGGTGTGTTAGCCGCAATCTGACTACGGGTATACAGGCATGTCGTGCATTGGCATGAAATCCAATAAATCCCAATGAGGAAGCAGGAACCCAAACTGACCACACTAGCACAGGTCTTTTATCCTTTTTAATCCTCATGCACACTGGACGTTATAAAAATGCCAGTAGAGTTTAGCTGTAGAATGGTTTTTTTTAGGGTTTTTGCAGTAACAGTTTTCAGCATATTAGCCTTTTTTTTTTTTAAACTTTACGCCCACAAAAGCCTATGGCACAAAAACAGCAAAGTATTTTTTTGTGTTTTTTAGCTTTTATCAGAGTAAGAACGTTTTTACAGCTGAAAAACTCCTCTTAAACCTAGTTTTGTTTTTTTTTTCCCAGACAGAAAACACCCCTGCAAAAAAAACGCAGATAACAGCCTATGTGTACATGGACACATAGGATAACATGCTGGGGAGTTTATTGGCTGCAGAGGAAAACACCTGAAGCCAAAAACAGCTCCTGTAAAAACATCCAGTGTAGAGGCGTTAAGGCCAGAAACAGGAAAGGCTTCTTAATCTATGGGTTTGCCATGATCACAGAGATTTTATTGAACATAAAAGTTTTTACCTCAATAAAAGGATCTCATAAATCTAATAAGTGACAGTAGTTCCCATGTTTTATAATGTAGGTTAATTAAAATAAATAATATATGCAGCCGCAGGACAATTCTCTCTACCAGAAATGTATCATAGGTCATATATTAAACATACTTGCTATACACAGATACATTTTAAAAAAAAGCTATGTGCCCATGAGAATATAAAAAAATGTTCATGCAATGTTTGCCATCATACTTTTCCGGGAAAAAAATAAAATGATCTAAAAAAGAACCCTACTTTGCCAATACAAAAAAGAGGCAGCTGCTACATTACCTCTTGGAATTTAACTTTATGAAAAATTACCTTACAATATAAATCAGCACCTGCAATAATTATCCTAAACTCCAAAAAAATATCAGCAGTCACCCCCTTCCAATATGCAAAGTTCTATATGTGTTCCATGTACTTCTAGAACAGAGATATGCAATTAGCGGACATCCAGCTGTTGCAAAACTACAAGCCCCATCATGCCTCTGCCTCTGGGTGTCATGCTTGTGGCTGTCAGAGTCTTGCTATGCCTCATGGGACTTGTAGTTCTGCAACAGCTGGAGAGCCGCTAATTGCATATCCCTGTTCTAGAACTTCCCCAGAAAACTAAAAATTCTATTTTGTGTAAATTAGCTCAGGTCTGGATATCAGATTGAAAGGCACCCTCTGCAGCTGGAGTTTCTAAAATGCATCAAGACTGAAGGGATGCAGATGATGCTCCTTTACTTATGCAAGCCATAGATTATGCAATTTTCTTTTCTTCAACTATGGGTGAAAAAAAATAAAAATAAAATAAAAGAAAAGAAAATCTCTTGATTCTGAATGCGTTGATGGGGGAATCCCTCCCACTGTGCTATTGTATTCTGACAGCAGGAGGTTTTCCTGCAATTAGAATTTAATGATCATTGCTGGTGGCAAAAGCCCCCAGCAGTGTTTTGCACGAAAAAAATAAAAATAAACCCTCAGTATCCTGGGGGGGATCCATAGTGGAGAAGGAGAGAGCGGTCAGCGACAGCCACACCAGAGAGCGGACAGCGACAGCCACACCAGAGAGCGGACAGCGACAGCCACACCAGAGAGCGGACAGCGACAGCCACACCAGAGAGCGGACAGCGACAGCCACACCAGAGAGCGGACAGCGACAGCCACACCAGAGAGCGGACAGCGACAGCCACACCAGAGAGCGGACAGCGACAGCCACACCAGAGAGCGGACAGCGACAGCCACACCAGAGAGCGGACAGCGACAGCCACACCAGAGAGCGGACAGCGACAGCCACACCAGAGAGCGGACAGCGACAGCCACACCAGAGAGCGGACAGCGACAGCCACACCAGAGAGCGGACAGCGACAGCCACAGCAGACGCCACACCATAGAGCAGTCAGCGACAGCCACACCATAGAGCAGTCAGCGACAGCCACACCATAGAGCAGTCAGCGACAGCCACACCATAGAGCAGTCAGCGACAGCCACACCATAGAGCAGTCAGCGACAGCCACACCATAGAGCAGTCAGCGACAGCCACACCATAGAGCAGTCAGCGACAGCCACACCATAGAGCAGTCAGCGACAGCCACACCAGATGCCACACCAGAGACAGCAGTCAGCGACAGCCACACCAGAGACAGCAGTCAGCGACAGCCACACCAGATGCCACACCAGAGACAGCAGTCAGCGACAGCCACACCAGAGACAGCAGTCAGCGACAGCCACACCAGAGACAGCGGACGCCACACCACAGAGCGGTCAGAGACAGCGGACGCCACACCAGAGACAGCGGACGCCACACCTGTGAACATGCTATGGGAGTTGGGGGACATGCTTTCTTTTTTTAAGACAGTCGTTGACATGAAACATAGATTGGTGTCTGCAGGGGTATTGCAGTATGCCACCCCTGGACAACAAGTGTGCCTCCAGAGCGGTAGACATTGCTGCGACCTGTCACCTCCATTGAATTAAACTTTAAGGCTTCATAAACGTGCCTTTTTTACCCGTTTGCAGCATTCAAAAACCTGAAAATCCAAGGTGGCATTTGAATGGGGGAAAACGCGTCCTGAACGCAGACTAACGCCATAGCCAAATAACCTCAAGGCTTGAAAGTATTGCCAAAGTGGAGATCCAGGGTCTATAAGCAGACAAGTGATGGGACTTGCAGAGGGTAGCAATGCCATGCTGTACTGGTCTTCTGGAGGGTATTTATTGCCCTCCTCCTCCTCCTCCTTCCTGTGTGTATGGAGAGTTGGGCAGCTCCAGCCATCCGTGTCTGGCCGTGCAGACACACGTACACAGGGGCTGTATGCATACAACATAGAGGGGGAGGCAGCCAATGACAGGCCAGGCCATGGTCACAGACCCCACCCAGACAGATGAGGGGAGAGGAAGCCCTGATAATGAGGGGTGTCCCATGGTCCACACCTAACATTGAGGGTCCCCCTCCCTCCTCCATCATTCTCCCACTGACAGCCAACTTGTCCCCGGCTCAGTCCTCACACAAGTCCCCTATAGAGGGTGGGTGTGTTGTCAGTCCCGGGCTAGTTACCTGCACAGGGCACGGCCACCGCCAGTCAGCCGGGCTCCCTCCTGCCGCTCTCCTCCCGGGGTGCTCGCTCTTTGTTTCCCCCTCTCTCTCTCGGGTCCTCAGTCTGCCTTGTACAGCGGCTGCCGCCCCTCCTCCCGGAGAGCCGGGGACTCCGCCTCCAAACAGCAGGAGGGGACAGCGAGCCACACAGACACCACCGCAAAGACGAGGACAACTCTTCGCAGGTGGCCGCGCCCACCTCGTGACGTCGCCGTCTCCTCCAGCGGCCACTTTCTAGTTACCATGGTCTGGACGCCAGCCAGAGGCGCGGGGCATCACGGGACTTGTAGTTCGGGGCGCTTTCCGGGCTGCTGGTCACGTGAAGGAGCGGGCGTCCTGGAGTAACCCTTAAAGAGGGTCTTCTGCGATGTGTGTGTGCGTGCGCAGCCTCACCGACTTCTCTCTTTATTGGTGTGAATTCTGATTTCTGTCCATGGTGGAAGAGAGTTCACATGTCTTTTGTATGTAGATGGTGATGGACTGACCAAGTCACAGGTGGTCCTAGGTCTGCAAGAGTCCTCATTTCCACTTTTCACAGCGACTTCATGTACTCGCCGACCAGGCTTTTTTTTAAGTCAAGTTAAAACTAGAACTATGAACAAAACTTTTTATGTAGAGTTAGGGAGGCTTATAACCCCTGTCAGATTTTTTTTTTGTTTGCCACTTGTGTCCCATTTTGGAGATTTCCCTTCACTTCCTGTCTAATAGCCAAGGAAGTGAGAGGAAATCCCTGCAAATTAGGGGAATTCCTTGGGGACCCCTAGGTCACCAGAACTAGTGTCCTAATTGGAAGATTTCCCATCTATTACTTTTCTGGGGACAACCCAAAATTTGAGATTTCAGAGATCAGTGACACTGTCACTAGGCAGAACGGGGAGATGCTTGTTTACATTAGGGGAGATGCTTGTTTACATTAGGGGAGATGCTTGTTTACATTAGCATCTCTCCGTGAGACGATTGGGGGTATCCCCACGGCGATCGAATCTGCGGAAACCGCGACCAAACTCGCAGAGCTTCCCACGGGCACACGCCACAGGCCGCCTCTTAAAGGGCAAAGTACAGGTACGTGATTCTGCCTGTACTTGCCCTTCTGCCGCAGTATATCTGCGTGAGGCGGTCGGGAAACTAGAACTATGACCAAAACTTTTTATTTCATTTTGACTAGAGTTAGGGAGGATTATAACCCCTGGCAGATTTTTTTTTTTTTTTTTGCCATCTGTGTCCCATTTTTGGAGATTTCCCTTTAATTCCTGTCCAATAGCCAAACAGGAAGTGAGAGGAAATCCCTGCAAATGAAGGGAATTTCTTGGGGACCCCCAGGTCACTAGAACTAGTGTCCCCATTGGAAGATTTCCCTCTATTACTTCTCTGGGGACAACCCAAAATTTGGAATTTTCTTTTACTTTCACTTTCAATGATAATGGTAAACAGGAAGTGAAAGGAAATCCCTGCAAATGAAGGGGATTTCTTGGGGACCCCCAGGTCACCAGAACTACTGTCCCCATTGGAAGATTTTCCCTCTATTACTTTTCTGGGGACAACCCAAAATTTGTGATTTTCTTTTACTTTCACTTTCAACGATAATGGTAAACAGGACAAAAAGAGGGGAATCTCCTAAATGGGGGCACAGACAGCAACAAAAACTGACAAGCTTTCTAATCCCTCTCCACTCTATCCAAAACGAAAAAAAAAAAAAAAACAGAAATCTGTATCATACTTATCATAATTTTCCTTTCCTGGTGCCTATCCATGGCAGCATACCTGTGATAGAGCTCCACCTTGACTCCTCGCTCAGGACCAGTGAATAGCATAAATTAAAGATGCAGTCCCCCCCCCCAACATTCTCTGTAAGGCCCCTTTCACACTGGGGCGGGGAGCCGCGGTGACGGTAAAGCAGCACTATATTTAGCGCTGCTTTACCGTCGTTTTAACCGCGGTATTCGGTCGCTCGCGGTGCGGTTTTACCCCCCCCGCGAGCGGCCGAAAAAGGGTTAAACACCCCCGCAGAGCGCCGCCGTAGCGGCGCTTTGCGGCGGTATTGCCGCGGTTTTACCGCGGTGTCCCATTCTAATCAATGGGAAGGAGCGGTATAGGAGCGGTGAACACACCGCTCCTATACCGCTCCAAAGATGCTGCTAGCAGGACTTTTTTTGTCATCCTGCTAGCGCACCGCTCCAGTGTGAAAGCCCGCCGGCTTTCACACTGGAGTTAAAGGGGCCGGATTTTTTCATGCGGTGAACAGGCGCTATTTTTAGCGCTGCACTGCATGAAAAACGCCCAGGTGTGAAAGGGGCCTTACATAGAATACCGAGGGTGGGAGCGTATGCTGCCATGGATAAGCACCAGGAAAGGAAAATCATGGTAAGTATGATACAATTTTCCTGTTTTCCTGGTGCCTCCATGGCAGCATACCTGTGATAAATAAATAGCACACACGGGTAGGTTTGATGCTAACAAAGACATTTTAATTAGACACTGACAGCCGCATGAACTGCTTTTCTTCCAAACTCTACTGTTATAAGAGCCCCTGGGTCAACACGTAGTGTTTAAGAAATGCGTGCAGGGAAGACCAAGTGGCGGCCCTGCATACTGTTTCCAAAGAAACATTCGCCCTCGCTGCCCATGATGCTGACACCACTCTAGTCGAATGAGCATTCACTTGAGACAGAGGCTCCATGTTCTTTACCCTATAAGCTTTTTGTATCAATTTGATAACCCAGGATGCCAAGGTTCTGCCGGAAGCTTCCTTTCCTCTGTTTCAACCCCACGGGACAATAAACAATCTCTCAGAGTTCCTGAATTTTTCCGTAGCTTCCAAGTAGGCCCTGAGGACTCTGGATATATCCAACTTATGACAGGAGTCCAATTCTGAATCAGTAAAAACTGGCAACGCCCATGACTCCATTAGATGGGCTGGCTATGTAACTTTAGGTGTGAACCCTCAGAGAGGGCGAAGTTCTACTCTGTCCGGAAAAAAAGAGATATGCTCGTCCCCTATTCCTAAGGAGTGGAGTTCTGAAATTCTTCTGCCAGATGTGATGGCCAAAAGAAATGTTTTTAGGGTTAGATTCCAGATTGAGGTTTCTTCTACCGGTGCAAACGGATGACTGGATAATACTTCTAGTATTAGGGGAAGATCCCATTTAGAAAAGGGGCATCTGACAGGTGGGCGTATCTTCAGTACCCCTTTGAGAATCGTGACTACTAAGGAAACGTTCTGCTGTGTGTGCCTCCCTGTCTCTGTAGATATGAGACTCCTGCCCTGTTGTCTAGGCACAGAAGCACCCTCTGGCCCCTGACCTGAGGTGTTAATGAGGTCAAGGCTAGTAATGCTGCTCTCATCTCTAGGATGTTGGATACTGCGCCTCCGGTGGGAAAAGACCATCTTCCCTGAATCTTGATTTATTTGCAATGGGCATACCACCCCTGTTCGCTTGCATCGGACGTAATTATGGTCCATGAGTGGGCACCCAAATTATGGGATCTGGAGATATTTTCTGGATTCATCCACCAACGCAGGCTCCTGCACATTAGTGTCATTAATAGAATGGTCTGACAGAGTTGCTGTCTTCCCTACTGTGCTAGAAATCTTGTCAGGAAGTGTCTCAGATGCCAGTGAGACCATGGGACTAACAGTATATAAGAGGGCATCGTGTCTATGAGGCTCAGGCACTGTGAAGCTGTTAGATGAGACTTCCGCATGATTTTGGACACTCTTTGGTTGAGGTAATGATACTGTGCCCTGACATGTATTGAACATTGCCGCTAAATAAATCATGTGCTGCGTTGTTGTCAGCTGGCTCCGACAGTAACTGCAGAAGGATGTCCCTGTGTGCTATAAGCTGATTTGGGTTGTTTGACAGCAAGAGGATATCGTCCAGATAGTGGTAAATCCTTAGTCCCTTCTCTCTCAGAATGGCCAGGACAAAAAGACGGTAGAATAGGAATATGAAGGTAAGCATCCTGCAGATCTATTGATATTAACCAATCCCCTGGTTGTATTGCTTGCATTATCGTTTGTAGTGACTCTATCTTGAAGCTCTCGAGATGGATGTATCTGGATGTATCTGTTGAGCCTTTTCAGGTCTATCACCGGCATCCAACTGCCTGTTCTTTTCTGTACAAGGAACAGGGTGGAATAAAACCCTGTAAATTTTGCTGATGAGGGGACAGACACAGTTGCTCCCTGATGCTGAAGTGACATTATAAACTGATATAAATTGTGAAAAAAAAAAAACAATCAGCGCCAAAATAAATTACTTCCTCCTATAACAGGGTAAATGTGTGAAATCACCAATATATGTGACTGCACAGCTGCTGATAGTGCAGCGCTGTGTCTCATTAAATAATGTGCGTACAAAATTTATATCAAACATTTCATGTAAAAAAAAAAAATATTATAAATTAAAAATTGAAAATGTAAAAAAATTTGAAAAAAAAAACAGTTCATCTATGTCAATGCTTCAAAAGCAATCACTGCTGTGTGTGTTCGTCCTCAAAAGGACCAATATCCAGTGCACACCTCCACCAGCTAAAGTGCCTGCTCACCTCAAAGATGAATGTAAAAGTATAGACAAATCACTCCTCGTGTCCACCACAATGGATCAACTTTCACTCTCCAATGGTAATCCTGCAGTCTGCAGACTGCTCCTCTGTGTGGGTAATCAGCGTTTGTATTGCCGTCAGACAAACCTTCCTTCACTTTCTCATAAGTGCTCAATCTCGCTATTACTTCCGTAGGTTATAGACATGAAACAACAAACACAAGTGCCATAGTGTACTCTATTTGTATGTTTATTAAAAGCCCCCAAAACAAATCCACTTACAAGATAAAAACTTTAAAACAGCATGTCTCAAATCATCACTTCATTCACCGAAAATCAACACTCACAATGCTTCACAGATTCGGCTCCTCCCCTCTAAATGTGTGTCGGCATCTCATTGGCCTTCATCAGTAGATCTACTGATGATCTATCTGCTTTCTTTTAAAAAACTGAAACCAGAATGTTCCTAGTCTTCTGAAGACTCCTCGGCGGGACCCTCCAGTGGTGAAACCCTAGCTGTCCGTCCTGATGCAGTCAGAGGAGTGCTGATAGCTGAGGGCCCCGGGGATACTGGGTTCTATGTCTTGAACTTGAGCCACCCGTGGAACTGGCTGAGCGGGAATTATAGCCGCCAGTTCTGAAATGGAGTCATTCATGGTCTGCTTGAGTAGATCGACCACCTGCTGACTCTCCAGTTCCTGGTTTGCCACATAGTCCCTGAGACAGTCCTTACAGACCAACTTATCAGGAAGTGGTACAGCACCACATGCCCAGCACTTTTTCCTTGACACCCGAGGTGGAGGAGAAGGAGAGTGATAATGTCTCAGAGACCTTGACCTCCCTAAAAACCTATGGTGTAATGAATGTGACCTCCGCTCTGGACTGTCGTTGTTTTCATAGCGTCTTGAAGACTTTCTGGATCGCTTTGAGGGGACAGGGCTGAAACAAGCAAAGTTTGTTTGTCAGTGGCGCACTCTTTTTTTTATACTCACGCACAGATGGTCCCATACCTATTGGACACAGGAGGATCTTGGTTTAGTGACGAAAGGCTCATGGCGAAATGGGCAGGAGGATCAGCTGTAAGAGAACATAGTGAGAATAAGGATAGAACCTTTTAGGAGGAAGAAAGGGTACCATAAGTCCCAGCGATGCAAGAAGACCGCGTACCCGCTTGCTGTGAAGACTGAACTTGCAGGGCACACCTGGCTATTAGTCGCAGCCCTCTCAGTCTAAGTGGAGCTAAAACTTTTAAATTCTGAAGGGTGGGCAGGCTAATTACTATATTACTATGTCCGCCCCCCTCCTGGCAACCTTAAATCATTAGGGAACTAGAAGCACTATTTTCCCTAAAGCAAAATGGCTACCATAGGCTTGCCTCCGACTGTACATGTGCACCAACTGCCGCACAAGCCTTTGCTTGAATCAGACGTACACTATGTCACCGGGGCCTCTTGGGCATGCCCTGCCACATCAGAGCGCATGTACACACCCCGATCCACGTCAGCGTGCCCGTGCGCGCCCCTCTCACTCCTCGCTGCTCACCGGAGCGAGCGGGGAGCTGGACTCAAAAAAGCCTGTTTGTCCATTGCCAAGCCCCAGCCTGACACAAGCCATGGCAAATGGCAGGTAGGGGTACTATCCCCCGGAATCCCCCGTTCCAAAAGAAAAACGAGCCGCGCTGGCCAAATCGTGCATGCGCAAACCAAAAATAAAGGGGAGAATTTTTCGTTTTTTTAAAAACTAGATGAGGAAGAAATCTAACCAACCCAGAGATGTAAGGAAGCTCTTTAATTCATGCTATTCACTGGTCCTGAGGGAGGAGTCGAGGCAGAGCTCTATAGCAGGTATGTTGCCATGGAGGCACCAGGAAAAAGTTATGCCTTTAGTAATACTTTAAATCAGTATTTTTTGGTAGAAAATTACTTATAACCACCAAACATTATATATTTTGTTTTAGCAGAGTTCATAGAAAAGAAAATGGCAATCGTTGCAATTTTTTATGTCACGCAGTATTTGCGCAGCGATTTTTCAAACACAAATTTTGGGGAAAAAATACATTTTAATGAATTAAAAAAAAACAACAATGTGCACTGCAAATTATCATTCTGATATTTCTATTGTATGCAACTTTTTCTCAATAAAAACTTTGATTGTGAAAAAAAAAAAAAAAAAAAAAAAAAAAAAAACAATATATATACCCCGATATATACCCCGATTTTTTTGCAAAATGTGAAAGATAACGTTACGCCGAGTAAATAGATACCAAACATGTCACACTTTAAAATTGCGCATGCTCGTGGAAAGGCGGCAAACAATGGTACTTCAAAATCTCCATAAGCGACGTTTTAAACGCCTTAACAGGTTACCTATTTAGAGTTAAAGAGGAGATCTAGCACTAGAATTATTGCTCTCACTCTAACGTTCGTGGCAATACTTCAAAGGTGTAGGGCTAACACTGTTTACATATGCGTGTGCAACTTACATATGCGTGTGAGCACGGAGGGATGGGAGGCTTTACCTTTTTGTTTTTTTTTTTCTTATTTATTTTCCTTTTTATTTTTACACTGTCCATTTACTTTCTTTTAGGCCTCTTTCATACAGGCTTTTCGATCAGGACTGCCTGTCAGTTTTTCAGGCGGACCTGATCGGACGCTCCATTCACCCCTATGGAGCGGCAGATGTCTGTGGTGACATGTCCATTGACATCCGCCGATATCCGATCCAATCCTGTCCATAAAATCCAGATTGATGGAAACCCTATTTTCCATCCGTCTGGAGAATAGGATCTGATGAAAACGGATAGGCGGTCCGTTTTCATCCGCTCTCCATAGAGGACAGTAGGGCTTTGACAGGTCCATCTCTGCACAGTGAGTGGAGACAGACCTGCCATCCGCCTGCTCAGCGGGGATCAGCGGAAGCCCATGTGAAAGGACCTTTAAAATTACTTTTATTTCTGTTACAAGGAATATAAACATCCATTGTAATAGAAATGAGGATGAGAGGTCCTCTTTATGGAGAGATCTGGGACCAAAAAGACCCCAAAATCGCTTCTTTACCTTTAAAAGCAAAAGATAAAATGAAAAATATTTTTTTTTGATCTTTTGCTTTAGAAAAAAATATTTACTTCCAGCTTGAACCAGAAGTGACATCATGATGTTGCTCCAGTCCTCCAAGGCTACAGAGGTGATCAAAGAGTATCTACTATTTGATCGCTTATGGGAGCAGCCACACTGTCGGATCTTTTCTTGGGCGAACCGGCTGAAATGGTAAGCCCGAGAAACAACAGCCAGTGATGGGAAGGGGGATATCCCCATCCGCCTTTTCGGAAAGTGCCTACCACCATAATTTCCACCTTCCATGGAGGATCTTCCAGGTATGACTCATATATCCTTACATATATCCTTATATTGGTCCAAGCTAGGCAAAACATGCATATCTGGAATATTTTTAATTATTTTTGAAATTACATCAAAGTAGATCCAAACCCAATCACTAAAATCTTCTATCTTTTTAAACCTGCAACTTTTATGAAAATTATAAACTGGTGATCCTGCCATGAAGGCCACTTTCTATTAAGGGTTGACAACTGTCTACCAACTGCAGTCCTGCTGTGTCACCCCATCACAAGCCCT
Source organism: Lithobates sylvaticus (assembly GCA_028564925.1). Taxonomy (NCBI): domain Eukaryota; kingdom Metazoa; phylum Chordata; class Amphibia; order Anura; family Ranidae; genus Lithobates; species Lithobates sylvaticus. The sequence goes on from CM053026.1 coordinate 562,020,150, forward strand.
TGATGAAATTGAGAGGAATATCTGGGGTTGCCTCAAAACATGCCCCTGGTAAAATAGGAAAAGATTGGACTATCTTGGTACCCAAGGATTAGTAAAAAATATAATTAAAAAATGTCCCCTTTTTTTCTTTTTCCTTCTTTATTTTTTCTTCCCTTTCCCTCCCCCCCTCCCCCCTGTGTTTTAGTCTTTCACAATAGATCACCGATCTCATCTTCATATATGCATTTAGGCTGTTTGACTGAGAGTATATTTATGATTTACTTTGTAGATGACAATGATTGACTCCTCCTGAGGAAGCAGCTTTCTGTAGACCTTGTCAAGATCTACATTCTGGTGCCCCCTGTGTCTACTCGGGGTTCATCAACCTATTTGAATATTGTAAACAACAAAGCACGATTGTAACTATTGGGTGTATACAGATTTCCTGTAATATTGTCCCCTTCCCAATTTTAATCATGTTTTCTATTCAATAAATAGTTTTTTTTAATTATTATATTTTCACCTAATCCTTGGGTACCGAGATAGTCCAGTCCTTTCCTATTTTACCAGAGGCATGTTTTGGGGCAACCCCAGGTATTTCCTCTCAATTTCAACAATTGTGGATGATGGTACCCGCCCCCACTTCTAGAATATTTATATCAAGGAATACTAGGGTTGCCACCTGTCCGGTTTTGACCCGGACAGTACGGGTTTAGGAGGCTGTGCCCGGGTTTCCCTCTGCCTCACACCCGGACACCATTTCCAACTCACAGGGGGTACCATGGGGCCTCCTTTTACAAGCCCCAGCACACAGGGGGACCCGGACAGCAGGGGGATTGTAGCGGCGGGCAGGGGGAGAAAATACAGAGCAATGAAAACAGAGAGAGAGGCGACAGGCAGCTGCTGGTGCGGAAGTTTTTAATAAAGTAAATGCTTAAAAACAATCCACTCACTGTCAGTCTGTGAACTTAGTCGGCTGTCCCATCCTCCCCTCCAGTCCACGGTGCTGTTATTATTGAATAGCTTGAGAAAGCCAATAACACAGAGCTGCGGGGAGACTGAAGTGAGCTGTCAGCCTGGGATGCTGTGACCAATCAGAGCGTTCCGGAGGCTTAACCACGCCTCCATCATCAGAGGCTGACAGTTCACATGAGTTTCCCGTGGCTCTCTGTTTCCTCTAGTGATTCAATAATAAGCAGCATGGATTGGAGGGGAGGATGGGACAGCCGACTTCACAGACTGACATATACAGCTCTGACATGGAGAGTGAGTGGATTGTTTTTAAGCATTTATTTTATTAAAAACTTCTGCACCAGCAGCTGCCTGTCGCCTCTCTCTCTTATGTTTTGACTCCTCTGTGTTTTCCCCCCTCCTCCTGTATTTGCCACCCCCTCCTCCTCCAGTATTTGCCACCCCCCCTCCTCCTGTATTTGTCACCCCTCCTCCTGTATTTGTCACCCCCCCCCTCCTCCTGTATTTGTCACCCCTCCTCCTGTATTTGTCACCCCTCCTCCTGTATTTGTCACCCCCTCCTCCTGTATTTGTCACCCCTTCTCTGTAATTTCCCCCCCTTGTCTGTATTTGCACCCCCTCCTCTGTAATTGTCTCCTCTTCCTCTGCATTTGTCACCCCCTCCTCCTGTATTTGCATCCTCTTCCTCTGTATTTGCACCCCCCCTCCTCTGTAATTGTTCCCCTCCTCTGTAATTGTTCCCCTCCTCTGTAATTGTCTCCCCTTCTCTGTAATTGCCCCCCCTTCTTTGTAATTTGCCACCCCCTCCTCCTGTATTTGTCACCCCCTCCTCCTGTATTTGTCACCCCCTCCTCCTGTATTTGCATCCTCTTCCTCTGTATTTGCACCCCCCTCCTCTGTAATTGTCTCCCTCTTCTCTGTAATTGTCTCCCCTCCTCTGTAATTGTCTCCCCTCCTCTGTAATTGTCCCCCCTTCTTTGTAATTTGCCACCCCCTCCTCCTGTATTTGTCACCCCCTCCTCCTGTATTTGTCACCCCCTCCTCCTGTATTTGCATCCTCTTCCTCTGTATTTGCACCCCCCTCCTCTGTAATTGTCTCCCCTTCTCTGTAATTGTCTCCCCTTCTCTGTAATTGTCTCCCCTCCTCTGTAATTGTCTCCCCTCCTCTGTAATTGTCCCCCCTTCTTTGTAATTTGTCACCCCCTCCTCCTGTATTTGTCACCCCCTCCTCCTGTATTTGCATCCTCTTCCTCTGTATTTGCATCCTCTTCCTCTGTATTTGCATCCTCTTCCTCTGTATTTGCACCCCCCCCTCCTCTGTAATTGTCTCCCCCTCCTCTGTAATTGTCTCCCCCTCCTCTGTAATTGTCTCCCCTCCTCTGTAATTGTCTCCCCTCCTCTGTAATTGTCTCCCCTTCTCTGTAATTGTCTCCCCCTCCTCTGTAATTGTCTCCCCCTCCTCTGTAATTTTCTCCCCTTCTCTGTAATTGCCCCCTCTTCTTTGTAATTTGCCACCCCCTCCTCCTGTATTTGTCACCCCCTCCTCCTGTATTTGTCACCCCCTCCTCCTGTATTTGCACTCCTCTTCCTCTGTAATTGTTCCCTATCTCTGTATTTGCCCCCTAGCTCTGTAATTAACCCCTCCTCTGTATTTGCACCCCTCCTCTGTAATTTCCCCATCAATCTCTGTAATTGTCCCCCCTCCTCTGTAGTTGTCCCCCACTCTGAACCCTCTGCTATCTGGATCCCCATGTGCACTGGGGCCCCGTGATACCCCCTGTCGGCTGCCATGGGGGTATTGGAAGGAGGAGGATTTGTGCTGGTAGGGGAATGAGATTTGTAATAGGAGAGAATGGGGATAATGGCACCCCAATCAAAAAGGCATCCCACAATTCTGTTTACGTGATTTTCCCGCGATTTGTCGGGTGACAATCGCTGCAAAATAGCACCGCGGTTGGGGTGCCATGCCGTGCGCCTCTAAAGTGTTCGGGTTTGGCTTGAAGAAAAGGTGGCAACCCTAAGGCATACCCTTAAACACAAGCCCTTGGTGGATGCTACAAGCAGCCGTACCAGCACACATTGCACAGGCATGATCCATTATTATCACTAGTATCAGGAAGCCAGTCCTGAGCACTGATATGCAGCCAATGCTGGATCAAGTGCATGTGGACAGGAAGTGCCTGAAAGAGAGCAGCACTGAGATGCAACAGAGGATGATAATAAATCATATTTTATAATAAAAATATTACAGCAATGGTGTATGGTGCATGGTGCATTGGCAAACCAGATGTCAGCCAGTAATGGTTTGCATCTACTTTAAAATGTTAAAGTATATATCAGATTTTAGTGATTGGGATTACAAATACTTTAATTGCCCCGTCTCACCTACAGTCATATCCTTGTTACAGACCTTTGCAAAACTGTCTTAGTTGGCTGCCAAGGATTACTCACCATGCTCCTGGTGGCTTCTGAATCCAACTTACACCAAGGGCATAGGACAGAGGGATGTTCCTTTGAACTGCAGCAGCATGCAATAACTGTATATTCCCAATGCACAATCTAAGGCAGGCTTCCTTTCGGTGCCACATAGGAACATCAGGAAAAGATCTATAAACAACATGTCACTGGAGCATAGAGAAGCGCCTGCATTTGTTCACAAAGACAGAAGGCCAGAGGCCAGTGAACTCCAAGGTAAAGCGTAACATCATTAATTATTCCAAGTGCCTCATTACTGCTGCTATTGCAGTAAACCTCACAGAAAGGCTGAATGACAATGACAGATGGAGACTGACAGCTCCACACAGACATTGATGAACACAGACTAGGAGGAAGGACAAAAACAGACACTGAAGCATGCAGACAGTGCTGGGTGGGCACTAATGGATAGACATACCTGAATGAGCTTTCAGGTGACAATAGGTTTTATCCTTAGCATGATTACAAGGGAAATAGATGGTTGGAACTTATGCACTTTGTATACTAGTGATACTGGACCCCTTAAAGGAAGCCTCTCAGGTTTTCACAGACCATTTGAATATCCAAGCCTGCATATTAGGATTTGTGTGCATGGGCATCAGCAGCATGGCAAAAATGCCAAAAATGGCTTGTGTTCAAAATTAGTTTGCGTTTGAGTTGATTGGAAAACAGGGGGTAACAGGGTCAAAGGCACAGTTGCTAATACTGTATCTCAAAACACCAAACCCACAAGAATTGGTTGAAGAGTGGACTATCTCGGTACTGATCAAAGTAAGGAAACAACATAGTTTGAAAAAAATATACAAAAATATTTAAATAAGAATTGACATACAAAAAATATATACATCTAAACAACTTATAAATTGTTAAAAGATCTGGTTGACTGCTCCGCAACTAATGTATCGACACCATTTATGTTGGGTTTCCCCGCACGATTGCGTTTGAGTTGAGTTTGAGTTGCTTCTGACTTTCTTCTGATATGCTTTTATTTGTATTCACATTAGACGTATGGCATCATTGCCTCACTGTAAACCATTATCTTAAGCAAATAGATTTTTCGAAATCTTTTGCTAGTATAGAGGTCTTGCAAGTAACAATGATAAAAAGAGTAAAGCAGGCCATAGACAATGTAAAAACCAAACAAAATTTTTTAATCTTTTTTTTTTTTGCATCATTAGTGTGCCAGCTGCGACAAGTGCCTCATCCAACATGGTGGAATTTTATTAGGAAAAACAAAATTATTGATGGCACAATCGTATGAGCAATTTTTTTTTTCATTCAACAGAACTTTTCGGATTTCGATTAGTCTATGAGCTGCCAAAGCCACTGCCTCGCAATTAAGCATTTTGTCTCTTCTGCCTCCCCCCCCTTACACATTTAGATTTTTTTTTTTGTAAACATTAAATACTTATTTTTATTTGTGCATCAATCCACTTCCTGAATCCCCGCGTAGGTAAGGAGGGCCTGATCCAACCACTCACTGCCTCCTGGGATGTCTACGTCACATTCCAAGAGTCAGTGTTTTAGTGTGAGACCCCCCCCCCCCCCCTCCCCATGGAAGACGGGATGGAGGCGATCAGGGCATTACCTTTGGAGTCAGGGGGAATGAGCCGGGCCGTTGATTCTCTTCCCAGGAGAACAGGAGATGTGTCCTGAGACACTATTGGCCATGGAGTCCTAAGACTCCCCAGCTAATCGGGTCACAGGAACTGCTTCCTGATTGGTCGGGAGGAGAATTAGGAAGACAATAATAAATATTAATTTACTATTGTCACACAAGTGGGTGGGCTTGGGGTGCCCCGAGCTCACCCTTTTTTGAAGCCAATTAGAGCCTCAGGCTCTAATCATGTGCTTCAACAAAAAAAGAAAACATTAAAATCTATGCGTCCAGTGCCCTGCATGTAGATTAGGGGTGGGGCGGCACCAGTGTGCCCTGCATGAGTGGCCACCACTGACCATAGGTCACCCTAAGATGATCTAATTTTATTGCCACAATTTTTTGGAAATGAAGAAACATGCTAGAACTGAGATGGGTAAAGCACGGAGCTTGGTAATGGTGCACTAGATATAGCACATACAAATCATACACAGAGGGAGGGGGAGGTGAAGGAATTAATGTACACAGTACAGTAGTGGGAGGATGGAGATAAGGGGATAAATGTGCAGAGGTACAAGATATGGGAGGTGAAGGGTTAATATACAGGTCACTGAAGAGACAGTATGGAGTGCAGATGTATGGGAGGTCGGGTAAGGGGCTAAAAAAAACTACTTGCAGCTGCTGCTGCCGTGATCTGTGCAGCAGTGATCAGGAACTCATGACTTATTCATTCACGATTTCCTCTTTCCTTCATTGTCAGAAGAAGGAGAGGGCTCATAGATGTAAACACTAAACTGTTTACATCTACAATTGCTGTGATTGGTCTTCCTATGACCAATCACAGCAATTCCAAGGTACAGAACCTCTCGGCTCTGCACACAGTGTCTTTAAACCAAGTTGTCCTTGAATGGCTCAGTTCACAGGTTTATAAACGGCACTGCAGAAATAAGCATCCACCACTTTGCCTTTCAAAAATGTATGCTGATATTGATTAAAGCAGAACTCCAGACAAAAACAACAATATAAACATGATTAGCCCATTAAAAAAGAAATAGCTTTTGCAGCTAGAGATCTCCCCCAGCTTTAAAATAGATCTAAATTTACAGCATACATTTTCATTTTATAACATCAGCATTGTACAGTAATAGCAACACAAATGATAGTTATTTTTGATTACTGGAAAAACCTCCTTTCATTGTTTGAGTTCACACTGAAAAAAAACGCAGCGGCTCACAGCGGTGCGTCTCCATTCACCATTTCAGGTCCGATTTTAGCCCGAATTTTTGGCTGAATTCGGACCTGAAACAAACCAAAAGAGGCAAAGGACTCCTGTGCAATTCGCACCGGAGCCACTCTGGACCTGCTATGCAAATTGGATGCGCCGCATCCAATTCGCAATAGAGTGCATCCAATTCGCAATAGTGTGAACCCAGCCTTAGTGCTGCCTGTCTGCTGGTCATCTCTTCCTACAACTTTCTGTATTCCCTTTATCTCCCGGTTGGCTGGGTGGGAGCCGCGGAAACCCACCCCCCCCCCCCCCCGCTCCAAGACACAAGAACACCAGCAACCACTGGATCCCATGGAACGCTATAGTCAGTGAAACGCTGTGATATGATGCATATTCCTGCCAGAATGTGTGTGGGCTTTCAAACCATTTCATGACCAGACCAATTTTTTGCTATTCAGCACTATGCTACTTTAACTGGCAATTGCTTGGCCATGCAACACTGTACAAAAATTAAATTGATATCATTTTTTCACACAAATACAGCTTTCTTTTGGCGGTATTGAATCACCACTTGGCTTTTCAGTTTTTGCTGCTGTAAATAAATGTAAAAATACAGAAAATTTTGAAAAAAAAAAACATGTTTTGCAAACAAATAATCTTATAATAAATTTAGGCCAGAATAAAGTCTGCTACATTTCTTTGGTGAAAATAACCCAAATCAGTGTATATTATTCAGTCTGTGTGAAGGTTATAGAGTCTACAAACTATGGTATATATACAGTATCTCACAAAAGTGAGTACACCCCTCACATTTTTGTAAATATTTTATTCTATCTTTTAATGTGACAACACTGAAGAAATGACACTTTGCTACAATGTAAAGTAGTGAGTGTACAGCTTGTATAACAGTGTAAATTTGCTGTCCCCTCAAAATACCTCAACACACAGCCATTAATGTCTAAACCACTGGTAACAAAAGTGAGTACAACCCCTAAGTGAAAATGTCAAAATGGAGCCCAAAATGTCAATATTTTGTGTGGCCATCATTATTTTCCAGCACTGCCTTAACCCTCTTGGGCATGGAGTTCACCAGAGCTTCACAGGTTGCCACTGGAGTCCTCTTCCACTCCTCCATGATGACATCACTGAGCTGGTGGATGTTAGAGACCTTGCGCTCCTACACCTTACGTTTGAGGATGCCCCACAGATGCTCAATTGGGTTTAAGTCTGGAGACATGCTTGGCCAGTCCATCACCTTTACCCTCAGCTTCTTTAGCAAGGCAGTGGTCATCTTGGAGGTGTGTTTGGGGTCGTTATCATGTTGGAATACTGCCCTGCGGCCCAGTCTCCGAATCGGATAATGCTCTGCTTCAGTATGTCACAGTACATGTTGGCATTCATGGTTCCCTCAATGAACTGTAGCTCCCCAGTGTCGGCAGCACTCATGCAGCCCCAGACCATGACACTCCCACCACCATGCTTGACTGTAGGCAAGACACACTTGTCTTTGTACTCCTCACCTGGTTGCCATCACACACGCTTGACACCATCTAAACCAAATACGTTTACCTTGGTCTCATCAGACCACAGGATATGGTTCCAGTAATCCATGTCCTTAGTCTGCTTGTCTTCAGCAAACTGTTTGCGGGCTTTCTTGTGCATCATCTTTAGAAGAGGCTTCCTTTTGACAGCCATGCAGACCAATTTTATGCAGTGTGCAACATAAGGTCCGAGCACTGACAGGCTGACCCCCTACCCTTCAACATCTGCAGCAATGCTGGCAGCACTCATACGTCTATTTCCCAGACAACCTCTGGATATGACGCTGAGCACATGCACTCAACATCTTTGGTCAACCATGGCGAGGCCTGTTCTGAGTGGAACCTGTCCTGTTAAACCGCTGTATGATCTTGGTTACCATGCTGCAGCTCAGTTTCAGGGTCTTGGTAATTTTCTCATAGCCTAGGCCATCTTTATGTAGAGCAACAATTCTTTTTTTCAAATTCTCAGAGAGTTCTTTGCCATGAGGTGCTATGCTGAACTTTCAGTGACCAGTATGAGAGAGTGAGAGCGATAACACCAAATTTAACACACCTGCTCCCCATCCACACCTGAGACCTTGTAACAGGAATGAGTCACATGACACTGGGGGGGGGGGTCGCTAATTGGGCCTAATTTGGACATTTTCACTTAGGGGCATACTCACTTTTGTTGCCAGTGGTTTAGACATTAATGGCTGTGTTTTTAGTTATTTTGAGGGGACAGCAAATTTACACTGGTATACAAGCTGTACACTCACTACTTTACATTGTAGCAAAGTGTCATTTCTTCAGTGTTGTCACATTAAAAGATAGAATAAAATATTTACAAAAATGTGAGGGGTGTACTCACTTTTGTGAGATACTGTATATATACCATAGTTTGTAGACTCTATAACCTTCACACAGACTGAATAATATACACTGATTTGGGTTATTTTCACCAAAGAAATGTAGCAGCCTTTATTCTGGCCTAAATTTATTATATTATTATAATATATATAATAATTATTATATATATTATTATATATTATTTTTTTTCAAAATTTTCTGTATTTTTACATTTATTTACAGCAGCAACAACTGAAAAGCCAAGTGGTGATTGAATACCACCAAAAGAAAGCTGTATTTGTGTGACTGTCACATGAAAGGATATAATAAAATATTTACAAAAATGTGAGGGGTGCACTCACTTTTGTAAGATACTGTATTTGAAAGTTGATCAATATTGATGTACAGACAGCTTTGAGGCCCTAAAATGCTAGGACAGTACTTTTTGAAAGTAGACAGTCCAAGATATTTTGTAAGAGGCATGGCGAGGCATTTCGATCCACCTGTCAGTTTTTTAGGCGGATCTGAACGGACGCTCCATAGAATTCTATGGAGTGACGGATGTCAGGAGTGACGGATGTCAGCAGTGACATGTCCGCTGACATCCGATCCGCTCCACTCTGCTCCACTCTGCTCTGATCAGTTCAGACGGGTGGAAACCCTATTTTCCATCTGTCTGGTGGATCAGATTGGATGAAAACGGACAGGCGATCCTTTTTCTTCCGATCCCCCATAGCAGAGAGTGAAGATCTGACAGGTCTGTCTCTCCACAGTGAGCAGAGACAGACCTGTCATCCGCTGGCTCAGCGGGGATCAACAAAGCGATCCCCGCTGAGCAAATGGAGTCTGTGAAAAATGGACATTATGTGAGAAAGAGCCCTAAGGTTGAACTTAAACGATGCAATCGTTAAAGAGCAAATGTAGGCTGACCACGAAAAGAATTGATCAGTGGAGCTCTGGCAGACTATAGTAGAGGCCGGCTATGCCTCCAGTCCACCCGAACACCCCTGATGGGAACAAACTGTGAACAGGTGGGGGCATATCCATCTAGCTTCCACTCTGCCTCATCAATAAAGTTTGTTAAGTTTCGAAAGTCAAGTAGTTACAGAAATAAATGAGAACCATCATAAATCAATTACATAAGATAGCAAACATGTGAGCAATCTCACCCTCATCAGGGATGAGTAAAGGAATATGGGTTTACTGGGGTATGAAATGTGTACCATTGTCTACGATCATGCAGGATAAAAAAAAACATTCAGGCATCAATCAAAAATCGCAGGTTAATCTGATAGGTATTGAACCCATTTCTAGGCTGTAACTTAGAAAAAGAGATGATATTCAATATAGATGTTTCATACGGGTGAGGATGAAGTAGGAAAATAAGGGGGGGGGTGAAAGAAGGAGGTGTGGGTGTGAGTCAGTTTAGGGTTCTGAGTGAATGCGTAGTCAGTGAGTGTCACAGTAAATCGCCCACACCGAGAGGGTCGGACAGAGATAAAAAGGGGGGGGGGGTAGACTTAGAAGAGGAGAAATCTCCCAGGACGGTAGTGCAGTTCCCAATTAGGATAAGCTCTAATTAGTTAAAAGCGAAGTTCATTTACCAAGGCAATAATAAGGACTTGTTGAAGTTGGAGGGTAAACAGTGTTTGACCCAAGGTTGCCATATTTTTTCATATTTTCGTATCTTATCATTTTCAATAGCTGTCATTTTAGCAAAGATAAGGGCCCTATTCATTCTATGTTTAGCTTCAGCCACAACCAAAGTTTGTGATTTCCATGCCTTGGCTATGGTTTGTTTGGCCACGAAAAAAAAAAATGTGCTTTTAGTTATAATTTAAAGTGTATATAAAGCCAATATTTTAGTTTTTAAAAAAGTAGGAAGGGGTTATACTATACTATTTATTTTTTGTTGTCTGTGTCCAATTAAGGAAGATTAGGGCTGATTTTCTCAAGTGAAGGAAAGTAAAATGATCTGTCTGTCACTTATGTGGAATTTCTATTCTCTCATAGTTTTCTGTGCCCATTTGGAAGTTCTCCTTCACTAAGGTGACCAGATTTTTAAAATGCAATCCGGGGACTTTTTTATTTTTTTTTTATTAGCAAATGGTAAACTATTTTATAAGCATATTTTCCTCAAATGATATATGCAATGTATGTGGTATGTGTTTATGGAATGATTGTATGATATATACGTTATTTCTCACATTTCCTCCATAAATAAAGATGAAAAAAAGATACTTCTTAAAATTTTTTTGAGATATGACTACCAAATGCCTTGAAGATAAGACAGAGTGAAAAGAATTGAACAAGCGTCAAGGCCACCATATAGACTCCCTACCTACCGCACCCTTACTACCTCTATTCTTGAATTAAACCCCCTGAATGTACAAGACTACCCATATAGACTCCCGATTGGGGGTCGTGCAAGATTAGGCCTCATCAAAATAAGTATGAGCTCTCAGCTACCAGAATCGTCGTTAGAATTACAATTTCTAAGATTAAACACCTCTCCGGAGGGGCGATTTCACACAGAATCTAAAATTGGCCCATGACCTCACCCCTTATCGCTATACCGGTTCCCAGGCTATCCATTACTCTCACAAAGAGATCGTAACCTTAAGCACAGACGCCCATTCATTCTCTCCCAAAACCAGCCAAAAAACGGGCCGCAAGACCAGAACGAACACTAGACTAATACATTTTTGGCCAACACCTCATTACGAGATGCCCGCGTTAACATTTGGTATTCTGTGTGAATTCGCCTATTCTCTGACCCTGAGGCCTTGTAGTGTTGGTAGGAATTCTTGTTTGAAGACAAATCACCCAGGTAACCTGAAATGCATATATGGAAGCACTGTTACAAATTGTTAACTGTTTATGTTGATAGATAGGGACCGCCCTATCGCCTCCTTTTGTTTGACATGGGTAGAGACTCAAATAGCCAGTCTTAGTTACAGGTTCTCTTTGCTATATGTGAAGTCTCCCTATAAGGTTGTGTTCTCCTTGTCTGGTTGTTTTTTTTTTTTTAAATACCTCTCACATTTCCTTACCAGGTTTGCAAATCTGCGTGAGCAGATACAGCGGGAAAGCCTCACTGGACCTCTGGCGTGTAGGGCCGATCCCTCCACTCACCTGTACCGCGTCTCCTGCAATATTACCGTATAGACGAACATACACTTAGGTGAGTGATCCTGATCTTCTCTTCTTGCTCCCTGCTTAAAGCTAGGGCACCCGCCCACAGAATGCTCGAAGCCCGGCCACACACGCCAGAGGCCCAACCTAGAGGAACCGAGAAACTACAGAGAGGTACGCCTATTGTTTTTCTTTTGTCACATTATCGAAACAATGTAAACCCTACAGTTGAAATGCCTCCTGCTCCACGCTATACATATTCGTTACGAGAGCAGTATTCCACTAACCATCCTTACCAAGCTTGTTAAGACACACCACAAACTAAACTGTTTCGTCTAGGTTCCCCAAAAGACCTCACACGGAATTCACTGTGACAACCCCATCCTGAGATAAAACTATGCTCCCCTTCGGCAGAACCAGAGTCATCACACTTCATGTTCTACTTCGATGGCTCCTCCATATACTTTTAATACGCACATACCTCTGGAGACCACAGAACTAGATATTTCATCCGATCCTTAGACTCCAACACCTCCCACCTCCCCACACAACGGGAACACAATTTTTCCCGTTGACCCTCACCGAACCCAAAAAACTTTGTATAAGGAAGGTCTAGTGACTCTTCCTCACCTCCGGAACACCTCCCCTCACCGTCCCCTACCGTCTCTTCTCCCCATCCTCCTCCCTCCCTCCTTCTCCCTCTCCCCTCTCCTTCTTCCACCGCGCCCTTCCCACCTACCCTTCCCTCTTCCCCCTTACCCCTCACCAACGCGTACCCTCCCTACCTTCTCTCCTGATTCCCATTCTCAACCTCTCCCCCTCTACCTCCTCAGTCTCCGCCACACCTAAGTATACCTGCTTATACCTGAATAGCCTTATTCACTCGTAACACCACTTATTACACCGGGGTGTGCTCACAGGCAAAAAGGGGGGAAAAAAAAAAAAAAAAGAGGAAAAAACAAAACAGTACAAAAGGAAGGACATAAACTACCTCAATCAAGCCTAGTCCTATCCCCCCTATATGGAAAAATGTGGATTACTGCGCTGTCCGAAAACAAATAGTGACCCAGTGTTGAGTGGTGCACACCATACAAAATTCATAAAAAAGAAAACAAGAAAAATATACAAGAAAATCAGCTGCTGCAATCGTGAATGCGAGATACCCACATCAACAAGACAAATAGAGAAACGAACGACTGCGCTGCGAGCAAAATTATAGTGGCTAGACCATAACAGTGTGCCAATTAAGTCTAATAAAGTGGATATTAAATAGTAACAATTAGGTGGTGAACCTAAATAATATATTAAGTGCAATAAAAACAATGATGAAAAAGCTGTAATAAAGGTGTTAATTCAAATGGTAGTCCAAGATGTAAACGTTCTTAATATTGGTCTTTGATTCCCAAATCAGTTGTATGATTCAACGTAAAAAGGCAACTCCAAAATTGGTTCAACGTGACATCAATCCGATAACACCAAAGGAAAATAGTGGTCTGGTAAGAAAAGGGGGTAACACCTCCACCAATGAACACACTGACCCTTACCAGAGTGCGAGACCTCCTATTACAGAGGTCTCAAAAGCTTGTGGCTTAATCCCGGCCAGGGGCTCCAGGAGACAATAGCTGGTCACTCAGGATACCGGACACACAGGCTCAAAACGGTCAAGCAGATGACATGTAATAAAAAGGGAACTCCATAGTGTATCACTTTTAAAATTTTAATAAGTAAAAAAGGGGGTTTACACTTACAAAAATGCAGGAAATTAAAATCAGGTAGATAGCCGGCTGGCTCTAGTTTGCTGCCCGTTGCTTCCGGGTTTGCGTGGTTGTGTGGTGACGTCAGCACGCCGCTCCTCCCTACGCCATTTCGTCACAGATGACGTCTTCCAGGGGCACTATCCCCCCTATACCATGGCGCACACAACAACTATCACTAACCACATCACACTGAAAGTAACATCCCTAAACGTAAAAGGAGAAGCGCAGCCAAGTTCTCTCCCAAATGCAAAAACTGAAAACTAACATCATCTTCCTACAGGAAACTCATTTCCGCACAGACAAGATTCCTAAGCTTACGAACCACCAGTTCCCAAATGCCTATCACTCCGCTAACTCACTGGCCAAAGCAAAGGGAGTATCAATCTTGATCTCCAAAAACCTCCAATGGGAACTCACAGACTCGCTCATTGACAAAGAAGGTAGATATATCTTTCTAAAAGGCAGAATTCAAGGAAGACCAGTAACACTGGCCAACATTTACAGCCCCAACTCAGCACTACTTACCTTCTTTAGACAGATATCACAACTCCTAACGGGTTTCTCTGCTGGCTTAACTATACTTGGAGGAGACTTTAATGTCGCCCTACACCCATTACTAGACACCTCAACAGGTTCCACATCATTGCCTTATAAAACTTTACGACAAATCAAAATACTTCTCCAAAAGTTACTCCTGCACGACACTTGGCGCACTCTACATCCACATGAAAAAGACTATTCATTCTTCTCAGCCCCACATAACAAATATTCCAGAATAGACTACATCTTCCTTTCCCAGACGGACCTTCCCCTCCTTACCCATGCGACGATTGAACCCATGCTCCTATCTGACCATCACCCAATCACAATGACGCTAACCTTCCCAGACCACCGCACTACATCAAAGACCTGGCGCTTAGACTCATCTTTACTGACCTCGGAAGAGGATAACAATAACATTAGACAAGCCATTCACGACTTCTTTCTAGATAACGACCAGCCCCGCTAACACAATGGGAAGCCCACAAATGCGTCCTAAGGGGGAAACTTATCTCCCTTGAGACCTTGCGGAAGAAAGCCCATCAAGCCAAAATCTCAGGTCTGATCCAAAAGATCCACTTAGAACTAGCCCACAAACAGACCCAAGCCCAACAGACGTACCAAGACCTCATTCAGACCAGAGAACTCCTAGTGTCAGAGTTATCCCTTAGAACGAAATGTAAATTTATTCTACAACAAAAATTATTCTATGAATTCGGAAACAAAAGCAGTAAATACCTAGCCAAAGCCATCCAAAGTAACAAAGCGCGCACCAATATTCACACTATTAAAGACGCCCAAGGTCAGTCTAAAGTCACGGCCCCAGATAAAGCTTCCCAATTTGAAGCATACTATTCTAACCTCTATAATCTAAATGCATCTCCAGACAACCCCACTACAAGCAACACGAGACATTCCCTTATTAAAGAATTTTTAAAAAAACATTGCCCCAAACCTATCGACAGAGAAGATGCCCGCCTATTAGAAAATCCCATAACAGCAGACGAACTAAAAAAAGGCAATCAAACAACTTAAAACAGGAAAAAGCCCCGGCCCAGATGGATTCACAGCCACATATTTTAAAACATTCACAGAAGTAATTATTGACCCCTTCCTCAAGGCCTTCAATTCCCTATCCTCCTCTACGCTCCCCTTCCATAGGCTCCTGGAGGCGCACGTTACAGTAATACCAAAAGAGGGGAAGGACTCGACACTAGAAACCAACTATAGGCCAATTTCCTTACTGAACGTCGATATAAAACTATTTGCCAAAATCCTTGCCAACCGTTTGCTTCCCCTCCTACCATCTTTAATCAAAAATGACCAAGTAGGCTTTATTCCAGGACGCGAGGCAAGGGATAACACTATTAAAGCCATAAACCTCCACCACTGGATGACGACCAACAAACACGAGGGCTTTTTCCTGTCGCTGGACGCGGAGAAGGCGTTTGACAGACTGGCCTGGGACTACATGGGAGCAGTACTGAGGCACATTGGTCTCCAAAACCATATGTTCAACTCGATCATGTCCCTATACACGTCCCCAACAGCTAGGGTTCGAGTTAACGGCCATCTGTCAAACGCCTTCTCCATATCCAATTGGACAAGGCAGGGGTGCCCCCTATCCCCTATTTTATTTGTACTGACTCTAGAGCCACTATTGAACTGCCTTAGGAGCAATGAAAACATCAAAGGCATCCCCATAGAAGGTCACACCTATAAACTGGCAGCTTTTGCAGATGACATCCTACTTTCTCTTAGCGAGCCCCACATCTCAATCCCAAACTTATTAAAGGATTTTAAAATCTTCCAAAACATCTCTAACTTTAAGATCAACCTTACCAAATCTCATGCCCTAAATGTCACAATCCCACAAGAGACGGTAACACTTTGCGAGGCTAACTTCCCCTTCCACTGGAGACACGATGCGATCAAATATCTAGGGATCCACCTCACAGCAGACCTTTCGGCCATTCTTAAGACCATTCTTAAGACCATATCTGACGACCTCAAAAAATGGAACAAACCACAATTTTCCTGGTTTGGTCGCGCGGCAATTGTTAAGATGAACATTCTTCCCCGTATTTTATACATGCAATTACATGCATATTCTGCAAACTGTCCCCATTAAATTACCCACATCCTTCTTCCTGACCTATAGGAGGATATGCTCAGAATTTCTATGGAAGCAAAAACGCCCTCTCTTCTAGACCGCATAGCGCTAACCCCCACTCTCACTAACGACCCTCTCCCATTCTGGACATACTTTCAAATCCACCACTTCCTAAAAGAGATTAACCAGCACTCTTCCATTACGCGTCCTCTTACCGAATTCGAACAATTATGCGCCCAACCCAATCCCCAACAACACTTAATCTCTGGTATATACACCATACTATTTTCAGATGTCTCCCCCAAAGAAGGGAAAGCATTCAAGACATGGGAAAGGGAAACAGAATTGGAACTCTCCGAGAAACAATGGGAACGCATATTCACGATCGCCCACAAAGGGTCTCTGAATGTATCCATTCAGGAAAACAACTACAAAACGCTAGTCCGCTGGTACAGAACCCCAGCTATTTTAAATAAGCTTAACCCCTCATATCCCACCAAGTGCTGGAGATGTGACGGAGAGCCAGGCTCACTGCTTCACATTTTGTGGTCATGCCCGAAAATCCAACCATTCTGGACGCAAGTCCGAGAACTCACAGAAACAATTTCCACATATACCCTGGAACACTCCCCAGCCCAATGCCTCTTCCATCACTCAGACCCATCAGCCCAATATTACAGAAAGACGTTGATTTTACCCCTAATCAACGCAGCAAAAATGTGTATCCCAAGACACTGGGGCTCCCCTCAGATACCGTCTATCCCAGAATGGTTCAAACAAATTAACAAAATAGCCGAAATGGAGGAACTTATCTCCATCTCCCGAGACAAATTCTCAAAAACATGGGCATGTTGGTTCCGTACAACCGACAGATATCGAACCCTGATGAATGATAGTTAGACCGTGACTTACACATACATGACGAGCACATACGGAACGCACAATTTATTCCCCACAGACGTCCCTCCCCTTTCTATTCCCACCCATACCTCAACTGACATGGATCTCCCAACCCTAAACAAGGGATGAAGTTGGGAGACCGCATGTCTGCATACCCCCAGCCAAACTTCATGAATATCATTGCCACACCCTCATACTCTTGCTCACCTTAAAACGATACCACGCTACATTCAGTTGACATGTGGCGGAGACTGAGGAGATAACTATCGCCCCCGGGTCACTTCGACCACACTCCCCACAGCCCCCCTCGCCCCCCCCTTCACACCCACCCCCACGATCCCCGCCCTAACCCCCCATTGCTTTAGCTCTCCCCACTCAACCAGTATGACCCTGCCATAATACTGGTTGTTGTCGGGGTTCTCATAACAGAGCTCCCAGTCAACAACCTCGCACCTCAGAAGTTCAAGAATATCATACAAACCCCCACAATTTTTCTCTACAACTCGGAACCCCCTCCCCTTGTAAGTCGCAGCGCAAGTGGGAATGAGGAAAACACATGTTGACACCCAACAACATAACGCTAAATATGCTAAGTCAATGTGATATTCCTCCTTCTAACAATTACATCTTTGGTGCACTGTCTATATATGAAAACTGTTTATGTATATATGATGTTTTCATTTACACAACTCTCTGACACACTTGTACTCACTTATTGCAAATAAGATTGTTCCACGATTCCTTAATGTTTGTATGATGATATTGTTATTTTGTTATGCTATATTCTCAATAAAAAAAAATTTTTGAAAAAAAAAAAAAAAAAGACAGAGAAAAAACAGAGTGCAGAGTTCAGAAGTGCACTACATAAAGAATGCAGGGCTCAGCTGTGTTCATCTATGCAGCCTCACCTGTGCCCATCTATGCAGCCTCACTAGTCCCCATCTATGCAGCCTCACCAGTGCCCAGCAATGCAGCCTCACCTGTGCCCAGCAATTCAGCCTCATCAGTGCCCAGGAATGCAGCCTGTCCAGTGCCCAGGAATGCAGCCTGACCAGTGCCCATCAATGCAGCATCAACCGTGCCCAGCAATGCAGCCTCACTTGTGCCCAGCAATGCAGCCTCACCTGTACCCAGGAATGCATCGTCACTTGTGCCCAGGAATGCAGCGTCACCTGTGCCCAGGTATGCAGCGTCACCTGTGCCAAGCAATGCAGCCTCACCAGTGCCCAGCAATTCAGCCTCACCTGTGCCCAGCAATGCAGCCTCACCTGTGCCCAGCAATTCAGCCTCACAGTGCCCAGGAATGCAGCATCACCTGTGCCCAGGAGTGCAGCATCACCTGTGCCCAGGAGTGCAGCATCACCTGTGCCCAGCAATGTAGCCTCACCTGTGCCCATCAATGCTGTGTCACCTGTGCCCAGCAATGCAGCCTCTACAGTGCCCAGCAATGCAGCCTCTACAGTGCCCAGGAATGCAGCCTCATCTGTGCCCAGGAGTGCAGCATCACCTGTGCCCAGGAATGCAGTGTCACCTGTGCCCAGCAATGCAGCCTCATCTGTGCCCAGGAATGCAGCATCACCTGTGCCCAGGAATGCAGCATCACCTGTGCCCAGGAATGCAGCGTCACCTGTGCCCAGCAATGCAGCCTCATCTGTGCCCAGGAATGCAGCCTCACCTGTTCAAATTCAGCATTGTTAGTCTCCCCCCCAGTACCCGGTCCGGGCAGGGACTTCCAAATCCTGTCCACCAATAAGATGATCCCCGCGGTGCAGCTATTTAGAAAACAAATGTCTCTGGGCCCCCTGTGTTCAGTGGGAGGCGGGGGACAGAGAGCAAACGATTTCTTAATTTTTGGGTTTAGGCGCTCCCGTGGTGTATTTATATTGAAGAGGCCGGGCTTCAACCGTGTAGCGTGCTGCGGTGGATTTATCCGCCTAAACCCAAAAATGAAGAAGTAGTCCACTTACTGTCCCCCGGCCCCCACTGAGCACAGGGGGCCCGGAGACGTTTGTTTTCTAAAAAGCTGCACCGCGGAGGATTAGCTTATTGGTGGATAGGATTTTGGAGACCCCACCCGCTCTACCTCTAGCCCCCCCCTGCTGAGATGACAGATCCGGGGACAGATCTGGGGACAGACAGGCTTCCGGAGAAAGCGTCCTCAATCCGTGGACATCTGGTCATCCTATCCTTCACTATATTAAATAAAGAACCCCTTCAGAGTCACAATAGGAACATGAATAAAACAGCCTTTCCTGGAATAATCCTGTATTTTACTGTACTTGAGATAGACTACGATAAGAATTCCCTGACACGTGTAGTCCCCCTGCCAGGCTCCTAAACAGATGAATATTCAGCAAAAGAGACAGAGATGTGTGTGGTTTGCTACACTGTTGCTCTGCACTGCAAGATATGAGAACAGAGTAAGCAAAGGTCCCTGCACACTGCCTTGGAAATGGATCATAGCATTCCTGGACCATCAAAACCTGGGGCATGCTGTGCTGCAAATTAGGGAGCAAGCTTCCTGGATAGTGGATCTATCACTTCTACAGTATCTATTACTTCTGATGGTTGTTTCATGTTATTGGCCTCTCTCTCTGATGGGAGACCTTGCTTAACAGTAATAGGACACATCTTGTGGGAAGGAGCAAACTCAGTGCCATTGACCAGGTTGCTTGGCTGATGGGTGCTGAGTGTAGTATGGTGGTCCTAAAGCAGTTTGCAGGAAACAGGGGGGGCTGCTTTTTCTGTTATGCTGCCTTAGCAACCTTACCCTTAAAGTAAACCTGTAATAAAAGAAATACAGTAGGGTTGCCAGTGCCGATTTCTTCTGCAAATGTTAGTTGCCTGGCTGTGAGACTGACTGTTTAATACTTTCAGAGTCACTGGCCTGAAATACATATACAGATAAGGAAAGTCAGAGTAAAATCATAAGGCATATACATACTGGTTCTAGATCAGTGACTTAGTATTGAAGCCAGAGGATCAGCATTACAGCCAGACAGCTTCATGTTTCTCTAACGACAATGTTACCTTAAGATGGCTTTGCCAGTTTAAAAAAAACATACATTTCCAGATCTCAAGGGTTACCTGAACTGTGATTCCTACTCCCTTTTCATTTTGGTGCTGTGCATGGGGAGGATGTTGGTGACCTCTCAAATTTTTTGATTTGATCTAGATTGATTCGTGAGAATTAAAATGAATGAAAGACAAAAAACTATTTGGTTTTGGAGAGAGTAGAGAAGGGTAAATCCCCAAAAGGTTATTTTTGCTGTCAATGTCTCACTGCAGAGATTTCCTTTCACTTTCTGTCCTGGAGACATAACAGGAAATTAAAGGAACTTGCAGCAGAAAACCGACTGAATAATAGTGTATGGGGCAATGCAGCAGATTGAATGGTTCAGCCGTGGCCAGTAGATGGGGCAAAAATCACATGCCGTGGGGAATAGCTGTGCCACTTGATAAAAAGTCCTTTGGGAAGGAGCCAAGAATTGAGGCAGTATAGTGAAGGGTGGACCGATGGCTGACAGGTGAGCACAGATGGGCACAGATAGAAACGACTCATGCAGCATAGATGCCCAACAACAGTGGAACATGCAGTGGAAACAACCAGGAGGGTAGGGGGAGGAGACAGAGTAGGAACACAGCAGGCTGATATCCACAGGGGGATTAGCTCCACACAACATGGGTTAGTTCAAGGTAATAGCATAAGACACAGGAACAATGTCCCAGGAAACTATCTCATCCGGTTCTCGCTGTGTCTCGATTCCTGCCCAAGGTAACTGGTTCTGGATGGTCACAGTCTCTGCTTGACTCCCTCAAGAAACAACCTCTGGGGTGACTGCAGGGTCAGTGCTGATAAGTGGCAGATGCCATAAGTGCCCTCATGGAATCCTCATAGACACTGTGCAGTCTATGTCCAGTGATGTGGGATGGCAGGTATGCACGCCGTATGGATGGAAGGAGAGGCCGGGTCACATGATGTAGTGACATCGATGCATTTCGCTCACCGGGTCACGTGAGCTTCGTCAGGATACTGTGAGTGTCCGTACTGGGGCTTATAACTGGAAGAAGATACCTCCCCTTTTGAATTTTTCCCTCTTCACTCACCACAGACTAAAAGATCCACATTATGAATTAACCAATAGAGAAATGATAATATTTGTGTGCAAGATAAAATATTTGTATCGTATTTGTTATTTACCACAGGTACAAATGAGATTTTCAGCCATTAGTTACACTAGGTATTACATCCAGGGAACCAAAGACAATAGCATCCACAGCAAATCAATCAAATACATTTAGAAATACAGAGCAAAGTCAATTTAAATTTAAATTTTAAAGGGGAAGAGGGAAACAGAGGAGACAGGAGACGCCAACCATAAAAAGGTTTTCACAGAAAATAATGATTTTTTTCAAATGTTACATCTAGGGATTCAAGAATACCTGTAAACTGAGCTTAGTATTAAGCCCCTTGGGAATCATCATTTGTAAATGTAAAATCCACTCTTTTTACTTCCGAAAGGAGGACCGTGTCAAAGTCCCCCCCTTCGACAGGATAGAGTGAGGGCAAAGAACCTTTTATTCTCAGGCTATCAGGGGAGGAATTATGAAATCTGTCAAAGTGTTGAGCTATAAGCATACGTTCCAGTTTTTCTTGATTTCCAGGGTTCCTGATGCTACTCAAGTGTTCACCGATGCGGATACATAGTTGGCACTTCGTCTTTCCAACACAGAATTTTTTGCAAGGGCAATCAAGAATGTACAGAACCCTTGCAGTACTACAATTAATGAATTGTTTAAAATAATAGACCTTTTGTTTACAAATCGGCAAATATGGCAAAGTCCTCAAGGGAACATACCAGTAGGGCGAGACAGCCCAGATAGCCAGTTTTCCGTTGGGGGGGGGGGGGTTTTCCGTTGGGGGGGGGGGGGTGCGTACAAATTCCGAGTGCACCAGGTTGTCCCTAAGATTTTTAGCCCTTTTAGAGACACAAGTAATGGTCGAGGCCCTATAATCTGAGACAGTTCATGTGATTGAGATAAAATATGCCAGTGCTCAGTCAAACAGACCGAACTTTGTTCCAGAAGGTCCTCCCGTTTGGGTGAGGACCCTTTTTCCATGCCTGCCTAATCGTTTGGTGTGAAAAGCCTCTATTTCTACAATAAAATTCTTTGACAAGTATAGCCTCTATTTCTAAACCTTCGATAGAGTTCCTCAGTTTCAGATCGATAATCAGTGTCAACAGAGCAGTTTCTGCGAAACTGACCCATGAGAATTCCCCTGATGAGTGATGGAGGATGAGTGAAAAAGTGTGTTAGCAGCTGTCTCTTTTCTGAAACTTCTTGTCTCAAGTCTGCTATTGCAGATAGATATAGACAAGTCCAGGTTATGCTATTACCTTGAACTAACCCATGTTGTGTGGAGCTAATCCCCCTGTGGATATCAGCCTGCTGTGTTCCTTCTCTGTCTCCTCCCCCTACCCTCCTGGTTGTTTCCACCACATGTTCCACTGTTGTTGAACATCTATGCTGCATGAGCCGTTTCTATTTGCGCCTGTCTGTGCTCACCTGTCAGCCATTTGGTCCACCCTTCACTATACTGCCTCAATTCTTGGCTCCTTCTTAAAGAACTTTTTATCAAGTGGCCCAGCTATTTCCCATGGCATGTGATTTTTGCCCCTTCTACTGGTCTTGGCTGAACCATTCAATCTGCTGCTTTGCCCCGTACACTGTTATTCAGTCTGTTTTTTGGCTCTTTCTGCAGAGTGCGCTGTGATTGGCCAAAACATGCAGGTCAGGTGCATCTCTCTATCTATCATCTTTATTTCTATATTTGTAGTTTAAAAGGCATCTTATATCAGGGGCAGGCTGAGCAATTTACAGTTCAAATTGTTTTGCATTTAAAGGGATTAGCTTCAGTGTGTAAAGAGATACTAAACACTACACTCCCCCCATGCATTTTGGAACTATAGCTGATAATGTCTTAATTAGTTGCTGCTGTGTGATCCTTCTACAGTGTGGACAGGGTTAAATGGAATATTCATTATTGCAGAAGTGCAGCAGCCATCTTTAAGGAGACCACTTTGTAATGCTTGTCTACGGAGTGTTTCCAATGCAGGGAGCAGCTAACATAGCTGGGTCTGATTCGATTCTGCAGGTGACTGGCTGATGCAACAAAACAGAGGGAAGTGTGTCTGCAGGCTGAAGAGGAAAGGGGAGAGGACTGTCTTGAAGCAAGCAGGTGTGTTGGGAAAAAGGATCCTGCTGCTAGTTGAACAGAACTCGGGCATAGCTGACCACAATCGGGAGGGACTGCTCATCATGCAGGGCAAAGTGTGATTTGGATGCCTGGTGTGATCAGACTGTACTAGAGAGCACTCCCATCACTTGTAAAGAAGGAAAAGAGGGACTGTCTCAGCAGGATTGAAAGAGAGATCACAGCAACTTCTATACCTGTCTGACTTTAACTGGACCTTTGCTGATCCAGTGCACATGTCTGGAAACCCAGAAGAGGGCATCCTGGATCTGGCAAGAGGCTAACATTGAACAAGGTAAACTGCTGTCTGCTGGAAACTGTTGTGCTTTCTTCCAGGGCCCTAACTTTTTCAGTTAACGGGTTCTTTTTTTTTACCAATCGACAGCTGGATAATGGCCCTGACAGAATTTCCCCACTCGATCAGCCCTGCAGACTATAGCCTGCAACTCTGATCAGTGTATTCTGACGGCGGGGACGAAGTCCCGCTGTCAGGATACAATAAATGAATGTGGATGGGGGAATCGGGTCATTTTTATTTTTGTTCAACCCCCTGGTTACAAAAAAAAATTCATCTGTGGCCAGCCATATTACTCTCTTTATATACCATTGCTAGGTAAATGCAGTTCAGTTCTGTGAATTACTGTTAGTCAGAATACTGCTGGTTTTTGCCAATATCTCTCAGGGTAACGTTATTGTTCTATTGATTGTTTGTATAAGTACACTTGCTAATCCTCTCTTCTTTTAGGTTGTGCATGGTCTAAATAAATCCTTTGAAAGATATCAAAATGTGTCAGTAAGTGTTGGGTGAGCGAAGTGTGTCATCTTCAGGTGTGCAGAGAAATCACAAAATTCAGCAGCTCCTCTGGGGGTAGCGCTACATTTGAGGAAAAAAAATGTTTTCGAAATCAATTAAACCTAACGATGAACAGAATGATTTTGTCAAAATTGTTTTTTTTGTAAATTTATAGCTGCCACTGTATTTATTTCTAAGCACACTCAATGTGCACATAGAAAGAAATACTTTAATTAAGTCAGTACACAGTTAAAAAATAATTAAAATTTAAACATTTTTTTTTTTAATATAATACATAAAATAATAAAATATTTTGTATCCATTTCTATGAAAGATTAGAGTTTATCCTCTATTGCCCTTAAAAAAAACAACCTTCATTTTGCCTTAAAGTGGTTCTAAAGGCTTAAGGGTTTTCATCTTCATGCATTCTAAGCATTAAATTGAAAAACCTTCAGTGCGCAGCTCCCCCTTCAGCTCCCCCCTAATACTTACCTAAGCCGAATCTCAATCCAGCCGAATCTCAATCCAGCGATGTGCACAAGAACTGCGTCTCTCCCGAGTACATCCCTCCTCATTGGCTGTGATGCAGCATCAGGAGCCATTGGCTCCCACTGCTGTCAATCACAGCCAGCGAGGAGGCATACAGAGATGCAAGGGAGCGAGCATGCATGAGTGCCCCCTTAGCAAACGGCTTGCTATGGGGGCACTCAGCAGGGAACCCAAAAAGAGGGAGATTGAGGTTGCTTTGTGCAAATCAATTGCCTAGAGCAGGTAAAAATGAATTTATTTAAATTTTTTTGCCTTTACAAACACTTTAATGGCAAATTTCATCAAAGTTTTTCCCAAAAATGTTGGCAAAGCCTACTTAATGCTTGTTTCACTTCAGCTGTGATGGCACAAATTGTCCCTTGTCCAGAAGAAGGAAAAAAGGCATGATACTGTTGATACTGTTGTTTGAAGAATACACTGAAGTTGTTGAAAATTAGCTGCTTAACAGAAGGTAATTTTTTCTATCTAACAAGCAATACACAAACTGGTAACCAGTAGGCGAGTCTATGCTCATTGGCAAAAGATAGGGAAGGATAATAAATAAAATAAAAGTCCATACAGTCTATGTAGGGTTGGGAATTAATGGAGAAGAGATGGCCAGATGCTCAGATTCACTGGTGAGTAGGGGAGACACACAAATTTACCAGCAGCTACTCAACAGGGTGTGGGATTCCCTCAAGGACAAATAGAACAGCAGAAGACAGGGCACCAGGTGAGTATGAGTAAAAGCCAACAATAATTTTATTCCATATCCACTTACATCAAAAGATTCTTGCATACAGCATACAGGGCTAGTGTGAGGTGCAGAATGAACGGGCAGCTGTCTGTTATTCTCAAGGTATGGGCTTGGCACATGCATAACCTTTCAGAGAATTACTGCCCCTGGGAGGTATAGAACCTTCTCTTTTTTCACTTTCAATAGATGTTTTTTAAAGTATTTCAAAGTATAATTAATAGTATGAAGAAGCATGCAAATATTATCAATGCACAATTCTTTATTAGGACTGTTGCCACTGATTGTAGAGAGTTGAAGAAAGTGAATAGATAGCACTGGACCTGTAGGGTTATCTCGCTGGTATTGATATCTTAAAGTATTAATGTTGATGTAAATTATCTAGTTCCTAAGCTGGCAGCTTCTACACCCCAGAGGATCTCCACAGTCTCCCTGGCTTGTAGTGTAATGTAACAAAAATTGAAATTGAAGTTTCACACAATTGCTAAGGTCTACTCACAACTTTGTTCTGATAAAAGTCAGGAGTATGATCCAAAAAGTAGAGACATAGATAGGTATGCCAAAAGTCTATAATGTTGCAAAGGTGGTCTATAGTTATCTGAAAAGAAATTCAAGTGGCTAGCAAAACACCAGCTCAATTGTGCTGCTGGTTCAATTAGAGGATTCGAAAAGAAAGACCAAAGAAAAAAGAAATAACCCTGATAAGGAGGGGAAAAGATATGTCGGAAGAGGATAAGATAGGGAATAAAGCAAGGTGCCATAGAAGAAGGAAGAGGAAAGGGAGGTAAGAAAGGGGAAAGGTGTGTGCGTGGAGGGGAGGGCATTAAGGGACATCAAATACACCCAAGCCAGGTCCTTCGGGTTCAACACCTACAAAGATGAATAACTTGCTATGGGCATCGAGGGATGGATGCATTGTATCCAAGGGGTCCATACCACAAGAAATTTCCTATGTGTGTTTAAAAGAACACTGCTATGCTTTTTGTTTAGCCATGAACTTTCTTGAAGTGGGTGAGCTGATGTTTGTAAAACATCACCAGAGGTAGCTCAACTGCAATAGTCTTGAATGCAGATTCAGTTGTGGTTATGTTAAATGAACAGGAGGCCATTTTGGATCAATTTTGTATCCAGTCTTCCCTTGTTTTAGTGCACCGAAGATCCCTTTCGTATGCTTTTTCTTAAAAAAAAAACACATCACTACATCCATGAACTTCCTTGAAGTGGGTGAGCCGTGTTCTTCCAAGCTCTTGCTATGGTCTGTTTTGCCACTAATAGGATGTAAGTTACTACCTTGAATTGAGATTTGGTGAGATCAGGGGGACAGGCCGTTTCTATTGCAGTCAATGCAGCCGTTTTGTGTACTGAGATGAGAAGAGAAGAATAAGTTCTCCAGTACTCATCTCAGTATATTAAACCGGCAATGCTCTGAGATAAGCTGAGATCATCATGATCTCGGTTTATCACAGTTTATTAAACGTACACCTTAAGGTGAAGCAAAACAAACCAGAGGTCTCTAGGGAAGGAACAATGAAACAGAGTCTGCAAATGTTTGATAACTTTGGTCCAAAATCTAGCAAGCATGGTAACAGTCCTCCATATTTGTAAAACATCACCAGAGGTAGCTCAACTGCAATAGTCTTGAATGCAGATTCGGTTGTGGTTATGTTAAATGAACAGGAGGCCATCTTAGATCAGTTTTGTATCCAGTCTTCCCTTGTTTTGGTGCACCGAATGTACTTCTCCTATTTGGAAACGTATCTATGGTTGTATGTGTATTCAAATTGTTTAG
The DNA here is from genome assembly GCA_028564925.1 of Lithobates sylvaticus. NCBI lineage: Eukaryota > Metazoa > Chordata > Amphibia > Anura > Ranidae > Lithobates > Lithobates sylvaticus. The sequence goes on from CM053026.1 coordinate 562,047,335, forward strand.
TTGTGAATAGATGATGGATATCAATTTAGGTGAGAGAGGAATATGGTAGCAGATATGTTCAAAAAATTAAAGCAGGGTTGTAAGGTCTTTGTTGGCAAGTGTAGGGCAAGTTAGTGCATTATTTGTAAAAAAAAAGAAAAGCTCAGAAGATAGAGCATGATATTTTTCCCTAATTTCTGCCAAAGTGTATGTGGTGCGACCATTGAGAAATTAGTAGAAAATGCTACCATGGATGGCGTTAGGAGATTCTAATCCTAGAGGGAACAAGGGATTGCCTAGAAAGCATAGGAAAGGCAAGTGTGGTGAAATTAGTTTGCTGACATACTTGGTGGTGTCCCAAATATTAAGTGTGCCACAATAAGGGACTTATAAAAGCAGGTCTGAACCTGGAGGTAAGTGAGGGGAAGGGGGGCACAGGGGAGAAAATGTCTCCAGGTCAACCCACATAGGGTCTTGTATTGAAGCATATAAGTAAATCAATGCAGTTATTTGTGCAGCCATAAAATATTTAATAAAGTTAGAGACTCCTTGCCCACCTTTCCGCTTATGTGCGAACATTTTTTATTCCAAGGAATGTGTATTTTTTATTTCGACCAGATAAATGTGAGGACATCATTTTGGAAAGATTTGAATGCGTAACATGGGCTTGGGAGAGAACAAAACAAGTAGCGTAGTTTTGGTAAGACTGTCATTGTGATAGCAATAATTTTACCTATCCAGGATAAATGGAGGCGTGACCAGGTGGAAATAGGAGTTTTTATTCATTAGAAGTTTGAAATGTAGTTGGTGGCATAAAGGGTATGGTACAAAGGAGTTAGATCAATTCCCAAGTAGTCTAGGTGGGAATTAGACCAGGTCAATTCATAGTTTTGTCTCAAAGAGTCTATGGTGATATCTGGAAGAGAGATGCTGAGAGCTGTGGACTTTATTAATGGTAAGACCTCATATTTTGGAAAAATGTTCAGGTGTGGAGAACAAAACAGGTAATGCTGTGTGCGGTTGGGTCAAGGTTAGGAGTAGGTCGACAAAGAACAAGAAGATTTTAAATTATTTAGGTCCTAGGTAGGTTCATTGAGGAACCTTTTCTTTTTTTTACTTTATTTCATGATTAGTTGTCAACAAGGACACCAGACGTGGCTTCTGTCAATGGTGTCAAAGTATTTATAGGACATACACCATCTCAAAGTACAAATCAGTTACAAGCAATAGAAAACTGCAGAAAACTGGAATAGGAAGCCTTTCATTTTACTGCACCACTGCCAAAATTCAATACAATTGTTGTTTTATATTCACCATAAACCTCCAGTTATATACATTTGCTTTATGATCATGTCATTCTCATTTGTATATATTAAGCCTGAATTCAATAGATTGTCATAGCCAGTTTTATTTATTCTGTTGTAAAATCTGCCAGTTTTATAGAAAAAATAGATAATTTATTATTTTATGTTTTGAAACATTTGCAAACGACTCTAGGGCTGCATCCTCTAATGTATACTCAAGGTTAATGGTGCATGGATTGATTTATCCCCAATGTAGGGGATACGACTGTCCTGAATAGATTTAAGGTTTGCCTCCAGGTTTCAGGCAATGAACATTGCACCTTTTTTTTTATTAGTTATTTGTTGAGGAATAGCATGAAAGAAAATCATGATTTTGAATGCATAGCATAGAATATGCTTAAGTCCCCCACATTCTTATATGCTAGTCCTTCCAGAAATCAGTGTCAAAAATGTATTATTCCATGCTACACAATATGTTTACTATGCAAATTTATTGTAAGCATTTTATTTTGAGAAATCATTGTATTTGGCAGCACTGTGCCTGGTTTTGATAACTGAAACAACTCTTTACTACTGTGCAAAGATGAGCAAGAAATGAAAATATTGCACAAAGACGTTGAAGTATGTTTTTTTTGTTGATGTTTTCTTGGTGGAAGCAAAAAATGATCTTAAAAGACATACCCTAAACACAGTGGATTACTTTTTTTTTTGGAGTAGGAAGAAATTATAGCACCGTACACCGTAGAGTAGTATTATCTGGCAATGGTGGATGGACCACCAAAACAGGCTTCAGGTTCTTCTCTACAAATTACACTGGTTGAACACAAAGTTGTGCAAGATATTGGGGGCTTTTTACGAAAGGCAAATCCACTTTGCACTACAAGTACAAGTGCAAAGTGCACTTGAAATTGCACTGAAGGAAGTGCAGTCGCTGTAAATGAGGGGTAGATCTGAAATGAGGGGAAGCTCTGATGATTTTATCATTCAATCATGTGCAAGCTAAAATGCTGTTTTTGTTTTCCTTGCATGTCCCCCTCGGATCTACAGCGACTGCACTTCCAAGAGCACTTTCAGTGCAATTTCAAGTGCACTTTTGACTTGTAGTTTGCACTTGTAGTGCAAAGTGGATTTTCCTTTCGTAAACAACCCCCCTTGTCCGCTGTTTAGAATAACACAGGAAGAGACTTTGTAAAAACAGGCTAAGTAATTAAATAGATAGCCAGCTCCCTGGACTGAAAAGGTGAGGATTTTTATGAAATAAATACAAACATTTTTCTGTATGTTGAAACATCTATCTCCACCCTAACTACACCTTCTAGACCAGCCATGAACACCTTATCCTCTGACCCAATCCTTGATCAGCTCCTGCTAAGGTCATTCTTCCACTGCTCTATGGACAGCTACTATGTTGACTTCTTTATTTCCTCTGAAAAAACATTTTCTGAAAAAAAATTCAGTTTCTGCTCTGCCTCCTTTCTCTTTCTTCCCTAGTCAGCTACTGCACTATTATATTATACTATTATAACACCAGCCTCTCCTGCAATCTGGTTACCAAACCCCCATAATATGGATCGCCCAGAGGTAGCGCATTCATGGACACAGGCACTTCAGTTATTGGTTCCATGGCCCCGGAAACTTTAGATGGAAGCATACACCTTGCTAATGAAACAAACTTTTGAGTTTGCAGTCAAGACAAACTGATATCCTTTTTGAGCCAGGGATTAAAAAGAGAACTGGGAATTGCATGCACATGTACTGTATTTCATTAGATGCATTGCATTGAACTTTGGGTCATTTACTCTGCCATTGATCAGACAAGGCACTTTATTTGGATCCACAAACTGTTTCAACTCAGTGCTTGGCCTAATGACATGTGAATACAATAATGTGCTTTTTATTAATATCTTCCAGCTATTACTAAAACGGTGATAACAAAATACAATTTAGCCTATACTGAAGAAAGTTTATACAATTATGTATGTAGCGCTGACACTTAACTAAGTGTGCGCTATACATTGGTAAATTTAGTTTTCCAGAACTGTAACAAAGTTTTGGGGGTTAATTGTGCAGGTTTTTACTTTGGCGTCAGTTTGGCTGGGCTGTACTGAAGTTCTGCCTGGTCATAGGTGCAGTGAGGCACCTGTGACAGGCTGAGAACCAAGCCTGGTTGGACGTGTTAGGTACCAATCTTTCCCGGAGCCAATCAGTGGGTGCGTCTGGCCCCGCTGCGTAATCTGGGAAGGGGTATTTAAGATGCTGAAGTCACGTGTTCAGGGTTCGGCTGCTGCTTTGATTCCTGGTTCCGGTCTGGGCCAACCCCATGAGGGATCCCGGACCCAGGAGTGTCTGCCGTCCCAGTGGGCATGGTCGCCCTGACCGTCCCCGGAGGCCCTCATGGTCTGGGGTGGGGATCCGTCCATTCCCGAGCCTCGAGGCTGGCTAGTTCGAGGCCCAGTAACTGAAGAAGGATTCGGAGGTGTCCCGGTGTGCTCTCGGTATTGGAGGGACAAGGCAACTCGTACAATCGACCAGGGGAGGACTCTTCGGAGGAGGGCCAAGAAGCTGACTGCTCGGTAAGAGCCTGGGAGCTGAGTTGTATGGACACTAGAGAATCCACACTTCTCACAGTATCGCCAATAAGGCTGAGAGATCCAGGTACTGTGGGAAAGGTTCCTATTTGTCTTTAGTTACAATCTAGTCTGTGGCAGAGACTTTGCAAAGTTTCCAGATCACATGTTGGCTACTAAATCTATGGTTAGAGGTTTATCCAGCAGTGAAGCGCCCAGTTGCGAGTGGCTACTCTCTGGGCTATCTAAGAGACATTCAATTGATGTCAGCAGTTCTAAGTGCCTGAGGTTTATCACCAGTGCCCTCTATTCCCACCTGAGACTGTGTTATAGTTGGATGTTACCCCTGCAAAATAAAAATCCTCAAAAGGACATTTGTGTGTCAGCTTCTGAAGTTACTGGATATTTACCCTGGGAACCCCTAGACAACGAAAGACAAGCTACGAGGAGGTAATTGGTAAGCCCAGAAAATTCAAGGTCGCCCCTAGGGGTTATGGCCGCTACATGTATAAATTTGCATCTGAATGATATGCTGCCGCTATAACCAACCAACTCAGAATACCATGTGTCAACCAGTGGTTATACTTATTTGAAATATTTTCATATAAATACAGTATTTTTGGACATTAATAATTCAAGTGGGCTGTGCAGTAAATTATTTTCTGTGGTCAGCTCTCACACTGCCTATTTTATTAATGCTCAATGACCAGCTACCACTCCATTTTAGCCTTCAACATCTTACCATAATCAGCTTATGATCACCCCAATTCAGTCAGCTTGAGTTTTGCTCCCCTCTTCTCAGTCCTACATCAGTTGCCATTCTTCTGTTCCTTTCCTTATCAGTTGTCCATCCATCACTCTTCCATGTCAAGTGCATAGGAACCAAGATAGGAACCAAGATACTGTATGTTATTAGTTGTTAGCAGGGGCGTTGCTAGGTCTACAAAATGGGGGGTCACCATGTGACATGAGCATGTGACCCGCCCCTTGTCCCTATATAAGTCACAGCTTAGCGTGTCTCTGCCATTACGGCCAGAGAGAGCGTCATGTCAACATCGGATGAAGAAAGAGGAACAAGAAGCAGAAGCTGAAGGCGGTGGCGGCGGCGGCGACACGAAGACACCCGAAGTCGGAACAAGACCCCCAGGCGGCGGCGGCGACGAAGAAGAAAGCCGGGCTCCTCCGCTAGTGAAAGAGCTAGGTAAAAGAGCAGAAGATAGCGGAGGAGTCCGGCGAGAAGACCCCCCAAGACGGAAGAAGACCACCGGAGCTGTGCAATAAAGTATTTTAAAAAATTGTGTCGTTTTTTATTTACACTTTTTTCCTTAGGTGAATGGGTAGGGGTACATCGTACCCCATACTCATTCACATAGGGTGGGGGCCGGTATCTGGGGGCCCCCTTATTAAAGGGGGCTCCCGGATTCCGATAAGCAGACCCCGACAACCAACGGCCAGGGTTGTCGGGAAGAGGCCCTTGTCCTCATCAACATGAGGACAAGGTGCTTTGGGGTGGGGGGGCTGCAGGGCTCCCCTTTCCCCAGGGCACCCCCCATGTTGAGGGCATGCGGCCTGGTATGGCTCAGGTGGGGGGGGGCGCTCGCTCGTCCCCACCCCCTTTCCTGACCGGCCGGGCTGCGTGCTCGGATAAGGGTCTGAGATGGATTTGGGGGGACCCCCATGCCATTTTTTCGGCGTAGGGATTCCCCTTTAAATCCATACCAGGTGACGGGGCTAGCGCGGCAGCATTGCCTTCCTTCGCTAGCCCTGTCTACCTGGAGTTACGTTCTAAATGAACGGACTTTCCTCCGTGTGTGAGGCAAGTCCGTTCATTTCAAAAGTCCCGCAAACTAGTACACAGACGGCGGTATTGTCCGCCGGATTCGCGAGTCCAGCGGACAATTTTAAGTCGAAATTTAAAACTTAGTCCGCCGGACTCTAGTCCGGCGGACAATCCCGTGGGAAAGTTTGATCGTGTGTACGCGGCCTTATCTGTTGTATGTCTCCTGAACATCATTCAGTGTTTCTCCTCTATATTCCATCCCTACCTATGTGGTGTTTTAACCCTTCCTGCTAATATTTAATGGGGTGTTTCCAGCTCCTTTTTTCTTGAATATATTTGTCTGTTATATGACCAGATTCTGTGTTTTTCGCTGAACCATAAATCTGGCCATACACGAGTAGAATTTTGTTTAAACAATTTTGTTTTTGGGATGTTTGACTTTCTAATGGTTACTTGGTTACTAATCAAATTGAGGATCGCTTGGACCACAGTGATGAGTAAATCCAAAGGAACAAGAAAATGTTCCCAAACAGTTTTCATTCAGGAAAAATCATACATATTGTAATGCACATGTGAAATTTTAAAGGCTTACAAACAAAATTAACTATCTGATGTTGATGGCAAGTTAAAATGCTCTAATTACAATTTTTCAGGCTTTCTCTATGAATGTTTAAATGATACTGGTGCATGGCCACCTTAAGTATTTAGCCTCCTTTTTATAATCTGCCTACTCTCCTGGAAACTTTCGGTTTAAGTGCAAGCTGCCTGTGTGGTTGCTCCCAGCAAACTTCCAACCTGCTTTCTTCTGTCTGTTTGCCTCATTTCTTAAAGTTGATGAAGGTGGAAAAATAGCGATAGACCTATAGGATTATCTTACTAGAATTGTTATCCCAAAGTATTGATAATAATGTAAATGATCTGGTTCCCAGGCAGGTCGCTTCTACACCCCAGAGGGTCTCTACTGTCTCTTTGGCTTGTAGTATAATGTAACAAAACTTTAACTGAAGTGCCACACTACTGCTAAGAGGTCTAGATACAACTTTATTCTAATAAGAGTCAGGGGGACAATCCAAAAAGCAATGTGTTTCAGGGGTACAAGAGTACCCCCATCAACAAGTCTAGAAAAAAACATAAGGACACCTCCATATCAATACAATATAGCCTCCTCAGGGTCATATTTAAAATCAAACATCCAATAGCCAATAGTATTGGAAGTATAAAAAATAATGTCAGATAACATTGAATAGATATTCAATATACAAAAACCTCAGACAAATTTAAAAACATGAATAATAAACCATACCATAACTTCCATCAATTGGGGGCAAATTAAAAAAACAATACCAATAAAACAATAATACAAACACACTCAGGCATTCAAATGAGTAAAAAAAAAAAAAAAATATATATATATATATATATATATATATATATATATATATATATATATATATATATATATACAGTGGGGATCGAAAGTTTGGGCACCCCAGGTAAAAATGTGCATTAATGTGCATAATGAAGCCAAGGAAAGATGGAAAAATCTCCAAATGCATCAAATTACAGATTAGACATTCTTATAATATGTCAAAAAAAAAGTTAGATTTTAATTTCCATCATTTACACTTTCAAAATTACAGAAAACAAAAAAAATTGTGTCTGCAAAAGTTTGGGCACCCTGCAGAGTTAATATCTTGTACTGCCCCCTTTGGCAAGTATCACAGCTTGTAAACGCTTTTTGTAGCCAGCCAAGAGTCTTTCAATTCTTGTTTAACCACCTCACTACCAGGCATTTTCACCCCCTTCCTTACCAAGCCATTTTTTAGCTTTCAGCGCTGTCGCACTTTGAATGACAATTGCGCAGTCATACAACACTGTACCCAAATGAAATTGTTATAATTTTTTCCCCACAAATAGAGATTTCTTTTGGTGGTATTTGATCACCTCTGCGTTTTTTATTTTTTGCGCTATAAACAAAAGAAGAGCGACAAATTTAAAAAAAAAACAATATTTTTTACTTTTTGCTATACTAAATATCCCCAAAAAATATATAAAAAAAACGTTTTTTTTTTTTCCTCAGTTTAAGCCGATATGTATTCTTCTACATATTTTTGGTAAAAAAAAATCGCAATTAGCGATTATTGATTGGTTTGCTCAAAAGTTATAGCGCTTACAATATAGGGGATAGTTTTATAGCATTTTTATTAATATTTTTTTTTTTTTACTAGTAATGGCGGTGATCTGCAATTTTTATTGTGACTGCGAAAATTGGGGCGGACACATCGGACATTTTTGACACATTTTTGGCACCATTGTCATTTATACAGCAATCAGTGCTATTTAAATGCATTGATTCCTGTATAAATGACACTGGCAGTGAAGGGGTTAACCACTAGGGGGCGGGGAGGGGTTAATATGTTCCCTGGAAGTGATTCTTACTGTGGGGGGAGGGGACTCACAAGGGGAGCAGACCGATCGGTGTTTCTCTGTACAGAGAACACACCATCGGCTCCTCTCCTCTGACAGGACGTTGATCTGTGTGTTTACACACAGATCCACGGTCCTGCTGTGTTCCCGGGCAATCGCGGGTGCCCAGCGGACATCGCGGCCGCTGGGCACGCGCATGGGGTTCCCAGTGACACGGCGAGCGCGCGCGCACGCGCTCCCGGCGGCGTGCCCATGCTCCCTGGAGTGCATTGAAGGGGAGGACGTCATATGACGTCCTCCCGCGCTGAGAGCTGCGCCGCCTGGCCGTCAATTGATGGCCGGCGGTCGCGAGGTAGTTAAGGTATCTTTGCCCATTCTTCCTTACAAAAGTCTTCCAGTTCTTTGAGATCTCTGGGCTGTCTGTCACGCACTGCTCTCTTAAGGTCTATCCATAGATTTTCAATAATGTTGAGGTCAGGAGATTGTGAAGGCCATGGCAAAACCTTCAGTTTACGCCTCTTGATGTAATCCCCCGTGGATTTTGAGGTGTGTTTAGGATCATTATCCATTTGTAGATGCCATCCTCTCTTTAACTTCAGCTTTTTCACAGATGGCATCAAGTTACCATCCAAAATTTGCTGAAATTTTATTGAATCCATTTTTCCTTCTACTCGTGAAATGTTCCCTGTGCCACTGGCTGCAATACAACCCCAAAGCATGATTGATCCACCCCCATGCTTAACAGTTGGACAGAGGTTCTTTTCATTAAATTCTGTGCCCTTTCTTCTCCAAACGTACCTTTGCTCATTCCGGCCAAAAAGTTATATTTTAACCTCATCGGTCCACAGAACTTGTTTCCAAAATGCCTCAGGCTTGTCTATATGTTCAAAAAACGGGTGAACCAAATATCTGCGCTAATTCCAAAAAGTGTAAAGTGATAGCAGCCAACACAGTTTGTTGATAAGCAAACTAAAAATATATAAAGTCCAGAGTGTAGCGCTGAAAATATGTGTTGAAATAAGATTGGAGATTATCCAAACATGTGAAAGTCCATCTCAAAATCTGACCAACAACGTGAAACAACGAAAAAATAAATGATGTGAAAAAATTCTGTCCAAGTTCAGTGCACAATATGAACAAGAAAAGGGGAACAATCCAAATTTATGTAATTTCGATCTGCTTACCAGAACCAAGTTGTCAATGAGTGATGTGGTCAAAAGGTGGCAGGTGAGACTTGATCAAAGCGACAAAAGAAGACCAGATCCAGACTCCTCCAGTAAGTATTAGATGACAGGATTCGCAAAACCAGGTAGATGGAATATGCTAAAGAAATCTCCCACAGGGTGAAGGAAGAAAGCAACCAATAGTGAAGCCTGCAAGGTAAAATCAAAGATTTTATTGTATACAGTCTACTTACATCAAAAAAGAGACATCAGGGCATACAGTATAAAAAAATACCAGGTACGCGTGCTTGCATCAGCCAGCCTAACCCAGTCAGGCTGGCTGATGCAAGCACTCGTACCTGTTATTTTATATATGCCCTGATGTCTCTTTTTTGATGTAAGTAGACTGTATACAATAAAATCTTTGATTTTACCTTGCGGTCTTCACTATTGGTTGCTTTCTTCCTTCACCCTGTGGGAGATTTCTTTAACATATTCCATCTACCTGGTTTTGCGAATCCTGTCATCTAATACTTACTGGAGGAGTCTGGATCTGGTCTTCTTTTGTCGCTTTGATCAAGTCTCACCTGCCACCTTTTGACCACATCGCTCATTGACAACTTGGTTCTGGTAAGCAGATCGAAATTACATAAATTTGGATTGTTCCCCTTTTCTTGTTCATCTTGTGCACTGAACTTGGACGGAATTTTTTTCACATCATTTATTTTTTCGTTGTTTCACGTTGTTGGTCAGATTTTGAGATGGACTTTCACATGTTTGGATAATCTCCAATCTTATTTCAACACATATTTTCAGCGCTACACTCTGGACTTTATATTGTCTATATGTTCATTTGCAAAGTTCAACCGCTGATTTTTGTGGTGAGGACGTAGAAGAGGTTTTCTTCTGATAACTCTTCCATGAAGACCATATTTGTACAAGTATCTCTTTATAGTGGAATAGTGTACCACAACTCCAGTGTCTGCCAGATCTTTCTGGAGGGATCGTGCAGTCAAATGTGGGTTTTGAATTGCTTTTCTCACAATCCTGCGAGCTGTTCTGTCTGATATTTCTCTTGGTCTTCCAGATCTTAACTTCCACTGTTCCTGATGACTGCCATTTCTTAATTACGTTCCGAACAGAGGATATTGACATCTGAAAACGCTTTGCTATCTTCTTATAGCCTTCTCCAGCTTTGTGAGCGTCAACTATTTTCAGTTTCAGTTTTCTAGACAACTGCTTAGAAGAACCCATGGTGCTGATTGTTGGGTCAAGGTCAGATGAGTCTGGCCATTTAAAACCTTTGAGATTGACATCACCTGGTCTTCCCAGACGATGATTGAGAACAATCCATGACACTGGCAGGTCTCAGCTTTGCAAAGGGGCAGTGCATGCTATAAATTCTGCAGGGTGCCCAAACTTTTGCAGACGCCTTTTTTTTGTTTTCTGTAATTGTGAAAGTGTAAATGATGGAAATAAAATCTAACTTTTTTTGACATATTATAAGAATGTCTAATCTATAATTTGATGCAATTTGGAGATTTTTCCATCTTTTCCTGGCTTCGTTATGCCCATTAATACACATTTTTACATGGGGTGCCCAAACTTTCGATCCCCACTGTATGTATATATATATATATATATATATATATATATATATATACATATATATCTATAGATAAAGATATATCTATCTATAGCTATAGATATATATATCTACAGTATATATAGCAAGAATTCAATCAGGGATTGTTGCACTAAAATATATTGAAAGTCCATAGAAATATACAAAAATTACATATTATGCTCTGAAATGCAACAGTTTCGGGCTTAACGCCCATCTTCAGGCTGAAACATAGCTGAAATGACATGCACAGTGCTCATATATGTATCTCACAAATAAATCATACAAAGCAGGAACCAATGTTAATTATTCCACATCAAAAGCACAAATTTTAATTGTTTCAGAGAAGTAGCTATCGAGTGACATTCATTCCTTACTACCAAGAAGAATAAACATCCTGCAGAAAACATGTTAGAAAACATCCAAAATTAGAACAAAGTATCAAACAAAAGAAAATATTTTTCTAAATAAATAAATAAAGATAAATAATAAGTAATAATAATAATAATATACACAGTTGAAAACCATGGAATTGATACAGTGCTTTTTAACCCCTTCTTTTACTTCTCATGTCTACATAAACAATTAAAATGGTATATATATATATTCATATTTTAATCTAAATAGTATCCCATTACTGGAAGCATTACTTGTTTGCCGCGGAAGGACTCCACTGACCACCGTGTCACTAGGTCTATATTTTTTAAGCATGTTAACACATTTTTTTCCCGAAGTATGAACACATGTATGTATGTTATAGCTGCCTGGCTAAATTCAAAGTCATGTTTGGCACTCTGAATATCAACCACCTTGGCTGAATAACTTGAAGTTGGTGTTTCTGATACTGTCCTAACTGAAGTAAGGAGAAAAAGATATAATTTTTATAGAATTTATGTAGTTTCTAGTCGTTCATAGAACTATTATATGATTGCCTTTAAATATAAATACACATATTCTTCCCCTGTATTTTTCCCTCTATTTTGCTCAGACTCCATGTATCTCAATAAGAATATTCTACAGCTTGTCAAAATTATGCAGGGGCAGCTTAAGAAAGGCAGTAACTTATGACCAACTTAACCGCTTCGGGACCAGGGCGGCTCGGCTGCGCTAAATCACGTACTTGTATGTGATTTTGTGCACGTGATCTGGGGCGTGTGCACACAGTGCTGGAGCGCTGCTCCTGCTGTTATTGGACACAGTGTGAGACAATCAGCAGGTCCGGCGAACTCGATGGCCGGCAGAACACGCCGATGTAAACAAGGCAGACCGCTGTTCTGTCAAAAAGTAAAAGAGAGATCTTGTGTTTCTGCTAAGTAGAAACACAGATCTCTCTTTTCATCCAGTGCATCCATTCCCCCCACAGTTAGAAAGCACTCATAGGGAACACACTTAACACTTTGATCGCCCCTGGTGTTAACACCTTCCCTGCCAGTGTCATTTATACAGTGTCAGTGCATGTTTTTTTTAGCACTGATCACTGTATTGGTGTCACTGGTCCCCAAAAAGTTTCACTTGGTGTCAAATTTGTCCACCGCAATGTTGCAGTCCCGCTAAAAATTCGCTGATCGCCACCATTACTAGTAAAAACACTAAAAAAATATAAAAAGTGCATAAAAATATCCTATAGCTTGTAGATGCTATAACGTTTGTGCAAACCAATCAATATATGCTTATTTCTTTTTTTTGCCTTAGCCAACATGTGCTTATTGTCATTCACTGACCTACACTTCTGTGCTGCAAATTTCTTCACTGTGTGCTGTGTGTTCTGTACTACACACTGCTACACTCTATACACTGTGCTGTGTGTTCTGTACTACACGCTGCTTCACTCTATACACTGTGCTGTGTGTTCTGTACTACACGCTGCTTCACTCTATACACTGTGCTGTGTGTTCTGTACTACACGCTGCTTCACTCTATACACTGTGCTGTGTGTTCTGTACTACACGCTGCTTCACTATATACACTGTGCTGTGTGTTCTGTACTACACGCTCCTTATCTCTATACACTATGCTGTGTGTTCTGTACTACACGCTGCTTCACTGTATACACTGTGCTGGGTGTTCTGTACTACACGCTCCTTATCTCTATACACTATGCTGTGTGTTCTGTACTACACGCTGCTTCACTGTATACACTGTGCTGTGTGTTCTGTACTACACATTGCTCCACTCTGTACACTGTGCTGTGTGTATACTCCATACTGCTCCTCTATGTACACTATGGGGGTTATTTACAAAAGGCAAATCCACTTTGCACTACAAGTGCACTAAAAGTACACTTGGAAGTGCAGTCGCTGTAAATCCGAGGGGGACATGCAAGGAAAATGAAAAAACAGCATTTTAGCTTGCACATGATTGGATGATAAAATCAGCAGAGCTTCCCCTCATTTCAGATCTACCCCTCAGATTTACAGCGACTGCACTTCCAAGTGCAAAGTGGATTTGCCTTTTTCGTAAATAACCCCCATTGTGGTGTTTTCTGTACTGCACACTGCTCCAATCTATTAAGTGTTTTATTTTTTGTTTTGCACACTCCTTTGCACAATGCTGCCTGTTCTTTACCGCACACTGCACACAATAACATTTTCATATCTCCCTGTAGTCTTTCTACTTTGCACCTAAATGTGCAGCTTCTGTGTCTCGTCTCCTCCCTTCTCTATCTTTTGCTCTGCTTTCTGCTCACTATAAGTGAATATTTAACACTTTCATTATCTTCACCCGACTCTCCTACTTCAGTTCCATTACTGATTGTCTTCTGTGTCATTTAACAGCTTTATGCCAGCTGCCTTCTCTCCACTTTTGCATTACAATATCTTCCTGGAATGCTTGCATTTTTAAACCAGAAGATATCATGCTCTAGTCTTTCTTCTCCATAAAACCTGCACCCAAATATTAAAAACACCCATTTATGTACAAGCACACATTTAGATAGATAGATAGATAGATAGACACTAGATAGATAGATAGATAGATAGATAGATAGATAGATAGATAGATTGCTCATAAATGTTCTCAGTGGGTGGCTCTGCTGGTCCTGCCAAATTTAACAAAAGTCACAGCCCCGGAAGTACCCAGCACATTTAATAAAATCATGATGTTTTTCTTTAGAGGAGGTGAGAACCTTCACTGACCACCAATGCCTGGCTGACCAGCAAAGCCTACAAAACATGATGGGCACCTTCAGGGTCCAGTTATTCCCCAGAGGTCCATGGGGTGCATTTATTGAAGTGTGTTGCATTCCACCACGGTGGAACAAAAATCAGGGAATACAGCAATTTTTGTAAGTTCATGGTACTGCAAAGCACAGCAGTACATAATGTATATTGCGGTGCACTGCAAAACAGTTGACTGGGAAGGGACGTTGCGGGTAATATTTACAATGAACGGCACTGTGGCGCACCAATTCACATAACGTGCATTACCCCAATGCCCTAATGTGAATGGGTCCTCACTGACCACCTACCCTGTTTCCCCCGAAAAAAAAGACCTAGCATGATTGTCGGTGATGGCTGCAACATAAGCCCTACCCCCCAAATAAGCCCTAGTTAAAGTCCTTGTAGGTCTTATTTTCGGGGTAGGGCTTATTTTTGGGGAATCAGGGTAGGGCTTATTTGGGGGGTAGGGATTATATTGCAGCCATCACCGACAATCACGCTAGGTCTTATTTTCAGGGAAACAGGGTATGTTTGGGAAGAGTGGGGTTAATTCATAGACCACCAGGACCTTGGGAGGGGGGTTTCTTTCTCCCACTGATGCAGATGCTGGAAGAAGGGACTCTCACTGATGTTTATGATTGGGAATTCTTTTATCCACTGACCGCAGTCATTTTTTCTTTCTGCTGACCACCAAGGCTTTGTATTTTTTCCTCCCACTGACTGCAAATGCTGTGGCCCTTTTGCTTCCCACTGGCCAGAAGACAGGAATATGTTACATACTCCTGACCTTTGCACTTTGTATCCTGTGCTCCATGTTTCACTTCTGATCTCTGCATTCTATAAGCTAAGTTGTGCATTACATACCCCTGACTGCTTAACTGTAAATGCTGTGACTTATGTTATATAGTGCTAACCACTGTATTCGGTAAGCTGTGTTGTACATTACATACCCCTGAGCACAGAGTTTATTGTCTCAACAATTGCTGGTTGCTATGTACTCCCCAACTGTTTGAATAAAATTCTTCTTTACAATAAATCCACATTTTTAAAAACACTAAAAGGTAAGCTTTTTATGACAGAAGAGACTATGAGGGTTATTTACTGAAGGCAAATCCACTTTGCACTACAAGTACAAACTACAAGTGCAAAGTGCACTTGGAAGTGCAGTCGCTGTAGATCGGAGGGGGACATGCAAGGAAAATAAAAAACAGCATTTTAGCCTGCACATGATTGGATAATAAAATCAGCAGAGCTTCCCCCATTTCAGATCTACCCATCAGATTTACTGCGACTGCACTTCCAAGTGCACTTTCAGTGCAATTTCAAGTGAACTTGTAGTGCAAAGGGGATTTGCCTTTCGTAAATAACCCCTTATGTCTCTTCTGTCATAATTGCTTCTCCCTATCTATTAGCATTTGTGCATGCTCATGTCAGTGTACAGTCTCAGCACAGTTCTGTGCCAAGACGAATTAATGCATGCATAGGAGTTATATCATCCTGACCTGTGCAATCAAGAGGCCAAAAACTCTGAAACTGAAGAAGACCAGGTGGGGATAAATGCACTGGTGACATAGAGGGTGCTGGCATTGTAGCACTGGAGAGGATTGCTTGCAAGTTTAGCTTGCCATAATGTGCCAATATCTTGTGCATACTAGCAGATTAGGGCAAATTTTTCCTGTTTACTTCCAGATCAGACAGTGTTAGTTGTCAGTATATATTCTGTGCAGAGAAAGGCATGTGCAACCACAGAGTTTCAATTTTAAAACGATCCTTTGTTCTTTTTTTTTTTTATTATTATTTTTATTAAATTATTGTGAACATACATACAAATTCTTCCATATCATTTCCAATACATGAATATAAAACATTTAAATAAAATGCATACACAATTACAAATACAATAACAGAGAAAAAAAAAAAAAGATGATCCTTTGTTCTGAGATTTATGTGTGTATAAGACTTTCATGTGTGCCACTGTATTTAGGGAGTATTCTGAGGGTACAAGAAATGCCACATGCATGTTTTTTTTTTTTTTTTAAAGAAAGCCACATACATGTTTAGTGTATACTGTGAAAAGACACAGACTTTATTAAGTTATGCCCAATATTCAGCATAATTTAACTACATGCATTATTTGCAACTGCATGCATAGTGCACTGCAGGTTCCCATCTCTTGAAAGTATCCTTCTTTTTCAAGTTCTAAAGCTAGGAGGTCTGCAAACAAAATAATTATCAAATAAACATTATTTATTATGCTTTTTTTTTTTTTTTTGCAATGCTGGCAATACCGACCAGAGAAATACCTTTAATGGCTTTGCTGAGCATTTACTGTATATTGAATATATATTTTTTCTATAGCTTTGCCTCAGTCTGTTTATAAGAAAATTGAAGATTAAACAGTCCCCAGGGCTTTTTATTGCAATATTTTCTTTTATGAGCACAGGGCATTATCCATTTCTTCTCTCATTCTACATACGCTCTTGCTATTTGGCAGATGCGCTGTCTTTTTTTGGGTACTCTAATTGTTACTTACTAAATATAGAGCACTTGAATGACATCTTGAAATTAAAATGGTACCATATGTATTTCAAGGACACAAAACTATTGTTTGAAAAGTTAAAGAATAAAGATTCCCCTCAACAAAGCAAAATATTTTTGTTTTGTTAGAAACTGTTAGGGATGTTTAAATGGCATTTCAGCCAAAGGTATTTTTCTTCTAGTTATAAATAGAGTAGGGAAAGGCTAGAACCTCTGTAAGGTTTTATTCCTGTTTGTACACCTGAGGAAGATTTTCCTATTTTCCTGTCTTGGTGACTTTTGTCACCGAGATACAGATTGAAGGGAAAGTTACATTGTTACAACCATCTCCAAAACAGTAGAAGGGAAATCTCTCTAAGCCCCAGTTAACACCAATGCAACTTGTCATGCGATTTGACAGTTTAAAATCGCATAACAAGTCGTACCCGATTTGGAATTGTTCAAATCGGTGCGCCTCCGACTTGCAAAGAGTTGAAAAAGTTTCCTGTACTATTTTTGCCGAATTCATGTGCGACTTGCATAGACATCTATGCATGAAGTTGCACAGATGTCGGCAAGCCGCACATGAAATCGCACTAACGGCAGCTTTGAAATGGCACTGATTCAGTGTGAACCGGGGCTGATTCACAGACATTTTTTTAGTCGAGTGGGTAAGGGTTTGATTTTTTGATCCATAGAAGCAAAATCTCCAAGTAGGATCAAACACTTTTATTCTTTTAAAATGGCTACAGTAATACCCCTGTAGTGACTATATATGTGTAGTATGTGTATATATACTATTTATTTTTATCAATCTACAAAATACAAAGTGAGCGTGCAGAAGAAAATCGAAATCCAATCAATATTTGGTGTGACTACCAGTATCGAAATCCTACACTTGCGCACTTTGTACACTTGCACAAAGTTGGGAAACGTGGAGGACTGTAGACACAGTGATTGGCCACGGAAAATTAAAGTGGTTGTAATTCACTCCCAGCTCCTCTCTTGTATGCAGCCATAACACACATTGTAAGTGTTTTTTTTAAAACAAAGCCTCTGAATACCTTTTTTCAGATATCTTCAGGGCGGTCACGTCACTCCCGGCCACTCTTCTCCTCTGATCCAGGGCTACAGCGGGAGAGGCAGAGATCACCCTCTGACGTCAGCCGGGGGGGGGGGGTTCGTGACCACCGTGCTGGCCGCTCAGCCCCTCCCGCTGTAGCCCTGGATCGGAGGAAAGGAGTCACATGGCCGGCCTGAAGATATGTGAAAAAGGTATTTAGAGGCATCGTATTACAAAAACACTTACACTGTGAGTTATAGCTGGAAAAAAAGGGGGCTTGCAGTAATTTTTTTTAAACTTTTCTACTAATAGCGGAGACAGGAGCTCACAGGAAGGGAGGTGGAGAAAGCAGAGCAGCAGATGTTAGAGGCACGTAAACTGACCACGGTAATCAGGGGTCAGCAGCTATGATTACAGTGGTCAGTTCACAGAGGGGGACACAGGAACTGGCAGGATCAACCAGGATTAGTACAGCTTAGAGAAGGACAGGTTAGACAGCACAAGCACTGTGCTGTTTAACCTGCTAGGGAACATGGTCTCTCTTTTTTTTTGTTTAGGGTTACAACCACTTTAATGCTGCAGATGAAAGACACATCATGCTTACTTTCCTTTGACATCAGGAGGTGTCCAGCAGTGCCATCAGCATAGAACTGGAGGAAACCAGTGGGACCCAGGTACAACCATCTACTGTTTGGAGAAGTCTGGCCATACCTCTGACATGGAAACAAGACTAAGCGACTCAAGTATGAAAACCTAGGACCTGGGGTGCATAAAAATACCAGCAGATATTCTGAACTGATGAGTCAAAATGTGAAATATTTGGCTGTAGCAGGAGGCAGTTTGTTTGCAAAGGTCTGGAGAGCGGTACAATAATGAGTGTCTGCAGGCAATAGTGAAGGATGGTGGAGGTTCCTTGCAAGTTTGTCGCTGCATTTCTGCAAATGGAGTTGGAGATTTGGTCAGGATCAATGGATTTGGTCAGGATCAATGGATCATGAAATACAGGCAGATACTTATCCATCATGTCATAGCATCAGGGAGGTGTGTGATTGGCCCCAAATGTATCATGCAGCAGGACAATGACCCCAAACATACAGACAATGTCATTTACAACTATCTTTAGCATGAAGAAGAACAAGGAGTCCTAGAAGTGATGGTTTGGTCTCCACAGAGCCCTGATCTCAACATCATCAAGTCTGTCTGGGATTATACAAAGAGCAGAAGGATTTGAGGCAGCCGACATCCACAGAAGATCTGTGGTTAGTCCTCCAAGATGTTTGGAGCAACCTACCTGCCGAGTTCCTCTAAAAACTGTGTGCAAAGCTGAGTACATACCATCCATTGAGAGCTGAACTGCGGGCATGATGCCCATACACGCGTGGGAGTGATGTCATTGTGATGTCATCGTAACGTGACTGAAGGAAGTCCGGATGAAGATATACTCCCTATGATCGATGACAGCCCCACTGGAGGGCTTTGTTTTAAGGTAAATCTAGCACAATATGCTCTTAACTTGCAGGGGGAACATTTTTTTTTTCATCGGTTTACTACCGCTTTAACTTTCACCTGTCCAGCTGCTGCTTCCTCTAACTTTCGCTCTCCCTCAGAGCTAAGACCGGTTAACACCCAACACATTTTTTTGTGTCAGCTGAATAAAGCCGCACTGCAACTGCAGGCGATGCACTTGAATAGGACACATTCGGTGGGCGGTAGTGCCCGCCAATCGTCACAGGGGGTATAATTCCTGCCTTGGCCTGGAAGCAAAGCGATTGTGCTAGTGTAATGAGCCCTTAAGCGATGCGTAAACTGTCGGTGCTATATAAATTCTGTATAATAATAATAAATTTACTTTTATATGTAACTAAGTCTATTTCTCTGCATAGTGGTACTGACTAGGAGAGCATAGAGCAGCTCCGACCGTCAATTAGGACTAGATTGCTGTGCACATCATATTAACACTGTGGAAATGACCTTAGTGTTATTCCATTGCTTTACTGTCCATCTAGTACATTGGGGTAGGTCATAGACCAGACTGTATTACTTGTAGTAGGATATTATACATATACTGTACACACACATACACGCTCTTTTGAAAAAAAAAAAAAAATAGTGTTGGTGTTCTAGATCTGTCAATCCCTAATGCATAACATGTTTGCTAATCTTATGTAATCCTGTATTTTTGCTTTAAATGAGCCTATTTTATTTACTGGGCTATAAAGTTTATTTTTAACCACCATCCCCAAGCAAAGGTCCTGCCTAATTTATGTCTAAGATGAGTCTTGTATTTTACAGCATTGACTCCGGGGACACTCTGGAGCCAGGGTAGAAATGACACATGATAATTTTAGTTCAGAACATAAACACTGGCATGTAAAGTTTGCGGCATGCCGGTAAAAACACTCTAGTTAAAATATCCACTTCCCATAAGATGAATAATGAGAGAAGAATTGCTTCAATAATGCCAATTAAAATGTCAGACTTAATTTGCGGATTGAATGTGTCTAATAGCTAGCTAATAGGGCTAAATAGCAAATACAATTCACATACATATTCAATAACATCGTAACAGCCACCCCAAGTATTTTATTATGTGTTTTTTTAGATAATACAGTTGATAAAATAAAAAAATGTCAAGCCATGGACCAGCAAGAAATAGAAGGGGGGGGGGGGCAGACAGCAGACAGTTAACTGTTTTCTGCTGCAGAGGCTTTGGAGCCGCTCTTAAGATGCAGAATCAGTGTGGGGCAGTGTGGTGTCACCTTATGCCATTTATCAGTAGCCAATAAGTAGATGGGGTCACTTTATTAACCACTTCAGCCCCGGACCATTTGGCAGCCAAAGGACCAGAGGTCTTTTTTCAATTTCGCACTGCACTACTTTAACTGGTAATTGCGCGGTCATGCAATTTTGTAACCAAACGAAATTTGCGTCCTTTTCTTCCCACAAATAGAGCTTTCTTTTGATGGTATTTGATTGCCTCTGTGATTTTTATTTTTTGCGATATAAACGGAAAAAGAGCGAAAATTTTGAAAAAAAAAAAAGATTTTTTCTACTTTTTGTTATAAAAAAAAATCTAATAAACTCAATTTTAGTCAAACATTTGGGCCAAAATGTATTCAGCCACATGTCTTTAGTAAAAAAAAAAATGCCAATAAGCGTATATTTATTGGTTTGCGCAAAAGTTATAGCGTCTACAAACTAGAGTACATTTTCTGGAATTTACACCGCTTTTAATTTATGACTGCCTATTTCATTTCTTGAGGTGCTAAAATGGCAGAGAAGTACAAAACCCCCCCAAATGACCCCATTTTGGAAAGTAGACACCCCAAGCTATTTGCTGAGAGGCATGTTGAGCCCATTGAATATTTTTTTTTTTTAGTCCCAAGTGATTGAATAAAGACAAAAATAAAAAAGATTTTTTTTTTTTTTTCAAAAAGTTGTCACTAAATGATATATTGCTCACACATGCCATAGTTATATGTGGAATTGCACCCCAAAAATACATTTTGCTGCTTCTCCTGAGTATGGGGATACCACATGTGTGGGACTTTTTGGGAGCCTAGCCGCGTACGGGGCCCCGAAACCCAAGCACCGCCTTCAGGATTTCTAAGGGTGCAAATTTTTGATTTCACTCCTCACTACCTATCACCGTTTCGAAGGCGATAAAATGCCAAAATAGCACAAAACCCCCCCACATGACCCCATTTTGGAAAGTAGACACCCCAAGCTATTTGTTGAGAGGCATGGTGAGTATTTTACAGCTCTCATTTGTTTTTGAAAATGAAGAAAGTAAAGAAAAAAAATTTTTTTTTTCTTTTTTTCAATTTTCAAAACTTTGTGACAAAAAGCGAGATCTGCAAAATACTCACCATACCTCTCAGCAAATAGCTTGGGGTGTCTACTTTCCAAAATGGGGTCATTTTGGGGGGTTTTATGCCATCTGGGCATTCCATGGCCTCCGAAACTGTGATTGGCAGTGAGAAGTGAAATAAAAAATTACACCCTTAGAAAGCCTGAAGGCGGTGATTGGGTTTGGGGTTCCGTACGCAGCTAGGCTCCCAAAAAGTCCCACACATGTGGTATCCCCGTACTCAGGAGAAGCAACAGAATGTATTTTGGGGTGTATTTCCACATATGCCCATGACATGTTTGAGCAATATATCATTTAGTGACAACTTTTTGTAAAAAAAAATATATATATTTTTTTTTTTTTTCATTATTCAATCTCTTGGGACAAAAAAAAAAATATTTAATGGGCTCAACATTGCTCTCATCAAATAGCTTGGGGTGTCTACTTTCCAAAATGGGGTCATTTGGGGGGGGTTTGAACTGTCCTGGCATTTTATGCACAACATTTAGAAGCCTATGTCACACGTCACCCACTCTTCTAACCACTTGTAGACAAAGCCCTTTCTAACACTTTTTGTTTACATGAAAACATATTTTTTTTTTGCAAGAAAATTACGTTGAACCCCCAAACACTATATATAATGTTAAAGCAAAGGCCCTACAGATTAAAATGGTGGGTGTTGCATTTTTTTTTTTTCCACACAGTATTTGCGCAGCGATTTTTCAAACGCATTTTTTGTGGAAAAAATACACTTTTTTTTATTTTAATGCACTAAAACACACTATATTGCTCAAATTTTTGATGAAATAAAAAATATGATCTTAGGCCGAGTACATGGATACCAAACACGACATGCTTTAAAATTGCGCACAAACACGCAGTGGCGACAAACTACATACATTTTTAAAAGCCTTTAAAAGCCTTTACATGATACCACATTAGATTCACGGAGGAGGTCTACTGCTAAAATTACTGCCCTCGATCTGACCTTCGCGGTGATACCTCACATGCATGGTGCAATTGCTGTTTACATATGACGCCAGACCAACGCTTGTGTACGCCTTTGCGCAAGAGAAGGGGGGGCAGGGGTGCTTTTTTTTTTTTTTTTGGTTTTTTTTTTATTTATTTAGCTTTTTTATTTTATTTTTAAACTGTTCCTTCCATTTTTTTTCTTTGTTATGATTTTTATTGTTATCTCAGGGAATGTAAATATCCCCTATGATAGCAATAGGCAGTGACAGGTACTCTTTTTTTGAAAAAATTGGGGTCTATTAGACCCTAGATCTTTCCTCTGCCCTCAAAGCATCTGACCACACCAAGATTGGTGTGATAAAATGCTTTCCCAATTTCCCAATGGCGCGGTTTATATCCGGGAGGGGGGACATTCCCTCCCACTGCTTGTAAAAGCAGTCTAGAGGCTAATTACCCGCTAGAATTGCTTTTACATGAAAGCCGATCACTGGCTGAAAAGAATGATACCAAGATGATACCTAAACCTGCAGGCATCATTCTGGTATAACCATTCAAAGTCCAGCAACATACTGGACATATATTGTAATCTTTTTTTTTTCATGCAGCCTCTTGGCTGAACGAAAAAAAGAGATTGATTGGTGGGTATGCCCACCATTAGAATACCTCCCTTCATCCACCCACTTCTAATGATGGGCATACATGCACCATTTATATATGCCGATGCATGGGGGCATCCTCCCGCAAAAGTTATGCCGTGTACACACGGTCGGAATTTCGACCGTATGTACGTGGCATTAGGAGCCAATCGCTCCTCCCCCCCCCTGCTGCCCCCATGCTTCGGCATATATGCTCTTTTTTTTAACTGTGGTGGTGAAATCACCTCCTACAGCGTTGGAGTCGCGGCTTTATGTATCGTGGGAGCAAACGCTGTTGCTGTCAAGATAAATAAATCCGCGTTGCAACTGAATGGCGCACCTGAAAACAAAAAAATGCTTAACACTAAAACACAGTAAACAAAATTACATACCTGAAAAGCAAGCATGATAAAACATGATAAAACATAATAAAACATTGCAGAATAGAATGGAGTAAAAAAAGAGCAACAATAGAGAGAGAATAGAGTGAGAGAGAGAACAATAAAACGACAACTATTTTTATTTTTTTTATTTTTTTGAGATTCACAGGTAAAAAAGCTCCTGACTGAAGCGACTGAATCAAAACGCTACCACAAAAAAAATGTTAGCGATCGCAGGGATCAGGCCTGACTCTGCGAACGCTGCAGTTATGTGTGCTTAGTGTTTTGTAAGTGACAGTGATCGATCGATACTGCACTTGGGTGGGCTGGGCGGAGGGGGAAAACGCAGGTGCTAGCAGGTATCTGGGCTGATCCCGCTAACAATGCGTTTTTTTTTGGAACCCTAAACTGCTGGGACGCTAGTATAGATCTGATCAGATCAGATATTGATCTGTTCAGATACTGTACCACTAAGGGAGGTGTATGCTTTGCGCGTGGGTGTTTGCGGTACTGGCACTAACCTGGGGCGACGCAGACCTTATTTGACCCTAAAACCTAATTGATATCACCCGCCGGGCGATCAGGGGGTTAAACCGTTATTGGGTAATAAATGGCGGGTGCCCTGACAGTATAAAAAATAAAGCTAACTAACCAGCGTCACCCGTAACAGTAATACAAAAAAAAAAAACTGTTACCTAGCGACACTAATGCAGCGATCAGAAAAACGATCGCTTAGTGACACTGGCAAAAGGGGGTGAAAGGGTTAACTAGGGGCAATCAGGGGGTTAAAACCTTTATTAGGTAATATATGGGGGTACCTGACGCTATATAAAAACCTGACGGGGAACCTAAATAACGAAAAAACTAACTGGCTAACCAGCGTCACCAGTGACAGTTATACAGTGATCACTGGTGAAAGGGTTAACTCTAGGGGCAATCAGGGGGTTAAAACCTTTATTTAGGTTGTAATATGGGGGTACCTGACCTATAAACCTATTTATGAACCTATATAAACATGGCGGTTACCTAAAAAAAAAAAATGGTTACCTAGCGACACTAATGCAGCGATCAGAAAAACGATCGCTTAGTGACACTGGCAAAAGGGGGTGAAAGGGTTAACTAGGGGCAATCAGGGGGTTAAAACCTTTATTAGGTAATATATGGGGGTACCTGACGCTATATAAAAACCTGACGGGGAACCTAAATAACGAAATAACTAACTGGCTAACCAGCGTCACCAGTGACAGTTATACAGTGATCACTGGTGAAAGGGTTAACTCTAGGGGCAATCAAGGGGTTAAAACCTTTATTTAGGTTGTAATATGGGGGTACCTGACCTATAAACCTATTTATGAACCTATATAAACATGGCGGTTACCTAAAAAAAAAAAATGGTTACCTAGCGACAGCAGTGACACTAATACAGCGATCAGAAAAACGATCGCTTAGTGACACTGGCAAAAGGGGGTGAAAGGGTTACCTGGGGGGCAATCAAGGGGTTAAACCTTTATTAGGGGGGGGTAGGGGGCTACCTTGGACCTAAAACTAACTGCACTGACAGTTATTACAGTCACACTGACACTAAATGCAGTGATCAGTAAAAAAAATGATCACTGCAATTAGTGACACTGTGACTGGGGGGGGAGGGGGTGATCTGGGGGGTGATCTGGGGGTGACAGGGGGGTGTTTTGTGTGCCTATGTGTACTGGTGTCAGTGTACTGTTGGTGCACTAACCTTTAGACGTTCACAGCTCGGCGTTCCGGTCACATAGACCGGCGCACCGAGCGTGACATCACTTCCTCTGCCTGTGTTTTGATTGACACAGACAGAGGAAGCATCTGATTGGCCAGGAGCGATCGCGAGGGGGTGGCCAGAAACCACTGGCCGTCCCCTCATCCCGGATCGCTCCTGAAGCGATCCCGACCGTCCCCGCCGGCCGGGGGGGGGTCCGATCGGACCCCCCACCCGCCGGAAGAATGGCACGTACAGGTACGTGGTTCTGCCTGTACGTGCCATTCTGCCGACGTATATATACAGGGGGCGGTCGGCAAGTGGTTAATAAACATTTGATGACATCTTTCGAATGCAGCGTTTTTTTTTTTTTTATTATTATATATATATATATATTATATATTTATTTATATATTTTTTTTATATATTAGTAATTCAAAAATAAGAGTAGTAGTGCACATTAGACCAGCTAGAAAACACCGATAATAAATTAGGATCACAATTTATCATCAAACACTAAATTTAATGACAGCGACTATTCTGCAACTGAGCAAATTTCAGTGTTTTTGATTTGATTACATTATTGAATCATTTATATATATATTTTTATTATATTATAATTTATGATTTTGTGTTTCAAACTTTATCATACCCGGGATGTCTACTAGACTGGTTCGGACAGATTTAAGTGAGTTATTCATAAGAATTGCATGCCTACAATATAAAAACGCCAAATTTCTGGAAAGGGTGGGCCAACTCAATATTGAATTGAACCCTACGGACTAAGACTAGGATGCCATTAAATTTAATGTGTGTGTAAAGGCAGGCATCCCAATATTTTTGGTAATATAGTATGTATATGTGTGTATGTATGTATATATATATATTTATTTATTATACACAAAGAGCAGGGGTCATATTTATATAACCATTGCCCAAGGATGTATACATTATAATACCAATGGTCTTCGGTCTCTGGAGGTTAATGGGCAAGGTTTATATCTTGCGACCCCAAAGTGCAAATGATGCTACTGAGTAAAACTTTAGGTTGCCTTTCTCTTCTGTCTCCTGCTGTTTAGAGTTTTATAATCAACAGATATCATTCACACTAGCAATTCACGATTAGAAGAGGGTAAAAAGCTGCAGTGGCTGTATATATGGAGACTCTCAGATTCAGATATGTCAACTGAACAGACAAACTGGATCAATTATTAAATGAAAACAATGATGCAGTCAGCGTCTGTCATGTTAGGAAAGGAGACAAGCTTTCTTCATGTTACACTATCCTAACTCTAATGTATTACATGCAGGCTGAGCAAATTTCCCGTTACCAGACGTACATGGTCAGATCTCTGAACAGCTGGTGGAAAAATCTGCTCATGTGCTGTACATTTTTTTTTTTTGCGCAGCTTGCCAACACTTGAATGAGATACACATGCAGCGGAGGAACGGTTCTCTGCGCACAAACTTTTTAAAGTACGCTACAAGATGTTGGGGTATAGCAGTTTACTTGCCATTTACTGCAGGAGATGCTCATAACAGTGGGATTTTTTTTAGAATATTGCCCAGGGGTAGGCAACCTGAAATTATGAGCAAAAAAATATTAAATTGCATTGATATTTTTGTAAATCATCACCATCAATACAAAATTGAGATAATTACAATAACAATAGAAAAAATCTCAGTGAATGAATGTTTTATTTCAGTGAATGAATGTTTTATTTCAGTGAAACACAGTCATTTAAAAGCTCTCCTTAAACACATAAGAGAACATGGATGATGAGATTATATTAAAAATGAATCCAGGGAGCACAGTCTATCTGCTCAGTACCTGTACTCAGTACTCAGTTTTTCCTCCAGTGTTGACGCACCTAACTAGTCTACCTCATTCACTCTTATTGGTCTGGTGATCCTGGAACACGCCTGCTTTTGATGCTGGAACACCCGCTGGAGCCCCTTATGGCCTTTGCATACAGAATGTCTGAACAAATCCCTGGCATAAAAAATCTTCCGGAAGTACTTGCCTTGTAAAGTAGTCTTGGGATCTGGATGCAGGGGATTACTCATAATTTTTTTGTAAACATTCTGATATTAGCACATTGCAGTATTTGCCATACCTCCCAACCGTCCCTGAATGGGCGGGATTGTCCCGCAAAGGGAAGGCTGTCCCACTATCCCGCATATGCAGGCAGAATCCAGCAGGCCGAGGCTGTGTGTGAAAACCTTCTTTGATTGGCCCTCCTGGCTGCTTTTCATATAGTGATTGGCTGTAGCTCATAGCAATCCTGCACTGGCCACTCACCCTGTGCTGTGGGAGCAGGGTCAGTTGCCGATCTATGCTGAAGACGAGGAGGCATTTTCCAATGGAGGAGAGCAGGTCAGTGTATGTGCCTTATAGAAAAGTTGCTGCAGTTAAAGTGGAAGTAAACCCATCGATTTAACGGCTTCAAAAAAAAGTTACATTCCCGGGCATGCCGTAGAATGCTAGCTGTCACATTGGTTGTGCTCTCAACCAATCTGTCGAACCATCCAATGGCTGAATTCATAACTGATCACATGTGCAGCATCATGGCAGTTGAAGATTAGACAGAGACCAAGATGGCAGCTTCCTTGGCTGAAAATGATAGGAGGGTTTACTTCTGCTTTAATCTGTTGCAGTGTTCTGGCAGATGACAGATGGATTTCTGGTGAAGCCTGCACCCAGAATCTTATCAGATCATTGGAAGACAGAAGCTGGGCTCAGGCTGCAGACACAGAGCACCACTTGTTCTGTCTGCTTCATCTGTACAGGACTCTGCGGCAGGAGATAAGGACAGTGAGTGTTCTGAGAAGGGGGAAGTGATCTGTGTCTCAATCTGAATTGAATCTGAATTGCACTGTTTTATGTTTTCTCCACTGAGCTCCTTGTCCACCCCCATTTAGCCTGAATAATGAAGTCTTCCTGTCCACCCCCCCATCCCATCCTGCGATCTAAAGCCTCGTACACACAATCAGATTTTCAGACGACCGTGTGTCCGCTTTTTGTTGCATGCTAATGTCATATCGAAAGTTGAAGAGGTTACTCACAGAACTAACAGAATACAACATCAGAAGTGACGTAATGTGTTAAATAGTTTTGTATGTATACTTTCGTTTCTGAGCATGCGTAGTCTTGCTCTTACGATTTTTTTTCGGACAAAAAACGTACTAATTAAATGAAAATTGTCTCACATCTGACAAAAATGTTATAGTCTGCACATCCAGCTTTTGTTGGACAAAAAAGCGAAATTGGCTGTCGAAAGCACCGTACTAACGATCCGAAAACCGGCAGATCGTTCGTCAGAAAAAAAATTATTTTTCGATTTTCGGATCGTGTGTACAGTGTCCCTCATGGCTAAGTTCAAAAGTTGAGAGATGTGTATTTCCTGCATAGCATTGAAGAATATGTAACCCCAACATTTCATATTCCTGATATGTGCCTGCTGTACCATGTACTTGTATGGAAAAAGTTGCTTCCTTTGTGTGAAATCCCTGGTGTTCCTGCCAGTTCCTCTGCTTTCCTATTAAAAACTGACCACACTAAGTAGGAGAACACCCCGTGGTCAGTTCTCTAGCTGTGCTGGGAACTCAGCCTGCTCTCCTCCAATGATCAGACTTGTCCTAATCATTGGAGGCATGTCCTGCATGCTGATATGAAATTATCTTACATTCAATTATTTAAACATCTTTTGCTTTTAATTATAATTGCTACTTTTACACTTCCTGGTTTAGTGGGGCACCGGTGATGTAATCAATGCCTCACGGATGTATCCTGGGAAGACTGCATCACCAGCACCTTCCCCATGAAATGGTGTGCATTGTCACATGTTCCAGGAGGCAGACCCAGAGTCATAGGGAGTCAAGGAAGATGGATCCATATATCCGTAGTGAAAATGGCCACCGTGAGAAGAATACTGAGGGATTGATAAATAAGGCATGCAAAGAATTAAAGGTTTGCAGTAATCTATAAAAGGTGCATTTGTTGTAATTTTTAAGATGTTTGTAAAGTTCCTCTTTAACTGATTTTATTCTGTAGATAGTGAGATGGGACATTTCACACCCTTCAATCTGTCGGAAATTTACATGTTAATTCAGAGGCTTTGCCATACTAACATGGTCTTTGTAAGTGTTGTATTAAAGCGATATTAAAGTCTTGTTTTTTTTCTAAAATAACAAACATGTCATACTTATCTGTTCTGTGGTTTTGCACAGAGCAGCGCGAATCATCCTGTTCTCAGGTCCCACACCAGCATTCCTGGTCCCTCCCTCCTGCAGGGTGCCCCCACAGCAAGCTGCTTGCTGTGGGGGCACCCAAGCAGGCCTGATTCCAAGCCATGACTCTGTGTGTCCAATGGCTCCCGCTGCTGCCAAAAGCCAATCAGGAGTTTTATTCCCCAGAGATTCCCCAGAGAGCCAAGGCTCTCCTGGGCATTGCTGAGGTGGCTCAAGTAAGTATTGGGGGGGGGGATGTTGGATTGTTTTTTACCTTCATAATGCATGAAGGTTAAATAAAAAAGGTAAACAACCTTGTGCCTTTACAACCACTTTAAGAGAATATCAGTGAGAGTGGTGGGGCTAGATGGAATTCTATAGTCCAAGAGGCAGGGCTGGCAATGCTGCTTATGATTTCATTGCAACAGCCACACTGTTATCAGATTAACCATGAAGTTAAGAGTTTACTAGATTTCTGGCAAATCAGCAGTCATTGATCTATACTAAAGGTTTTAAAGAGATAGAACTATGCATGTAATTCAGAGGGAATGTGCATTTAATTTTCCTCTGGAACTGGAGCTGGCATTCCAGTAAAATAAATATAGGCTATATGAGGAAACCTAAACCTCTAACCTTGCACTTACACTATGGTGTTGATTTACTAAAGGCAAATAGGCTGTTCACTTTGCAAAAGAAGTAATATAAGGGCATTTGTCCCAGAGCTTAGTTGATGAGGCGAAGCTCTCCTGATTTACATTACCCAATCATGTGGAAGCAAAGATGCTGTTTTTCTTTTTCTTGCACGTGATTGGAAATTCTTTGCAAAAGAGGAACTTCACCACATTTATTAAGCTCTGGGCTAAATTCTCTTCTAAAGTGCAACTTCCCTTGCAAAGTGAACAGCCATTTTGTGTTTAGTAAATCAATCCCTATACTGCAAAAAAGTATGTGCAAACCCCTCCAAATTATTGAGCTCAAGTCTTTCCACTAAAGGGAATAATAATGCCACAATGAACAAAGACATGTTATACAAATGCACACTCCCAACTTTGTGGCAACAGGTCCTTTTACGTTCCAGCATGATGGTGTCTCTGCATGGTATGTGCAGACATGGTTTGACAAGTTTGAAGGAACTTGAGTGGTCTGATCAGAGCTCCTGAACTCAATCCTATTGAAGACCTATGCCTGACCCCACAGATACTCTTTTGGATAAATGGGCACAAATTCCCACAGACACACCTCCAAATCTTGTAGAAAGTTTTCCTAGAAAATAGGAGTTGGCACTGTATAGCTACAAAGGGGAATGGGGACATAATTAATGCCAAGGGTTTTGAAATTAGAAGTCTACAGGCTATTAAGATCACTGTTAAGATATTTGGAGATTGCTACCATATCCCCTCTTAATCATCTCTTTTCCAAGGAGAATACATTTAGGCTGCTTTCACACTGAGGTGCTTTACAGGCGCTATAGCGCTAAAAATTGTGCCTGCATAGCGCCTGTAAAGATCCTTCCCTCTCACTCCAGTGTGAAAGCCCGAGGAGACACTGGAGCGGTGCGCTGGTAGAACGCCAAAAATAGTCCTGCAAGCCGCATCTTAGAGATGCTGTAGGAGTGGTGTATACACCGCTCCTACAGCGCCCCTGCCCATTGAAATCAATGGGCAGCTCCCCTCTTTGCGTTTTTTGGCCGTTAGCGGGGGTTAAAAGCACCCCGTTAATGGCCGAAAAGGGCCACAAAAACTACGGTAAATCGTCGCTAAAAATAGCTGATGCTCCCAACGCCCCAGTGTGAAAGTAGCCTAAATGTTTGTAATTGTTCCTCATAACTGAGGTCCTCCAGCCCCTTTATTAGTTTTGTTGCCCTTCTTTGGACTCTTTCCAATTCTCCATTCTTCCTGAGGACTGGTGACCAGAACTGACCAGCATACCAGAGTTTGGTAAAGTGCTAGAACTATAGTTTTATCTCTTGCGTAAATACCTTCTTTAATGCATGCTAATATTCTTCTGGCCTTGTTTGCTGCAGCTTGGCATTGCATGCTATTGCTAAGTCTGTCATTAACTAGGACCCTCAGATAATTTCATCCATCTTTGATTCCCCAAGAGGATCTCCCACTAATGTGTAGCATGCATTTATATTTTTAGCCCCCAAGTGCATTACTTTACATTTTCCTACATTGAAACTCATTTGCCATGTGTTTACCCACCCCCCTATTTTATCAAGGTCTTCCTATAAAGTTGCTATATCCTGTCCTGAAGTTATTGCCCTGCCTAGCTTCGTATCGTCAGCAAACACTGAGATTGAACTATTTATTCCAACCTCTGTATCATTTATGAACAAGTTAAACAGGATTGGTCCCAGGACAGAGCCCTAGGGTACCCCAATTATAACTCAAGACTATTCTGAATATACGCTATTTATGACCACCCCTCTGGACACGCCCCCGTAACCAGTTTTCTATCCAGATACATACAAGTATACTATTGTCAACATCAATAGACCTCAATTTGTGGATTAAGTGTTTATGGGGTACTGTGTCAAATGCTTTGGCAAAGTGTAGATACACCACATCCACAGGCCTTCCTTTATCCAGATTACAGCTTATTTCCTCAAAGAATGTTAATAGGTTGGTCTGGCAAGAACGATCTTTCATAAATACATTATGTTAGGTTACTACTAATGATACTATTCTTATCAGCAAATTCTTGGATATGGTCCCTTACCATCCCCTCCAATAGTTTACAAATTATTGATGTTAGGCTGGCTGGCCTGTATTTTACATGTATATTTTACAATATTCAAGCATGTACCATGCTTGAATATTGGTACTACATTAGCTTCTCGCCAATCTGCTGGCACCATTCAGGTCATTAAGCTTTTCTTAAAGATTAGGAATAGTGGTCTAGCAATGACCTGGCTGACTTCTTTGAGGACTCTTGGGTGTAAGCCATCTTGTCCTGGTTATTTGTTCAAAATGATTTTCCAGTCTTTTTAGAAAACTGGCCTCTGTTAGCCACAAGGGTACACTCCCTGCTGTGTTGCTAACAATACTGCCTTGTCTATTATACCCATACTTTTCAATAGTAAAAACCGAGGAGAAGAATGTATTTAATATAGTTGCCTTCTCCTTGTCACTTGTAACCAACATTCCTTGATCATCCTTTATAGGTCCAATATGCTCCGACTTTGCTTTTTTACTATTAATATATATTTTTTAAAAATGTGGGATTTTTTACTGTCTTCTGATATGTGTCTCTTGTGGTCTATTTTTGCTGCATTAATTGCGCTCTTACATTTCTTATTGAATTCTTTGTAGTGCTGGAATGCTGATGTGTCCCCTTGGCCTTATATTTTTATAAGGACAGTTTTTTTCTTTTTCATGTGCTTTTTTACAATTGAATTTAACCACCCAGGTTTAGTTTTAGTTCTTTTATATTTGTTGTCCATTGGAATGCACTGGCTAATGCCATTAAATAAAATGTTCTTAAAGCACTCCCACTTTCCTTCTGTGCTTTTTGTTTCTAGAATATTTTCCCTTTTAATGTCATGCAATACGGAACACAGTTTGGTAAAGTTTGCTCTTTTGAAATTTAATGTGGTGATACTGCTACTTCCAGAATGCCTTTTTTGAAAGTTGAGTTTTTGAATAGGAATATCGTGCCACAATTGCAAGCCTAATGAGAACACAGTAATCACCGAAATGGGTAATGTTTGGTTGCAGCACTGCCCAATGAACGCAACAGGTGGGATAATTTTGGCATGTGCATGCATGTGTGCAGCTCCTTCCTGCTCCCTTTGCGGCTAAAGGTGGCCATAAATATGCTCCTCAACCGCTTATTTTTACTACCCCCCAATCCACAAATATAAACAAAGTCTAACAAATTCAAATGGTGGGATGGTCTGATTTCTAGAAACCTTTGGCAATATAGCGTACTGATAAGGATACTTCCATGTTTGCGTGCAAAAATTTTCTACATAAATAAAACGACAGTTTACTTTGAAAACAAAGTGGCAGCAATGTGATTTTTGATACAGATCTTTTTTTCACCTAATAGGGCAATAGTGTAAGGTCAGTCTCTAGGCAGAGAAAAGGGGTAAATTACAACAACATTATTAGATGCCATACATTTTGACATACAGATATATCACAAACATGATGTACAAATTTGCTTTTTAAACCCTTCTAGTCATCCGTATGCTCACTTCTTTTCCCGATAAACAGAATACATACCAAGTATTACCCAGATGTCTTGAGTATGCTTAAAACTATCAAGTGGCTACTAATCCAGCTGAATTCTGTCTCATTAGTCATTGCAAAAAAGGTCTGATCCGATAAAAAGGTCACCATCACCCTAACACTCTAATTAGACAGCACAACACTGTTTGGTGACTGAATTATGCTGTGTTTTCCAGAGAACACGTGCAGAGAATCACACGAGACCTCTGTTTAAATATGCCTGCTCCCTTAGGTATTAGGGATTTTTGTTATACTGATGAAAATCTAATGCCATAAGTACTTTCTAAAGCATCTGCCTAAGACGATCTGCTCTCTGATTTTAATGAGCTTGAAAGTTCAGCTTGACACTGCAAGAAAAGCTGTTCACTTACACGCTGGGTTATGTGATACCTTATATATGTAAAACCAAGCCAACTGTTTTCTGTTTAGCCTTTTTTGTTTTCGTAGCAGACCTCGAATGATGGTAAAGTATGCTTAGCCCACATTAATGATAAAATCTATATGGGCACAAGCAATATAGTTAGTTGTGAATTTTAACTCATATTGATTTTACGTAGCAGTGTTACCCTTTACTCGGTATTGGCAAATCAGTTTTTGATTTTGGCAAATGTCATATTTTTTGATAAATTGTAGATGTTTGATTTGTTTGAAAATGTGCAGGCATATTTATCCATCTCCTTTTTATTGTGCAATCCATTAATCTAAGAAATCAGGATTATTCTAATGAAAAATTCTCTGAAGACAGGACCAATTTGCATACACAAATGTGGGCAAATTTTTAATTTTTGATTCACCGTAAAATATTAGACTGCAAAGTGCAGTATTCAATTAAAATAAAAAAAATAATTATAATCATTTTTTTTATATTTTCAGATTTAAAAAATCATATTACTAACTCTTCTGTGGCTGTTTTTCAGGTCAGGTGATTATCAGGTCATCAGACCAACTCACACTCGTCATGAGCAAGTAGCCCCCGTCTTTAAGTGCTTATACACATATGCCTGAAGGTAGCATAAAATGCACACATCAGGTTTCCTGGCAACTGGTGTACAAAAAGGTGATCTGATCTAGTGCTAAGTGAACCATTTGCTTTTGTTTGCGCTGCAGGTTGCAGGACTGATCAAAGGTTAAAAGACTACACCGTGTATATCACTGGTCAAATCTTACACATTCCAATGTTCAGAGCAGGCACTAAACTTCCACATCACCCTGGGCGAACAAAATCAGTTGCATAGTGACCACACATATAAAGATTTGGCTAGTGTGTAAACAAAATTTTCATTTTCTTTTTTAGATCTGGTAAATAGTTGTTGAACAATTTAAAATGGCTCATTAATGCTATTTTGGTTAAATTACCTGCTAATTGGATATATTATTCTGCATAAATTTCACCCTATCCAAAAAAAGCATTACATGAAATTCAAATTAAAAGCAACTTGATCTTTTTAGTACAATATCTAGTACAGAATTACATGAGCACTAACAGAACTTACCGTATTTTTCCATGTATAAGACGCTACTTTTTCCTAAAATAGTTAGACTGAAAATTGAGCATCGTCTTATACACGGTCAGTCAGCCTGGGAGAGAGCCACGCGGTGCATAGCTGGTCATAGCTTGTAAAACGGCTTCCTCCAATCACAAGCCATATGACGTCAGCTGGAGGCAGAGGTGGAGAGTGCGCAGATGCGATCCCGTTGGACGTGGAGATTGCTCAGGGAGCGGAGCATCAGGGAGCGGAGCGCTTTGAGCCCAAGATGTCAGAGAATGATAAAAGTAAGCGATTGTCTTATTCTGCAAAATTCAAACTGAATGTAGTTAGCTATGCAAAAGAGCATGGGAATAGGCTTGGAGAGAGACAGTTTGGACCTCCCCCACTGAGGAGTATGAGCAGACAGTGGAGAAAACAGGAAGAGCAAAGTGATATGCTGCATAATATGCTGGTATATAAACGTTACCTGCGGTAATTACTAAACTTTTGTTCTGTTTTACCTGTTTAAAATATACATTTCTTAATATTGGGTTTGAAAAGTGGGGGGTGTGTTATACATGGGGGCGTCTTATACACGGAAAAATACGGTACCCCATACACGCTTTTAAGGCCCATACACACAATACCAAAATCTGAGCTTTCGACAGCCGATTTCGCTTTTTCATCAGACAAAAGCTGGGTGTGCAGACGTTAACATTTTTGTCAAATTTTTGTCAAATGTGAACTTAACGTCCGATTTTCATTTCATTAGTACAGTTTTCGTACGAAAAAAATTGTAAGAGCAAGGCTACGCATACTCAGAAACGAACGCATACATACAAAACTATTCAACACATTATGTCACTTCTGACGCTGTATTCTGACGTATGAAAATTTTCGTATTGTGGGTAACCTCTTCACATTCGACATGAGACTAGCATGCCACAAAAAACAGATCGTCGGAAAGTTTAAAGCTCCATACACGTTGGCCCAAACTTGTCTTTCATACAAACGGCAAGGAATTGTCGGCCAACAAATACGAACGTAGTGACGTTCTGCATTGTTTTTCAACTCTTTAGCGCCACCCTTTGGGCTCTTCTGCTAATTTCGTGTTAGTAGAAGTTTGGTGAGTGTCGATTCATGCTTTTCATTTTGCACTTTTCATTTTGCACTTTTCATTTTGCACTTTTCATTTCACGCTTTTCAGTTAGTTTCTGAACAGCCATTCTTCAACCAGCCATGTTGCGGAATCGGAGGAGATAACGTGTTATTTATTATTGGCCTTGGAGTTATTGCTTTAACATCATTTTTTTGGTTGAATAATGATTTGACTTGGTATATTTTCTATATTTTTGGATGCATAGAATGCACTTTTTGGTTAAGTTACATAGTTACATAGTTAATCAGGTTGAAAAAAGTCCATCCAGTTCAACCAAAAAAAAAAAATTACATACAATCCCATGTACCCAATTCTATACCCACAGTTGATCCAGAGGAAGGCGAAAAACCCCAGCAGAGCATGCTCCAATTTGCTAAAGCAGGGGAAAAAATTCCTTCCTGATCCCCTGAGAGGCAATCGGATTTTCCCTGTATCAAAATTTACCTATAAATGTTGGTACCCAGTTATATTATGTACATTTAGGAAATAATCCAGGCCTTTCTTAAAGCAATCTACTGAGCTGGCCAGAGCCACCTCTGCAGGGAGTCTAATCCACATTTTCACAGCTCTTACTGTGAAGAAACCTTTCCGTATTTGGAGATGAAATCTCTTTTCCTCTAGACGTAAAGAGTGCCCCCTTGTCCTCTTTGTTGACTGTAAAGTGAATAACTCAACACCAAGTTCACTATATGGACCCCTTATATATTTGTACATGTTGATCATATCCCCCCTTAATCTCCTCTTATCAAGAGTGAATAAATTCAGTTCCTCTAATCTTTCCTCATAGCTGAGCTCCTCCATGCCTCTTAACAGTTTGGTTGCCCTTCTCTGCACTTTCCAGTTCTCCAATATCCTTTTTGAGAACTGGTGCCCAAAACTGAACTGTATGTTCCAGATGAGGTCTTACTAATGATTTGAACAGGGGCACAATGATATCTCTCTCTCTGGAGTCCATACCTGGAGTCCATAGTTCTATTGGCAGATAGCATGTCTAATTTTATTTGTTTTCTTTTTTTAATGCACAATAAAAAAAATTGTGAAGAATAATACTTGGCTATGTGTGTTTTACTTCAAATGACAGTTTTGGGAGTAGGCAGTTACATTTTAAAAAATACAATGTAAAATTGACAAGGGACACCAACATAGTTGTATCTTTGATCCTAAAAACTACGGCATAATGGTGTTGTGGTAACTTGCCCAAATAAAAAAATTTAAAAGAGCATAATAATATTATTCTTGATATCACTAGAAAAAAAAAATTGTTTGCAATAACTCCATCAGTATCACCAGCAAAGCAACTTCATTATTATCCCATTAAAGAAGAAGAGAATGTGCGCTGCATTTCGAGATTTCATAATTTGCCACGTCACGAATGTTAATTCTCCATTACAAAGGCTAGTTTACAAGACCGTTCACTTCTGGCTCGTCCTTGCTTCCGAGCATGCGTGTATGTACTTTGGACTTTTGTCCGATGGACTTGTGTACACACGCTTGGAAAATCCGACAACAGACATTTGTTTGCGGAAAATGTTAAAACATGCTAGCCAACATTTGTCCATGGAAAATCCGACAACAATTGTCCAATGGAGCATACACAGATTTACCGCCAACAGCCTGTCATCACACATTTCCCGTCAGAAAGTCTGATCGTGTGTACGAGGCTTTCGATTTTCTGAAGATTTTTGTCTTCAGATTTACCAAAACCATGTAGTGCAAGGGTCTGCCTGATTGCATACAAATTGAAACTCTAAAGCCTCATACACACGATCGTATTTTTGGCAGGGATTTGTGTGATGACAGACTGTTGGC
Organism: Lithobates sylvaticus; assembly: GCA_028564925.1. Classification (NCBI taxonomy): domain Eukaryota; kingdom Metazoa; phylum Chordata; class Amphibia; order Anura; family Ranidae; genus Lithobates; species Lithobates sylvaticus. The sequence goes on from CM053026.1 coordinate 562,085,388, forward strand.
CTAAAATCCAACCGTTAGTACACTCCATCAGACAATTGTTGTTCAACTTTCCGCCAACAAATGTTGGATGGCAGGCTAGTAAATTTTCGGCGGACAACGGTCTGTTGTCAGATTTTCCTATCGTCTGTTCACAAGTCCGTCGCACAAAAGTTCAAAGTACAAACCCAATCAGGTATATATCGCGCTAATGAAAAATAAAAATTTAACTAATAGTGAAAAGAAAGCAGCGACACAAAAACATGCAATAAAAACATGAAAACAAAATATATAAAGGAAAATAGTCACGCTACTGTATAAAGTTAATACCTGAAGAAAACTCTAAGTGAATAATAATATTTGTTCACAAACACACATAAAAATATATATATGGAAAAAAATATATATACTATGAAAAGTATTTTAAAAATTGAAATAATATATATGTACCACTGAAGATATGTGCACAAAAAGTCCAAGTGATATAATTCAAATAGGAACCACAAGATATACACAAACATATATGTGCAAAGTCCACATAGGCATAGTCAGTGAATCCAATCCAAAAGTGAAACAAGGTTTGCTAGAAAGATATGGAAGATGTTCTGAATTTTCCACCCCCACCAAAGGGAACTTAAGATGAGCCTTTCCTTGGGATATATACCGGAAGAAGTAAAAACTCTTACCAGATAAATAGGACCTCCTGTTAACAGCGCCTGCAGATATAGCCCTCTGGGATGAGTCCAGGGAGCCAATCACACTATGATCCAGGCGTCCTCCTTATTCCGGAAAAAAGGCTTCTGTATGCTTTGTTTCAGAGACTCAATCTCCCAGACGGGAGCGTAGCGATATCAAGAATTCTGTCCCCAGGGTGGCTCATCTGCCAGATCTCCAGCTCTTGCCTCTCACTGTACTGTAGACGTCGATCATGGAACATCACTCAAACTACACTCTTTAGCAGGCGTGGCCCTTCAGGCAGATAAGCTGCCCCTTTCCGTAATTCATAGGACTGACCTTGGTTGAGGTAGGTGAGTGACTCCTCATGTAAATTCACGGCAGGGGAGCTGGGTGCACATACTGGAAGACTGAGCACAGTGCAGTGGTTATTGGTTGGAAGGGCAGTGGAATGGACTCTCAGATAGAGCTTGAATGATAAAAATACAATTTCAATCCATTCCTGGGTCAATTTCCACCATATTCACAATCTGCCTCTTCTCTTGTGATATATAGATGAAAAAGGCTTTTTAAGCTCGCTGAGGGGTGGTGACGCCATAACCCCTCAGCAAGCTTAAAAAGCCTTATAAAGCCTTAAGTCTGAATTGTTATTTTAAAGATGAAGTAAAATAGAAAGCAGATATGAACATACTTATTTGGTTCTGTTTTTTGACATTTCTTTATTTTTGGACCTAATTTTTTTCTCTTCTTTCAACAGGAAGGCACCAAAAAATGAGGCAACAGCCAAGCCACCAGAAGGGTCGAAGGAAAGCTACCCTCACTCGGGCTCCAACAGGGGAGGCAACAAGGCCATCTTGCCACCAAAAACGTAAGTAACAACTTCAAACACACTCATTTAGCCACCAACAGGGGTGATTCTAGGTGGGCCAAAGGACATGGGCTTAGGGCAGAACTTAGGGGTAAATAACACTTTCTGGTTGCTGCCTGGCCCATCAGTGCCCATTAATGCAGCCTTGCCAGTGTAGACATAGGTAGAGGAGAGGCCCCGGGATCACAGTCACACAGAGTCACGCCTTCTAGAATGATCATCATATATCCCCTATATCATAGGAGACAAGAGAGGTGGGGGGGGGGGTGAACTCCAGGACTTTTTCAATGTTGGCACTTGTCCAGTAATTGCACTTTGTAAAATGACATCACTTTCCCTTTTCTATGCATTTTTCACTGTAAAAAAAAACACAGTGCAGCATGGTGGAGTCCACTAGTCAGGAGCAAACATTATCATCAGACCAAGTGCAAGGTTGGTCAACTAATGTAGCAAAATGGATGCTAGAAACAGGTGGGACTAGGGATGGCTTAATGAATGGTGTATTGTTTCTTTCTAGAGAGCGTGGTCAGCTCACCCAGGATGTTGGTGTGGAGGCATGGGATCTGACTCCTGGACCCAGCACAGACCTGTCCATTGTGGACGTCAAATCCCCTGACGCAAGTCACACTGAGGGCCAAAGTCATCCGAAGGGGAAGAAAGTATTCGGGAGCCTCTTGTTTGCGCAAGTAAGTATTCTTGGAATCTGGCTTCAAATGTGTATACATGTCGAGTGTTTTTCTGAACAAACAAAACACCCACTCCACACATTAGCAAAGTATGTAGTGCCTTAACATTAGCATGGAGAAGGAAGTGGTGGAAGGAGCTGGCAGTGTTGCTAGGTACCCAAGTTTTGGAGACCCAGGCACCAGGGCCAAGATTACAGAGTTTTTGCAGTGTGTACATTCCTAGTAGTGTAGGTGTCTGAAAGGCAAGCAGGTTGCAAGCAACAATAGATTGAGTAGGTAAGTATTTCCTGAATTTGACTAGTAACTTGACCATAACTCACTATGTAGGGCCTCAGCCACTTGACCATTGTTCCCTTAATACTTTTTTCTCTTCTTACTAGGTCATGATCTTCCAAGATGCACAATTGGCTGAATGAGTGCAGATATGTTGCATTGTTTGAAGGATCTGGAGAAAATAAAGGAGGCTGCCACTGCTTTACAGCGAAGAATCCATGATTTTGTAGACATTCTTGCCAAATCTTAATTTCCTCTTACCTGATCGGAAGTTTCTTGTTCCACTTGTTGGCTTCTGTTTGCATTTTTAATATTTACCATGTTTTTCTGACTTTTAAATGAGGAAGTTTAGTGTTTTCCCACTCCACTCCTCTAGGTGCACCACCAGGTCCTGTTTTCTGTATTTTCCTCAGTCTAAAAACTACTGTGTGAATTACTAACATTGAAAATGACAACATCACCTGTGCCAAATTCAACAAATATAGAAAACCTGACTTGAGAAGGAGAGTTGGGAAACACTGTCCTAAGTAATGTGAATTGTAATCTTTCTGTGTTTTTAAGAATAGCAAAGCCAAAATTTGAAGATGCCCACAAATTGTGCCTTAACCTTCTTATTTCCCTCATGATCCCATGCCTAAAATGTGTGTCTTTCCCTACATCTAGTTTGCTAAAGCCCCAAAACACACTGTGTGTGCTAGTTCCCATCATGGGGTATCAATGGACGTGTTTCGGGGGTGCATTCCCTTCCTCTGACCTACTTTAGGTATGAGGAAGGGGTTGTACCCTCAAAACGTTTCCATTGATACCCTGTGATGGGAGATAGCAGATGTTGACACACTGTGTGTTTTGGGGCTTTAGCAAACTAGATGTAGGGAAAGACACACATTTTAGGCATGGGATCATGAGGGAAATAAGAATGTTAAGGCACAATTTGTGGGCATCTTCAAAAACACAGAAAGATTTATGAGTTTATGATCACATACAAATATTATTCAGGATCAGCTCCAATTTGCTGCCAAGACACTGCCCCTCTACCCACAAAATAATCAAGGTATTTTTTGACGTATATCTCTGGCATTTTGAGAGGGCAATCCAGCACAGCCAGATTCTAGAGCCGTCATCTGCAACAAAAACAAAATTGAGGCCCTCAACATTCTCCTCAGCAGGTGGCAAGTTTAACCACTTCAGCCCCGGACCATTTGGCGGGCAAAAGACCAGATCACTTTTTGCGATTCGGCACTGCGTCGCTTTAACTGACAATTGCGCGGTCGTGGGACGTCGCTCCCAAACAAAATTTACGTATTTTTTTCCCCCACAAATAAAGCTTTTTTTTTTGGTGGTATTTGATCACCTCTGCGGTTTTTATTTTTTGCGCTATAAACAAAAAAAATAGCGACAATTTTGAAAAAAACACATTATTTTTTACTTTTTGCTATAATAAATATCCCAAATAATATATATAAAAAAAAAATTGTGCAAAAGTTATAGCATCTACAAAATAGGGGATAGTTATATGGCATTTTTATTAATATTTTTTTTTTACTAGTAATGGTAGCGATCAGCAATTTTTATCGTGACTGTGATATTATGGCGGACAGATCGGACACTTATGGCACTATTTTGGGACCATTCACATTTATACAGCAATCAGTACGATTAAAAGTGCATTGATTACTGTGTAAATGTGACAGTCCATGAAGGGGTTAACCACTAGGGGCACTGTAGGGGTTAAGTGTGTCCTAGGGAGTTATTCTAACTGTGGGGGGGGGCTATGTGTGACACGACACTGATCACCGCTCCCGATTAAAGGGAGCTGCGATCAGTGTCAGTGTCACTAGGCAGAACAGGGATATGCTTGTGTAACGGAGATGTAGGTGTAACAGACACACGCGGAGAGTAGGAGCACTCAGAAGGCTTTTTATTTAACGGTAGCAGGGTTAACACACAGCCAGGTAGCAGCTATCACAGCCGAGCAAAGCAAGAGTCCGGAATACAGTAATGCACAGCAGGGTAGCAGAGTCCGTGTTGCTAAAGGGTAATACACACCAAGCTGGCCAAACAAAGGAAGTAACAGAGTTCTGGCAAGTAGGGGTAGTCCGTGCTCAGTCTTGGATACATAAGAATAAAGTTCACTCTACTCACAGCGTAAGTGATCACAGGGTTAATCCATGATCAGGGTAGCACACAGCCAAGGGTAATCCACTCTCAAAATGGCACACAGCCAAAGGTAATCCACTCCCTGTATGGAGGCTGCAGGACTGGCAAAACCCCACAACTGCCTTTCTTCCAGCACATGTTTTAGCAGACCAAATCCCTCAGAAACACTTCCCTCCCACCCTTGGAAGCAGGTGGGTTAAACTGTCCAATGACAATAGCCACACAGGTCAGGTGTATTCAAGCTTATCAGCAGGGAGCTGCTGGAGGAGTCCCCCCTCTCTCCACAATAGACATCCATCCCATATTATACGTTTCTTGCAAGGCAGACAGACACAAACAATGAAATACAACCACACCCCAAACAATCAGCAGGGGACAGTTCTCTGGGGTGTACAGAGACCGCAACAGCTTGTTTACATCAGCATTTCCCTGTTCTTGCTCTCCGTTAGACGATCGCAGGTATCACACTCACGAGGCTCGCGGCGTGCGCGCTCGCAAGCGACTTCTTGAAGGGCAACGTACAGGTACGTTAATATGCCTGTACGTACCCTTCTGCCGACGTATATCGGCGTGAGCCGGTCGGCAAGTGGTTAAGGTGCCATTCTGGAGCCACTTGTAGAACTCTGTCTGCATAATGACTCCTCCATCAGAGTTGCAGCTGTTCTTCCCAATATCAAGAAACAAGAACTCATATGTGGCAGACACTACAGCTAGCAGGACTATGCTGCAAAATCCCCCTCTGCGTTGTAGACAGGAAATGATGCAGATCCCCGCATATAGCACGCCCACCCCTGCAGGGAGAAAACAAAACATGATCTAGAGATAACAGGTACACTTACCACATGTATATTTAACCACTTCCCGCCCGGTCAATAGCATATTGACGTCCGGGAAGTGGTTCCGTTATCCTGACTGGGCGTCATATGACGTCCTTCAGGATAACATGCCGCCGCGCGCCCATGGGGGCGCGCATCGCGGCGATCGGTGGAGCGGTGTGTCAGTCTGACACACCGCTACACTGATCTCGGTAAAGAGCCTCCGGCGGAGGCTCTTTACCACGTGATCAGCCGTGTCCAATCACGGCTGATCACGATGTCAACAGGAAAGCCGGTGATCGGCTTTTCCTCACTCGCGTCTGACAGACGCGAGTAGAGGAGAGCCGATCGGCGGCTCTCCTGACATGGGGGGGTCTGCGCTGATTGTTTATCAGCGCAGCCCCCCTCAGATGCCCACACTGGACCACCAGGGACTCCACTAGGATCACCAGGGAAGTGGGCAACATGTGGATGGCCAGGTATGTACCCCCTGGCCATCCACATGTGCAAATGATGCCCAATCTGTGCCAGTCAGTGCCCACAAATGGGCACTGGCTGGTACCATCAAGTAGCAATCAGTGCCACCCATCACCCAGCAATGCCACCCATCAGTGTTATCAGTGCCACCCATCAGTGTAATCAGTGCCACCCATCAGTGTCCAGCAGTGCCACCTATCAGCGTCCATCCGTGCCCATCAGTGCCCACCTATCAGTGCCCATCCATGCCACCTATCCGTGCCACCCATAAGTACCCATCAGTGCCACCCATAAGTGCCCATCAGTGCCCCCTATGAGTGCCCATCAGTGCCGCCTATGAGTGCCCATCAGTGCCACATATGAGTCCCCATTAGTGCCGCATACCAGTGCCACCTATCAGTGCCACCTATCAGTGCCCATCAGTGCCGCCTATCAGTGCCCATCATCAGTGGCCGTCAGTGCCACCTCATCAGTACCACCTCATTGGTGCCACCTCATCGGTGCCCATCAGTGCCGCCTTATCAGTGCCCGTCAGTGCAGCCATATCAGTGCCCATCATTGAAGAAGAAAACGTACTTATTTACAAAAAATTTTACAGAAACAAAGAAAAACTTTTTTTTTTTCAAAATTTTTGGTCTTTTTTTTATTTGTTGCGCAAAAAATAAAAATCGCAGAGGTGATCAAATACCACCAAAAGAAAGCTCTATTTGTGGGAACAAAATGATAAAAAATTTGTTTGGGTACAGTGTTGTATGACCGCGCAATTGTCATTCAAAGTGCGACAGCGCTGAAAGCTGAAAATTGGTCTGGGCGGGAAGGTGTCTAAGTGCCTGGTATTGAAGTGGTTAAACCATCATTTAGACTTATTTAGATGGTATAGAAGCAATAGAGCCCAACTAGCATAGATGTGTGCAGAACCGCTTTAAATTAAATCACACTGTCTCTCTGTGTATATCTCTTAAATTAAATCACACTGTCTCTCTGTCTATCTCTCTTAAATTAAATCACACTGTCTCTCTGTCTATCTCTCTTAAATTAAATCACACTGTCTGTCTATCTCTCTGCCCGCCGCAACACACTACACAAGGCCGCCACCCTGGCGGCCTTATTGGTGTGGGGCGTGTACTAAACCCCCTGAGCCATAATTGGCCAAAGCCACCCTGGCTTTGGCCAATTACGGCTCTCTGTATGGATAGTGCTGTGATTGGCCAAGCATGCGGGTCATAGTGCATGCTTGGCTAATCATCAGCCAGCAATGCACTGCAATGCCGCAGTGAATTATGGGCCGTGATGCACCACTCGAATTTGGCGCGAACGGACCATAACGTTTGGGATTCGCCTAACGGGCGAACAGATGATGTTCGAGTCGAACATGGGTTTGACTCGAACACGAAGCTCATCCCTACTGGACAACTACAATCCTGCAATGCTGGTTTGTGCGATACATCCCCATGTTTTTATGTACCCATTGGTAACTATACCTCTATGTGTATGGAGATATAATTTTGCTATACCTATATATATTATCCAAAGTCTTTAATTACATATTTTGACATTTTCCTAGAATATAAATCCCCCTGAAGAGACCGGAAATCGCAAGTGTCGAAATGCATCAGGGTTTTTCATGTGGATACATATGTTACTAATACAATTGGCAAACCATGCTTGTACATAGAGTGTTTTTTGCTATGAGTGATGTTCCATGTTTGTTTTTGTGTCGCACCAACTATATGGTTGATTCATTGTCAGGTCACCTGAGACCAGGTGACAGGTGCACTCAGTAGGAATAGGAAGTGCACCGCTAGGTAGTGGACCTTAGGACTGACTGCTGCGGATTGTACCAAGGGAGATTCAGGACACAGGTCTACTGGATCACTAACACAGATCCCAGTGGGAACTAGAGCATAGATTCCCCAGGGCGCGGAGTCTAAGAGCCAGCAGGTGTTCGCCAGAGCCTCTAGTGGTGAGGATGGACTTCGCTGCAGTCTGGCTCCAGGTCGCGACCCCCAGGGTCTCACAGCTCACGCTCACAGTAGACTACAGGAGAAGGAAGCAGCAGGCTGGAACGACAAGGATAGTAAGCAGATAAGGCAGAGGTCAGGGTAAACAGGAACAACAGAGTACACGCCAAAGGTTCAGGGTCACAGGCAGACAGGGATGGTCAGGGACATGCCAAAGGGTCAAGGTCACAAGCAGACAGGAATCGTTGAGAACACGCCAAGGTCGGTAACGGAGACAAACATAAAGCAGGAACCAGGAAGCCAAACACACCACGGATACACAATAGTTGATCAGCACCACTGGCTTGCAGAGCACAGGTTAATATAGGGTTCCCTGATAGGGCCTGGGGTGGAGCCATGCTTAGAGGAGAGGTTATAAAACCCACCAGGTGAGAGTGGCTGGCCTCTTAGTTGGAACACATGAGGAGAGGTAAGCAAACAGGGAAAGATTACTGCATAACCATGACAGTACCCCCCCCCCCCTCTTATGAGGCCTCCCCCTCCCCCTCCCCCACCTGGGTCCAGGCTTAAAGGGAAACTCCAGATTGAACCTCCTCAACAGATGAGGAGCAAGGACCTCAGATGCAGTGATCCAAGACCTCTCCTCAGGACCAAACCCTTTCCAATGTACGAGGTATTGAAGAATGCCTTTACGGAGTCGGGAATCCAAAACTTGACTAACCTCGTATTTTAGATTATCCTCGGAGACCGGAACCAAGGTAGGGAGAGGAACGAGAGGACTTGTAGAGGACTAAAGGCTTTTTAGGAATGGTTAAGGGCATAGAAGCAGTAGGGTGAGGCCAGGTTACAGAAGGTCCTGAACAAGAAGCAGAAAGCTCACTGGGCATGGGCTGGACTGGCATAACTAGTGCGGAGGCCGACTGAATAGTATTGTCAGGTGTAGTGACCATCTCAATCGCATCAGTCCGACTATTGCAGGACACATCCCAGAGATCACTATATACAGCGGGACGAGCAGAAGCTACTGGGATGATGGCAACAGGAGGTTTCTCTTTTGGGGTAACCTTGAGTAGGCAGGAAGAGGAACAGGAGGAACCCCAAGCCAGGATCTGTCCAGCAGTCCAGTCAACGTGTGGGGAATGGAGCCGTAACCAAGGAAGACCTAATATGATAGGAGATGAAGCCTTAGGTAAGACAAGGAAGGATATCCACTCCTGGTGGAGTGTCCCTACTGACATCTTAACAGGAAGGGTCTGGAAGCGGATAGGGCCCCCTGGGAGAACAGTGCCATCAATCGCCAAGACCACCAATGGCGTTGTAAGGGGCAAAAGGGTAAGTCTCATGGAGGATGCAGTTTCCCTATCCATGAAATTGGCAGCGGCTCCGGAATCCAGATGTGCTGAGACCGAACGAGAGGAAGTGCCGACATGAAGCAACACAGAAAGGAGAAGACGAGAAGGTGAAGGTGATATTTCAGGGTCTAATACTCCACCTTCCAGATGCATTAGCCCTGAGCGTTTTTCCGGACGAAGAGAACAAGTGTCACGGAAATGACCTTTGGCCCCACAATAGAGGCATAGGCCCAGAGTTCTGCGCCTAGCGCGTTCTTCGGGGGATAACTTGGTCCAGCCCAACTGCATAGGTTCCTCAGCAGGCAGGGGGTGCTCATCGGATTGAAGAGAAGGGACTGGGAGCTCAGGCTGACTAAAGAACGGGGAGTGCTGGAGTCTTTTTTCCAGGGCCCTCTCCTGAAAGCGAATATCCATCTGGTTACACAAGGTGATGACACTGTCCAGATCAACAGGAAGGGATCTTCCTGCTAATTCATCCTTCGCTCTATCAGAGAGGCCATGTAAAAAGGTTTCAACTAGGGCCTCATTATTCCAGCTCAATTCAGCTGTGAGGATACGGAACTGAAGAGCATACTGTCCCACAGAAGCGGACTCTTGACGGAGACGTAAAAGAGCGCTAGCCGCTGAGGAGACACGACCCGGTTCCTCGAAGATATTCCGAAAAAGTTTCAAGAAATCAGACAGGCTAGAAATCACTGGGTCATTCAGTTCCCACAGAGGGGCAGCCCAAGCTAGCGCCTCGCCTGACAGGAGGGATATAATATATGCGACTTTCGCCCAATCGGACAGGAAGTTTTAGGGCTGAAGTTCAAAATGAATTGTGCACTGGCTAAGGAATCCCCTGCAAGCCTTGGAGTCCCCAGAGAAACGGGCCGGAGCTGGTAGTTGTAATGAATGTGTGGCTGCGACTGATGCGATAGGTGCAGCAGCAGATAGCGGTTGAGGTTGTTGAACCGGGGGTCCTAATGAGGCCTGAACCTGTTCAAAACGGGATGCCAAATCCTGAAGGAATCGCATCACCTGGGTCTGATGCGATTCTTGGGTCTCAAGTCTGCGAACTAAGCCCTGCAATGGATCATCTGCGGGTAGCGGCACATCAGCTGGGTCCATGGCTGATCAAACTGTCAGGTCACCTGAGACCAGGTGACAGGTGCACTCAGTAGGAATAGGAAGTGCACCGCTAGGTAGTGGACCTTAGGACTGACTGCTGCGGATTGTACCCAGGGAGATTCAGGACACAGATCTACTGGATCACTAACACAGATCCCAGTGGGAACTAGAGCATAGATTCCCCAGGGCGCGGAGTCTAAGAGCCAGCAGGTGTTCGCCAGAGCCTCTAGTGGGGAGGATGGACTTCGCTGCAGTCTGGCTCCAGGTCGCGACCCCCAGGGTCTCACAGCTCACGCTCACAGTAGACTACAGGAGAAGGAAGCAGCAGGCTGGAACGACAAGGATAGTAAGCGGATAAGGCAGAGGTCAGGGTAAACAGGAACAACAGAGTACACGCCAAAGGTTCAGGGTCACAGGCAGACAGGGATGGTCGAGGACATGCCAAAGGGTCAAGGTCACAAGCAGACAGGAATCGTTGAGAACACGCCAAGGTCGGTAACGGAGACAAACATAAAGCAGGAACCAGGAAGCCAAACACACCACGGATACACAATGGTTGATCAGCACCACTGGCTTGCAGAGCACAGGTTATAATAGGGTTCCCTGATAGGGCCTGGGGTGGAGCCATGCTTAGAGGAGAGGTTATAAAACCCACCAGGTGAGAGTGGCTGGCCTCTTAGTTGGAACATATGAGGAGAGGTAAGCAAACAGGGAAAGATTACTGCATAACCATGACATTCATCATTGTTCATTTGAAATTATTATTGTCTGTTAAATAAATGATTTTTTTACATCAACCATTTTTATACAAATTCTCTGCTGCTAATAAACCCCTGGGGAAACTTTCTGTGTTTTTTGTATTATTTATATAATATTCGGTAAGGTACATTATATTTCATTTCATTAAGAGAAAAAGAATAAAGAATATGGTATGAGCGGCAATACATGCATATCAAAACACATTTTCTGGAGAAAAAAAAAGTAAAACAGCCTTTTCTTTTCTAATGTTTAGAGACACCACTGCTAAATAAGAACTGTAAAGCTTATAAATGATAACCAGTGAAGAAAAACTTTCAGTCTGTCCACACAGACCAAGTTGAGATCCCCGATGGGTGCTGTCATCTTGCTTCTCACTCAGGTGAAGTCAGGCTTTCAATTACAGTCCACATGTCGAGGACACCCCTGCCCTTCCTATGAAGGTCATGTGTCCATCATGTGACTCATCAGAGGCCAGGCGAGTGGATCTAGATAAAGGCATAGCCATTGACTTGGGACAAAAATAAATTTGCATATAATTAACATTGCTGTTTAGTTGGCTTAAGTTGTATGCTTTGGGGAAATAATAAAACTGATGGAGCAAATTATAAGGGTACCATTATGTTTACAAGCTTGGGAAATTAAATAGTTTACTTTACGCCCTGTCAATGTTTAGTGTATATAACAGAACTGGTTGTTGCCTAAACATAACATTGGAGTAAAAAGGTGTATAGAGCGATATCCTCAGGGCTGCTGGTAATAGCTGGTTCTTTCCTAATAGTACAGAAGCTGCCCCCCACCACCACAAGCACAAGTCCATTCACTCCAGTTCCACTAACTCAGTCTAGGAGATGTCCTATTGAAATGTATTGCTTTCAGAACTTTAAACAGGAGAGGGTTAAGGGCATGGGATACTCCAAAAGTAATTAGCAATAGCAATGAGAGGACAATCTTCTCTCTAATCACTCTATAGAGGTAATTCGGGAAAACGGGCAGTCTAAGGCCTCACAGTAGACTACTGTATAAGGCAATTTCTCTGGCACCTGGATGCTGCACAACTGTTGGTAACCAATAATTCCAGGACACTGCACAGTAACAAAAACACTTTCCACTAGGCTCACACTCTAAGATTCTGTTGATGACAGGGGAATGGCCAGAACTCTGAGACCATTTAAAGGGGTTGTAAAGTCTCATTTTTTTTTAAAACAACAAACATGTCATCCTCACCTCCTCTGTGGTTTTGCACATAGTGGCCCCAATCCTCCTCTTCTGGGGTCCCCCAGCGGTGCTCCTGGCTCCTCCCCGCATCGAGTGCCCCTACAGAAAAGCGCTTTCACTGGGGGCACTCGTGTGGGTGCGCTCCCCTGTCCTGCTGCTGCATCTATTGACACAGATAGTATAACTCGGACCGGCTCCCGTGTTATTGTCAATGGCTCCTGCTGCTATCAATCTATCCAATGAGGACCCGAGACACCGGCTGGTGTGCTCGTCCCCGTCACTGGAAAGATCGGGCTCAGGTAAGTAAAAGGGGGGCTCTGGAGGGCTGCTGCAGCACATGAGCTTTTTCACCTTAATGCATAGAATGCATTAAGGTGAAAAACCTTGAGGGTTTACAACTTCTTTAAGTCTCAGTTCACAGCTACCACTGGCACTTACATACTAAAAAAAAACACACAGTCACCAGGAATTAATTGAGGGTCTTCACCTACAAGTCTCCGGGACAGCTACAACCTTCCAGCTTCCCCCCGGACACAGCCCAGTGAGGGAGACAATCCTTCTCTCTTCTCTTTTTGGTGAAGTCCTACAGCCAACTTCTCATGCGATCCATCCAGGCCCTCAGCCCTGACACCGCTGAGGCCTCAAGAACAGCTACACAGTTCGTAGGCTGCCTAAAGGCAGCAGTCCCTCAGGCTTTGAAACCCTCCTGGGAAAAAGGAACAATCTCTTCAGGGCTTCAGACTACTTATTACCCCCACCAGCCACCTACTAGACACTCCTCTGCAGGGACTGGCCAGGCCATGATAAATATTCAGGCTCGTCATTTGAATCTCCCTCTCTATTTTATGGAAGCTTCTTCCCGAGGCAGGGTGAAGCAATCAAACTCCCACCCCGTAAAACCGTGAACGGACCAGAAAAAACAATCATTGCTCCCTTGACTACAGAAATAGCCAAAAACGAAATTTGCCAAGCATCATACGCTAGGAGGGTGATAAGCATATAATTTACATTTTGAGTAATACAGACATTTCCAATAATGCCGCGTACACACGATCGGACTATCCCGTGGACTATTTCTCCTCAAGAAGGATGCTGGGACTGTGACATCATAGGGGCGGGGTCACCATGTGACATGAGGCGGTGGCCCCGCCCCTTGTCCCTATATAAGTCACAGCACAACGTGTCTCTGCCATTACGGCCAGAGACAGCTTTGTGTCAACATCGGATGAAGAAAAAAGAACAAGAAGCAGAAGCAGAAGGCAGTAGCGACAGCGACGGTGATGGCGACGGCAACAGAAGCCCGGGCCACCGCTAGTAAAAGAGCTGGAAGAAGATAGCATAGGCCCGGCAAGAAGAACAGAAGAACGGGACAAGACCCCCGAAGTCGGAACAAGACCCCCCAGATGGCGGCGGCGAAGAAGGCGAAAGCCAGGCTCCTCCGCTAGTAAAAGAGCTAGCAGAAGATAGCGGAGAGGTCCGTGAGAAGACCCCCCAAGAAGGAAGAAGACCCCCGGAGCTGTGTAATAAAGTATTTTAAAAACTTGTGTTGTGTTTTTATTTACACTTTTTTCACCAGGTGAATGGGTAGGGGTACATCGTACCCCATACTCATTCACATAGGGTGGAGGGGCCGGAATCTGGAGGCCCCCTTATTAAAGGGGGCTCCCGGATTCCAATAAGCCCCCTGCCCGCAGACTCCAACAACCAACGGCCAGGGTTGTCGAGAAGAGGCCCTTGTCCTCATCAACATGGGGACAAGGTGCTTTGGGGTGGGGGGGCTGCAGGGCCACGTGCCCCATGAGGGCACGTGGCCTGGTACGGCTCAGGAGGGTGGGGCGCTCGCTTGTCCCCACCCCCTTTCCTGACTGGCCGGGCTGCGTGCTCGGATATGGATTTGGGGAGGACCCCCATGCCGTTTTTTCAGCGTATGGATTCCCTTTTAAATCCATACCAGGTGTCAGGGCTAGCGAGGTGTCGATCTCGCTAGTCCCGTCTACCTGGAGTCACGTTCTAAATGAACAGACTCTACTCTGTGTAAAAGTCCAGTGGACCTCCGCCAAAACTCTGATTGTCCGCCAGAAAAGTCCGGGCGTGTGTGGGCATGTCTGCATGTTCGAACAGTCCAGCGGACCTCCGCTGGAAAGTCCGACGGATTGTCCGCTGGATAGTCTGGCCGAAAAGTCTGATCGCGTGTACGTGGCATAAGATAATTTAAATGTGTCTTTAACATTTTTATAGATTTGCAGTGTTTTTTTTTATACTTTATACATATATTTCTTGTTGTTTTTTGTTGCTCTGTTGCTCTGGACTATCCATTTTGGAGATGGATGGATTGTTAATTTTATATTCCTGGAGTTGGGGTTTAATTGGGGTTTTTAAAGGTCTTGAGTTAAGCTTCAAGTGAGGATAAGTAAATAGCCAGCCTTGTAAATGCATTCTTTGTTTTGTTTCCAGGGCCAGGGTTTTATATCCTTCTAGGCTATTTTATTTGTGCCACCCCCTGTCAACACAGACCTTTGCTGCTCCACAGCTCTGCAATCAAAGCATATGATTGAGAATTTTGTCTTTCCCTACATAATTTCTAGATGCCCTGTCCCCTCCCACCCCTTTCTTTTTATGTTACTTTTTCAAAATTCCAGGCCTGTTTGTTCCATCTTGTTTGTGTACTCCTTGAGGCTACTCATTGTTCACAGAAGAATATGTGATGTATATTTAAATTTTGCTGGTTTTGCAGGGGTCTCCAATCTTTCTAAAGAAAGGGCCAGTTTATTATCTTTCAAACTTTAAAGGGGCCAGACTGTGGCCAGTGGGAGTAGAAAATGTCCTGGCATTGGTAACAATGCCCCATCACTGGTGTCATTAACAGAAATAGTGCGCTATAATTGGTGTCAGTAATGCCACGTACACACGGTCGGACTTTCAGGCAGAAAAAGTCAGACGGAATCTTTTCATCGGATATTCCGATCATGTTTGGGCCTCATCGGACTTTTTTCTCGAAAATTCTGATGGAGCTATAAATAGAACATGTTTTAAATATTTCCGATGGAATCAATTCTTATCGGGAATAACCGCTCGTCTGTATGCTGTTCTGAAGGACCAAAAACAACACATGCTCTGAAGCAAGTACGAGACGGCAGCTATTGGCTATTGAACTTCCTTTTTCTAGTCCCGTCGTACGCGTTGTACGTCACCACGTTCTAGACGGTCGGACTTTGGTGTGATCGTGTGTAGGCAAGACTGTTTCAGCGGAACTCCGTCGCAAAAACCGTCAGAGTTTATTCCGACGGAAAAAACGGACGTGTGTATGCCGCAATAGAGGAATAGTGCCCTATCATTGGTGTCTGTGGGAGGAATAGTACCCTATATTTGGTGTCAGTGGGAAAAATAGGGCCCCATCATTGGTGTCATTAGGAGAAATAGTTCCCTATCATTGGTGTCAGTGGGAGGAATAGTGTTCCATCATTGGTGTCAGTGGGAGGAATAGTGTTCCATCAT
Organism: Lithobates sylvaticus; assembly: GCA_028564925.1. Lineage (NCBI taxonomy): Eukaryota > Metazoa > Chordata > Amphibia > Anura > Ranidae > Lithobates > Lithobates sylvaticus. The sequence continues at coordinate 562,101,207 of CM053026.1, forward strand.
TGGTATCAGTGGGAGGAATAGTGCCCTCAAACCCTCACACTTTTGATTGTAGTGAATCATAAATTCGCCATTGCATCGCTTCTGGTTTCTGGCTTTTCATCCCGGCCAATCAGGAGCCTGAAGATTTGGAACACAGAAGTCACTGGGTATCAGAGGAGCCGTGACAACCCAGGCTGGATGCTCCGTTTGCAGATAAGGACCTGGAGGGGTTTGTTTGTGCCCCCTTAAATGTTTTATCACCAGCCGCCTCTGATTCACATTTTCCAGGCTAACCTTGCCTTGTTGAACAAACGTATTCTTTTAGCTCACAAGGCCCTGCTCTGCTAAAAAATAAAAATAAATGTTGTTTACAGAGTTTTCAATAGCTGAAGCCCAGATTACACACATACAACAGCTGAATGATTCAAAAGTATGATTATTCACCCCTTCCTCATCTTATCTCCCGGATCTGTAGGAGTCCTTGCAGTGTTTGAATGAGAGAAAATAAACTTTTTACTTTTCAAGGGATATTGCACCTTACATGGGAACTTTTCTAAAAATTTTGTGAATGCGGCGAAATTTCATTTTGCAAAAAATACCCAAGCATGTACAAGGAAAACGAAAATAGTGCATTTTTGTTTGCACATGATTGGATGATGGAATTCACCAGAGCTCCACCTCATTCACTAAGGGAAAATTCCCTTGCAAAATATAACTTCCCTCACAAGGTGAACAGTCTACTTGTCTTTTGTTATTCAACCCCAAAGTCTCAAAATGACTGCTGTGTTCTCATATAGAAAAATTTGCATAAGCATTGTTATGGCTGAATGCTGTATTACATCTTTATTTGCGAGAGATTATGTTTACGTAAATACCATCAATTGTTAGCTTGTGAAATATAAGTGTAGAAAAATAGTAAAAAAGACAGAAATTATCTTTGTAAAAATGTTAATGAAAAACATAAGTTGCCGGGAAAAGAATAAAGTCTGTAGGGAATAGGCATATGTACTACGAACATCCCAAGTCCTCTTCCAAGCTGTAAAAATATTTAATCATACGCTATTCTTTTCTTACCATTTAAGGCCCATTTTTTACTTGCTAGATGAAATATAAAATGTCTTTTTATTTTTGTTACCGTTGTCTTCTATGTATCCTTACACCATATAGTGACTAAACAGCAACATGTACTGTATTTGTAGCCTTGCATGGACTAATAAACATTGTAAGCGTCTACTGAAATTCAATGCTAAAATTTATGTGGTTGCAGCCAAAGACTTTACAGTGTTCAGTATATCAACAACGCATTATTCTGTAGAAAAATACCAAAGACTGCAAAGCATGATATGGTTTAAATGAAAACACATGCAGTAAATGAAGAGGTGCTGTCAGTGACTATCAAAAGGCTAAATAGCTTTAGGTACATTCCAATGTGGCTGTAGTATATGACATATATATATCAATATTGATAGTTTTAATGGCGTCCATACACATGTTGATTTCATTATCCCATCAATGTGCGATTCGATCAAAGCAATCAAATCTGCAAACAATTGAATAGCCATAACTTTACTTTTGCATGATTTAGACTTGATTTAGATCAGATTCGATCAAACTTAGTCGATCGGACAGGGCAAAAGAATTATCGACCGCCTTTCATTCATTGGAAGCACTGAAATACTTTGTTCATGAATATGATTGTATTTTGATCTATAAGATTATGAGATTACATAGTGGAAACAGAGTTGCGATCAATAATAACTATTGTATCTTAGGTATTGATTGAAAGCCACTTTCCCCTTTGTGGCATATTAATTAAATGGGTTGTCAACTATAGATTGGCTATTCCCATTGGAAGTATGATTATCTTCATCATAAGACTTGTATATTTACCTGCTCTGTTCAATGTTCAATATTTGCTCAGAGCAGCCCCTTACCTCCTGGGCCAAGTTTTCGAGCCGGGCTGTGTGCATCCATAAACACACACAGCGCATCCTGGCCACGTTCCCACTCCCTCCTCACAGGAACTGACTTAAAAAAGCAGGAGCCGATAGCTCCCAATGGTCCCAGTCTGTCCTGTGAGAGCAGGCAGAGAGACCAGCGCTATTGCAGATGTACACAGCACTGGATCAAGAGAAGATCCAGGTAAGTATTTGGGAGGGGAAGTGGGGGGGGGGGTTAAATAGTCGGAAGGGGAGGAAAAAGAGGAGTCAGCAGGAAGTAAAGGAAAGGACGTCCCTCCCCAACGTCAGTGTGAGATGGAGGAGACAGCTTCCCACCCTCTCTCCCTGGAATAGGTTTGGGTTGTATATTTGTAACCTGTTTTTTCCTTCACAGAAGTCTGTTTCTAGGATGTCGTGGCAGTTGGCAGGTGTTGGTTGTTTGCAGGTGAAGGAAGAAACCCCCCCCAGATAAGGTGAATGCGGGATACATCGGTGGTATGGGCCCGTTGGTGGTATTCCAGCTAACATGGGTTTAGCTGAAATTTGGTGAAAGGGTGCACTGCGGTCAGTGGTTTGGTTGTCTCCGAGCTAGCATGTCAGCTGGAGGCCTATTTTCAGTTAAAGGTACTGCAGTGCATGGTAAGGATCATTATGGCAATTCAGGGGGGGGGGGTGTCCTGCAAAGACCAACGTGACCAGTTGAGGTTTAACAGATGTTGTTTATAATATGTTCATTTAATTGATTTGTTAATAAAGGGGCTGCTACGGCCAATAATTTACTCCAAAACGGTGTGGTCTCCTTTAATGGGAAAAGGGGTAAGAGGTATGGAGTTGGGTTGGCAGTGGGTATGTAGCATCTGTTATACTATAGTCATGCAATAAGGTAAAAATGATTTGATTTTAGAATCACTTTAAGGTCTACATAGCAACCAGCAACTATTGAAACAATAAACACCATGGTCAGGAGTATGCAATGTACAATACGGATTACAGGGCTATATAACATAAATCACAGTGTATACAGTACAGAAGATAAGAGTAAGTAACATACAACATTGGTTACAGAATGCAGAAGTCAGAGGTGGAACACGTCACACAAGATACAGAATGCAAAGCTCAGGAGTAAGCAAAAATGTCATAGTGTTGACAGTCAGTAAGAGGAAAAAATACAAACCTTTGGAAACTCACAGAACAGAGTACTGAAGAGAAGGTGTACAATAGGGAATGCACAGCGTGAACAACAGAATGAGTTGGTGTGGAATTGGAAACACACAGCACAAAGTACAGGATAAGGCAGTGAGGAATAGAAAACAGTACAGAAAGAGGTAGTGTGAAATAGGGGATGCACAGTATAGAGTACATAATGAGGTGTGTGGAACAGGGAACGCACAGTGCAGAGTATACAATGGTCAGGAGGAAATGAAAATGTCATAGTGTTAATAGTCAGTAGGAGGAAAAAACACAAAAACTTTGGAAACACACAGTGCGGAGTACAAAATTAGAAGGTGTGGAATAGGGAATGTACAGTGAGGAATACAGAATGAGGCGGAGTGGAACAGGCAACGCACAGCGCAGAGTACAGAATGAGGCAGCATGGAATAGGGTATGTACAGCCCAGAGTACAGAATTAGGTGGTGTGGAATAAGGAAAGCACAGCGTAGAATACAGAATGAATTGGTGTGAAATAAGGAACGCACAGCGGACAGTATAGAATGAGGTGGTGTGGCATAAGGAAAGCACAGCGCAAGGTAAGGAATGGGATACTATACATTTTTTGTCAGAGTTACATATAGTTACATAGTTAGGTTGAAAAAAGACACCAGTCCAACCATAAAAAATAAAAAAAAAATAACATCATACAATCCCATATACTCATTCCTATACCCACAGTTGATCCACAGGAATGTGAAAAACCCCAGCAAAGCATGATCCAATTTGCTACAGCAGGGGAAAAAATTCATCCTGATCCCCAGGAGGCAATCAGATTTTCCCTGGATCAACTTTACCTATAAATGATAGTACCCAGTTATATTATGTACATTTAGCAAAGAATCCAGAACTTTCTTAAAGCAATCTACTGAGCTGGCCAGAACCACCTCTGGAGGGAGTCTATTCCACATTTTCGCAGCTCTTACTGTGAAGAAACCTTTTCGTATTTGGAGATGAAATCTTATTTCCTCTAGGCGTAAAGAGTGCCCCTTGTCCTCTGTGTTGACCGTAAAGTGAATACCTCAACACCAAGTTAACGATATGGACCACTTATATATTTGTACATGTTGATCATATCCCCCTTAATCTCCTCTTCTCAAGGGAGAATAAATCCAGTTCCTCTAATCTTTCCTCATAGCTGAGCTCCTCCATGCCTCTTATCAGTTTGGTTGCCCTTCTCTGCACTTTCTCCAGTTCCCTGATATCCTTTTTGAGAACTGGTGCCCAAAACTGAACTACATATTCCAGATGAGGTATTACTAATGATTTGTACAGGGGCAAAATTATATCTCTGTCTCTGGAGTCCATACCTCTCTTAATACAAGAAAGGACTTTGCTCACTTTGGAAACCGCAGCTTGGCATTACATGCTATTATCGAGCTTATGATCTACCAAAACCCACAGATCCTTCTCCACCATGGATTCCCCCAGTTGTACTCCCCCCTAGTATTTATGATGCATGAATATTCTTAGCCCCCAAGTGCATAACTTTACATTTATCAAAATTAAACCTCATCTAATAATAAAAGGACTTCTGCGCTACTATGATAACTAAAAATCTATAAATGTGGGAATGCTGCAAAATCAGATAGTGATCACAAATCACATAAAAGCATAAACAAGTGTATACATAAATGTACGTGACTTAGCGCATAACCTCAGTGATCTGTCAAATTTTTCTTTTTTTTTAAATCTTTATTTAATTGAATTTTCCAAGGAACAATGGTACAACATTTCTACAGCAGTACAATAAGGTCTCAGTAGTGGTTTCGTATCATTAAACCCATTTTTTACCCTTCCCCTCCCCCTCCCTCCCCTCCTTGTATGACTCAGATTTAGGCTTACTCCCTATCACCTCGAATTATCCTCTAATCTATAGTTCCATCATTTCCGACATACAACGCATGTACCCCCTACTGGGTGATTTCAATGTAATATCTCCAGGAGTCCCTAAATTCGTTCCATTCTGTCCACTTGTTTCTGTGACCCCCATTTTCCCCCTGTCCCCCTATTTGTTGTATCGTATTGTCGAGTCTTTGGATCGCATTTACACGAAGAATCCACTCTCGTATCGTCGGTCTACCAGCCCTTCTCCAATTCAACGGTATTAGTTTCTTAGCTTCGTTTAAGAGGGTTGGAATTATAGATGAAATATATTGTTTCACCGGGGTCTCAGTTCCGTGAAAGAGAACCACCCAAGGATCCTCGGGGACATGTATCTTAGTGATAATAAAAATTAGTTCTAGTATTTCTCTCCAAAATTTTGCGATTACCGGGCACCCCCACCAAATATGCGCCGCTGTTCCCTTTGTTTTACATCCCCTCCAGCACTCCCAGGAGGGATTCCCCTGGATTTTGCCGACCCTGTCCGGGGTGAGATACCACCTAGATAAGCATTTAAAATTCATTTCCACAGCTTTCATTGGGAACGAAGGGCTATGTGTGATCTTAAATATTTTCCCTAAATTATAGTGTGTGCAGTGTGTTCCTAATTCTTCCTCCCATTTCAAGACATATGGAGGTACATACAGTGTTCCCTCGTTTATTAAAAATTTATATATTCGAGAAATATATCCTTTGGACTGTTCCCCAACACACAGTGTCTCCAAACTATTCAGTTCGTCCATACTGCGAATCGGCTTAGGGAGGCTCCCTACAAAATGTTTTAACTGTATGTATCTCCAAGGGTCAATGTGCATTAACTCCGTGTTCAAACTCAGTTCGTGAAAGGTGACAATTTCCCCCTTTTTTATGATATCTTTTAATCGTGCCCCGTCTTGTTTTATCCAATTCCCTCCCACCTCCCTCCTACCTGGTAAAAAAAAAAGTGTTATTTTTTAAAACTATCAAAGGTGAATTATATTTCCATTTCTGCCTTCTGTGAATCTTATCCCAAATATCTAATGTTACCCGTGTAATTTCGTGAGTATTTTCTCAGAGTGTGCGAGAGTTTGGTGGGTTCCATAATTCATGCCCTAGTTGCGTATTGCTTACTGTGCTCTCTAATCTATTCCATCTCTTATCCCCGTCTTTCGCCCACACAATCGCCCTTGAGATTGATACTGCCATAAAGATTTTTTCAAAGTCCGGTATGGCTAGGCCTCCCTGTTTTTTTTCTCTGGTTAACACCTTAGCTGAGATGCGCGGTTTTTTATTGGACCAAATAAATCGTGAGATTATTTGATTTAAAGTTCTAAAGAATGTTTGAGGTAAGGACAAAGGGAGCATCTGGAATTTATAGTTTATTTTAGGGGCTACTATCATTTTTATTGCGTTAATGCGGCCCGACCAAGAGAGGGGGCGGGTTCCCAGGCTAAGGACTTCTTTCTTTATCTCGTTCAAGAGGGGGATATAATTTAATAGGTACATTTTCTTTGTTGTATCCGCCAGGATGACCCCCAGAGTCCAACCTCTTTTTTAGCGATGTTGATATTCAAGATTTCCGACTTGTCTAAGTTTATTTTTAAATTTGATATCTGGCCGAATGATTCCAGCGCCTTCAACAAGTTGGGCAGGGTAGTCCTAGGATTCGAAACAAAGAAAAGGATATCATCGGCGAAAGCCGCAATTTTATGTTCTTCACTACCCACTCTAATCCCTGTGATATCTCCGCAGTCCCGTATCCTACTTAGCAAAGGCTCCATGGACAGCACGAACAAGAGTGGTGATAGTGGACACCCCTGTCTTGTTCCATTCCTCATTGTAAAGACTGCGGATGATGTCCCATTTACCTTCACGAACGCCTGAGGCAACTGGTACAGGGAACTAATCCAATTTAAAATTTTTGGGCCAAACCCCATTGCCTCCAACGTCGCCATCATATGTCCCCAGTCTACCCTGTCGAACGCTTTTTCAGCGTCGATCGACAGGAGTAGACTGGGGATCCTTCCTGTCCTAGCGACCTCCAGGAGCAAAAGAGCCCGCACCCCATTGTCCCGTCCTTCCCTCCCCATTACAAAACCCGCTTGATCGGGATGTACTAGTTTTGTAATTTTTTCTTTGAGCCTATTTGCTAGCACTTTGGCAAATAATTTAGTGTCGACATTTAATAGAGCGATTGGGCGGTAACTCGAGCAGAGGGTCCTATCTTTACCTTCTTTGTAGATTAGTGTAATAGAGGCCAGGAGAGCTTCCCTACCCATGGAGCACTCCAACCCTAATTTATTCCAAAGGTGGCAAAGTTTAGGGACCAAGATATCCTTATACTTTTTGTAATATGCCAGAGAGAAACCGCCGGGGCCCGGGCTTCTCCCCTTCGGGGAGCTGCCATGGGCCCCGAGGATTTCTTCTTCTGTGATTGCACTGTCCAGCTCCAGTCTATCGTCGTGGGAAAGTACCGGGAGATCGCACTCGCTCAGAAATGCAGAACCCTCCTCAGGCCCTGACTGGATGGACCTACCCCCCTGCCTTACATCATATAATTCCTCATAGTAGGCCTTAAACTCGTTTGCTATTTCTTTCGTGGTGTAGACCGCCGATCCAGCTTTGTTCTGTATCTTATCAATGAAGTTCCTTTCTCTTTTCTTTTTAAGCATATTTTCTAAAAATTTACCACTTCTATTGCTCCCCTGGGAACGCTCTCTAGCTATTTTAAAAAAACATTTAGAGGACTCCTGTTCCATGGCTATAAGCATCTCCTCTCTCTTATTTAGAAGTCTATGGAGTGATTCTTGTTTATCTTGTACTGCATTTTTATGTTCCTGTTCTAAAATGGCGAGGTCGGATGATAAACCCTGGAACCTGGCCTGTTTCTACTTTTTTTTTCCTGCTCCTATGGAGATGAGGATACCCCTGACATAGGCTTTATGGGCCTCCCAGAGAGTCGCTGGAGACACATCTTCTGTCTCGTTGTTTGCGAAAAAACTCTCGATTTCCCTTTTAATTATCTCCGATGTTTCAGCATCCGAGATGAGCTTGTCATTAAGCCGCCATGTGTATGATTGTCTCTGGGGGTTAGGGATCCCCATCTCCATTGAAACTGGTGCATGGTCTGATATCGTCATAACCTCTATCTTTATTGTCTTTAAATGGTCTAGGAATCTGTGATCCAAAATAAAATAGTCTAACCGAGAGTGGGTTCCATGGACTGGGGAAAAGAAAGTATAATCCCTCTGTTTTGCATGAAAAATGCGCCATGCATCTACCAGCTGAAGGTTCCGCATTTTAATTTTCAATTTTTTTAATTGCGTGTAGCTTGGGGTCTTAACTTGCGATGTAGTATCTAGGTTGGGGTCTAGGCATAGATTGAGATCTCCGCCCAAGATCACCCCACCCTCCCGAAATTTATTTAACCGTCCCAGTATCTGAATAAAAAAATGAATAGGGTTTTTATTTGGGGAATATATGTTAGCCAGAGTAAAAAGATCCTCTCCTATGCTACCCTTAAGAAAGAGATAACGCCCCTCGGGGTCTATTAGCCTATCTGTTAGTTTGAATTTTATATTTTCTGCGAAGCCGATGGCTACGCCTTTGGAGCCCCTAGTAGAGGAGTCGCCATAAAACCACGTCGGGAAGTTCTTAGAATAAATCTTTATGTTGTTTTCGTGAGTGAGGTGTGTTTCCTGCAAGAATACTATGTCTACTTGGAGCCTCAGGAGTTCTCTCAGAATTTTAAACCTTTTCGCCCCTGAGTTAATTCCCCTCACGTTGTATGTCAGAAACTTTATTCCAAGCTTAGCCATTCTCGAGTGAGAGCACCGGGAGAAGCCCGTTAATAATTATAAACCTTTTAAATAGTCTAACAAGGAAGTTAACCCCCCCCCTCCTCCCCCCTTTCTTCCCGCCCTCCCTCCCGATCCACCCCACCCCCCTCCCCCCTCCCCCCCTCTTCCCCGCCGCCTTTCGGCCATCTGCAGACTTTGGGGCGTCTGTACTAAAACCCCCCCTGTCTGCCTCCAGAGCTAGGGTGTGGCTCGAACCCTCGGACACCCACCGGACTCCCTCCCCCTCCCCAAGAGATGGGGGGGGAGGGAATCCTCCCGGGCCCGCCAGGACCCTCCC